>CM068541.1:8260170-9460170 GCA_035048495.1 Euptelea pleiosperma | reverse complement strand
TGGAGAATCTAAGTAGAAAGCTCTCACAGATACACACGCACAAAAAGAAACCTTGACTGTGGAGTAATGAAGTTCAGAAAGCCATTAAAGAAAAGTGGACCTGGTACAAGACTTGGCAAGGGGCTAAAATGAGAAAAAACTTAGAAAGATATATAAGTGTTAAAAATGAAGCAAAGAAAGTAGTGAGGCAAAGCATAAGACATGTGGTAACTTATAAAGTAAGTTGAGTATAGGAGAGCATGAGAAAGATATCTAAACAAATGCCAAAATGAGAAAACGAAATTAAAGACCTACATCAAGTTAGACGCATCAATTGCGATGGCCAGAGAGCCTTGCTAAGGGACAAGGAATCAAAGGTGGGATAGCTATTTTCAGAAATTACTAATGAAGACTACAAAAAGGCTTAAGACTAGAAGGAGACATAAATCTTGAAGAATCCAGAGGGCTACATACTTCTATAAAATTAGGTGACAGAAATAAAAGAATCTTTGGCAAGGATGAATATGAAATAAGTTTTTATTTCTAGTTACTAGAAAAGAATAAAGATGATCAACTCCCCAGGAAGATGAGTGGGTAGACAAAGCCCCGCCTGTAGGAGAAAAGAATGGGACAAATTCCAAGAAGGCGACGTCCATAAAAATAAATATTTTCCTAAGTTAGGATGGTAGCATTTGCATCCCTCAGAAGAGTTAGAATATCCCTAGAAAATACATTTCTGAGCTCTAAAATCAAATTTATCCCTATAATAACCAAGGATATGCGGACAAAATGAACACACGCAAAAACTTTAAAAGGAATAAAAAATAAGGGTGACTCTGGCTAAAGAAGTTGAATTGGAGTTTTATCACCTAATTTTTGTATAGACAAGAAGCCTTAGACTCAATATCATTATAATTGAAATAGGACTAAAGTGCCGTGGGTATGTAAAATTACCCATTTGATGTCATTTTTGCAAATAATTATATTTTTCTTATTTTTAAAATGATTTTTGTATATTTTCAATAAAATTTGATTATGATCTCATCAGCAAGGTATAAAACTTTGACTTCACCTTAAACTTCGTTTGGTTAAAATTCAGAATTAATTTGAAGATCATCAATTCAACATGGAGAAATTTTGTAAAAATTGCCAACATTTGGAGAACCGATGCATTTAACATTTGTAATGCTAATGTAACTTAAATGTATGAAAGAAACATGAAATTGTAGGCAAAAAAAAGTTTTTACCAATAAACAACTTAAAATAGGCAACCCGATAAGTATTTGATCATGATTTCAAACTTTAAAAGCTTGTTTCTAAATCGAAAACTCTTAATGGAGTGAACTTTTTTCACCTACTAACCTCTCAATGTAGGAAAAATGGGGATAGATGTGCATCATATATTTTAAAATTTCGGTCTTAAATGATTAAATTTATCAAAATATTCAGGTAAACTTCACTTCGGCAAGTTATAAATTTACAAAATTCACCAAAACTTTGACTAATTTTAATATCATGCTCATTAGGTGATAGGTAAGCTATTTTTGACTTTTATGTACTTGGATGACATTATTTTTAGTAGTTAATTGTGTCATTTTGGCTACCAAAGCCTCGATATTTCAGATACTCCCATCAATATATATTGATTATTGAACTATTGATCTCGCATTTGTTACTCCAAATGATTGTTTATTGTATTGGTATCAGTTATTGGTGTGTTTGATGTTTCATGCTAATTTTAGCTCTTCCCAAACTATTAGTATGCCTTTCCTACATTTTTGCAATAAATCACTAAACTTCCTTAATTTTGCAAATTTCTACAAAATTTCTGTAAAATTTGATCAATTTTTTATAAAGTTGTATTGGAAATGTGAAAATTCACTAAATCTACAAATTCTGTTGAATTTTTCTAATTAATTTGGTGAATTAATGAGCGAGCTTTTGCAAACTACGTCTAATGTTGTTTAATTTGGTGCCCAATTGATCTATGAATTTTCGCTAATGAATTTCCTCAGATTCTACAATAACCAAACTACCCCTTTAAACTAAATTGGATTTCTGACCGGGTAAAATCATGACAGATGAAGCTCATATGCAAACAACAAAAAGAAATCAAACAACATTAGACGTAGCAGAATTAACAGAGCGTAAGGACATGCGTCGTACCAGGCAGAACATTGTCAAACGAAGTGAAGCTCTCTGAAATATGACTAGACAGAGACTGAGACTGAGCCTGAGAAATCAAGCAAGCAAAGTATGTGCCGTTACTCTTGGGCACAACAACGCCACCGGCTCCTTGGCTCGTGCTGTTGAGCTACGACGGACCTCCCAAATGTGAACCGCATCCTTCCTCGTAACGATCCCAATTGGCGGGTTTCTCTCTGGTTTGCTTCTCTCACAACGGCTTCTTCGCATTTCCGCCCGCGGAGGCTGCGGCAATCGACGGAGATTTATTTATGATGAGGGTGAGCTCTCTTCGATTTGGCGTCCATGGTAAGCAATTTACACTCTCGCTCGCCGTCGTCAGGGTTTTGATCACCAGCTCTGTAATGAGAGAGGGAGAGAGAGAGAGAAGCGCGAACTTAAATCAAACCCTAGAGGTTTCGCTAAGGTTTTTGAGAGATTCAATGAAGAAAGAGAGATCAAATGGCAACTGTTTTTGGCATCAGCATTTCCCGCTTTAAAATTCGAGAAGAGAGGGAAATATGTGAAGATTTCGATCTGTTTGGGCGCATAGAAATATGGGTCCCGGACAAGGATAAGTGTGAACCAAGAACTGTACACGCTTATTTGCTAATGCCATTATTGCAATTTCTGGGACAAAATAAGACCGGGAAAATGATCAGAACGTCATTTGAAAATTGTCTTTTCTATTTTTATTTAGTTTTTCTTTTTGTGTTTTGTTTTTTATAAGGTCTTTGTTGGCAATTTTAAGATTAGCAAGAGAGTTTTAATTGAATTAGAAAATTGACTATTAATTTTACTATTTCGGGAAAATTAGGGTTTGAGATCTATAAATAAGATTTATAATTTGAACATATGTCATGATTATTGACGAATTGACTTTATTGAAGTATCTACTTCATTTTTGTCTTCTGGATTTACAGAGTTTCTGTGATTTTGGTTGAAGATAGAATTCTTCTTCCTTGATTTGTTCTTCGTGATTGACTTCACTCGTTCCATCAGGATGATTTTTGATGTTTAGGTCCACCTAGAGATGGGCCAAACATCCATACAATCAATGGTCTCTAGCTAAGAGTGCCCATGTGGCTCCATGGACGCAGGGCCGGCTCAATAGGGCCCCATGTCAATTAAGGTCATGTTCATTCCACTTTGAATCTTTCTAAGTTGATAAGGTTTGTGAGAGTTGAATGGTCGAAAGTCTCGGATTTGGCCATTGGATTGTTTGCTTGTGGCTATATAATGGCCTGTCTAATGCAAGAGCCAACCCAATCAGTATGGTTCAGTCCATTACGATCCCACGTTGAACCAGGCAATCCAACATGGATTCACCTAATACTTCGAACCATGGTGTTCATACCACAACAGGGAGTGAATAGGTAACCTGTTGAAGAGGTTTCAACATTCAAATATTTTTTGGGAAATTTTGACATACCCCTAGGTTATCTTTGAAATTTGACATATTCCCTCACACTTTGAAAAAGTTGACTTAACCCTATGACTCGATCCACTATCATTTGACCAATGTTAACCTGAGGGGCTCGTCTTTTTGCACTTATAAGAGGATGATGAGGAGGATTTGAAGGATGTAAGGTCATTTGAGCCACATATTTTCCATTCAGTTGACATCTTAATTAATCCAACGCGTCCCCATGAAAAGAAACATGGGGATAAATTCTCGGGTTGGTTTCATGTCCTTGTAATCTTAAACCCAAAACGATCTGAGATGGTTAAGGGGATGATATAGAAGAGACAAATAGAGGGGAACTAATTCTTCATTTTTAGGAGAACAAACTTTCTTAAGTAATTTTGATAATTCTTGCATCAATCTATCACTATTTTAAAGCCAAAACTTGGGTTGCCACAATGTTCATTATTAGTTGCGTATCAAAATAAAACACAGGTACATATTAGTTCATTAAATGTATTTTTCTATGCCAAGAACAAAAAATATTATTAAATGTCCTATTAACATACTCACCCATTCTCATGCCATTAATAACATTTCAATAGAGTCCCTTGATAAATACTTAATTACTTTTCTATGCCATCATTCTTATTTTCAATCGACCCCTTACTAACTACTTAATTACTTACCTTGTCATTATTTTCATATTTTCAAAATAATTCCTTAATAACAACTTAATTACTTTTTATGCTATTTATTTCATATTTTCAAAACAACCCCTTAATGACTACATATCTATTCTACAAAAAACTTCAGAATTTTTATTTTTTAATTGTGCCTTCAGTTGCCACAATTTATAGATTCACTCCTTCAAACTAAACTTCCAAAAAGGCCCCTACAATCACTCATGCGGCCCATTAGTGTAATTTAAAAGATAATTCACTCTAACATTTTACTATAATGTTTCTATACACGGGTACTTTCAACCTCAAGTCTTGTCATCAATCAATCGATGGATCATTTGATGGATCTTTTACTCCAACGTGGCTTCAATTTCCAACCAAAATCTTCCCACATTTGTCTTAACGCCAACAATGCAATCAAGTAGCCTTTAAAGTCTTCAAGTTTTAACAAAAAAAACTTTTTTTAGTGGGGATTTCAGTGTCCATTAAGTGACAAGGTTGCTTTCCATTGAGGCTATATGTTTTGCAACACATGATCTTCATTGGATACACCATTACTCTCTCTCTCTCTCTCTCTCTCTCTCATATCCCTATATCCATCTTCTCTCATTGTATAGAAAGAGAGGTGGTTTTCCTTTGGTTCCAAGCAAAAGGAGAATCTTTTATTTGGTGTGACAATGCATGAGCACATTATAATTTTGTTGTTGGTTTATAGTGGTCTCTCCTTATTTCATTTTTGTAAGGGTCGCACTCAACAAATGATAGCTACTTAATTTTAAACTATTTCTCAACATGGGTCTTTTTTATTTTTTAATTGACCAACATGACTGGATCAATGAGAGAGATAGAGAGAGAGGGGGGGGTGTTGACTTGGTCAATCTAGTACAACCAGATTCCATTATCTTCCACTAGGGGACACACGTACGTACTCTAGCTAATCTCTAGCTATCTTGAGATGGAATATGAGATTGCAATCTACAAACTCTTCTACCAGCAGGAAGATATTTTGAGTCCACAACACAGTCTGAAAACTCACACACACATTCTCTGTAATGTCGCGTACGAGAAAAATGAAATCATGAGGCCATCCGTCGACAGATATAAATCTCTAGCTTGAATCAGGACGCAATCGAGCACATGAAGAAGATGTTCTCCCAATTTGTGCAGTACACATGGTTCACAAAGGACGGGAAATGGGATCCACTAGTGGGTCTCATATCAGATCTCATAGGCTAACAAATTGTTCGATTGGATAATTTTAACCATGGTTTAAAAACGGCAGTTATAACGAAAACAGCGGCCGTTAGTTATAACGGATTCGAACCTCCCCCGTTATGTAATGTACCCATTTTAATGCTCAGAAAATAACAGCCGTTGTTTTTGGTTATTTTTCTGTTATAACTAAAATAACGACCGTCATTCTCTAAAAAATATTTGTTAAAAAATGTCCCTTATTTTCCGTTATAATTTTATTGAAAACTTGAAATTCAAATATTGAATTTTAGCACCGTTATTTTCTGTTATTTTCTCATTTTTCTATTTTTGCTCATGTGCGTTACAATCTGTTATAATGAAAAAAAACGGTAACGCTCCCAGTCCGTTATACTGTACATAACGGCCCCTTTTAAACCTTGATTTTAACCATCCAATCTGTTATATTCAACTGATGGTTAAAAAAAAAATTGCCAAATGGTCTAGAAAAACAATCTGTACATAAGATAGTTCTAATCTTCATTAATTAGGTCAATTTTTTGGCTTAGAAGTTCTTCAATGAAGATCTCGTGAATAATAGGGTTTTGACTCTCATGCATTTGTTATTCATATATACATGGTTTCAAGTTTCGACGTTTTGGTTTTGCTATAGGACGAAACTACATACGTTTCGATTGGTTTAGTCCGAAATTGACCGAACCCAAGTTTCACCATAGTAAATGTTACTATGTGGTCTCACCAGATTTCGGATTGAAACCACCGAAACATTTCAGTTTTTCACCCCATAGAAACGAAACCAAGATCATGCGTACAAGTTCTCTTAGATTAATTAATTAATGCGTACACAAGTTGATCGTATCGATGGATGGTAGAGCTGAGGTTGATTAATGTGTGTTCAAGATCATGATCAATCTGATGTTGCAAATTTCAAAAGAATATACATAAGCTCTTATTTATGCCTATAATGAAAGTTAGGTAAAATGAAACGTGTCCATCTGGAATCATGCCACGTGCAATTAAAAAAATAATAATTCAAAGGGTTCATAAAAGGTACTAATTATTCTCCAACTTTGATAAGCAAAAGCATGTGGGTTTTTGTTTAATGGTTTCCTAGATCCAAATATACTCTTCTTTTTAGATTAAAAAGTTAAAACAAATCTCCCTCCAAAATATTTTTGAATTTGATGTTATCACCTTATGCCTTTTGCTGATTCATTTTTCATGTTTTAAATTATTTTCCGAGCGTTAAAACGGTACATATCGTAATGGGGGAAGTCCCAATTCGTTACAAGTGCCGTTATTTTTGTTATAATGGCCGTTTTTTAAAACCATGCTTCTAATCATGGTTTTAAAAATGGCCGTTTAAACGGTAACGCCCAAGCCCATTTCTGTTAAAACTGTTTAAACACGTTTTAACACTTTTGAATTTAACGGACGTTTTTTTGTTTTAAAGGCTATTAAAATCATTTAAACATCCGTTAAATTCTGAAAAATTTTGTGAAAAAAAGGCCGTTAAATCCGTTTAATTTCTATTTTTTTTAATTTTTAAATTTCAAAATTTGAATTTCAATGCTATTTTTTCCGTTAAATTCTATTTTTTCCATTTTCCCCCTAGCCGATTCAATCAGTTTTAACGGCTGTTTAATCGGTTTAAACGGTAACGCCCCCAGTCTGTTTAACCGTTAAAACGGCCTCCTTTAAACCTTGCTTCTAATTACTGTATAATTAACCATTGAAAGAGCAATTATTTATTCTTTATGGGAAAAATTGTAGGGGAATCTCATATGAACTGTGTATGAGTTATTGGAATAATTCCTTGGAATTAGGAAATACTTTTGAGGGGCTTGTTTAGATTACACCAAACAATCATAAAATAACCCATTTTTCTCTCTATTCCTAAACTAAGAAACAAACAAACCCCCATCAAACCCTTCTCTCTCAAATGTTTCTAATCTCTAGGTTAGGTTAGACAAGAGAGAGAGAAAGAAAGAGAGGGGGAGGGGCTTTTCCTTTTTCTTTGAAGCTAGAGGTCAGTAACTTATGTGGGGGTTTGTAAAGGAATCTAATAAATCTTGAAAATTGAAACCCTAGAGGGTGTTGGACAAGGAGAGAATATTCTTGGGTCACCACAGTTCAACAAGAAAATTCCAAAAATAAATTATTAAAAAATTTATAAAGCAAATATGTCTTTAAAAACATAATTAGATTATGATTAAGGGTATTAGGAAAAGTCAGCCCACAAGGAGACGACTGCTCACACATCTAAAAATTCACTGCCTTTGTCAGTTCACTGTCTTTTAACCATTTCCCATCCTTTAATATTAATCACCTTTTTAAAATAGACCTAGCTTCCACCTGTAAAATGATCCTGACCATCCAAATTGAGCTACACACCCCAAATCAACTAGATATCTTAACCACCCAATAAAGGAAAAAAAATAGTAAAAATTTAAATTAATTTCCAACATATATGGCTATTTTTTTTTTTGAAAGGTAAAATAGAGAATTTATTGAGGAACATTGGAGGCTGAGGAGGTCTACCAAGGTAAAGCAGAAAGCAATTAACAATGCAAGGAACACAAAGCAAAGAACCCCGAAGGGCCCGGGACACGCGTGTCCCACCCCCACAAACACCTTAATTAAACCCGCCGATAAGAGAAGACCAACTAAACACGACGTCCTCGAAATTTGTCAATTAATATTAATATTGATATTTCTTTTTACGACTTGAAGAGGTAAATAAGAGGGTCAAGTGGGTCACAGATCTGGTCAATGTGGGGGTGGATATGTCCTAGTCATATCGACGATTATTCCCTTTTGTGTGTGTGTGTATGTGTTTTCCGGTGTCGTTTCCTTCGGACTTTAGCTACCTCGACGAATGAGCACGTGCATGGCTCGCACGCAGTTTCGAATCAACAAATTTAATTAACATTTTATCTCATGTTACATCATTTATCTAGTTATTTTGTTTAGCTGTTTAACTCTCCCATTGGGTGGAACCCAATATTCCATGTGTCTCACTAGGGAAGATCTTCTAGGACAAAATTTATATGATCGGGGGATCATAACCGCTCGATTTGACAAAGCATGACTCTGTCTTAAAAAAAATTATATTGTGTCGTTATATCATTATGAGAAGATTTTTTATATGGATGGCATTCACATTAAAATCAGATGCAAGAACTCCGATCCTAATAGTTGCCATATACACAAAAAGACGCGAAGTTTTTTAATTTAATTAATCTAAGTGTGTATGTGACAATTTTTTAGAGTATTTGCATCAATATTTTGGATGTGAGTACGGCCGGTCCACCAATTTGTAGTGTCGGTGTAATGTTTTTGACTCGATCAATGACAGTAAAAAACCCTATGGTGCAGGACCAAAATACTGAAAACTCATGGAGGTTTCACTAATATATACAAAGGATTTATTGGACACTTCTTAATATCTTAAAGCAGGATCATTTGCTCATGTGATGGTGATGCATGTGTTAAAAATTGTACAAATTGGAAACCCTAGTTTATTATATATGGATTGATGCTTATGTGGAAATATGAAATAATTGGGATCAATAGAGCCAAGTGGCATTTAAAGAACACGGGATAAGTCATGTAATACCGAAACATTTCGCTTGTATCATTTCAGTATCGTCCTAAGGCATGATAAGCTTGGCTACACGAAGTTTTGTCTGAAACCGAACGATACTTCATCATCTTATGCGTAAAATTGCATTAACATTTCGTTTCGGCTTCACAAAATTTCGTCTGAAACCGAACGATACTTTCGATACATTTCAGTATTAAGATCTCGCCCATGAACATATTAAGATCTCGCGTACTTATGCATATCTAGATCTTAATACGTAGAATATATATATAAATTATCAATAATTATCAGTTCAAAATTTAGTTCACCTGGTTATATTTTAATTAAGGAAAGAGACATACACATATGGGTTCCATCTATACTAAAGATCTTGTTCTATGTGGAAAGAAGCAAGAATATATAGAAATTATCAAAGTTAGATTAGAGAAAGAGATTTTCTAATTGATTTTGGTTGAGTTCTTGCCAGTCTATTTCAGTTTTCTCTTCTGGGTCCATAGTGGGGACTGGTCCCTACTCCCCCCCCCCCCCATATATTCATATTTTTTTATAGAATAATATATATAAATTGGTAAAAGAGATATGGGTGAAAAACAAAACAAAAGGCAAACAAATTATGGGATAATCATTCCAAATGGGAAAAGCATGGAGACTCGCTTTCTTCCGACCTCATCATATGTGTCATCATGCACCTTTGTCCGGGCACCCCCCTCCCAACTTTAACTTTTCACCGCCTCATATAAACTATTCTTCTTTATTCAGACCAAAAGCAGGTAATAAGACTGCAGAGAGAGAGCTAGAGAGAGAGAGAGAGAGTCCAACCCACCATTTATTAGCTTATATTATTAACATTAGAACCATAAATAAGGTAAACCCATGCTCAGGTTTTTTCCTCTTGATTTCATCTGATCATCAACTCCCTTATTGATCATTCTTCACGATTCTTCTTCTTTGATCGTGTGTCTTGTAGATTGAACCAGTAGAGAAGATTGAAGTTGAGATGTTAGAGAAGATGGCACGAGAAGCAATAATCACAAATGTTCTCACTCAAAACCCAATTGTTGGATCTGATCCTCCCATCTTAAAGAGGAAGAGAAACCTACCAGGAAACCCAGGCAAACTTCTCTTCTTCTTCTTCTTCATCAACGCTATAGCTTTTATTATTATTATCCTCTTTTTATGTGTAATAGATCTTTAGGTTTGCAATTTGATGATTCCATGTAATATATGGTTGCATGTTTTAATTAGCAGATCCTGAAGCCGAGGTCATCGCTTTATCTCCAAAGACTCTCATGGCTACCAACAGATTCTTGTGTGAGATATGTGGGAAAGGATTTCAAAGAGATCAAAACCTTCAACTGCATCGTCGTGGCCATAACCTTCCATGGAAGCTCAGGCAAAGGAGTAGCAAGGAACCAAGGAAGCGGGTTTACGTGTGCCCGGAAAAGAGCTGTGTTCATAACCATGCTTCTAGGGCTCTTGGAGACCTCACTGGTATAAAGAAGCACTTCTGTAGGAAACATGGAGAGAAGAAGTGGAAGTGTGAGAAGTGCTCAAAACGATATGCTGTGCAGTCAGACTGGAAGGCCCATTCCAAAACTTGTGGCACTAGGGAGTACAAATGCGACTGCGGAACTGTATTTTCGCGGTAATTATAATCGTTCTTTCTAGTTTGATCTGTACTGATCCTGGGATCTATAAATTTGATGCATAGGTAATAATCAAGCACCCTAAGGCTCTGTATGGTGATCAACAAAAAGTTTTACAGAAAAAGGATTTGTGTGTTAGAAAGTTTACGTTGATACAGGTAAGTTTTATATGAAAAAAATCATTTCTAGAAAACTTCAGGGCAACCATATTGAGCCTAAGAAAGGATGCAAATGAAGCCTAAAAGTGAGATATGTGGTTGTAGCTAGTGTTTTTGTTTCAAAGTTGTGATAGTCTCTCTCTCTCTCTCTCTCTCTCTACCCATTTGGCTTTTCTGAGAAAAAAGGGCACACAGAGAAGTCAAATAGATTGTTAGAAAGACATGTATTGTTCATTTCCATCCTTTCAGATATCATTTGCTCTCTATTAATTTCTCTTTATGATCAGTGTTATAATTTGTTCTTTGGGGATTAGTGATTACTACTGCTAATGTTCTTGTTGTATGCTCTCTATCCATTTCTATCTTTCAAATTTTAATCTGTTTTCTATATGAACAGGCGAGATAGCTTCATCACTCATAGAGCCTTCTGTGATGCCTTAGCAGAAGAAACAGCTAGGGTTACCGCAGCAGCTAACATCAGCAACGCAATGGCTGCTGGTAGTATCAATTATCATTTTTCTTCTATTTTCAAGCCAATCTCAACCAACGACGAAGCAATCGATCACACTAGACCAGGACTTTCTCTATGGATGGGCCAAGGATCGACCCAAGGCAGAGAAACGTTAAGCAATAACCTCCCAGAATTCGGGTCAGCAAGTTCAGGAGCATTGTATGCCGATCCATTTGCATCTTGTTCGAATCCTCAGCAATCACACCATCAATTAAATTGGGTTTTTGGAAGTAAGCTTTCATCGACCACCACCGGAGAATTAACAAGCACTTCACTACCATTAGGAAACATTAAGGAAGTTGGTAATTCTCAACTTGTAAGTGCTCCTTCCTTGTATAGCACCCAGCACCACCATCATCAACCATCTTCAGCAAACATGTCAGCTACAGCTTTATTGCAAAAAGCTGCACAAATAGGTGCAACATCCACTGATCAATCGTTCCTTGGAAGCTTTGGGGTGAAGTGCAACAACAATGGATTGTTTGATCCAAACCCGACACCGAATAATCTCGTAACCGATCTAGAGAACTCTGTAAACGATATCTCGATGTTGAACCAGTTTCAGATGTACCCCGCAAAGCGTTGTAACACTGCTCAGAAGGATGATTCAGAAGGAGGGCAAACAAGGGATTTCTTAGGAGTTGGTGTTCAAACCATATGTCCATCATTTGATTACATGGATCGGCTTCCATGATCAACAACATATTTCTCAATGGAAAGACAAAAGTTGATAATAAAGTGAGGGAGGAAGGAGGCCTGGAGAGAAGTTATAATATATTTGGGAACTTTGCAGAGAAGAAAAGGTGGTATGAGTGCTTAATGGGGGCTAAAAGATGTGCTTAGAAAACTATTCAAGAGTTTTTAGGAGCTGAGATCCATGCATATTCTCTCTTGACCCTGAAAGCTGTACTCTTTAAAATGCTCGCTTTTGTTTAAAGAAAAGGGGGTTAGTGGGGCAAAGCAAGAGCTCCTTTTGAACTCCATTATTGCATTGTTTCAGCTCTATTATGGTTGTAGTCTTTTTGAACTGGACTTAGTTTTTGACTAGTAAAAAAGCTGGATTTTAGCTCAAAACAGGCTAATTAAGCCCATTGTTTGAATTAATTTAACTACCCTTTTCTTATAGGGCACTGTATCGTCGACGTCCTTAATGGATGCCATCTGAGTCCAGATCGCTGAGGGTCATGGGGATCTCCGCTACACAAATTTTGAAGAACATCCAATGGTTTGAACATAGGGACGATGTTACTACGGTATCGTCCTCAAGATGGTACAATCGTTTTCCTTTCTCATATACAACCATGCATATTTGCAATATAGAGAGGACATTGTATGTTTTACAAGTTTACATATATACAAAATGGGGACATAGTGCATGAGAAATGGAATTAGGCTGCACTTAAAAACCTAATATGAACCAAGGTTTAAAAGGGCCCATTATAACGTTATAACAGACTGGGGGCGTTAACCGTTTTCTCCGTTATAACAGATTTTTTTTCTGTTATAACAGATTGTAACGCATAGGGGGCAAAAAAAGAATGGAAAAAACAGTACTAAAACTCAAAATTAATTTCAAAATTTCAACAAATTTTATAACGGAAAAAAATTGACTTTTTTAACAATTTTTTTCAGAAAATAAAAGTCGTTATTTTATGAGCGTTAAAACAGTACATAGTGTAACGGGGGGAGGTCCGAATCCGTTATAACAGCCGTTTTAACCAGCGATATTAACTTCCATCATTTAGAAGACTATAAGGGTCATATATTATAAGTGATTACTGTCTTTTCTTTCATCAATCTTTAAACGTCGTCCTTAGATTTTTTTTTTTTTCTTCTTATTTTTCAGTTCCTTTCGATTATAGTTCTAATGAGATTCATGGAGGAATCACACAGACTCTTGTCGAATCCGTTTGTAACCTAGTGGGAGGAACAGTTTTACCAATTATGTTGTGCAGGGCATGAAGTAGAGATGAACCTAGTAAAAGCACCCCTGTAATAGCTAGGCTTAGTAAGCCTCAACTGATCGTACCAACATGAAAAAGCAGGGGAAAAGGAGAAAAAGAAAACCTAAGTCCTTGTATGAGATTCGAATTCATATAACTTTTGCATGTATTCCAATTGAGAGAGCCTGCAGTAGTGAGTGGTACAAGGCTACAAGCTATATATGGGACAATGGTGCATATCAGGAACTAGTGCCGCCATAATGTGCCAATGGTTATTAAATATGGTGTCATGTAGCATGTGTAGTAAAAGGGGCCGTTATAACAGTATAACGGACTGGGGGCGTTACCGTTTTTTCCGTTATAACAGCCGTTATAATGAATTGTACCGTTCAGGGGCGAAACGGGAAAATAATGGAAAAAATGGCGCTGAAATTCAATATTTTAATTTTGAATTTCAAAATTTTGAAAACGAAAAAAAAAAAAACAAACATAACTGAAAAAAATGGAACTAACGGCCCTTTTCACAAATTTCCCAGAAAATAACGGCTGTTATAGTGAAAAGAACAACTGTTATTTTTTATCGTCTTAACGGTCTATAACGTAACGGGGGAGGTCCGAATCCGTTATACTATAACGGCCTTTTTTTAAACCATGGTATGATCATCGTATATACATCATGGCAAGACAAATCATATCTAGTTAGACTACCAATATGGGTAGCAAGTATGGAAAGGATCAACCGATCTTCCAAGCCCTAAAACACAAGATATATAGTAAGGACTAGAAATATAGGGGTAGCTGCAGGGAATAAGGGAAAAAAAAACTGTCCCCTTTCTCTTTTTAGAGAGAGAGAGAGAGAGGGGGGTATGAATGATTTTTAGGATATTTTTGTAACACCCCCCTGGAATTTGGAAGTAATTAGTAATATGCCCTTATACTTTCAAACTTTAGTATTACCCCCATTGACCCAACCTTCATTTGACTAACGTTATATACATCATGCGCCACCAATGAATGGACCATAATATTGCTACTACCAAGGTTTAAAAGAGGCTGTTAAAACGGTATAACGACTGGGGGCGTTAACGTTTATTTCTGTTTTGACAGGCGTTAAAACGAATTTTAATGAATAGGTGCAAAAATGGAATTTAAGGAAAATAACAGGAAACATGGCGCTGTAATAATTTTCAAAACTGAAAAAAAAATTTTAAGAGAAAAATAAAGGTATTTAATGGAAATAACAGCCCTTTTCACAAAATTTTCCAGAAAATAACGGTCGTTATTTTCTAAGCGTCAAAATGGTTCTTAACGTAATGGGCTTAGGGCGTTACCGTTTTAACGGCTGTTAAAACAATTAAAATGGTGTGATTTTAAACCATGACTAGTACAATGCTAACGATGTGTGATTCAAGTCCGTTTTAACTTAATTCAACTACTGTTAAACTAGGTCAAGGGGGTATAATCCTGAAGTTTGAAATTATAAGGGGATATTACTAATTACTTTGAAATTTTAGGGGGGTGTCACTAAAATACCCATGATTTTAACATCAAGATAACAACATAAAATTCATTTTGTTTGGGAAAAAAAGACAGGAAATATAACTAGCATTCCTAAACCAAAGATCAACGGCTAACTTTTTTTCAGATCTATCTTTTGTAGCATTTGTGATGCAGTAGCACCCTGTAGTGATAATATCAAGCTTCATGAGATCAAAGCCCATGCATATTCAACTAAGTGGACCCAACAAGACTTTAGATTCGAATTTACTTAATTCTTACTTCAGGAAACTTCTTCTTCTTCTTCTTCTTCTTCTTCATTGAGCTAGACTGGACCAAGCACGTGGGCTAAAACAAATCAGGCCCAACCCTAGACCAAGGCTGCACATTGAGGTCGATGTTTGTTGGCCCATCATTTTTTGGCTGGGCCTACCTGAATTTTCAACTTAAAATTAAGATGATCTTAGCCCATTTTATGTGTTGGGCAGAATCTTTTGTGAACATTTCTGGGCTTTAAGAAAGCCTGTTCAAGAATTCAAAAAATGGGGCCAGCCATGGACAGTCCAAGTCCAACCGTTTTGGCCTGTGTATGGTAACCATGTGGGCCCACTTTTTGGACCCC
Organism: Euptelea pleiosperma; assembly: GCA_035048495.1. Classification (NCBI taxonomy): domain Eukaryota; kingdom Viridiplantae; phylum Streptophyta; class Magnoliopsida; order Ranunculales; family Eupteleaceae; genus Euptelea; species Euptelea pleiosperma. The sequence goes on along the minus strand of CM068541.1, from coordinate 9,444,723 downwards.
TCTTTTTCAGATTTTAAGCATAAAACGACATTAGTGTATATGTTCTCAAAGATGTCCAATCACAGAACAGTGGAAAACAAATTTATTTCATCACAGTCACAAAAATAATGTGTCCAGTGTGAGCTTTGGACTCATTGTTGACACATTTTTTACCCAAACTAAGTGGTATTTTATAGCACGGGACAATTACACTAGTCATTAATAGATAGAACAGGCCGGGGCTCTGCTTTCAGTTTGAGCCTAAGATAGCTTTCCTAAAGTGAAGCCCAAGCCCGGACGATTTATAAAAGGAAAATTCTATTTGCACCCCACAAATTTCATAAGCACCCCATTTAAGTTCTTTTTAGCCGAAAATGCCCTTGAACCAAAAAAACAAAACAAAACAGCACCCCTCTTTGTCCCTCCCTCTCCACCTCTCTCTCCTCCTCAGCCTCTCACCATCCTCTCTCCTTCTCTTTCTCACAATCCTCTCTCCCTCTCCACCTCTCACTCTCTCTCACCTTGAAAAAACCCAAAACAAAGGAAAAAAAAATAAAGAAGGAGGAGAATGTTGTCGCCGTCGCCACTACCACCACCACAAGTATGTCTCTCTCTCTCACAGGCCACACGGCCAACCCAACCGTGGCTACCATAGAAGCTACGGCTAGGCTGGCCGTGGGCTACCCAATCCCGGGCATGAGGAGGGGGGGGGTGCTTTTTTTTTTTTTTTTTCCGTGGCTAAGTGCATTTTCGCCTGAAAAGCACCCAAATAGGGTGCTTATGGAATTTGTGGAGTGCAAATAGCAATTCCCTTTATAAAATGGCCTTAAAATTATACCTTAGACCAGCCCATCAGGCCTATAAATGCAGCCTAAGCCTGAGACCATTAAGACCGGACCTAAAAGCCCATCAGCCATAAACCCCCTAATCATGAGGATGTCCTTCCTCTTATTCCCTTTCTGTTCCTCCACAAACATACAAAACCAGAGAGAAACAAATTGGTATAAACGTCCACTATTGATACTATGGATGCCACGTGTGATATATGTGCACCTTACACGTGGCATACTCTTAGAGATCACTGACCGTACAGATGTTTGGCCCATCTCTAGTTAGACCTACATACTAAAATCCATCCTGATTTAGTAATTTCTATCCGTTGGGATAGTCTTTTTCATAATTTATTTTTAACCGTGGATTTCTAGCTGTCTTAGGGGTACTCAAATTCAAAGGTTAAAAGTCACTAATCAGGCCAATTTCGTTACTTAGGTCCATCTAGGGATGGGCAAAACATCCATATGGTCAATAGCCTCTAGTAGTGTGCCACATGGCTCACTGTAGGTCTGTCCTAAACCAATCCTTAGGTGGACCTACAAACCCAAAATAAAACTGATTAGTGATTTCGGAACAAATTGTAAATCACACAATCACAAGCCAATGAGTTCTCGGCACGTACACAAGTGCTTTTGCAACGTCCCATATGCTTTTGCTTGGAGGTATACGTGCCGAGAAATCATTGGCTGTGATTGTGTGATTTGCAACCCGATTGTGACAGAAGTTTAACTTGTCCAGCTATGGATTGGCTCAGCGTCTTCTAAAAAAGCAAATGGCTCATTTTGTGGGCGGCTAGTGACCTTCGTCGCGGGTCAGCCAAGTTTTAGAGAGCCTCTCTTTTTGGGGTGTGCCCGACCAGGAGTCCGCCCCGACAGAAAATGTGGTCTGCGGATATGCGCTCCCAAGCTCCAAGTCAATAAGGACTAATATTTTCTTCACTACTCTCTTTCCCTTCCTCGCTCGCTCGCTTTGCAGATTTCCGGTGCCGGATCTCAGCAGTGGTACAGGTGAGTTAGTGTCGGTTTATTTTTGCAGTTAGTCTTTTACAGATTCAATCTAAAAAGCTGTTAGGGTTTTGTTTTTGTGTTTTTTTTTTTTATCCTTTTTCCTTTGAATTAGGGTTAGGGTTTCTGTTTTCCCCCCACACCGCACCGACTTCGCCATGGCGACGCTGAAGGACCTCCTTCCACCTGCGAAATCGACGACCTCTTCGTTTTACGACCACTCCAACGACCCATGGTTCAAGCAACGCTTTACCACATCCGAACCCGACCATTCTTCCGCCACCGCCAAACCCCATCTAGTCCCTCCCTACCTAAAACGGGCGGGATTCGTCCCCCGAAAACCCGAGGATTTCGGCGACGGTGGCGCGTTTCCGGAGATTCATGTCGCCCAATACCCTCTTGGCATGGGCAGGAAAGACGAGAAACAGAAGCTCGGATCGAAAATTCTCCCCCTCACCGTCGACTCAGATGGGAACGTTGCCTTCGACGCCATCGTTAAGCAGAACGAGAATGCTTCGAAGATTGTTTACTCCCAACATAAGGATCTCATCCCCAAGATTCTGTCTGGGGACGAGGCTGAATCAGAGGAGGAATTGGAGAAAGAAATTGAGGAAACGATGCAGCAAACAAAAGCTGCTCTTGAGAAAATCGTCAATGTTCGACTGAGCGCTGCACAGCCAAAGAATGTTCCGTCACAGTCGTCTGATTCAAAGTTCATTAAGTATAAACCGTCGCAGCAGTCAGCAGCATTCAATTCGGGTGCAAAGGAGAGAATTATACGAATGGTGGATATGCCCGTCGATCCGCTTGAACCTCCAAAGTTCAAGCACAAGCGGGTCCCTAAGGCATCCGGTTCTCCGCCTGTTCCAGTTATGCACTCTCCTCCTCGCCCCGTGACGGTGAAAGATCAGCAAGACTGGAAAATACCGCCGTGTATTTCGAATTGGAAGAACCCGAAAGGTTACACGATTCCTCTGGATAAGCGTCTGGCTGCAGATGGAAGAGGTCTTCAAGAAGTTCAAATTAATGATAATTTCGCCAAGTTATCCGAGGCGTTGTATGTTGCAGAGCAGAAAGCTAGAGAAGCTGTAGCAATGAGGTCAAAGGTTCAGAAGGAAATGTTGTTAAAGGAAAAGGAAAGGAAGGAGCAGGAGTTGCGGGCATTGGCGCAGAAAGCTCGGTCCGAAAGGACTGGTGTTGTGCCTCCTTCCGCTGTTCTCATCCCTGCTGAGAAGAGCATGATTGATGGTGGTGAGATGAGGGTTGATCATGAACGAGTGAGGGAAAAAGATAAAGAGCTTCCAAGGGAGACAAGGGAGGAAAGGGAAGAGCGTTTACAGCGGGAAAAGATTCGTGAGGAGCGACGCAGGGAGAGGGAGAGAGAGAGAAGATTGGAGGCCAAGGATGCAGCAATAGGGAAGAAGAGTAAGATTACCAGGGACAGAGATCGGGATATTAGCGAGAAGGTTGCACTTGGTATGGCTAGTACTGGAGCAGGACGTGGTGGAGAGGTGATGTATGATCAAAGGCTCTTCAACCAGGAGAAAGGAATGGACTCGGGATTTGCCACTGATGATCAGTACAACATCTATGATAAAGGCCTGTTTACCGCACAGTCTACTATGTCTAGCTTGTACAAGCCGAAGAAAGATTCTGATGCAGATACATATGGAGGTGCAGAAGAGCAGCTAGAGAAGGTTATGAAGACGGACCGGTTCAAACCTGACAAGGGATTTACAGGTGCCCCTGAGAAGGCAGCTCCAAGAGATAGGCCGGTTGAGTTTGAGAAACAGGTTGAAGAGGCTGATCCATTCGGTTTGGACCTATTCTTGACAGAGGTGAAGAAGGGTAAGAAGGCCATGGAAAAAGTTGGGAGTGGAGGGACCATGAAAGCGAGTGCTGGTTCTTCAATGCGAGATGGCTACGATGGAGGCTCTAGCAGAACTCGAATTGGGTTTGAAAGGGGACGTTAAAGAGCCTCTTTAGGTTCTCCTTGCACTTTCAAGTTCCAACGTTTAGAAGGATTTGTAGCTTGTTTACATGCTCTCTTTACATGAAATCTGTTTGCTAAGATTGTAAGAGGAAATGACAAACATTTTATTGTAATGCACTTGTTTTTATGTTAAGATATGGCTGAATGATCTTCATTCACAGAAGCTTTTCATAGAAAGTGCGTTGTTATAAGTTGTTATGAGAACTAAATGCCTACTATTCCCAAAAGGCCCTGCATGGTGATCAACAAAAAGTTCTCTAGAAAAGGATTTGTATGTCAGAAAATGTTGATCTAGTTTTTATGACATTTATATGCAATAATCATGTAGAAACCTTTTTCAAGGAAAACATAAAGGTTATATGATCTTCTCATCTGGATGTATGATGGTTATATTTCCTTGAGTTTGTGTTTAGAGCTAATGCTATCATGGACTTGCTATTGCTACGGAGAACTATTTAAGTTACTTCCCTTTTACGGAGGCAGTGGAATCAGATGTCAAGCATCTTTTCTTTTCTTCTTCATTCTTCTTTCTATCTGCATATAATTGGCTGTATTTTGCAGATGGTTGCAATCAGAAGATATAGGAAGATAGTTTTTGACAAATCGAAAGAGATGTGTCCTGCAACATGCCTGATTTTCTCTTTTGTGATCTATGGATTATGTTTTTTCCTGTGCGTCCCATTCACAGAAGCCTCTGCCATATTGCAGAGTTATGTTATTTCTTGCACCACCTGGGGGTTGGTTTTACACACTTGCAGAGTTGCTAGGGTTCTCTAAATTTTAACTGAAAAACGTTAAGAAGTATCTAGCTTAAAATATTGGTCTATGTGGCAAGCAGATTTAGAAACTAATAGGTTCTCTTTGCTGCTGTTACAAACTTTTGTGCACTTTCTATAACACCATTATCATTTAGAGTGAACTGGGCAGAAACAATTATTTCTGATACAGAATTAAATCTTGGTGAAGCTTGGATTGGTAACAGGTTATGTGTTTTGAGGTTTATTCATATTCTGAAGTCAATATGCCTGATAAAATGTGCTTTATGGTGTCAGAAACTTATTGATTGATCAAATAGATGACAAAAAAGTAGTTCCTAATAATCGATCAATAATAGCCATTAGAGAGAACAAAGGATAAATTAGGGTGGAAATCAACATACTTAATACTGATAGAAATTCTCATGATATGCCAAAACCTCCCCAGAAGTTCCTTAAAAATCATATTTTTTTTTTGATAAGTCTTAAAACATCATATACAAGACTTCAAATAACCTTAAAACGTCTACTTCTTCATTACTATCCATTTGGGCTAATCTCAGCCCTTCAAAATACCTTAAAAAATAGTCTTAACATGCCCCAACTTTTTAAACATAAATATGTCCATACAACCTTACATGTGTTTTCTAAGAGCCACTTAAAAATCAATTCAAAATTCAAAGAAAATTTAATAAAATAAATAGTAATAATAATAATAACACCACCTTTTCAGGCTCAGTTCTTTCAAGACTATTTCAAGCCTTTCTCTAATGATAGATAATCCCTTTTATCATAGCCGGTCATGTAATCAAATACTTTACATTAACAAGAATGACAATGACAATAATTCATACTTTATTTATTGACTAATCATATCTTGTTAGACTGACAAATTTCATTCTATAAATTTGATAAAGATGGGCGTTACCATTTTCACTCGCTCTTCTCAGAAAAATCACGTGTTTATTGAGGATACAAGTCTATAAAGAATGAGGCTATGTTATAAAGCTTGTTCTTTGGTTATAACATTAAAAAGAAGCTTGTTCTTTTGTTATTGTAGGTAGACATAAAGAAGCATAATCAATCATTATGTGAAAGTTTAACTCGCACGGGGGCTAATCTAACTAAAACTAACGACCTCAATATTGGCACCTTTAGGCTTAACCACTAGGGCATAATGGTTAACTCGCCATTAGACATTGGGTGAGATCAAATCCCACCCATGTGAGCCATGGCTTCCTCAGACACAGTAAGATTTAGTTGTACACAGGTGAAATGGGATCAAACCCTTGGTCTCAATGTTGGTTCCATTGGGATCTTAGGTCTAAACAATGGTGCATAACCAGTTCAGCAAAATAGGGACACTTGTGACCTAACCACTAGTCACTTGGCTTTGAGCCCCATTAAACAACTCTACCAGTATATTTTTGACATCTAATTTGGAAGTTTGTCAAGTTAGATCACAGAGAAAAAATCGTTGTGACGATGGAATGGTTATGAGCAAAGCTCTTTGTTCAGTGAGGTGTACAGGGTCAAGCACCATCCTCAAAAGAGTTTAGAAAGGAATGGGTCCTTCATCTGCTTCTCTCTCTTCTTTTTTGTTCTTCTTTAGCTAAATAATCCAGTAAAAGGTTTTATGCCTACATACAGTTCCAATCGGGACAAGAATGTTGTAATACACTGTAATACTATCATATTAAAGGTTGGGCCATGACATTTTACAGTAGTTGAGAAGATACTTTTTTTGTTTTCTTGTTTGTGATTAGCAGACAAGGTTATTAATTGCTTGTTATTTTGTTTAATCTTACAGGGAGTTCTTAGTGTTAAAAGGTGGTTGTTTTTATGGTCCAGTGCGTTCTCGGAATGTAAGGGTCTATTTTTCGAGGACTTTGTTTTTCGTATGGACCTCCTCTGCTCTAGGGATTGATGTCTTTGGTTCCCCTTCTTTTGTCTGGGGTTTTTGTTTCTTCCCGGTCCTCCCCTTCTTTCAGTGATGCTTTCTGAAAGCCTGCCGTAGGTATTTGTTGAAGGATCATTACGTAGAATCTCTCTGTCCTGGTTTTAAGGAACTCATTAATGAGTTTCCTGGGTTGTTACCCTGAAGATCTGTTTCTAGCTGATATGAGAAAGGACAGTTTTGTTTTGCCTTATCAACTGTAATGCAATCTGAGTAGTCAGTTACATACCATTTCATTCTGTAGTTGCTTGGGTCTAAAGTTTCTACAGATATCAATTTGTCCATGCCAAAACCTTTTTTTTTATAAATTGTTCATTCCAATACCATTTCTGTAGTTGATTGGGTATGAACTTGTCAATTTGTAAATCGAGGCATGAGCGATGACCGTTATTGTAGATGCGCTGACAGGCTATTGACGATCACTTCCCATGATTAAAGGATCTCTCCCTTCAACCACCAGCAAATAGTGAAGTGTTTGTAGAAATCAGACTTGACATGCTCCAGCCAAAAATGGAAGAGAAATATAAGAAAATTTGAAGAGAGTTTCATATGAGAGAAGTAAAAGAGTTTCTGTCAGACACACAGAGAAGTGTTTTTATAGAAAAGAACGAACTGTATGCAAATGGTATACCGACCATTTTAGAAAATGTGCATTAATGTTTTAAATAAATAACTATTACGCCTTTTAAAAGCCACCTCGGAATTCAAAAGACTAGTATAAAAAAATTTAAAAAAAAAAAAAAAGAAAAAAAAAAGGGAAAAAGACGTAACAAGGTATGTCTAAAACTTTTTCAAATGCGGAAGCACGAGTTTTGTTACTCACCGCTGTCATCTGGACCAACTGACCGAAATGTTTATTCCACCCCTTGTTGGATATACACACCAAAAATCACCCTGATTGGTAATCTCTAACCATTAGATTTTAGTACTTTCTAAGGCATTCTTATAGCAGTTGAATTCAACCACTTTTTTGAGTACTAAAACTAACGGCTAAAAATCATCAAACATGCTTATATTTTGGTATGAATGTCTACTAAGGGGTGGGTAAACATCCATGCAGTCAGTGGGCCCAGATGGCAGCAGTGAGTAACAAAAATGCGCTTCCACATTTGAAAAGATCTCAGGTATACCTTGTTACATCACGACCCTAAAAGAAAAGATAGGTAGTCCTTTGGAACCACAACCTGTGTCCTATTTGTTTGAAGAATGATCTTAGTTCCAACGCCTTCATATTTCTCTACATCAAATTTAACAAGTTTATCATGTCACATCAATTGTGAGTCATCCCAAAGGATTTTGATATCCTTTGGGTTGAGTTTGTGTCCCATCCATTGGGTTTGGAATTCTGGAACAAGCGAGCCTACTATTGGACCAAACCTGGATTGACCCGTTCCATTGATTGACAGCCATGGGAACATGGCACTACATCCCTTCATGCAAATGCTATACCGACGAGAAGGTGCCAGCTTGCTCAGTTGGTAAAGTTTGTGGGTGATGATACCATAGACCTGGGGTCCAAAACCCGCCTTCACTGAGTTACTGATCTCTTTAAAAACAAGCTTAACTACTCAAAAAATAATCTATATCGATGCTTGAATTACAAACTAATTTTATATTTTTGTAACATCCCCATGAAATTTGAAAGTAGCTATTACTAAGTCAAAGGGAGTTTATTCCTAAAGTTTGAAAGTATTCAATTTTCACAAGGTGTTGCAAAAAATAACTTTTTTTTTCTTAAAAATGAATTTTCCATTGAGCTTTTTACCTCTTCCCGTCAACATTGATGGCATTTGACGAAAATGCCCCTATAGCAAAATTGTCTTTACTAGTCTTTTCAAAAGTCAAATGCAAAGTGAGAAGGGCATTTTTGTCAAATGTTGGCAGCAAGATGTAAGAAAAATCATTTCCTTTTTATTGTTTTTGAACATCATTTCCCTTCTTTTTGCTGATGACTGTCGTATATTTAGTCGGGCAAATCTGGATGAAACCATGAACCTTAGGGATATGCTCACTGCTTTCTGTAATATGTCCGGCTAAGCTATCAATTTTGAAAAATCAGGAATTCTTTTTAGTTCAAACCTTCATCGTAAACAAAAAAAAAAGCTCTTTTGCATATCCTTGGTATAAAAAATGTGCATATCATAGAAAAATACTTGGGCACCCCGCTATTCATAGGTCGATCGAAGACAAAAGCTTTATCTTTTTCTCTTGAAAAACTATCACATCTCATGTCCGGTTGGAGGGCAAAATTCTTGGCTCAAGTAGGTAGAGCAACCCTAATAAAGTTGATCGCCTCGAATTCCCTCATATCAAATTTTGTTCCCAAAGTCCCTTTCAAGAAAAATGGGTTCTTTGATCAACAATTTCTAGTGGAGTGGGGCACTTAGATTCAAAGGTTAGAAATCACTAATCAAACCAATTTTTATTATGCAAGTCCATCTGGGGATAGGCCAACATGGCTCACACTGTGGGTCGGTCATCAACTTTGATGACGGACATCATCATCAATTTTTTCCTAGGGAGGGAGTTCAGGTGTCACGATGGATTGGGTTGAAAAGTGTAAAGATTGAATGACTAAAGCACCCCTATAAAGTACAAAAAAAATGAAAGAACCATTGTTTGTAAGAATTTGAGGGTCGTATTAGGAATAAAGATTTTTTTAATAAAAGAGGAGCATTGAATGAGTTGCAAGGTGATGTGTGCTTTAACAGGGGCAACGTGTGCTTTGACACCAAAAAGACAGAAGAGTCCCTTCTATGTGAATAATTTAAAAAACATAAAAGAAGCAAAACATGGTATTTTGGGGTATTGGAGTTTAGCGTGAGGCACATAAGAAAGGCCTTCGTCCATTAATAAGTAGAATAGATTTTCAAAAGTGAGCGCATATTTGTACACCCCGTTTCCTCACAAGGCGGACCCCAATCTTTTTTTTTAAATTATTTTTTATGTCTTTCAATTTTTGCATGCCCCATATTAATTTGTAAGTAGTGTTTCTCTATCTTCACAAACCCCAATCTTTACACACCCCTTATTTTTATGCTACATATCTAGAAGTTGTCATTGCACACCCCTATATAAATAGATAATGGAGCACCCCCCTCCCTCTCTCTCGACGATTTCTCCATCTCCGGCAATTTCTCCAACTCCGACAATCTTCTCGACCTCCAGCGTTATATCTCCACCTTTGTAAGCCCTTAACCAAGTGCAATTTCTCTCGATTTCAACTGTGCCCACTAATTAAGTTCGTCCCTTCATCTTCTCTTATTTTTATCTTTTTAATTTCAAGTGTGCCCACTAAATGGTTGAATTTTCGTCTACTGTTTCTTTTGTTTGTAATAGTATTTTTTTTTTTAAGTTATTGGTTGCCATTATGTTGTGTTGTGATAGTGGAACCTACCTGTTTGATAAAATATTGTCACAACGGTATTTTTAGTGCATACAATACTAGGAGTGCTAATCTGTAATTGTTTTTATTTGTAGGGAAAATAAGGCCAAAAGAGCAAGCAAACCCTAAGGAATTGGAAATTTAAGATTAAAACAAACCCTAAGGAATTGAAAAATCCTTTCATTCAAATCCATTAGGGTTTCTATGAGCAAGCAAATGTTTAGATTGATGAGAATAGATGAAAAAGATGCGAAAAATCGAACGAAGAGGTGAAAAATTGCAGATTTCATACGGAGTATGCACAAATAACAATATTATTCACCAAATTAGGGGTGTGCGATAACAGATACGAGCTGTGTGATTATTGGGGGTTTGCGAAGATCACAATTGGGGTGTGCCCCGACTAGGAGTCTACCTTGGGAGGAAACGGGGTGTGCAGATATGTGCTCCCTTTTCAAATAGAGTCCGTCTAGAACTACACCCATTTCTTACACCTTGCAGTGGGGCTCTAAAATCACGTTGGCCAATCCAACCGCACACTGAATTTTTCGTACTATGATTACTCTCCTCACAGAAAAATCAGGACATTTCAACATTCCAAACCTCATGAAATTTTGACTTTCATTTGAAAAATCTGTACCATCCAATTAAAGAATTATTTTAGGTCCATTTTTTTTAGTGATGATGATCATCATGCCTAGGACAACTCAATGTCCAGTTGGATTGTCCAGCATGATCTCTATGTGGGCTGGTTGTAGCTCTAGACGGACTCCTTCAAAATAACCCTTTTCAACCACCGAAATACTCAAAATGGAAAGTTTCTAAAAGGAAAACAAACTTTAATCTATTTACAAAAACAAAAATAAATTTCTGACATTCTCAAAAAAAGTAACTAAACGCCATTTCTCTCTAACAGATATAAAATGTGAAAAGACAACTGTTTCTCCCGACAAAGCTGAAAAGGCTGACAAACGCCATTTTAAAGGGCGTCTATACCTGACAGACGCCCTTTTTAAAAGCGCGTTTGCCCGTAGAGGAGTAAAACTTTTGCTCCGATACAAGCCACATGGCACACTCTTATTGGACAATGACCGTATGGATGTTTGGCAAATCACTAGGTGGACCTACACACCAAAAAAGAAACATGATTAGTGGTTTATAAGCGTTGTATTGAAGTTATTTTCATAGGTTGATTTTAATCATAAGAATTTGAGCATTATTTGAGTGCAAAGATCCAAAGGTTCTAAATTACTAATCAGGCTGATTTTTTTACTGCAGGTCCATCAAGGGACTGATCAAACATCCATACGGTCAGTGTCCACTAAGAGTGTGCCACGTGGCTTGTATTGGGACAAAAGTTTTACTTCTCTATGGGAAACGCCCTTTTAAAGGGCGTTTGTCAGCCTTTTCAGCTTTTTCCTACCTTTTATTTCTGTTAGGGAGAAACGCCCTTTCTGAGGGCATTTAGTTAGTTTTTTGGAATTGTCAGAATTTTATTTTTATTTTTGTAAATAAATTAAAGTTTTTTTCTTTTAGAAATTTTCCGTACTTAAAATTCCATTATTTTTAAATTTTCAAAAATTTCTTAATAACAATATTATTTCCCTTATTTGATTATCTAATTACGCTATAAATTCCCACAATTTACAAATTCATCCTCCAAACAAATCTTTCAAACTGCCCTATAGATTGAAGCTTTCTTATTTTGCCACTTTTCAAAAAAATAAAAATAAAAAAGGCACTTGCTTTGTCATAAAAAGAAAAGAAAGAACGCATTCTCTGTGGCACGCGCAACGCCGTTTTCATAAAGCACATTTCTCCGAAGGCCCAACTCCTCCAACACTACGACTTCCCTCCCCCATTTTAAAATCTCTCTCCAACCTGTACTTTCTCCGAATCTCCTTCCAATTTCTCACTCTCACACACTCTTCTCTTTACAGTTTTACACGTTCCATATTAAGAGCTCGAGAAGAAGAAAGAAGCCAAAGAAGTAGAGGAGATCGTAGAGATTGGGAGAAAGAAAGGAGATGATGCAGAAGTTCTTCAGTAGAGGATCTGCCTCCAAAGACAATAACAACAACAACAACATCGATACTTCTCCCCAGTCCCTCTCTCAGATTCAAAATCAAAATCAAAACCCTTCTCCATCTTCTTCGTCCAACTCCAATCCAACCGTCTTCGCTACGGGTACGGGCCCCGCAAGACCCCTACGTCTCGTCTACTGCGATGAAAAGGGAAAGTTCAGGATGGACCCAGAGGCTGTTGCCATCCTTCAGCTTGTCAAAGGACCCATCGGTGTCGTCTCCGTCTGCGGTCGCGCTCGCCAGGGCAAGAGCTTCATATTGAATCAGGTGCCCCCCTACACACACACACAGCTCTCCTTACTTCCATTCTAGGGTTTGTATTACCTTACTTTTAAAACTCTCTGTAAAAACAAATAAAAATTGGATCTTTGTGGATTCCTTGTTCGTGAGTCACAAGGAGCTCAACACCTTGTGAAAAACACTAGTGGGTATTCTAGAACTTCTCGAATTAGGATTACTATTGACCCTATTTTGATCAATTATGATAAAATTTGTATTCACAAGCAGAAATGGGTAAAATAATCTGAGAAAGAAATGCTGTGAATCTCTGTGAAGTAGTTCAATCAAATGGTGAGGATTAGAAGAGAAGCCCATTCTTTGTTGATGTTTGCTCCCTTATGAATATGTGCTAGAGTGTTTTTGAACTATTGCTCTCTTTTGACTAATTTAAACCGTTTGCGTCTATTTCTCATAAAAATTAGTGTCTTGGCTTGGAACTCTGCTTGATTTAGCACCACTTAATATAATTGAAAGAGGAGCTAATCTGTGAATCGAATAAAATCTGAATAAAAAGGGGAGGTCCAATTGTATGGTAGAGTTGTCATTTTAATTGTTGTTCTCTTTTAGCCAATTTAAACCCATTGCATCCATTTCCCAAGAAAGTTAGGGCTCACGACTCTGCTGGATTCAACACTGCTTAATATAGTTAAAAGAGGAGGTCCAGTCTGTGATTCAAATAAATTATCAAAAAGAAAAGTGAGGGTTCAACAAACTTCATTTTTTTTTTTCGACGAGCAAAACTTACTTTTCTAGAACCCATCTAATCAGTTTTACAGCTCACTTAGTTGAGCTACATGAACCATGGTAATTGGGAACCTGTTATCCCTCACATATATCGATAGTATTAAAATTAGCTGGAGCTTTTTTTTCCGATTTATGACCCATTGAAATGAAGTTTACCTGTAAAATTTCAGCAAATTTTACTATTCAGGACTGGAACATTAAAATTGATGAGAAGTGTTTAAAACACATTTACCCCCATTTTTTTTTCCTTTGGGGGGTTCTTAGATGATAAATGGTCACTCCAATAAGAGTTTTCGAGTCAAAAACAATTTGTCGGAGTTGAAGTCAAGATCAAATGCTTACGGGTTGCATATTTTCAAGTTGTTTGTCAAAAATTATTATTCTCTATAATTTCATGTTTCTTTCATATATTTAAGCTACATTCATATTACAAATGTGTAATGCGTAAATATCCAAAACTTCTCTCTGTCGGCGAATTTTTCAAAACTTCTTCATGTCGAATTGAACTTATTTGAATTAATTCCGAATTTTTACTGAGCGAAATTTAGGCCGAATTTGAAGTTTAATACCTTGTATATATCTACATTTCCCAGATGTAACGTGTTTTCTCAGCTTCCTTCTCTCGTCCTGGCAAAGTGGCAAGTATGTAACAAAATTAACTACACAAAACTCAAATAACTGAGGCTTGTTCTTTTTGTTGTACTTTGTTTTTAGTTTACTATAAAAGGAGTCAGCATTGATTTACTGAGTGCCTACACTTGAATATCCCCAATATCTTAGTTGTTCCTTTGAGGAGTCTGAGTTTAAAAGCTCAAAACCTGACTCAGAGTTGTTGACCAAAGAATTGGTTGAATGCTTCATTAGGTTAATTGAGTCTTTTGAGTTTTTGCTCTAAGTTTGTCAAAGCTCCTAAATAAAGTGAATTTTTTTTTACTAAAAAACAAACTTGTACAACTACATAATAAAAGTAGCCACGGCTTCCAATCATTTCTAGTTCAGTTACAACTTACAACCTAAATGATACTTCAAAATACAAAATGTTAGCATGGCTCCTTCCCAGCCTCTTATTTCTCGGGTTCACGTATACTATCTAAGGTGTCGTTCTTTGTGTGGACAATGGTTTATAACAAAATTCTCACTGTAGATCATTTTAGAAGTAGGAGGATCATCCATAGTATGTACTTTATGTGTAAGGCTAATGGTGAGTCAGTGGATCACTTATTAATTTTTGTAAGGCTAGTGAGGTGTGTTGGAAATTCTTCTAGTCATTTGGCATTAGTTGGGTGATTCCTAAGAGTACTACTCCATGGGTTGTATTTGAGGCCTTTAGCATTGAGATTGCTTCCCTTTGCTATTTTTTGGTCTTACCTTTGCCACTTATTTTAGTGGTTTGACTCTTATCCTTTAGTGAACGCCTCTCCACTAGAATGCATTTCTATCATCTCTGCATGTAGATCCAAGTTCGAGAAATTGTGATCAATCTACCTTATTTCCAACCTGCTTCTTCCTCCTTTGCTTGTAACATTAAAATCTATGTAACAATTACGTGAACACGTCCAACACATATGAGGTGTTTGACACAGTGCTTTCAGTAAGCCCAAAATGTAAACATGTCCATACACATATATCCTCATATAATATTTATTTATATTTAATACTCCATAGAGTACCCAATAACCTAATAATTATAAGTGGCTTTATAAGAGGGAAGACCATCGAACATCTATAGTTTTGTTTAACAACTTAATAGAGTAGTGTATGGAAGATAAAACATGTCATACCTCATTTAGTAATTATTTTTTTATAAATATTAATTAAAATATTGCCGCACGTGTCAGAATGTGTGTCGGGACGTGTCAACCCACATATCCGTGTCGACATGGAAAAAAACTCTAAAAGTGCTATGTCATTGTTAAATAGATTAAAATCAATCATGCCTTATGATTTTTGTCCTTTTATTCGTCTTTAGACTTCAAACAATCAAATTTATGGAAAATGTTTCCACACATCTACCCAAAATGTCATTATACTTTGTTCCTCCGGGTACCATCAATTCAACCAGTCAAATTTTAGCTTTGCTAGCCCAAGGATTTGGTTGTTTTTCTTTTAATATGTAATTTAGAGCTTAGCTTATTCCTATTAGAGTTTGAAAGCTCAAAACCTGACTCAGACCTGTTAAGTTGTCCAAAGCCTTGGTTGAATGCTTCATTAAGTTAATCGAGTCTTTTGAGTTTTTGCTCTAAGTTGGTAAAAAAAAAAAGCTCCTAAATAAAGTGAAATTTTTTTACTAAAATACAAACTTGTACAGCTACATAATAAAAGAAGCCACTGCTTCCAATCATTTCTAGTTCAGTTACAACTTACAACCTAAACGATACTTCAAAATACAAAATATTAGCACGGCTCCTTCCCAGCTTCTTATTTCTCGGGTTCATGTATACTATCTAAGGTGTCGTTCTTTGTGTGGACAATGGTTTATAACAAAATTCTCTCCGGTTTATAACAAAATCCTTACTGTAGATCATTTTAGAAGTAGGAGGATCATCCATACTATGTGTTTTATGTATAAGGCAAATGGCGAGTCAGTGGATCGCTTATTCATTTTTGTTTGGCTAGTGAGGTGTGTTGGAAATTCTTCTAGTCATTTGGCATTAGTTGATTGAGTCCTAAGAGTGCTATGGAGCACTTCCATGGGTTGTATTTGAGGCGTTTAGCATTGAGATTGCTTCCCTTTGCGATTTTTTGGGCTATATGGATGAAGAGGGATAGCCAAATCTTTGAGGACAAATACGGGGACTTTCTTCCAGTCATTGAAGATTAGGGCTTTGCTTTTCTATTGGTCATCGACCCTTAATGAGTTCAAGGGATTGTGTTTTGAAGTTTTTTTTTTTTTTTTGGAGAAGTAAAAATTATCTTTAAAGAGGCAACAACCAAACAAAATACACAGTAATAGCGAAGGAGGTCGAGATGACCTACAAATCTACAATAGACATTATTCTTGGTCTCTGTTACAACTTTGATTGTGCACACTCTTAAGAAGAGAATACAATAATGTATCTCTTAAATATGATATGATGTAGATGCAACAATGCTCTCCCTAGACAACAAAGTGTATGTGTAACAAAGTGAAAGTGAGTGTAACTAGGGATGTCAAGTTGTAGTTAGTTTTAAAATCATGGGTTTCCCATGGTCGAACCACAATGATTGTGAGTGAATGACTAGTGCAAGTGTTACTACAAGTGGAAAGAGAAAAAATAGAAAGAAGAGTAGTGTGTGATGTGTAGTGAATGGATGCTATGAAATGAGAGAAAAAGTGTGCAAATGGTTGAATGTACCACCAATGGTGGGCAAATTTTTGAGGAGAAAAACTACAAGAGAAGAAGAGTGCTAGGGCATTAAGATTTGGCCTAGACCCTTCCCCTTTGCTCCTTAATGAGTGTAGTCCAAGAAGAGAAGAAACAACTAAAGAGTTGCTCTCCTACCAAAGATAAAGAAATGAATCACAAAGATGAAGTAAAAAAAATGATATTCTCACTAAGGCATTTTTAGATAATAAAATCAAAACTAGAACATTCTAGTGTATGAGTGCAAATATGTGAGTTCCTAAGTATCTATAATGCAAGACATAATAGATCAAAAGAAATCACAAAAAGACTCACAAGAACAAGTAAAAGAAATACCTCAAATCTTCATTAATGTTTTGATGTCCAACTATGAAGTATACATGACATACAACATGAAGGGATACAAAACAACTTCATTAAAGTAGTGGGAAAATCTCTACAATGAAGCTCTTATAAACATGGATCTACACTCAATAAGTCACAAAAGGGAGAGGGAAAATGCTTCCTCTCTAGCCCTAGCTAAGGGTCTAGCCAACCATGGTGTTGATGGCCATGGAAACTAAGTAAAAAAAAGAAAATAAGAAAGAGGAGAGAAGGGACTTGCTTGAGATTCTTGGACTCTCTAAAATAGACTCACTAGAGAAAGGAAGAAGGCCCTCTCATAAGCTCAAAGTGAGTTTATACAGAAGATGGAAGGTGATGAGGTGGAAGGTGATGTGGAGGACTGATAGGTGGAGATGAGAGGTGGAGATGAGGTGGAAAGTGGTCAAAGGAGAGCTCATTCTTGTTACCAAAATGGTGTAAGTGATTCAAATGTAATCAAAAGAGTGCCCAAGGTCAAGCTCAAAATGAGGGGGTACACATGGGAGAAGGAGATGTGTAAGAAGTGTAAGAGGGTAGGTGGAAAACAAGCTAGAAAGAGGTATGTTATGGGCTTGAGAGAAGACAATACCTATTCTTTACCACATTGAGCATTCTCCTTCTTGACTTGTCCCTTTCACCCATGTGAAGGCTCTATGTGGCTTTGATGGCTTGAGAATCCTCTAGAAGGCTCCAATGACTTGGAATGACTCCATAAATGTGTGATGGCTTCAATGGCTCTCATGGCTTGAACAAGTGACTTCATGGCTTGCATGGCTTGAAAATTTATGATAAGCCTCTTAAGAGACTCCAATGGCTTGCACAAAAGTCTCTCATGCGACGAATGCCCTATATGTATCAAATATGCACGTAATGAGGGTCTAAATTGGATAAGTTGTGCATGAGACACCTAGGATGCATTTTACATTAAAATGTAAAGTTATAAGCTCATGAAACTCGATAATGCCCAAAAGTTAAAACAGATAATAAGCACAAAATGAGCATTATCATTCTCCTTAGTTTGTCTTAGTGAGGATCTTCCTCACTAGCTCCTTTTTTTCCTCTCATTTTCCAAAAGACGTGTTTACACAAGATTTGCTAACTAGGGTACTAAGTATTGAGTACTGAGTTTTATAATTTTTCATTTAGTCTTCTTTTGGAAGTTAATATCGGGCTCCAACTCAGACTACATATGTGCATTATCTGAGGGATCCAACCAAGAATATGAACTGTTATTTGAAGACACCACCACACCGTGAACCTGTAGGTAGTTGTTTTATAATCAGCAAATGGAACTGGATATGCTTTGTTATTTTTATTTCTTATTTGGCAGTGAAGGCATAGTTGACTATAATGGATGTGCATCTAAGTAAAAGAACTTCAGCCTTCTTGAAGAATTGATTTAGATCAATTTGGGCTTATTTAGTCAGCAGTAGAAGTGGTGATACTATGCTAAAATATCTTGGAAAAATGCAGCATATTTGTTTGTTTGCCGCATTTGTTTTGTGTATTATTTCAGTAACTTAAACTTGTTTGCATGGATGTGTTGTAGCTTCTTGGGCGGAGCAGTGGATTTCAAGTTGCATCAACCCACCGGCCATGCACTAAAGGGCTTTGGATGTGGAGTGCACCCTTAAAGAGAACTGCTCTTGATGGAACTGAATACAATCTTTTGCTTTTGGACAGTGAAGGGATTGATGCTTATGATCAAACGGTTAGCTGTCATCCTTTATTATAAGAAAGTAAAATGGTGATTTTGCAGTATTTTATAGCTTGCACAAAGGTTAAAGTTAAGTTAATTTAACCTCTTATCCTTTGTCAATTGATACTTCATTGCTAGTTCATTAAGTGCATAAGATATTTCTTTCAAGAGTATTTGACTTCAGTCACTTTTCAAGAGTTTTCGAATGCTGTATTTGGTCTTTGTACTTGACATGGTAGGGTCCAAGATCATCACTAATTGGAAATGTTGGCCAAGTAGCTTCCACATCTAAGGTTCATTGGATCTCCGTCTTAGTCTCAGTGCCCTTTGAACTCATTTAGGGCCTCTTCCTAGACTGAGACGTGATGGGAGAGACAAACACTTCCTGGCTGTGATTGAAATCACGTTCTCTTGATTTTGAAACATCTACTTACTAATCACGACTTGTGCCATCACGTTGCCATCATATTTTGAAAGTGTACTATCCTTTGGTTATTGGCAATACTTATTGTATGTTAAGTTTAATTGGAAAATCATAGAATCTAAAATTGTACAGCTTGATTTCATTTATTGATGTTTGCTTAAATTGTTAAGAACTTTGGTTTGGGCCCTGTGCCTTTGAATGTGTGTTTTCCCCATGAAATAGCTCATTCTGGTTTGCAGGCAAATGTATGGGCATGGTTTATAGCCTTTAAAGGCATTTGATTGACATGTTATCAGAACTAGTGCACAACATAGGTACTACTGGGATCTCATGGTTGTTTGATTCCCACGACTAGATTATCTTTTATTGATCTTTTACCTTAGGTGGTCATCAAGATGTGACTGTTAGTCCAAGAAAAGGTACAAATATTGTACAAATAGGATGGTCGAAATCACCTTAGTAGGTTGGTTTTGATATAGAAAATTTCTTAAGTTGGCACAATATGATGGCGAAATGTAGGTATGTGGAGGGTTGAGAGTAGGACCCGCCAATCACCAGGTACCTAATATTTTTTACGTTTGTTTCCTTTGCCATCTCCCTATTGTTTCCATTATTATTTCCAATAGTTTCCCATTTCTCGCATCACATGGTATTTTAGGTCCCGTTTTTGTATCTCGTATCATTTACCTGTTTCTCTTTCTAAAAGCTATGAACTTAATAGACACTGGGATGGCCACTATCCTCTAACTATCTTGTATTCATGATTTGATGCCTTTTTTGAGCTAAATGGAGCTTTTAAATCTATCTTGGATATAAATTTTTCATTTGATAGTGGCACATGTGATGTAGAATAATGACTTGGCAGGGAAAATGCACTATAGAGTGTTGTGAAAATCACATCAAACTCTTCTACTACTCACTAAATACATTCTTTAACGATATTGGCCAAAGGGGATTAATGCAAGTAAGAAAGTTTCTATTTGATCCAATAGCTACGTAATGATGGTCGTAAAACATACTGATTTGTTTGCGTTGGGTACTTGAGTCGGTATTGAATACTCCTAGTCCTACATTGGGACTGGAGCAATTTGCAATTTGTATGTAAAAAAGCATCAAGCATTGCAAAAATACTTTGATGCATCAAGGAGCCTTAGACTTCTTTTTTTGGGAATATCCTTTTTTCATTATTATTACTAGGGGAATGCCACGTGCGATGCACCTGCACCTTACACGTAGCACACTCGTAGAGATCACTCACCATATCGATATTTGGCCCATCCCTAGATGGACCTACATACAAAAAATCAGCCTATAAATGATTTTTAAGAATTTGGTTGGAGTCATTTCATGGGTTGAATTTTAATCGTAGATTTTGAGCATTATATGGGTATTCAGATTCAAAGGTTTGAGATCACTAAACAGGCTTATATAGGTCCACCTAGGGATGGGGACAAACATCCATGCGGTCAGTGGTCCCTAAGAGTGTGCCACGTGGCATATACTATTGCCTCTCATCGTCATTGACGAGGGATGTGGGCGTGCTAGACATCCTGCACTGTGCAGGCACTAACCCAAGTTTTGTCTTTTCTTAAGAATAGAGGCATTTAATGAGGGTAGGTTTTGCCTTTGAGAGTAGAGAAGCTTCTAATTGTGTCACATGTGTGGCAACCCAGGTTGTTGCTTTATAATAGTATGGATTTTGTGGCTTATAGGAGAAGCCATAATTTTTTAGGGCAAAAACTCTCTTCTCTAAATATATTTTGGCTTGTTTGTATAGAAGGGGGGGCTTTTTGACTAGGACATGGTGCGATCGACATGTGGGTTGAGATGAAGAATTACCTACTTCAAAGTGTATAACGGTCAATTATACTCAACGATTTTTTATGCAATTTTGTCGGCTTCAACAGAGAGAAACTGAATCTGTTGATGGACAAGTTCTATGACTTGGCTAATCGAGCATGGATTGTTGAGTCAGATGAAGTATTAGCCGCTCATCATCAATTAGGTTTCCAACTAAAAATCCAAGATGATATGGTAGATGCTCTTGTATGGACTGTTGAGGAATCTTATTAGACTACTTTATAGATTGAAGAAAAATTATGGATGAGGACATTGATGAGAAAATTAACTTCTGAAGTATATGATAGGAAGTTTAATGAAAGAGCAGTTGGAGGTTCATGTTAGTTAATTAGGGTTTCACGGAGAATGAGAGAAGAATTGGGGAGAAGAAGGAATCGTACGAAGCAACATAACCTACTCTCCATACGTTCCTTAATGTATATAATATAAAACAATAAGAAGAAAATTATCGAAATACCCTTAAGAAACGTACGGACGTTGGATTTTCTCGGGGCCCTCGGCGCCCGAACCCCCGGTGGCCTTTGACC
Organism: Euptelea pleiosperma; assembly: GCA_035048495.1. NCBI lineage: Eukaryota > Viridiplantae > Streptophyta > Magnoliopsida > Ranunculales > Eupteleaceae > Euptelea > Euptelea pleiosperma. The sequence continues at coordinate 9,423,492 of CM068541.1, read as the reverse complement.
TGCAACTCCCACTGTCTTAGGCCAGTACATTTATTACATTAACAATAAGAACTAACAATTCACATTATGGGCCTCAAACTCGATATTTGTGAAACTTCCATGATCAAGGAAAGGCCATTACTTAAGGTAAATAGGTAATTTTGCCAAATGCTACAAATGTGGTGAAATTGGACACATCGCTATACATCATCAAAACAAAACCTTGAATTTGGTTGAAACCACAGTATTGAAGAATGAAAATTAACAAGAAAATGACGAAGAAATGGAGCACATTATACTCGATCTCGTAAGTGATGGAGATTCACTTATGTTGGAGTGGTTGTCGGTTGTCCGCCTCCAACAAGATAAGAGGGAAGATTGGAAGTGACACAATATTTTTTGGACAACCATTAAGTGTTGCATAGTAGTTCGATGGTGGAGTTGCAATGTAGATTTAGGGTTATGGTTAGGTTTAGGTCTAGGATTTCTAAGGTAGAAGAAAGAGAGAAGAGGAAGAGAAGAGAGGAAAAGGATGTCATGCTTTTTTTGATAAGGTAGATAAAATTTTATTGAACAGAAAAAGAGAGAACAAACATCAAAGACAGAGGTCGAGAAAACCTCCTAGACCAAAAGGAAAACAAGCAAGAAGACTGCCTAGCCTATCCTATGAACATGACGGCATCCCATCTAAACACTAGATCCTCAAAGGATAGCCCCTTGCATTCTTCAAACTGTCTGGTCCAGAGAAGGAGAAGTGCTTTGATAGAGAGGGTAATGTCGAATATGGACGCCTCCTTCCCTTCGAACACTCTACTATTCCTCTCCTTCCAGATGCCCCACCAAATAGCGTAAGGGAGCATGCTCCAAACTCTGCATCCACACGGGGAGAACGGAAACTTGGACCAACTTCCCAACAAGTCGAGGACGGATCTAGGTATCACCCAACTAATCCCTGAAGAGAGGAAGAACAGGCTCCAAATCTCCCAAGTAGACCTGCATCGCAACAGCAGATGGTCCACCGACTCGCCTTCTTGCTTGCACATGGAGCAATAATTGGCCATCACCTATCCCCTCTTGATTAGATTGTCCACGGTAAGAAGTTTACTCAAGGAAGCACACCAAACAAAGAAAGCCACTTTAGAGGGGACTTTAGACCCCCAAACCCTCTTCTTGATAATCGGAATATGCCCGTGGATCGGGGACTGCTCGGGCTCGACTCTCATCGACCTGTCTAGCCTCTCGTAGAAGGATTGCACCGTAAAGCGTCCATCCTTCCTACCACTCCACTAGATGGAATCCTTTCTAGAGCTGTCAATGGTCATACCTTCCAGTCTCAGCACGAGCTCCGCCAGAGTCGGGATCTCCCAGTCGTTCAAGAGCCTCCTGAAACCAAAATCCCAAGCTAAAGCTTCCCCTTCCCCCGAACACATCTCCTTAACGGTGCAGCTCTTTTTACATGATAGGTTGAACAGTTGGGGAAAGTCCTCCTTGAGGGCCGAGTTGCCACATCAGACACCCACCAAAAACGGACCCTGATGCCGGCCCCTACCTTGAATCTGATGCCCGAGTAGAAGTACTGAAATAATTTCCGAATCCCCTTCCAAACTCCGCATCTATACCGCACATTGATAATCTTGCTAAACCAATCTAGCGGCTCGTTCCCATGCCTGGCCATGATCACCTGTCTCCATCTGCTGTCCTCCTCTTGCGTAAAGCGCCAGAGCCATTTACCCAGGAGAGCCATATTCATCAATCTCAGCTTCTTAATGCCAAGACCTCCCAACTTCAGAGGAGAGCTAATGAGGCTCCACTTTACCAGAGGGTACCCCTTCCCATCATCCCTACTAAACCAAAGGAACCTGCGGATAAGGAACTCCAGGCCCCTTACCACTCCCGCTGGCATGGCAAAGAGGGAAAGATAGTAGATTGGAAGATTTGACAAACAGCTTTTGATGAGACAAAGCCTACCGCCTTTGGACAAAAGTCTAGCCTTCCACACCGCCAGCCGGCTCTCACATCTCTCAATAACAGGGTCCCACAATTTGGTAGATTTATATGGCGCTCCGAGAGGCAAGCCCAAAACTCTTATCTATATGGAGAACATCTTGCATGGACAAGTGTACCCCTCATACTGAGAGATATTTACAAAATTACCCTTTACATGGAACATACGACTAAATACGTATATGATAATAGGTGGACTTCAAGGAAACAACGTCGCTACAGACAAGGTTGACAAACTACACCTTAAAGCAGTGCCGCATCCATGACTTTATGTGGTTGCATGGATCGATAAACAGAAGATCAAGGCCAATGATGGTGCCTTGTGTCATTCACATTGGGACCCTATTCTAACGGGGTTTGGTGTTGATGTCATTCCCATGAATGCGATGTAGATTTTGTTAGGAAGATTATGGCTGTACTATCGCCATGTGATGCATGATGGTTGAGAGAATACCTACTCCTTCCAGCATTAAGGCAAGAATATTACCTTGTGACCCCGAAGGCCCAAAAAGAGATGAGACGATGAGGACAAGTTATTTTCTTCATCGACCCGGCTTTAGTCATAAGAAAAATGGAAGAATTAAGAAGGCTGAACCGCTCGACAAGAAAACCTCTTGCTAAAGATAGCTCTTGAAGGAGCCAATTTCAAGAAAATTTAAGGGATGCTTTGGGATTCAACTACGCGATAGTTCATGGAAAGGGAACGATGGTGGACCTGCTAACTCGACGGGGTCGAGTTCTTTCAAGCATGGGGGAATTGATGCAGCAAGGGCCATGAGCTCCACCTAAGACTATTTTTTGGAATGTGTTTTTATAATTATTTTGTGGATTGTAGGAGAAGCCATCATTTTCTTGGGGCAAAAGCTTTCTCCTCTCTATTCATATTCTGGCAATCTGGGTTGTTTGTACAGAGGGGGCTTTTTGGATGAATATTGAATCTTGAACTTCCTTTCATGGTAGTGGTGCCGATTCTACCCTCTTGGTGGTGGTGGCGATTCTGTCAAGACGTGTGTGGTGTTTATTCCTCACACCCACTTCTCCTTTCTTAATCTCTTCTTCCTCATTTCTTTTTAATTTACTGATCCACAGAACACTCACTGATCTAAATGGTGATTCACTCTCGGCATTACACTCCTGTTCATTTCTGTACATCAATTTGAGAAGAGAAAATACAATCAGAACTTCAAAAGCTTCTGACACTGGAAAACTGATTTGGAAAATATAAAACACTGTTTAGAACAGCCTGAATAAAAAAATTGGTTTCCTCGAAGTGAACGGTGAACATTTAGAACCATCTCAGAGAATGGCATCCATAGTAATAACAAGGTCCAATGAGGTCTTATTCTCTATCCAACACAGGAGATAGAAACACCCCAAAAGATGCAAACAAGCTTTTCATGGTGTGTGATAACGGTTCCTAATTTTTGGACAACTGGCACACCAGTCCGTCTGATATTTGTCCATTTGCCTTGGAAAAATTTGTCCATACAGCACAATCTTAGCCAGCCAACCAGCAATGGCATGTTTGAAAATTGGTCAAACATCTTTAAGTTTTCCTTGGCAGCCACATAACTACCCTTACTATCAAAATGCATTTGGAGTTACCAGTTAACCATTTTCAAATAATAAGAAACACCACTTTATCTAATTACACTGCATGTAACTGAAAAGTTGTAGACTTGCATAATCACACTGTATCAAAAGCTTAAAGACACACAACGAGATATATACCACAGGGTTCATGGTTCTTTAGTGAGATATTTCTCCATTCCTGTATCCAAGATGGATATTTATTTTTGGTGGTAGACTTAACAGGTACCGTGCAACATTGTGCTCTCATCTATGAGAAATATTTTCCCTGAGAAGGAAATGGGTAATGGGTTAATGATGTTGGAGAGTATGATAATACATATTTGTTACATGTGCATTAATGTTGAATCACCTCAACCATCACAATATGGTTAGCAAAATAAGAACCCATCGCGATATGGTGTCCTAACAATGTGTTATGTGTAAAGCCCAAGAGGAGGGAAGTTAATCACCTTTTCATTCATTTTGAATTCGCTTGGGGGTGTGGGATTTCAAGATGTTAAGCTTGAAGACATTTTTGGTAATTGGGGGCTTCTTATTTTTTGGGACTTGGCCAATAGATGTCATATTGACTATAGTTCGTTTCTCTTTATTTGCTGTTTTTGCCATTTTTTGGATGTTGAGAAAGCTTTTCCCTTTTCTATAACCTTTCTCTTTATTAATGAAGTACTTAGTGTTACCAATCAAATAAAAATAATAATAGAGGCATCTGTACGCAGTGATTTCAATAGGCCATTTGTCATGTGATTTATCTTCATCATCATTTTTTTTTCTATTGCAATCTTCATTATAACTAGATCAGTCTTTAACTTTGTAATATTCAATCAACTCCTTAATTATGTTATCTTATTTCGTCTTTTATCTCTTATTCCTTGACAGGGAACATACAGCACGCAGATATTTTCGCTGGCTGTCCTCTTATCTAGCATGTTTATCTACAACCAGGTTGGGACATCTCGTGCTGACACCTTGTTCATTCTGTAAAACATATATTTGTAACTTTTAATATTCTTAACTTGTGGTCTATGTTACACTGATATGGGTATGAGTGGCAAAGTCCGACTTGGTTATCTAGTTTCAGATTTGGAAAACCTTTGAAAATATGATTCGTGGACTCGGGATAATATTTTAAATAATATGAAACAGAGGAATTGTTTTTATATAATAATAAGGTTAATAATGGACAATGTGTTGAAGTACACATTTATACACATACGGAGTAAACAGTAGACACAAGACTGCATATATGTAATGTATATTTGCCGCAAAGAGGTGGAACTCATAGTTACTAATATTTTGGGAGTGAGGAAAGGCAGAAGCATCACCAGAATTCATGGAATGTCAAATCTGACATTTGTTCGACACCGGTATTTCACCCATTTTGAATAATCCATGTGACATAGCTCGTGGTGTTAGCTTGTAGTGTACTTCATAATTTTAGTTGTTTCCACTGTTTGCTGGATCCCCTATGCCATTTGCTCATTCATTGTCTTTCTTATTCAGATGGGTGGTATTGATGAAGCTGCACTTGATCGTCTCTCCCTTGTCACTGAAATGACTAAACATATTCGTGTTAAAGCTTCTGGAGGAAGGAGTACAGCATCGGAGCTTGGGCAGTTCTCTCCAATCTTTGTTTGGCTTTTGAGGGTATATTATGTTTTGACATAATTCTAATCTCTATGTCCATTGAATTATTAATATAGTTTGGTGATGTTTTTCTCGTAATGACAAGCTTCTTGTGTTTGTTGATTTGCATCAACAGGTTCTCCTTACTATATAATTTGCCATATGTCCAAAATATGGTGTATTTCTTTGATGATTCATAACTTATTAATGTCACTTGCAGGATTTCTATTTGGACTTAGTAGAGGATAATAGGAAGATAACACCACGTGATTACCTAGAGTTAGCCTTGAGGCCAATGCAAGGTGGTGGAAAAGATATAGCTGCCAAAAATGAGGTAATGTGTAGGATCTTACTTATAATAGTTAAGACATGGAGAATATACACAAGCAAACATGATATGTATCGTTCCATGTTGCTCCTGACATGCTGGATGTATATAATACGCTTTCTATTTTTATGGTGCAGTTGGTATGTATGCTTCTATTTACTGTTGTTAAGTGGGACATGTAGTTATGATTTTCATGGGCTTTCTTTTTTTCTTTTATTCATTTTTGGTCGCATTCACCGAGTTCCTGTCCTAAGAGAAACAGCTTGGGTTTGTGACAGCTTTATCAAAATTAGAGTTTTCACTTTATATTTTGTAAGATGTCATTTTTTTTAGTAAGTGTAGACTTTATTAAGGCCAAAAGAGGAGCAAAACAAGATGTCATTTTGATGTAACATATTCTTCTTTTTTAAATTTTATTTCTGTTCTATATGTCCAAGTGGAGGTGTTAATTTGTCTTGAAATAATGATCAATAGATCCGGGAGTCCATTCGAGCTCTTTTCCCAGACCGGGAATGCTTCACACTTGTGCGGCCTTTGAACAGCGAAAACGATCTACAACGACTTGATCAAATCTCTGTGAGTTACCTTAATATTTGCGTATCTCCAAATATTTCTTGTATGTGCAATTATGAACTCATTCTGCAGGTCTGTTTCTTATCTTATTGTTATATTAAAGTATTGGGTTCTGTATGCAGTTGCTCAAATTACGACCAGAATTTAGATCTGGCCTGGATGCATTAACAAAGTTTGTTTTCGAGAGAACTAGGCCCAAGCAAGTAGGGGCTACAATAATGACAGGCCCCATTCTTGCTGGTATCACACAATCTTTTCTGGATGCTCTTAATAATGGTGCAGTGCCTACAATATCTTCCTCATGGCAGGTTAGATATGGATTGAGATTCTCCTTGTGTTATTTCCATTTCATTGTGTTATCTTAGTTTGGTATTTTTAGAGCTATTGATATTTGTTAGGCTTGAGTGGTTTATTATGCTGTCTATAAGTTGCATTAACTGGAGCTGATTTTGGGTGCTGAAACAACCGCAAGATAGAGCAAGTGTTTTTCCAAATAAATTGTGTAACGAAATAAATAACATCCATCCACAGATGGTTTCCGAATTTACTTGTCTTAAAACAGGTAAATAACATATTATTTCTGTTTCAACTGGAAATACATAGATATAAAATGGCCCGTATGATAAAGAATTGAAGCATAGATGTTTTGTTTTCTTTTTTCACGTCAAAGGCCATTAGAACTTTAATATTATTTAAATAACACTCGAAAGTTTTTGTGGGATTTCTCAATATAGATTCTGAAAGTACCTACTACTGGTTGCGGATGTTGTAGTGATGACACACTACCTTTTTGTTATGAACTGGATGAGTAAGGTTAATATAATCGTACTGGTGATTGTTGGCTTTATTCTAAGAAATGGAATAATATTTTGACAAGCTTTATTCATAGGAAAGTCCCAACTCCCAAGGTGATTAATTTTCTGATATATAGAAGTTTTTAGCAAATCTCTAGTTTGGGAATTTGGACTGTCTTATATTTGTCCCCTGAAAGACCCTTTTTATCTCTCTTTGACTGAACAAGAGTAAACTATTAAAGTTTATTGATTATTTCACATTTTCCCAACCCAAAGCTTTAGATCTTAAGTTAACCATTTTATGGAGTTCACAATAATGTTACTGGACTTGGAACTTCAAGAGTCTAGTTATGATGGATCAATCAGCAGCTGTAGAACATCTCAAAAACTAATTTTCAAATTTGAAATTGTTGTAATCAATCATTTTGCAATGTTGCCTCTATCAGAAGCTCATACAATAAGAGTTTAAGGATTGACACCACCCTAGCGCCTAGCGGTTTATCTTGAACTTTCACTATCTGTTTATGCCCTTATGCCCTACGATAATCGGAATGATTTGAATTTTGTCAAGATGATCTCCTCACCATACACACACACATATTTATATATATATATATATATATATATATATATATATAGAGAGAGAGAGAGAGAGAGAGAGAGATATGTATATATACTAGTAAATGGCTCGTGCCCATGGCACACTCCGACAAAAGCGTTTGCAAAAATTGGGTGCCTTCGGCACTCAAACGGTATAACGGACTGGGGCGTTACCGTTTTTTCCATTATAACGGCTGTTATAACAGATTGTAACGCACAGAGGGAGAAATGGGAAAATAATAGAAATAACAAAAAATAATGCTGTTGAAATTCAAATTTTGAATAAATTGAGGTCAAATGAGGCGGATTGAGTGGCTGAAATCTAACCGTCCACATTAGATTGATGGATTTGTTCTCAACCACTTTTATCTAACCGTCCACATTAGATGGATGGATAAGATAAGAGAATACAACTGAGTTGTCTTGTTATATGCGTGGGTGGCCCGTGCCCACGGCACTTTCCGATAAAGTGTTTGTCAAAATCGGGTGGGAGTTTATCTCAGCCATCGATATGAAGCATAGTGGATCTCAGCCTCTCATTATTGAAGCCATATAAGATAAGAGGGGGTATAAGAAAACAACAGTCACTTGTTATATTGATAGTGGGTGGCACGTGCCCTCGGCACTCCCCGTCAAAGCATTTGCCAAAATCAGGTGTGAGTGGCTGAGATCTATCATCCATTTCGGGGGATAAGATCTTAGCCGTCTTTTGTTGAAACAGATAAGAGGGGTATAAGTGGGGAGACAACTTCCCTGTTTTGTTATATAGACTAGTAAATTGCTCGTGCCCACAGCACTCCCCGACAAAAGCGTTTGCAAAAATTGGGTGCCTTCAGCACTCAAACGGTATAACAGACTGGGGTGTTACCTTTTTCCATTATAATGGCTGTTATAACGGATTGCAACACACACAGAGGGAAAAATAGAAAAAATGGGATTTAAATTTTGAATTTCAAATTTTTAATAAATTGAGGTCAAATGAGTAGGAGTGAGTGAATGAATAAATGAGGGGGATTGAGTGGCTGAAATCTAACTGTCCACATTAGATGGATGGATTTGATCTCAACCACTCTTTATCTTATGAAGTAGGATAAGATAAGAGAATACAACTGAGTTATTTTGTTATATGTGTGGGTGGCCCGTGTCTACGGTACTCTCCGACAAAGTGTTTGTCAAAATCGGGTGAGAGTTAATCTCAGCCATTGATATGAAGCATAGTGGATCTCAGCCACTCATTATTGAAGCCGTATAAGATAAGAGGGGGTTTAAGACAACCACTATCACTTGTTATATAGATAGTCGGTGGCCCGTGCCCGCAGCACTCTCCAACAAAGCGTTTGCCAAAATCGGGTGTGAGTGGCTGAGATCAACTGTCTATTTTGGAGATAAGATCTTGGCCCTTCTTTGCTGAAACATATAAGATGGGGTATAAGTGGGGAGACAACTTCCCTGTTTTGTTATATAGATATGTATATAATATGCATGTGATTTAGATAATGGGATGCACCCTCTCGAAGATTGTATTTCTATTAGAGGGACGCACCGGATGAGGGACCTGCAGATCCCATTTACATAGCTGTAAAAGAAACCAATTTATTTACATTTAGGGATTATTTCTTTTCCTTAGTGAGTGTTTGAGCTACTCTTCTTTTGCAGAGTGTTGAAGAAGCAGAATGTCGAAGGGCATATGATTCAGCTACTGAAGTTTATATGTCTTCTTTTGACCGCTCAAAGCCTCCTGAGGAAGTAAGTGTGACTTGTTTACAACTTGTTGATTATTTTTATTTTTTTTCTAAAATTCTATATTGTAGGTCTCCTTAAGAGAAGCACATGAGGAAGCAGTTCAAAAATCACTCGCTGCATTTAATGCTAGTGCTGTAGGGGCTGGTTCAGTGAGACAGAAGTATGAAAAGCTTCTTCAGAATTTTTTCAGAAAGGCATTTGAGGTGATGATTTATTTCTTTCTTCTGAAATTCTAACAGGAATTTCAAAAGATTACTCACTATATATATATATATATATATATATAGCATTTACGTATGAATATCATTCATTCCCTATGTTTAAGCTATGTATTGTGGATCAAGGATTGTAGACTGTTTTACTCTGCGCTCTCTAGATTGATCTTTACGTTTATTTTTCAGTGATGTTAGAAAATAGTCTGTTGAAAGTCACAATAGGATAAATCATATAATAACGATTTTGTTTGTGAGTTGTGATAAGGGAAGAGAGATTCATATACAGCGTGATTCGATACTAGTTCTTCATATCTAAACTAATCTGGCTATGTATTAACTTTTGTTTTAGCTCTAACTACTGTTATCTTTTGAACATAGTTACACAATTCCTTAAAGGGTCAGGCTCCGTTGACAGCCCTAAAATGACAGGATTCTGTACAGGACACAATATATGCCACGTGGTACAATCTTGGAGGACTCTGACCGTATGGATGTTTATCCAACCCCTAGGTGGACCTACAAACCAAATTCAGCCTGATTAGTGATTTCTAGATGTTGGATTGGACTTATTTTCATGGGTTGATCTCAACTGTGGGAATTATAGCAGTATTTGAGGTACAAAAAATACTGCTATAATATTTCCCAGGAAAGTGTTCCCAAAAGAATTTCAAATTTCAATCCACATAGATCGAACCAAACTGCAGACCAGGTTACTATGTTATTGAGATCGTACGCTGATATTGATTAAATGATTCATGACAGCAAGCAACGTTATATTCTAGTTGCAGTTTTTCTTTTTAGACTTACTACATCTGATGCTAGTCTAATTTTCGTCTGAATTATGCATCACTTTTTCTCACTGAGAGTTATTATTTTATAGATAGTAATCACTCCTAATGTTTTTAGTGCTCCTTGAGGCAATGAAAGCCAGGCTCTGATAAAACTAGTGAGGATTAAGAGCTCCATATATCATAGAACTATCCAATAACTTTATAAATATAAGTAGATTAGGAGGGAAGAATATCAAGCAATTATAGGTATGTTTAACAAGTTAATAAAATAGTGTATTAAGGATGGAACAAGCCATCCCTCTTTAAAATTCTTTTTTTTTAACTAAAAAAAGGAATCATCGAGTCTCTCAAGTACGCGGTGTTCCTCATGCACACACTATGACAGCTCTTTAATATCATACTTCAGTTCCTCTGTTAAATAAGTACTGATATTTTCTGTTCTGTTTTTCATTAATGAGGATGCCTGTGGAAGTAAACATGGTTCAAAGTATCAGGCGATACCGAAATGTTTCGCCCGTATCATTTCAGTATCGCCCTAAAGCGTGATAAGCTTGGCTACACCAAGTTTTGTCTGAAACCGAACGATACTTCTGATACGTTTCAGTATCGCCCATGAACGGTACCGAAACGATACCGCGTACTTTGAACCGTGGAAGTAAATATCAAAAGGCTGTAAATATTTTTTTATTTAGTTTCTGTTGGGGATCTTGCCAGACCCAAGTTTCCTTCCAAAAAGGCGTACTGATGTCAGAAGCAGATTATCTAATCCAATGTCCACCCTTACTCTTTAATGTATCTGTTAGGCCTCACATTGAACTTGCGGTTCTATTGATTTGGACTCACCACTAATGCAGGACTACAAAAGGAATGCTTTTATGGAGGCAGACTTAAGATGTTCAAACACCATACAGAGCATGGAAAAGAAATTACGAGCAGCTTGTCATGTTCCTGATGCAAAAGTTGATCATGTACTCAAAGTAAGCTGTTTCATTACCTGACCATTCTTGTTGTTCTTCATGTTTCTTTTTATCCTTGTATTTTTTGTAACTATGGCTTTCTGGGTTTGGTGTTTAGCATTTCTTGGAAGCTAGTCATCTTCTTTCTGTAGTTTTTATCCTATTTACAGTCAGATTTTCTAGTGCTAATATATATATACACACACACACACATATATTGATTGATTGATTGGTTTTCTTGAGTAAAGTTTTGCTCACTGCATTGGGGAGATCAAAATGGATGTAAAGTTTTATGTCTCCTGTTAGTGTAGCATTTTCCCATTATTGTAACTTTGTAAGCAACGTTGGTTTGGAAAAGTTTGAGCCCTACTGACAAACTCCTGCTTCCCAAATACCCATATTTTGCCAGTTCTCTTCGAAGATTGTTAGGGCCTGCATGTGCATATCACCTTTTGTATTTTCCAAGTAACCATGTTGCTTGGGACAAAAAATACTTTTACCCACTTGTAGTTAGTCCCATCTCTCTAACTAGTTGTATTCAACAATCTTAATCTTCTTAAGATACAGAAACTTCCCAAGTTGTGAAATTCCTAACTTTTGGAAATGTAACAGATCTAGAAGTCTTCCTATAAAATTGATACTATAATTGCATGTACACATACATTCTAACACAAACTTAAGGACCAGATCAACTGGTCAACATACATAAGAACCCACTCTGAAAACTTAGGCTTATATAACATTTTCAGCGATGCCTGAATACCTATTGTGTTAAAGGTAGAATTTGTATAAGCCGGTAGAATTTGTATAAGCTGAATGCCACTCCTAAGTTTGATCATTAAAACTAACAGGACAACTTGAGGTAACACTTCCACAAGCAAGATATTCGTTTAAACTTGCTCAGCATGGGCCATTAACCTTTGACTCAACTAATTCTACTTTAAAAGAAACTTCCACGTGCATATTGAAATCAAAGGGAGTACTATACATCACATCGATCAAATGCCCGAAACCATTCAACCAATTGTCTACTTTGGAGCACCAATACATTCTTGGAAAATAGCATACAAAAAAGTCAACGATCAGATGGATTAGGTCATATAATTGGTGTCATTTTTAGGCTATGCTCCGAACAAACTGATAATAATAATAGAGTTTAAAAATTGAAAACCAAAGTTTAGTTTCTGTTTTATCCCTTCTTATTCTCCTTTTTTGGTGTGTTTTCACTTGATGTACATGTGATGAGTGAAGAAGTAACAAAATGTCAAGCAAGAAAGGATAACATGCACAACACTAGAAATTGTCTCCTATGTGTCTAAGAGACTGTCTAATAACAATATCAATTCACTCAGTTTCAAGGAAGTTAAGTCATTTGCTTATATTCAATTTTTTCAAACTTTGGCCGATCATCAACCTGTAAGGGAGACTAGGTTAAGTAAATTTGGTTCAATCATTGGGTTGACCCGAGTTGATACAAACAGTTAGAAAATTAGGGAAAGAATCTTGAAACACTAAAGAAATATTGTAAATTATCACATAATGAACCGCATTAGCGTCAATCCCTTGCACAAAATATATCAAGTGCAGAAGTAAAACTACAAACCATCATGCAATAGTTTCACGACATAACAAGAGATGTATTCTAATATGCTATGATTGTGATTGTAGAATCTAATTTTGACTCAGCCACTGATCATCATTGTCTTGATCATTGCCACCATCACCTCCATCCTTCTAGTTAGCAGGTTTATCAAAATCTTCCCAGTCCATCGTGCTTATCATCTTCTGTATAATGTGGGTAACTTAAGAGTGTATTTAAAAAAACCTTAATTATAAAATAGTGTCATACTTCAAACTCTCATTACTTTCCTCTTACTTGTCATGGCGTGTGCCTCACACCTTTTACAACTTTTTTAATGCCTTGTGTTAATGGCATGCACAATGCACAATGTGCATATGCTGGTGGTGGCAATTTTGTGGTTAAACTGTAAAACTTCAATTTTATTTTTAACTCTCCTAACATCTAGTTTAATAATAATAAGTTGTTCTAGGTTAAATAACATAAACAAAAGCGTCTCTATACCCCATATTAAATAGATGTGTCTTTTTCATTGTTATGTACTAGTATGTGTTAATAATTATTATTAGTATTTATTTAAAAAGGCATGCTCACGAGGCTTACGTCTCATGCTTTAGGCCATTGAAGCACCTCACTCCCATCTTCATGTTTAAAAACATTGGTACATATCGGGAGATTGTCATGCTTTAGGGTTTTCCACGGATCTGACCAAGGAGATGAGATGATTGAGTCGAGATGGCGGTGCAAGGATTTCTCAAGTGGGATATGGAGTGACTGGAGCATGAAAATAGGGATGACCTGCGCAGGAGAATAGGGGGTGGATATGCCCATACATGTCCCTAAAAGTGATTGGGAAAGTGGCTGTGGCCCTATGTTGTCTACATTCTATACCATGGTCTTGACCTTGATGGTCTCCTGCATACACCGATATATAGTGTATAGATCAAAGGAGGTAGTTGCTCTATGTATTAAGTGCCAAACTGCTGCAAATGTGCCTCTTGATTGAACAAGAGATAGTTGACATCCTCAAAGTTGGGATTAGGTGGCTTTGCATAGATATCTCAAATTATAGTCCCCGTCCTCGGAGAAATATTTTTGAGAATAGGTAATTGAGGAAACGCAAAGAGAGAGAATGATAAATTGGAGAAAACCATGGATTTCTCTTTCATTTTTTGTGATGTAGGGTTTGACTTTTTTTGTTAGGTGCACAGGTTAGGGCTAGAGCTAGGACTACGATTAAGGTTTGCGGCGAGGTGCTTGGGCTAGTTCTTGAGTCATGGGTGATGTGCAGGTTCGGAAAGATGGAATTTGGGTTGGTTAAAGGGTTAGACTTCTGATCTTTCATGGAAATCAGGTTAAGGGGGAAGACTTAGAATGTGATGTACAAGTAGTGGGGATATTGAACTTGAGAGAGAGGACTTAGAATGTGATGTACAAGTAGTGGGGATATTGAACTTGAGAGAGAGGACTTAGAATGTGATGTACAAGTAGTGGGGATATTGAACTTGAGATCACACGTTCTGGTCACACTTTTGTAGTTTTTATGTTGTGCATGAATGTCAGTGCTTTTACATTATCTGTGGAAGACACGACTTTTTTTGTTTTAATAATTAAATATATTGAATGGAACATATTAAATTTTCTTAAAAATAAATATTTTTATTTAGCATGGCCATAAATATTCATTGCAGGTTCTTGATGGTCTGCTATCTGAGTATGAAGCATCATCTCATGGTCCAGGAAAATGGCAGAAGTTGGCCATCTTCTTACAACAGAGGTTTGTCTTATTATCCAATATTTTTCCTTTTCGCTTTTCACATCGTAACTTTTTTCTAATGTTATCTAACTTCCCAGTTTGGACGGTCTGATACTTGACCTTGCCAAGAAGCAATTAGATCAAATTGGATCAGAGAAGAGTGCTCTCATGTTAAAATGCCGCTCAATTGAAGACAAGATGGGATTGCTTAACAAGCAGTTGGAAGCAAGCGAGAAGAATAAAACGGAATATTTGAGGCGTTATGAGGACGCTATCAATGACAAGAAGATGCTCGCGGATGACTATATGAGCCGTATAACTAATTGGCAGAGCAAATGCAGCTCATTGGAGGAGAGGTGTTTGAGCTTATTGACAGCTCGGGATTCTGCCAAGCAGGAGTCGTTGGAATGGAAAAGGAAATATGAACAGATCTCCTCAAAGCAGAAAGCAGAAGAAGACCAGTCCAATTCAGAAATAGCAACTCTCAAGTCTAGAACCAGTGCTACCGAAGCTATGCTAGCTGCTGCTCGCGAGCAGGCTCAATCTGCTCAGGAGGAGGCGGCAGAGTGGAAACGGAAGTTTGACCTTGCTGCTCGAGAAGCCAAGGCTGCTTTGGAGAAGGCAGCAACAGTGCAGGAACGCACCAACAAGCACACTCAACTAAGGGAAGATGCTTTGAGGGCAGAATTCTCTGCCAGTTTGGCTGAAAAGGTGAAGCTTTACTTTCTCTCTTCATACTTTCCCTTTTGACACTTGATGTCTTAAAAAGTGGTTTTTAACTTTTCTTTCTTAATTGATGAATGACAGGAAGAAGAAATTAGGAATAAGATAGCAACGATTGATTCTGCTGAGCAGCGATTGACAACTTTGAGTCTGGAATTGAAAGTGAGCTTCTTTAAACCTCCACTTGTTGCCAAACAGTAAACCTCCTATATTATGTAGTGCCTCCACTTGTTGGCACACAATAAACCTCCTACATTGTGCTCTCTCTCTCTCTCTCTCTCACACACACACACACACACAGAGGTCAGGATTGATGTCCATGTGTGCCAAGTTTATCATTTCTATATATATATATATATACACACATCATATATATAAATATGCACAGACACAGAAACATATCATACACAAATAAATATAGTGTCTTAATCTATTCGCAGGCTGTTGAGTCAAAAATGAAGAACTATGATTTGGAATCATCATCCCTGAAACTTCAAAGCAGAGAGTTAGGTGAGAAGTTAGATTCTGCCAAGGAGAGAGCTCAATCATCTGAGAGAGAAGCCAGGATATTGGAACAAGAAAAGACCCATCTGGAGGAAAAGTACCTGTCTGAGTTTAAAAGGTTCGAGGAAGCCCAAGAAAGGTGTAAAATTGCCGAAAAGGAAGCTAAGAGAGCAACTGAGTGGGCTGATAAAGCACGAGCAGAAGCAGTCACCGCTCAGAAGGAAAAGAATGAAGTTCAGCGGGTGGCAATGGAAAGATTAACTCAAATTGAGAGAACTGAGAGGCAGATTGAAAGCCTGGAGAGACTGAAAGAGGACCTGGTGGTGGAAGTTGAGAGGCTACGTGTCTCTGAAATGGATGCCCATTCCAAGGTCGCACTACTGGAAGCCAGGGTTGAAGAGAGGGAGAAAGAGATTGAATCACTATTGAAATCAAACAACGAGCAGAGGGTGAGCACTGTCCATGTGCTTGAGGGCCTTCTGGAAACTGAACGAGTAGCCCGAGCAGAGGCAAACAATAGGGCAGAAGCCCTATCTGTGCAGCTACAATCCACTCAAGGTAAACTGGATCTACTTCAACAGGAGTTGACATCGGTCCGTCTGAATGAAACTGCATTGGACAGTAAACTCAAGACTGCTTCTCATGGAAAACGTTTAAGAGACAGCTACGATGTAGGAGTGGAATCTGTCCAAGATATGGAGACTGGGGACAAAATAATTAGAGGAAGGAAGAAGTCCAAGAGCACGACCAGCCCTCTCAAGTACACACAGGCAGAGGATGGAGGTTCTGTTTTTATGGCTGACGAGGATAACAACCAGAGCCAACAAACCGAGTCAGAGGATTATACAAAGTTTACTGTGCTGAAACTGAGGCAGGAACTCACGAAACATGGTTTTGGTGCAGAGCTGCTTCAGTTGAGGAATCCCAACAAGAAGGATATCCTCTCTCTTTATGAGAAACACATCCTCCAGTAGTAGCTGTCTCTAACTCGTGGTTTGTATAGAGGGCACATGTAATCTACTTAAAAAGCAGATCATACTTAAAAAGCAGCAAAAGTTGTTGAATGGGGGTTGATTTCCTGAAAATGCTCCATCGTTAGTCAGTACAGCTATGAGGAACGTCTTCAGTGTAATTATAGAGGTTGGTTTTTTTCAGATTGCAGAATGCTGTTGACACTGACATTATCTATAGGTTAGAAGGTTATCTTTTCTCCTTTTATTGTTTTTCTTCTGCTTGAGTGTTTGCCTGGTTAGGAATGTTTGTTTTGCATTTTCTTCAGCTTGTTCTTGCCACAGGAAAGTCTTTTGTGTAATGGAGTGATCGCTGAGATTGATACCCTTCGGCTACATCACTGCATCTGCCTGCTGTGTTTTGTGTATTACAAATATGCTGGACACGGTGCACTGCTTGTTACCTATGCATGCAAATTTGTTGAGTCCTAGTGAATCTATCGTGCGACTGGTTCCAGTCTGCTCGAGCCAAACTTACCTAACAAAGAAATAGAGAAGTACTGCTTTGCTTGATAAGTTGTATGGGTTTGAAGAACTAATTCAAACCAATTCAAAAGCTTAATGTAAACTGTTTTGTAAGTTTCAAAGATGTTGCTTTATTGCCAAGAATTAGATGCCATATAGTTTGATATTCTCAATTCCTGAATCTTTTCGTGGAATAAGGTGAGCAATTGTACAATGTTGCTATGGATGAAGAGTGACATGAGGTAATTATTTGGCCACATGATTCGCTCGCGGGTTTAGAATTCATGGGGATTTTGGCAAAATTGGTACAGAGAATTAAGAGATCAGTACAGTAATGGTACAAAACTAAGGACCTCTTTGGATTGTCGATTGTGCACCAAAAGAGGAGATATTTTTAAGAGCATATTTGTGCAAAAAATAACTTTTTAGTGCTAAAATAGCTATCCAAACAGGTCCTAAAATTGTGAACTTTGTTGTTGAGTCTTGGAAAAAATCCAAATTAGCAAGTGGAGATGTTTCAATGTGTATGTGTTTACGTAGATATCACATGAAAAACTTAGAGCCACTTAGAATGTCTAAAGGTAGGGCAACGATGCATAGTCAGCACTTGGATGACATAAAAGATATAGAATTGGAAGTTAAGAGATAAATCCACAAGACATGATCTTGATGTCGTAAAGAGCTGTGAAGACTCCTTGCCGAATTTATCCCTTCGTCAACATGAGACATCGACTTAAAACGTCGACTTATAAACATGCCTTGAGGATTGATGTACTAAAAGAGAATAGTACGTGAATTTGCAACCAATACATGTGACCAATCAATATGGTTATAGGTGTCATGTCACTTTTACATGGGATGAAGGTATTTCGGTTATTTCGCCTTTTAGACTCAAGTCTATAAATATTCCCACAAAAAATGGATAACACTTTTCCTAGTCTGACGAAGATAGAACCCGAATGGCTAATGACTTAGCTTAAGTTTTTCTCCTAAACTACCTTTCCCCACTCATTAGACATTTGTCAATTGCCTTATCTTCTGTAGATAAGATAAGAATTATGGTAGCTTACATGGATCAATCTTGCATGGTCATTGTAGCACTTTGAACCATGGTTTCAAAAACTTAGGTTATAATAAAGATAATGGCTGTTATAACCGTAACGCCCCAACCTCATTGTGTATTTTCCCATTATAACGCCTAAGACCCAAAAACGGGATAGCTGTATGTTACAATAACCATTATAATATTTCGAATAAAAACTATTTTTTTATCGTTGAAATGGTCTAATGGAAACATTAAGGCTGTGTTTGATTACCAAGTGGGAAAATTACATTTTCCTTACGAAAATACAACTGTCCATTGTTAGATAGTCATTATAAATCTGTATAATTTTCTCTAACAAGCTATTTAAATCTGGATAATTTTCCCTACTAAGCCTGGAATTCATTTCCCATCTAGATAGGTGAGAATTCATTTCCACCTGAAAATACACCTTTATTTTCTCACATGATTGAAATATGTGTTCTCAATAGCAATCAATCAGCCATTTAAGGCATATCCCAAATGTATTTTCTCGGGAAAATTTTCCCTGCAATCAAACACGGCCTAAGGGATCGGGTCATTTAAAACCTTGCTTAGAACTACACTGCTGCCGTTGGCAATACAGAATTCATAATACACAAGGCAACTTGTTCACAAACAACGATCGTTCGACCCCTCCAAACGCTGAAATTCTAGTTTGGGCAAGTTATATTGCAAGCGGTGGCGGAGCCAGCATCTCGTTCAAGGGTGGGCAAAGTGGAAAGTGATAGTCAATCGACAATGTCAATGGCCATTTTTAATTGACGGAATTACTCCTTTTAGAATTTGGCAATTAAAGCTCATCAACTTTTTAATTATTCTCTCGCGCATGAGACAATTTTTTTGAGAAATCTGTGATGACGGACATTGGTCATCAACGTTGACGACTGACTATAGTATGGGCCATGTGGCACACTCTTAGAGATCACTGACCGTATGGATGTTTGGCTCATCCCTATGTTGACCCACTGACCAAAAACCAGCTTGATTATTGATTTCTAATCGTTGAATGACTCTTTTTCTTGGGATATTTTTAACCATTGGATTCAAACACAATTTGGGCCGGGTACTTAGATCCAATGTTTAGAAAAACTAATGAGGTTGATTATGTGTACGTGCGATGCTTGTGGTTGAAGGAGAGGTGTTGAGATGGTTGTGTTGTCATGGGGTAGTTTTGTCTTTTTTGACTTATATTATAGGCCAATTTTTAGAGAAAAAGATGAGGATGATGGCTCACGAGTCCCACAGTTTAAAAGGTGAGCACCATTACAATATAGGGATATATAGATATAAATTTCTGTAAATATATTTTTGAAAAAATTAGAAATATTTGAACTTTTTACAAATTAAATCATAATTTTGGAAGATTATGGAGGAGAATTACAAAAAATAAAAATAAAAAAATTCAATCCAAGATGAAAATTATGAAATTGTCGAATTTTTTAAATTTTAAGGACATTTTTTTGAAATTTGAGGCAAGTCAAAGAATAATTTTGAAAATTCTGTAATAATTATGATAGGTATAATCAAGGTTTAAAAGGAGCCGTTATAACGTAGAAGCAAAAACAAAAATAACGGGAAAAAATGGAAAATAACGGAAAAAATGGCACCGGAATTCAAATTTTGAAATTTTAAATTTGAATTTCAGATTTTCTAAAAACAGAAAATAATAATAATAATAGAAATAACGGCCGTTTTTTAAACCTTGGGTATAATCATTCATATTAATATTAAATACATAAAATGTCATTTCTTTATAAAAGTCGTGACATCCCACAAATAGCCAGACAAAAATACGGCTGAGGCCATTGACAGGTCGATTCAAGAGAACCACACAGTTGTTGCCTCGTGGACTATGGATCTCTAATCCAATTGCCAATGGCCTCAAACCACACAAATTTTTGTCCAATTATTCGTGGGAATTAAATTATACAGATGGTAATCTAGACCACACATCTTGACTTTTTCAAAACCCTCGGAATCTAAAATTTTTTATGGTTGTAAGAAAGAACACAAATTCAAACTACGTCCGTACATACGTCATGTGGAGACAGCATGGAAAGTTTGCCCCTCGTATTAATTATGGGACTTTCTAGAATCTTCTTGGAGTATAGGACTACACTATCTTCCTTCCAAGAGTCTCCCAAGATCTCCTCCGCAATTACAATTGGATTGGCATTAGCTTGCACTCCAAGACAGGAATTTGACCCATTCTACACTTTTTGACAAAAAGAATTCTCCCCCAAGTTAGAAATGTGTCCCTATACACCCAATGTTCTAAGGTAAGGAGGCACCACGGATTCAACTATAGTGAAAACGCAAAAGAAATTAAGTGTTTCAAGTTAGCACAACATGTGCGGCGCCACCTGTTGCACACGCACACGCACATGCGCACACACACACGTACATGAGAGAGAAGAATGAAGAAGAAGAAGAAAGGACATTTTTGTAATACCCCCTGTAATTCAATTTTAGTTAGTTTTACACCTGACAAATGAAAAGTCCCGAACTCTATGGATGTGTGAGCCACGTAGCACATTCTTAGAGACCACTGATTGTATTGATGTTTGGCCCATCCCTAGGTGAAACTACAGACTAAAAATTAGCTTAATTGGTGATTTCTATGGCTGGTGATTTTGACTTCTACAACTCAAGTTATTGCTAAAACAAAACTCCTAAAATAACAAAATTACTGTTTTGATCCACTCATCGATGGAATTTGGCCGAAAAATAGCATACATCATTGCATAGTAGTAAGTATTGAAGATCTCGCCATTTTCTTTTAGAAATGTCTAGCTTTGTGTGATTCTGACACAATTAACAATTCAGTTAATGCCTGTTGTATCCCATATAATATCGTTTGGGCTTTTAACGGTCCAAAAGATCCATGAAAGAATCCGCTACTTGTTCTACATGTCAGTGGTCTCTAAGAAAGTGCTACGTACATGTGGCTCATACAGCTATGTACATCCATGACCAAATGTGGGCTTCAATATGCTAAACCCTAGTCAACAACCGCATGGTCTGGTCAAGGAAGTGTTCATATGAGGACTTCTGATTTGTCAGGAGGGTGTTGCTAATTAAAATTGAATCACAAGGGATGTTACAAAAATACCCAACAAGAAAAACTTCGTTTTCATCTTAGGGTAGAGAGCAAATTCGATTTCCACCCTCTAACTTGTTGACACATACCCCCTACTAGCCCACTTTAACCAACAGCCATTTTCAACCCAAGTTAGGTGCCATCGACATGGGTAGTAGTTGTAGTATACATGTCAACAGGATAAGGAATGGAGATCAAATTTGCTCTCCACCTCTAATCTAGGAGCATGCATGTTTAGGGTTTAAGAAAGAGAATAAAATTTATTACATTTATTTCATAGAGAATTCTGAAGAACACAAGTAAGAAAATAAAACCTACAAAAACTACCTAAGGTATAGGAATATTCATCTTTGTACAGTTTCATATTGTCACTCTCCCATAACAAAAGGGGGCAATGATCCCATATAAATTGCTCCCACCCTTGTACAAAGCCTGAACAATAAAAACTACAAAAGTATAGTTAGGCCCAAATCATCCCCAAAAAAAAAAAATCAAGCTTTTAGTGTGTGATATAGGAACAATTCCCTCCCTCCTTATTCTTCATCCTCTCTTCATATTGCTCCTCATAAAAATATATCAAGTTGATTAATTAAATAAACTCCATTATTACTTCTTCCTGTAATTCCTCAAGGAAGAAATGAAGACCCATCAGCATGAACAACGAAATTTGGTATTAGCTGAGGTGGGCTTGCTCTATGATGACCACCTTGATCATAGGAGATGATCGAGGGATTATAGTATTCGATCAGGCCAGTGTCCTTGAGAGTAGTGGGATGACCATCGTGTATATTTCGACCGTTCGATTTCGCAGGAAGTGATTCCTTGATGCCTGACCCACATTGTCTTGGCTGTGTCTGATAGAACACTTTTGAAACCACTAATTCTCCATCTTTCTCTTCTTCATTATTGCCAAGGTGGTATTGATGCATTACCCAGTTTGTCTTCTCAGGTTTTCTTTGTTTGCCATAGTTTGTGTAAAGCACTAGTATCTTCTTGTAGCCTTTTACTTTCCCACTTACAAAAACTGGCCTGGTTTTGCCTGTTTTGTGCCATCTAGTCTCGCTTCCATCTGCTTCTGTATGAACCTTCCTCCGCTTCCTAGTTCCTGTTGTGTATGCCTTCGATGGTCGATGAAAGAAGTGGCGGATCAGGCCGTCTTTGCTTACTCCTGCATTTGCAAAATATCAAAAAAATGGATCAAATCTCTCAATTTTAATCAAAATCAGCGATTTTTTGCATAGCCATGTTGAATAATAAGCTTGTGAGCAACTGCTGGAAGAAAAAAATAATAACACGAAGATGCAAACACACAATACAGAGATTTAAGTGGTTGGCTCAAGACTGATCGATCAGGTACGTCCACAGACTCCCACCGATTTCACTATGCTCTGAGGCAAAAGAAAAGACTCACAATACACAATACTGATTGTCTCACGAAAACCGGGGTATATATATATATATACATAACCCCCTAAACAAAACTAGGGTTTTCGTATATCTATGTAAAAGTACGAAAAGGCCTTTAAGTAATCGAGCACCATCGGGCTGCACATAACATAACAAGGAACAACATCAAGACCAAGTTAACCAGCGACGAGGGGTTGGCGAGATGGCCAGGACCACGCCTTAGAAAGCGTAAGTCCTGAGTTCGAATCCCCCCTTGGCGGTCACCCTTAAGGCTTCGGCCCAGCTTACCTGGTGTGTGTGGAGATGAGGGGGTTTGCATGTGCCCGAGGGATTTAGTCGGGTATGAGGCCCGGATACCCTCATACCCTTGTACCAAAAAAATAAAAATAAAAACATCGAGACCAAATTAGTATGAGTACACAAATATACATGCATTAATACACATCAGACACATAAATAGGTACAACATGGGTATGAATGTAAAACATTTCTTTGTACACAAAGATTAAGATAATTGAGTTCTTGAAGATCACCTGGTAGTTTCTCAGGGTGAGTGTAACAAATTCCGTTCTCGCCGTCGATCGTAGGGATGAATTCATCAATGAGAGGGTGAAGTTTATGAATATCAGACCTCACCTTCCCCTCCAAATGTTCAAGAATCTCTTGGTCAGTAGGATCAAACTTAACTCCAGCAGGTAGCCCAGGTAAATCATGAATTCCCGCCTAAGTCAATAATTTTGATTACACCCCATTAGCAAAAATCTTATGAACAACATGAAATAATACTAGATTACAATAACAAACAAGGTGACGTTGAAGACCTGTTCCTGGGCTTGGATCCAATGACCACACGATGGGCAGTTTTTAGTCTGACTTTCTTCTGATTTCTCATCAATTACCGGTGTAGACGATGGAGAGCTTCTTTCATCAGTCGCTCTTTCATCGTTACAGCCATTGCACCATGTCATCTCCATTGTCTTCCTCTTATTCCCATCCCACAATGAACCTCTCTCTCCTGTTTCCTCCACTTCTAGATCCAAATCTAAGAAGAACAAACAGATGGAGAGAAAGAGATAAAAGAAAAAGATGAAAAAAAGCAAACTTGTCTCTTTTAAAGCAGGTTTTCACTCAACCCAGTTATGCTTGAAGAGGTTGGGAAGGAATTGAATTCTCCTCCACTTTTTCCTCCTTTCTATGATTGAACTCAATCCTTCACTCCTCTTAGTTCCTCAAAAACTTAGAGAGAGAGATCTCCATCTACCATTAAAAGGAAACAAATAGGAGATAATTAAAATAGGGTTGCTTGGACATCAAGTTTGCACCATTTTAGACTGTCAAAACTCAAAATACTGATTAAAGAAAATTAAACCAGCCAAGGTTAAAAGGGTTGAGTGGAGATGGGGTTATAACCTTCGAGACATTCCACCACCCTACCCATTAGAGAGAGAGAGAGAGAGAGAGAGAGAGAGAGAGAGAGAGAGAGAGAGAGATTTCGGCTCCGATGTCACCCTGGAGTGTCAGTAAAGCTACATAAATTATAAATACAGAAAGAAATAACCCTAAATATTTACACAACCACCCATAATATAATTCTGTTTCTTCACGTAGACTTATCATGTCATACAAGAAACCCCTCGACCAAAAAAAAAAAAAAGTGAGTCAACGGTCAAAATGATGAGAGAGATATCAGCCCTTTGATTAAATTAGTTAATGTTGTTAGATTTTTCTACAGTGGGAAATGAATGAAAGAATATTGTCGTATATACATACAAGCCAAGAAGAAAACTCGGAGGGTTCTTCTTGTCTTGCACTGATAGCTTGCCAAAGAAGCCAGGCGACAAGTCTTTTTTTTTTTTTTTTTTTTTTCGGTTTTTCTTTCTTTAACGTGTGGTTTAGGGTTTGGGGCTTTTCAGACTTCAAAGAGAGAGAGAGGGGGAGGGATGATTCAGTGTAATGCACTACAGAAAAGTGATATCAGTTACCCCTCTGATCTTGGAATGTGAACAGTTTTTTGTGATATGGTTAAGGGTTAAGATGGCCTCCTTTGCTGTCTAGCATGCTTTTTGGGCTCCGTTTAGTTAGCGAATTAATGGTGTTCATGGTTGAAAATATCGGGATCGGAGGCTAGATCGGTGGGTAGATCGCTCGTCTCGGATCGTCTCCCTCGACATGATGTGAGGGTTGAAGAAGAATAGCTTCGGGCGAGAGAACCCCATTTGGGACGATCCGGATCACCCGAGACTTCGAACCATGCATGAATCCATGATGGTGCAATATTTTTTGAATATTGACTACTTGAGTCAACGAGCGAGGATCAATTATCCTTGCCGTTGGAACTCATGTGATTGTTTATTATGGTAGCCAGTGAAGTATTGGATGTTTTCCTTCTAGCAGATGTGCTTAATGATATTTAAAACTTATTAAAAGTTGATAAAACATAATGGAATCGCTCTTTTTGGAGGCACCACGTGACCAGAGCTATATAAATGGCATTGCTGGGGTGCGTGTGGATCTACACATATGGCCTACACATAATTAATAAGTTCTTGAATTATTAGCGGATAATTCATGAACGGTACAAATTATTTAGGGTAGCGCTCTTTGCACACACCAGTGACACCCACCTCTTGGTGTGTGCAAATAAGTTACAAAAATAAAAAAAATAATTAAAAAAATACCCACCACCGAAAGAGAAGAAGAGGCCTCATCTTCTTCTTATTCTTATTCTCCGAGCGGTCTCCTCTTCCTCTTCTTCTTCTTATTCTTATTCTCCGAGCGGTCTCCTCTTCCTCTTCTTCTTTTCCGAGCAGCCTCTTCCTCCTCCTCCTTCTCCTCTTCTTCTTCTTCTTCTTCTTCTTCTTCTTAAAAAAAAATCCACCCAGTATCAGTAACACTGGGTGGACATGGCTTTGGCCATATCGGTAGGCAGTTGTTGACATGGCTGCCATGTCCACCCTATATTACCGATACGGGCGAAAACTTTTTTTTTTAAGAGAGAGAGCGAGCTAGAGAGAGAGAGAGGAGGAGGAGGAAGAAGAAGAAGAAAGCTATGGTGGAGGTGCGGTTGTGGTGGTGGTGGCGAAGAAGAAGAGGACGGTGGTGGTGAGTTAACTCCTCTTCGTTCGGTTTTTTTTTTCCTCAACTTTGGTATGTGCAGATAAGGAGTGGGTGTCACTCAAAAAAAGGTGTGTGCAAATAACGCCACCCATTATTTAACCAAACGAACCACACACCTTCCTATTCCTATTAGTGGTTTGGACAAACTCTCAAATTTTTTTGAACATGGTCGAATTATTCTCAAATAATTCCCAAACTTTTCCGAATTATTCAGTTTTGAAGATGAAAAATAATTTTATAAGACAAATTTATCTATTTTACTTTCTTTTTGTTTTATTTTATTTTAAAATTATTTTTGCAGAACTTTATAAGGCATTTTTAATGAAAAATCCAAATTGTACTCGAACATTTCCGGTACCATACTTTTGCAATTGCTAACTATGGGCCTGCAATATCTTCGAAGATGGGACCATATCGAGCAATTTACCCTAATTCCGATAAATATAGAGACAGATCATGATCCATTGCCACCTGATTTCGGAGGCGGCCCATATACTGCAGGTATTTGACGAGAAAAACTTCGCTCTCCAGTGGAGGAGAACAATTGTGTAAACGGCCGGCCCATGAGAGGTTCGGGCATGAATTTTGTATTGTTATAAGATCAGGTTTAGGTTTGGGCCTATTCAAAATTTATCGAAGCTAGGCCCACGCCCGGCTCATTTACACCTTTAATTTTGATTCACTCTCCACCCACAAAATTACCCGGAGAATGCCTTGTTCCTGTAGGTCTGTGGGCCACATAAGAGTGGACCATGTCTGCACACTCTTTTCGGCCCACTGACCATAAAATTTATGGCCTACTCATTTGGATTTAAGATTTTTTCATGGGGTGGCCGGTGGATTCAAGTAATTTTTTTTTTTTTTGGATACTCGGATCTAATGGCTAGAGATCACCATCAGGCTGAATTTTGGTTTGTAGATCTGTCAAGGGGTGGGCCAATTATTTATGGTTCCAAGTTCCAACCCACTGACAATGAACGCTTGGCACACCCCTTGATTGACCTACCACCTCATGCAGTAAATCAATTCCTTCTTACGAATTGATTAAAGTATGAGGTCGTGAGTGCACCCAAAAATCAGTCTGATTGGTAATTTCTATATATCCACGTGATTCAGGCATTTTTTTCATCATGAGATTCGAACCCATCCATGGGCCTGTTTGTAAAGCCCATAATGTGTTGATGATGATGATGCAACAAATGGTCTTATAACTAATCAGGCTCAAAAGTGTACTTCAAGCCCAACTTAAAGTGGGCTAAAAACAAAGAAGCTCATCAAGCTAGCTTGACCCATTTAGACACCTATAAAAATAAAAAAAAGAACAGGCTCCCGGGACAGGCAAATTTTGATAGGCTTCCGGGACTTCTCTTCTCTGGTGTGGATTCCGAGGATCCAATGGTTGTTTTGCTTTGACAAAAAGTGACGCCAGCTCAGCACTATCACCACCATTGGGTTCTCAAAATCCACGTCCCAGGAGCCTGTCAAAAAAGGCCTGTCCTGGGAGTCCGACCCTAAAAAAAAAAAGGTCTCTCAACGTGATTATGTCCCTCCCAATAAACAAAGCATTGAGTGTTTTATCCAAACTGCTTTATTCTTTAGGTTTGAATATTACTAGTGGAAGGCACGTGCAATGTTGCACATGCGTGATTGTAGGGGCCTTTTTGGAAGAAGTTGTAAAATAAGAAAGTTTCAGCCAAAAGGGTAGTTTTTGAAGATTAGTTTGGAGGGTGAATCTAAAGATTGTGGCAACTCAAGGCATAGTTGGAAACAAGGTTTTCGAATTGATTAGGAACTCAGCCGAATCGATCCACTAGAATTGATCAGATGTCGAATAGACTAAACCTAACTCTAAGGCTCGTCAAGTCAACTCAGAACTTGGCTGAGTCAGTAGGGTCGAGTCAACTCAGGAGTAAAAAAATCACAAAATTTACCAAATAAAGTTTTTTTTTTGAACCCGTGGGTATCCGGGCCTCTTAGAGCACCCAATCCCCCGTGGCATGATAGTCACCACTTCCACATGTGCCGGAGTGTACTGGGAGAGTTAATGTAAACTGAGCTACTTAATACCCTTACTCATTCCAAGGGTTGGCCCCAAGGAGAATTGAACTTAGAACCTCCAAATTTTTGGAGTGGAGTCCTAGCCCCCTACACTCAAACCTTGAGGTTTACCAAATAAAGTTATTTTACATAT
Organism: Euptelea pleiosperma; assembly: GCA_035048495.1. Lineage (NCBI taxonomy): Eukaryota > Viridiplantae > Streptophyta > Magnoliopsida > Ranunculales > Eupteleaceae > Euptelea > Euptelea pleiosperma. The sequence continues at coordinate 9,395,357 of CM068541.1, read as the reverse complement.
TATACAAACTTTTCAGTTTGGATCCCTAGACGAGGTAAATTATACCTATTTCTTATGATTTTTAACTATTTTTAGTAACTATTATCTATTTTATATATTTAATAACTTACCCGAGTCGACTCCCGAGTCACCGGATCGACTCTACTCAGTGGCCTTCTGAGTTGAGTCTGAGTTTTAAAACATTGGTTAGAAAAGCAAAAATCGAAGCTTGAAAAGTCGAAGCTGCCCTTGAAATGAGACTTGCAAGTTGCAACTCGATGGGTCAACTTCTGAGTGGAGTGCTCTCAGATTGAGACTTGCAACTCGACGGGACTTCGGGTAGACTCAGGGCCATCTCGACACAAGTTGGGCCTAAAGCGAAAACTTTAAATGGGGTTTAATGACTCACATCATTAGAGAAGAGATTTGAGAGAGAGAGAGAGAGAAGAAGAAGATGAAGAGTCAATCCCGTAATAGAGTGCCCAGTCCGTGGAGAGGAGAAAACTAATTTTCAAAACACATGGCTAATGATTATAGGTAGATCTATATTTAACAAAAAAAAAATGGGGCCTTCTATCATTTGAGGGCTTAAGGCGACCGCCTTACTCGCCTTATGCTTGAGCCGGCCCTGGGTAGGTGTAGACTCAAGCTAAAAGTACGTTGGTCTACCTCGATTGCTTTAGATGAGTCAACTCAGTCATGAGTCAATATATAAATAGGGTTTTCTCCGAATTTGAAAGAAATTTCAGTACAAAATCAACTTTTCATATTTAATCATTAAATATTTTTTACAATTTTTATTCACATTAATCATTTTTAATAATTATTATACGACTCACTGTGTTGACTCGCAAGTCACTAAGTCAACTTGACTGACACACTTTTGATACGAGTCGAGCTTTTGGAGTTCTTTTTTGCTCAAGCGTTTTGCTTCAAGCCCGAAGCACAATGCCTCTCCATCCGACATGTACCTTGCTTGAAGATGCGCTCACGATACGACAAAGGGCCCCTGGGAGGAACCAAAGAAAAGCCAGGGTAGAGCCACGGAGCCGGCCCAAGCGAAGATCGGCACTCGAAGGCCTTTTTGAGGAGCAGCCCGCAAAAGGGAAAGCCGTGGAGACGGCAGACTCGCCAGTCAGGCACACCGTGGCAACTTTATTTTCAATTTTTGAAATTTAAACTTTTTGAAAATGGGATTTTCATGAGTACAAATCCAATGCAAAAACGAACTCATTCTCCAGTTACTTGTAAGAGGGGATGGCACGTGCGTTGCACATGAAGACAGTAGGGGTGCCGTTTAAAGAAGGGAAGAGGAGCTGTTGACGCAAACGTCCACGTGGTGGTTTCTCATGTTGCCCTTGGACAATGGTTGTCTTGCTGAGCTGGACCAAAGGTGCACTCTAACTTGTAATACATTAGTGGGTGGTGCCACGTGACTGTCTGACAGCATTTGCCAAAATCGGATGCAAGTGACTGAGATCTACTGTCCAGTTGAGGGATAAGATCTCAACCCTTCTTTATTGAAGCCTATAAGAGGGTATAAGTAGGGAGATAACCACTGCCAGCATTCTCCAGCGATGTGGGACAAAACTCATACCAGGCTAGAGCGACCAAACTCAAACGTCATTTTCGCGATCCAAACAGGATTTCAATGCAACAAACCATTTTTTGGAGACACTCTATCTCCAATCAATTGCATTACAATGTTGTTTTTAATTCAATATGTTTTTTCCGCTACATTTTCCAGTGACAAACATACCCTGGTTAAATGATTTGCCGAGAAAATCAGATTAACCAAGAAAATGATAGATCTACAAACAAACAAACCCTAAAAAATGATTTTCTAACTAAATTCTTAGAAACCCAATCTAAAATCGAAACAAATAAGACCTTGTTTGGACAATCATTTTAGATTTGTCCAATTACGCGTTTTCCAATCAACTATCTTGCTTTTCATAAGAGGGTGGTCATTTCCAAAACCATTTGAGGAAAACTAGGTTTTGAGTGGAGTTCATTTATTTGCCAAAATAATGATTTGTTAAGGGACGGGATATTGGCACTCACGATTTCATTCAATAAACCCATTCACTCATAAAACCCACCTAAAATTGACCCCTAACTCTTCACACCCACCCTCTATAAAAACACACAAGAAGAAGAAGAAAAAAAAGAAGGCCGCCGCCGCCGCCCAGCTCACTCTCCCTATCTCTCTATATTCTCTCCCTCTCCCTCTTGGTTCTGGGCTGTCTAGAAGAGAGAGGAGGGAGAGGAGAGAGATACCTATGGTGGCTGGACAGCGACGACGGCTTCCTCATCCTCGTCTTCTTCTTCTTCTCTTTTTTAGGGGGTTTTTTGGGTCAGTCAAAGAAGGGGCATTTTTTTAATTATTTTTTGTTGAGTGAGTTCGCTGAGCGAAAAGACGGGTGCCAATATCCCGTCCCTTTTGTTAAAGGCACCATTGGCCAGTTCTCTAGAACAAGTCTGACTAACCCAAGTCACTTTATTAGATCCTATTTTGAAAAAACTAATGTTTTCAGGGCCTAGCCCGGAATAACCAGTTCAATTTTGCAAATGCTTTTAAACAAATCAATTTTGGTTCTATTCAAAATGTGAAAATACAAAGTGCAGAGGACCTCAAATAATGCTTAAAATCTATGGTTAAAAATCAACCCACGAAACGACTCCTATCGAATCCTTAAAAACCACTAATCACGCTGATTTTTTGCATATAGGCTCACCTAGAGATGGGACAAACATCTCTACGGTCAGTGATCTCTACGAGTGTGCCACGTGTAAGGTGCATGTGCATCGCACGTGGCGTTCCCATAGTGTTTGTATAGTCAAACATACCAAATGAACTAATGTTTCTCTAGTCAAACCAAGAGTTGGAATCCGATTCTACCTCAACTACTAAAACGAACTTTTTCCACCTAACAAACTTTGACAACCAACCCAGGCAGTAGGTCAATCTTAACTTTCTTGGGTGCGGACCCCACTTGAGTTTATATAACCATGGTTTAATAAACGTCTGTTATAATGGTAACCCCCAACCCTGTTATGTTATTTTGAGGCAGTGTGTCAATCTTAACTTTTGAGATTGTTGTGGGCCCCACTTGAGTATATATAATCATGATTTAATAAATGGCCGTTATAATGAAAATAACTGTCGTTGTAACGGATTCGGACATCCCCCTTTACTTTACGTACTGTTTTAACGCTGAAAAGAAAATTGTTAAGAGAACATCCGTTATTTTTCTGTTATAAATATTATTTAAAATTTTCGAATTTTGAATTTTAGTGCCGTTATTTTCTCTTTTTTGTTTTTGCCTCTGTGCATTACAATTAATCCGTTATAACGGGACGGTGACGCTCCCATACCATTATAACGGCCCCTTTTAAACATTGCTTCAAAGTTTGGAGTCTCTCCCTCCCAAAAATGCCCCAGAGAAAATTATTTTGGATCCCTCACCGCATGGATATTTGGCATATCCCTTGATGGACCTATACACCAAAAATCAGCTTGATTGGAGATTTAGAACAGTTTTATTTGAACACGCCAAAAAAAATATATATTCCAACAAAAAATCACCCGATTCAACTGCTATAAATCAATCTAATCAAACTGATTTTTAGTGGGTAGGTCCACCATGAGGTGAGACAAACATCCATGGGGCGGTGGGCCCAAAGAGTGTGCACGAGTCATTTTGGGAGGGAAACCTCAAACTTTGAAGTCCCGGGGGACAGCAAACTTGGGGCCCATTACACGTCTTAATGAAGCTTGCATGACATAATTAGGTTCACTTCTAGCTAAAAAGGAGGAATTATAATTTATTTACTTTACATTTTTTATAATATATGAGTTTGAATCCTTAAAATTTCTGATTACAAAAAAAAAAGTTCGGGTTTGGAACCGTATTCGAAAAATCAAGTATTATCCAAAAATTCAGATATCGAATTCGGATTTGGATATCTTTTTAATACCCGAATAGTTTTTGGATACGGATTTGGATATTGGTATATCCCGTCAATATATAATTTAATTATTATATTTAATAATTAATAATTATATATATATTATAAGAGATTATATTATATTTATCATAATAATTATAATTATTATATATAAATATAATAATTATATTTATTTTATATATATTTATTATTATGTAAATATAATAATTTATTATGTATCTGATTTATGATCAGATATTATTGGATGTCCGATAAGTTAATCGATTCGAATTCGAATATTGATTTAGAATATCCGTCAGATGTAGAATCAGATTTGGATATCAGATATTTTTTCAGATTCAGATCGGGATATGGTTATATTCGATTCGAATAGTATCTAGTGACGGCCCTACTGGTTACCTTGTTCATTTCCCGAGTACAATTTCAACACAAGAATGAATGTGCTTCGATAATGTCTAATTAAGGAAATTAATCACGTTGCCCTAATCAAGTTAGTAACATTAGTTGTCGACAGGTTCGCGTGTAACGTTAGTGGTCGACAGGTTCGCGCCATCTCACCCCCGGTAGGTAGATCTACCGGTTTCCGACCTTTTCTTAATCCACATTTCAATAATGATTATCTCTAAGACAAACATTAACAAACTACTCTTAACACCAAAAGGAATGTTTAACCATGAAATCATATTTAAAATTTCCCAACAACTCCATTGCCATTAGTGACAAAAACATGTTATTGGGGTAGGGTCTGCGACATGGTTGGATACGTCGTGGACACGGCATTTACATTTAAAAAACTAAAATGTCCGACAGGGGTCCTTTTTGAAGTTGTCCGGTAACAGTGCCACGTAAACAAATGATAGATAAATTAGTGGGGTCCGTCAAAAAGTGAACACCTCCCCTGTATTGAAGGGGATAAAATTAACTTCGATGACAACCACACAATTCTCCGAGTGCTTTCTTTTGCCACATACCCTAAAAATAAAATAAAAAATAAAAAAACTCATTGTGTTACGTGGCAAAAAGCACAAGGCAAGATTTAAAAAAAGGTCGTTTTAAGGGTGTAATGGACTAGGGCGTTACTGTTAAAACGGCCGTTGAAAGCAAATTGTAACAGACAAGGAGCAAAAATAGTTAAAAAAAAAGAGAAGGACAAAATGGATTTTAACGGAAATAACGGGAAAAATGAGAAACATGGCGCTGAAATTCAAAATTTGAAAAATAAAATATAACGGAAAATAACAGAAATAACAACTGTTTTTTTAACATTTTATATAGAAAGTAATGGTCCTTATTTTCGTTTCAACTGCTCTTAATGGCCGTTATTTTCTAACCGTCAAAAAGGTTCTTAAGGTAATGGGCTTGGGACATTACCGCTCTAACGGCCGTTAAATCGCCGTTATTTTAAACCATGGCATAGGGTATATGCCGAGAATTGTGTGGCTGTCGTGGTGGCGTTGATGAGAGTGGGCTGTCATCGACGTTTTATCCTAATGAAAGGTTGTTCAGAGAAGATGATTAGTCAAATGATGGAGCAGCAATACCAACCAAAAAGATTATACAAATAGGGAAGTAACTAAAACCGGGCCCCCTACATACCCAAAAGAACCCCATTCTACACCAAAACAAAACTTTCCTTCACCGTCCACAAGACAAGAAGCCGACCAAAACTTTCACAATATTCTTCATGGAAGGTCTCTAACATACGCCGAATGGTGTGTTATGCCAATGGATCAAGCTACACCCATAACCCTTCTGGCTCATTTTAGAGAGACCCACTGTTCAAAATTCAAAGTTGCATCTCCAAATTGTTCAAAATAGCTGAAACTTGAACAATGGAAGGTCTGTTTTTCCTAGTATTACTTACACAAGCTGAAGCAACCTTAGCAAATCTAACAAGAGGCTTTATATCTAAGGGAATTCGAATCCTAGGGTCCAGAACTTCTTCAAGCCTCATATCCCTTATCAAAGGCAAAGCCCACTCAACAAGCAACCCTTCTTCACAACTTCTCCCACTCAAAATCTCCAATAAAACCACCCCAAATGCATAAACATCACTTGCTTTGCACAATCCCCCTTTCTCAACCCTATATTCCTTATCAACATACCCCATAAGGCCTTTCCTCTGATCTTGGGGTGCCAAGAAAGAAAGCCCATAATCACAAACTCTAGCACAAAAGTTCACATCTATTAAGATGTTTGATGGTTTGATGCACCCATGAACTATAGAAGGTGCCATGCCTTCATGCAAATACTCAATACCTCGTGCAGCCCCAGCCGCTAACCTCAACCGGCGTCCCCAGTCCAGAAATGGTGCACCCAAGGAGTTTTGGTGTAGGTGGAAATCCAAGCTCTTCATGCCCATGAACTCCATAAGGATAATTCTCTCTCCTGGACCCTCTGAGAACCCGATGATCGGTACGACGTGCGGGTGATGGGCTAATGAGAGCGACTTGACTACCAACGAGAACCCAAAACCAGCATTGCTTAATACAAGAACTGGGTTTATCCGTTTTACCGCAATTACATCCCCACTTGCTATGACAGCTGCATAGACAGTTCCTAACCGACCCTTTCCGATAATCCGCCGATGATTGAATCCATCGGTTGCGGCGTCGACATCAGTTAAGGGATACGGACAGGCACTAAGCTTGACTGGGAGATTATCTTCCGACTCGACGGGCTTCTTCCTACAAATTACGATAAGAACGATACTTAGTGCAACGAGCACAGATGAAACAAGCGCCAAAACAATGTCATAAGCGATCGCGATCGCACCGCCACTAGTCATGTTTGAGTGATGGTTTTGGTTGAGGCTTGAGAATTGAGAATTGAACTATAAAGTAGAAGAGAAAGGGAAGAAGGGAGACGTTAGCCGGCCATAAAGTAGAGTGTGGAAATTAATGGCCGGGCTTATATTTTTGTGTGGGAGAAAGCTGGGTGAAAAGGAAAGGTAGAGAAGAAAAGATGGCATCTCTTGGTGTGTACGTTTACACTTTGAAACTTTGGGTGGACTGGTAAGAAAGTTGGGACGATTTTAGTTTATAGGTTCAGTGATGTTGGTTGGCTGCCCGTCATCTGAAAATAATATCAATCTTTCACTTTCTCTATTAACATAATAGTTTAGTTATAACAACATGAGTAGGGGTGTCAACCGTGGGTCCCGGTTCGGTTCCCCAGGTATACCCAAAACTGGAACCAAAATTGTCGGTTCTTATCGGTTCTAGCTAATTCTCAAAATGATGGATCCAGAACCGGAATCAATTGTTTGGTTCTAGTAGGTTTCGGTTTCAGTTTCTGATTTTGAGTACATCGGTTCCAATCTTGATAATGTTACGACAATTTTAACACTGATATATCGGTTCCAGTTCTTATCGATTCGGTTCCAAAATCAAACAACGTAGAGAACTTGAACTGTTACTATCGATTTGGTTCCGATTCTAATTCTTATTTGGTCGGTTCCCAAAAATGTAGAACCAGAATTAGGGTTTTCGGTTCTGGTTCTGATTCGGTTCTAGTGAACAAGAGTACTTAGTCCATCAGGCTATATATGTCTATAAATGTTCTAAGGAATAACTTCTTTTATATATGTTTGGTGGAAGTTTCAGTAGGAGTGGGGAGGCAGCTTTACAAACCAGTGTTTTAAAACTCTCTCTCTCTCTCTCTCTCTCTCTCTCTCTCTCTCTCTCTCTCTCTCTCTCTCTCTAAGGAAACTTCTTATATGTCTGGTGGAAGTTTCAGTAGGAGTGGGAAGCTTAAGGCAGCTTTACAAAGCTCTGTTTTAAAACTCGACTCCACCCGACCGGATCCAAAAGTCCATGGGGTTGATGAATTAGGTCAATGGACGTTTTGTGGGTCCTGGCCCATTTACGAATCATGGAAGAAGAACTTATCAATCGGACAATGGGGAACAATCTATCACGGACCATGGATGTAACTTTCAGGCTATGATCTGTCCAATAAGTGGGAAATGAATTGGATCGGATCGATCAGTGGATGCACAAACAGTTTGACAGTTGAGATGATTTGTATACGAGTTCTGATGTGCTGTATGTGCAATCTTCACTCTCGTGTCGAGCTTAGATAGGTTGCCCTTCATATGACATGGCACCATGAATCACGTACACAATTCAGATCAAGGGAGAGGAGTCTATTTGTTGAGACGTAGGTAGTTAATTTATTGTGAATTGCTACAAACTTCCAGAGCCCATTTTGCTTCTTCCAGAGCTCATATGTTTTTTCATTAGAGTAGGTGAGAATGGGGTGAAAAAAGAATTAATTTTTAATCCAGCTGATCGAGCTGGTCAAGATTGGTTCAACCGTGGTTTCATTGCTTGTCATGTGTATAGCAAGAGCACTTATTCAGTAATTGAGCTTGGCACAGGTGCATTCGTGAAAAAACATTTGATCTCTGGGAAAAGCAAAATGGGCTCTAGAAATAGAAATTCCTTGTTTTATTTTAGACTAGTGGGTGGCCCGTGCCCACGGTACTCTTTGACAAAGTCTTTGTCAAAATCGGGTGTGAGTGGCTGAGATCTAACATCCATTTAGAGGATACGATCTTAGCCATTATTTATTGAAATTGGATAAGATAAGATAAGAGATATCACAACTTCCCTGTTATGTTATATAGATATTATTTTGTGAAAAATGACATTTTATGGAGAATCTAGTGTATATATGTTGAAAATTGACCTTCCACGAACCAACAAAAATAAAGAGAACTAGAAAGATCAATCACATGGACAGAGCAAATTTAGGTAGTTTGATAGTATGCTTACATCCACGGACGAGAAGAGGTCTTTCACTATCTCTAAAGAATTAGGATTACAGTAGTTTTTTCTCTAGCTCTCACTCTCCTAATGCACATGTAAAAACTCTAATGGAATAGTGAAGCTTGATCAACCGTGTATGGTACCTTCTCACGATGTGGGTGTCAACTTCCTTAGTTGTTAGTCCCCGCCCTAGTAGGGGTTCGCGACGCTCTTGAAAGAAAAAAAATGTATTAGTTTTCTTTACATGAAATTATAATATCACAAATTAATATGGATCATTCATTTTAAAATCTGATCTCACGGTTGTCTTTGATTTCAGGGTTAAAGACTTCTATTTAAAGTCGTCTTTAATTATTTTAAGTAATGTGCGTGATGGCAATTTGAGGATTCAGGATTTGATTTTTTATTTGATTTTTCTGTTTCCTTCATTGATGATTTAGTGTTCTCAATAGTGAAATATCAATTGCGATCTCTATGGACATAGCCCACATTGCGTAAACCACGTAGATCTTGTGATGTAGTTTACTTTTTCTTATTTTTTTCTTCTAACTTTGTCCTTAAGGGCCGGTGTGTTCGTTCCCAACAACCTCCTTTAAAGAATATATAATCTCTGGTATAATGAAATGCCTAACGTACCCCCAATCTCTTCGAGAGGATTGAGACCTTCTAGAACACTTAAGAGGATAATCAACCTCCCAAGTCAAAATCAAACTCTTCATTCATTTCAAACGGAGAATATCGTCTCTCTTCATCAATGGTAATTTTAGACTTATCTAATATGGTTGAAAACTATGATCCCTCTGAGAGCCTTCTCATGCTGACATACAAAATCCTCTAAAGAGTTATTTGAAATGATACAACTTCCATTTTCTTCTCCATTCGAAAATGAGGATATTTCAATGGATCCAAATGGGTATTTTTAAGAAAGGAAAAGAGGATTTTTCAAAACAATAAGACGCTTGAGAGATCAAGGATCAAAGTTATCGATTTAAAGCTTTCAAGATCAGACTCTGCTAGTTTTCTGATTATTGGTGTTCTTTGGCTATCATCATCATTTGTGAACGTACTTAAAAATTCTAAACCCAATATAAGCTAGGTAGTCCATAGAACTATCCGAACTTATGGACCTATAACTTCCACATCATGGCCGGATAGAGAGAGAGAGAGTTCATGACTCAAAAGAGAGATGATGGCATCGCCCCGGCCCAAGCCTTCTTGTTCTTACAAGAAAAATAAAAATAAAAAGTTCTTCTGTAATACCCTTGAAAAATGAGAAAATGTTTGTTGTCACCACTAACAAAGAAGAGGTTGCAATATCCAAGATCGCAAGTAGATGTGGGGTCCACTTAGTAATACATGTGGTCTTGAATATTGCGATCGATCTCGACTTTTGCAGTTGCAATGCAACTTGTAAAAAATTTCCTTTCAAAAATGGTTAATCATATCGTCGGACTTTTCAATTTTTTGGTATTGCGCCCTTTTAACTAATGCTGCATTTGGGTAAGCTCAAAATAAGTTAAAAGTTAGTTTATAACTTATGAAAAGCAATTTTTTGGATTGTAAGCGCTTTTTAGGGTTACGTAGAAGCCATTGAAATATGACTTATTGCTTGTAGCATATAGCTTATGCGAGAAGCACTTGTAAAAACGCACATGCTCATATTGAAACTTAAATAAAGGGTAATTTTAGTCGCACCCCACGACCTATTGAAAGCACCCGACCAAAATAAAAAGCAAATCTTGGACCTTCTCATTGCCTTCGCAACTCAAAATAGCAGCTTGGACTGCATCGTACGCGACGGCCTCATCAGGGTTGATGCTCTTGCAAAGATCCTTCCCATTGAAGTAATCTTATAGAATTGTTGAACTTTGGGAATTCTTGTAGATCCACCAACAAGAATTACTTCATAGACATGGCATTTGTGAATCTTCGCGTCTCAGAGACACTGCTCCACTGATTCCATACATTTCTGAAGAAGTTCATGTTCTATTCTTCAAACTGGGCTCAAGTCAGGAGGAACATATCCCAGAAAAAGAAGAACACAAGTTGCAAGACAAAGAGGAAGAAGACGGAGAAGAGAAGGAAGCAAAGAGGAGAGCAAGCTCTTCTTCTTCTTCTACAATGTGCCTACAGTCAAAAGAACAAGAAGAAGAAGAACCCTTTTTTGTGGGGTGCCATTCGATAGGTCAGCTGCCCTTACAATTCGTGGGGTGCGACTAAAATTTCCCTTAAATAAAACTCTTTAAATACATAAATGTCCTTCTATTCCTTCATTACAAATTCTAAATAACTACTAAACTTTTTTTAAAAAAAATTTTAAATGACAAAAATATCTTTCTAATCATTTCATAACTTTTTTAATACATTCTCTCTGACCCATACCCAATGCATTAACCCATAGCTATAACAGTATTTGAAAACTGGAAATCTCGACTTGACTTCAAAGTCTACCGAATTGAGTTAACTCGATAACATCCTTCACTTTAACCCATAAGCTCGGGTTTAGCTTAGCCAAACACAGCCTACGTGACGATAACGTCCTTCACTTTATCGTTACACAAATACCCAAGGACCAAAATACCCCTTCCTAAATCAAATGAAGATCATGCCCTTTGATCCACTCTGACTCACGCCGCGCTAACCGAGTCCGTCTAGTATGCCAAGTTCAATATACTGTATGAATTCTTGGCCCATCCCTTGGTGGACCTAGACACCAAAAATCAGCCTGATTGGAAATTTATAGTCTTTGGATTAGAGTTTTTTTTTCATCATGGGCTTGAAACCCATTAATGGGCATGTTCTCGAAGCCCATCATAAAAAGTTCTTAAAAAAGATTTTTGGTGTCTAGGGATGGTGCAAACATTCATAGGGTCAGTGGGTCTGAAAAAGTGTGCCACAAGGCATTATACTACTTTTTTTTCGAGTTTTTCCAACGGCCCCTAGCACAATGACACGTGACCCTTGCATCACCAGCTCGCCCTTAGCACAAATACAAAACTGAGGAGAAATTTTAGATGCAGAGGACTTTTGATGTAATGGATCCGGAGGACTCTCGTGGCCTGACTTAGTCCACTCCTTGTGAATATGCATACCTAAAATAAGCCTGATTGGTTATCTATAGCCATTATATTTTTGCACTTTTTTAGGAGTGATCCAAGCCGTTGATTCAAGTATGTTTTTGGGTACTAAATCCAATGGGTAGAAATCATCGATCAAGCTGACTTTTAGTTTGCATATCAACAAATGGGTGGGCCGAATATCTATGTGGTCGCTGAAATCTTTTGCTATGATCCTTTTGAGGAATTTTTTGCTGCAGACTGCAATTTGCTTTCCTTGCGGCATTGTGGGTCGCTTGAAAATGAGCCATGTGGATGTTTGGGCCATCCATTAGTGGGCCTACAGACAAAAAATCAGTCTGATTGGTGAGTACTAACCATTGGATTTAGTCTTTTCAAGGTTTTTTTTTCAGCTGTGAGATTTGAACATTATTTGGGGTACTCAGATCAAATGGCTAGAAATAACCAATCACGCTAATTTTGGTCTGTAGATCCACCTAGGATGGGCCAAACATCTACAGTGTTAATGGACTGGGTTTTGGTTTGGCCTAGCTCAGCCCGAGATACATGTAGCTAGGCCCAAGCCCGACCCGGCCCATTAAACTTCTAACATTTCAAGCCCAACACCAGCCCATATAAAATATAACGAGATGGGCCTTTAGTTTTGAGCTGGACCTAAAGCAATTTTGTATAAATTATTCTCCTGCCCGATCCATATATTAAATGGGCCTTAAAATCAAACCCATGATCAGCCCATCAGACTTATGATACAGCCCAAGCCTAAGGGAATTAGGATCAGGCCTAAAAGCCCGTCGGGGCAGCCTGGCCCATTAACACCCCTAAAAACATTCATAAGTCAATGGTGTCTAAGAGAGTGCCAATGGACGTTCATGAGCTGTTCTGTGCAACTCAGCATCGCGTTGTTTTCTATATATCCTGTTCTGGATTGGGGATCCCATCGGGATTGGGCTTACCGATCCGATCATCTCGCCCTGAGATCATTGTTTCCCAAAGGAGTCCCAATTTGTCACGGGCAACATGGACCGAACCCGAACCGATCCGGATCGAGATTGGAGCCCACCTATCCGGCCTCCAATCCCGACCAAGATTATGAACCATGTTTTCTGGTCTTTTGTGGGGTTGCATCCTTGCAACTCCATTAAGAGGTTGGTTGCTAGAGTAGAACTTTACTGATGGACGGATGTAGGTCATCAACTTTATTGACGGACCAATGTATGAGCCACGTGGCACATCCTTAGAAATTGCTGACCGTATGGATGTTTGGCCCAACCCTAGGTGTGGACCTACGGACCAAAAATCAGCCTGATTAGTAAATTCTAACCATTGGATTAGAGTCGTATAATGTTCGACCAATTTGTCCGACGCAAAAAGGGCTAATCATTGTTCGTTCTTCAAAACATTGCTTTGAAACGTCTCCAAACGTCTGAAGTAACTAAAGGCCGAGTAATAAATCGTTGGACCTTACTCCCCCAACGGCTAGTTTCTCCTCCAACGGCTAGTTTCCTTTCCACTACTCTCTCTCTCTGCTTGCTCTGTCTCAAAAATCCCCTCTCTCTCTCTTTCTCTCTCGCTCTGCTTGCTGTCTGTCTCAATTCCTCTCTCTTCCGTCCTGTTTAGAGAATAGACAGAGAAAAATCGAAATCAAATCAAACGGGGATCCGAATCGATTATCTTCCTTCTCAGGTTCGGGGGAGCGGATTAGAGGGCAGTGGGCAATCAGGAGTGTAGGGAGCGAGGTCGATCCGGCCAATACAACAACGCCCCTTGAGTTCCAGTAAATCTCAGGGAAGATAAATTCTTTCTATCCATCCACTCATCCGTGGATCGATGGACGTCACTGATTGACGTTGATTGATCGATCGATCGATTCCCGGCTGATCTACTTTCGGATCTTCGACCTACCAGCTTCTCAATCATAGCCGCACCATTAGATCAAAATTTGAAAACCAACAATGGCGGAAGGTTCTGCGTTATTGCAAGAGCAGCAGCAACAACCGACCACCACAATGGCCGCTCCTCCGCCTCCTCGCAGGGCTCGGGTAAGGGAAGTCAGTTCCAGATTCATGTCTCCGATTGTTTCGTCTTCGTCATCTGGCGATCTTCATCTCCCAGCTTCCAAATGCCCCCTCCCCAAACACGCCATCTCAACCTCCACAGAGCTTCAGTCCAGGCACCCACACAACCACCACCAGCTTCAGCAACGGTCACAGTCTGTGCAGAGGCGGCACCAAGAACTGGAACCCTTGGGCTGTGCCGATGAGAACAGGCTCGAGACGGTGCGGAGCTTGGACACCCCTTTGGCATCACATAGTAAACTAGTCCTCTCTATGCAGAGGAAGCAGAAGCTTTTCAAGGAGAATGGCGGCAGAGGAGAGCAGCTCAACAATGGCAAGTTCCCAGTGAGAAATGGTAACCTTGCTCGCTCCAGACCAGACACTCCCATAGTTATCTCTAACCCTAGATCAATAATCTCGACGCAACGATCGATCAACATGGGTGTCGCTTCTGTGGCATCCACAGCTGCTGCTAAGCTGGTCCAATCGAGTGGGATGGCAGCTCACACCAGCGCATCCGAGGTTGCAAGTTCAATTTCTGTGAACTCTTCGAATTTGGATTCTGATAATGAAGGGTGCGCAGAAAATTCAACATCGAATGTTTCCTCTGAAGCCGAATCACGCACTGTAATCAATCGGGATGCTATATGCAACAGTCCTTCAATTCAAGTCCAGAGCTGCAAGACGCGGCATCTTCCAGAATGCCGTTCTTCCATGCCAGAGGCGGATTTGTTGCCCACAATGTCCGCTAGATTGCAGGCGGAGAGGAGTTGCAGCGGAGGGAATGCCATTGGAGATTCTTCGAAAATCACTGCTTCTTCACCTTTCTACCGATCCCTGAATTCACCGCTGTCAAGTTGCGAACAGTCCTTTTCTAGTCCTACAAAGTCCATCTACAAGTCGACCTCTGTTCTCTCCAAACCCCACCCAAGCTCCTTGAAGTCGGGTGGCATTTGTCTGCCACCACACCCATCAAACATAAAGCTCGGGACAGAGGTGGCGAGGAAGGGAAGAAAGGTTTTGAGTCATCAAGAAGATGTGCATGCTCTGCGTATGCTTCACAACCGTTATCTGCAATGGAGATACGCTAATGCGAAAGCCGAGATCGCCATGAATACCCAGAGAATCACGGCTGAGGTTAGTCACCATGTAACCTTTGCAATTTGAATTATTGAATAGAATCATAGAGCCATAGTATTGGCGTGTTGTGGTTGTCGTGAATCATTTTGGTCTGTGAACCTATGATCGGTGGCTTGTTCTAGGGTATGATTTTAGTAACCTGTGTGGTTATAAATTAGAATTTTTGGAATGGTCCATCCTCTCATTCATTCCTCATAAGAAAATTTGAACAAAATTTTGGATAATTTTGTTTTATACTTCAGTTCAAAGGATAAGAAATTCTCAATTCTAACTTTAGACTTGTCTTCCATGGATAGGTTGAAAAAGAAATATGTTATAACATAATATATATATATATATAGTATAAGAAATAAGGACAAATTAGGCCAAATGAGCAAGTTTTTTAGCACACGAGTTGAATTTTGTCAACTCAAGCGCATTCGTTAAACACTTATGCCTAAAAGGAAGGTAGAACACAATCAATATCTTGGAATTTTGAATTCGCCCATGGTATAGTATGTATTCCCTTTAAGTCACCCTACAGCTTTCAAGGAGATAATCTCAATCTGCAGTGTTACTTGTAGGGGGCTCAAAAGTGGTGAACTGAACTATTTCTTTTTTTCAATCTATACGGAGTAGATGGAGTACTGGAGTAGTTTTCTTTCTTTGTTCTCTATGATCTAGTTATATGCCCGTTTACTTGCAAAGTTTGGGAATGCATTTCCATTGTGGCTATGGGACTCTCATCTTCTTAAATAGTTGTTCTTCTCTGTGTTTATCATCATATCTATTTTACCAGTCAAATAAGTTAGATCCCCTCCTCCCTGGTTCTTTGGTGAGAATCTGTTAGTTCTTGAATTGTTTGCCTGTGTTTTTCTCTATATCTCTCTCTCTAGATATTATTGATCAAGCATTTACCTTATTTCACTGTTTTTTGTTAGCAGAGATCACTTTATGCTCTAATGGCCAAAATATCAGAATTATGTGATTCCGTGAAAGGAAAGCGCACTGAACTTGGAAAGTTGAAAAAGACGGGAATCCTATCTACTATCCTTGAAGCTCAAGTAAGACTACTCACTTCATGAATGCTCTTTATGCTTTTAACTCTTCGCAAAAGAGACATGGTTATTCTACATTTATAATTAAACTTTTCCCATCAATTAAAAGAAGTGAATGATTTGGAATAAAAAATAAAATTTGCAAAGAGGTGGATTGAACTTACTTGTTACTGAGGCATGCATTAGATGTGCTGTCCTCCTAACATATATATGTTAGAGATAATTACAATATATGTTTCTGAAGCAATTAACGAGTAACACTTGAAAAGAGAAACAGAGAAGTTTCGAACAGAAGCTTATGACTAGAGAGAATTCTTCAACCAAAACAATCGCAAAGCAGGCATCTAATCTGAATGAAAAGAAGAGATATAAAACTTATCGGTTTGTAGACTGAGGCATGCGTTTGGCGCGCTGTCCTAAGGCAGATTCAGCCCCTGCACTCGGTGGTGGTGTTGACAGGAAACTGGACTTCTACGCCCAGAATTCAACAGTCTGATCAATGAAGGAAATAATACAAATCGTTGACCCTATCGAACTCGAAATGGAAGCATCCTTGCTTGATTAAGAAATAATGCAAAACAGAAAACAAACAAAAGCAGAGGAGAAGAGAAGACGATGGGCTTTGACTGTTTCTGGGTTCTGGACTCGCACTGTTTTGAGTTTGTGTTTCAAAAGGATATGAACAGTGTCTTATATTGACAATAAGGTGCCGCATGGCAACCGGTTTGTCTTTACAAAACAGTGTATCAACGTTTGTTAAAAACCCAATGGTCAAGTCAAGTCTCTCGATCAACAGTCAAATAATTTAATAAATAATCTTTGAAGAAAATTAATTGGGATTTTTCAAAAGTATTTTGTCTAAAAAGACAGGTATCAAAGATCCACATCCCCACAACCCATGGCGACAACCGGCCAGGCTTGGCGGGCGGGCGCATGTGTGTGTGAAGTGATGCATATCTGTGCCCAATGGGGACGAAATTGGGAGACCCAAAGAACCTTTTTTTTTCTCCCAAGTAAAGTGGGACTAAATTTTCAACACAAATGCATACATCAATTGATAAAGCTCTAAAGTTTTTTCCTCCTGCAAATTTCCATTCAAATTTTTGATAAAGTTGTAGAGTGCAATACAAAAGTTTAAAAAGCAACTACCTAGAGTTCTTAGGTTCAAAACTTTCTGGTGTAAATCTTTTGAACTTTTAATAAAGTATAGCTAGATATTTAATAAACAACTTTATAAATAACAATATATCCCGTTGCAACATCAGTATAATTATTGTAATGCTAACATTTGTATATTTTGTGGGAATACTTTTAGGTGCCATACTTGGATGAATGGTCTGCTTTGGAAGGTGATTATTCAAGTTCTATGTCAGAAGCAATTAAAGCTTTGAAGGATGCCTCGCTTCGACTTCCAATCACTGGGAATGTGAGGGTAAGAGATCTTTCATATTCTATCGATTTGTGACTTGCACCCTCTCTTTATAGATAACTCATCTGTTTCACTAAATTTGCTGTGGTTTTGCATATGTTGTCAAATGTAATGATATAATATACCGTGAGATATCTAATTTTGCAGGCTGACATTAGAGAGGTGGATGGAGCTCTGAAGTCAGCATCAAATATGATGGACATTATGTCCTCCCATGTTGAAAGCTTTTTCCCGAAGGTGAGCTGGATTAAAAACTTTTCTCTTTTCTGATCAGCATAAAGAAACCTTTAAGAACCAATTTTGTGGACTCTCAAGAACGCCAGCTTATCAAAGAGACATACTGAACTCTCCAGCTCTTTCTCTGCTGAGGAAAAAATTCTCACAAGCACAAAGTTTTAATTGGAGCAAAAGAAAAGGAGAGTAGTGACATGCATCATTTCTCACATGCATCTACACCTGTTTAGGCTTTCAGCTATCTATTTTGATGAAAAGAACTTCTTGAACGCAGGCAGAAGAAATGGATACTTTGATTTCAGAACTAGCTGGGGTAGCCAGCAGAGAAAGAGCTTTGATTGAAGAATGTGGAGATCTATTGTCTCTGACACATATGTTACAGGTCTGTCTTTGTTTCATTCCACCATGATTCTATTTTTGACTCATAAATGCTGCAGTAATCTTCGTAACTAGGGACAGTAAATTCTACTTTGATTGAAGTATGTGGAGATCTATTCTATTACACATATGTTACAAGTCTGTCGTAGTTTCATTCCACCGTGCTTCTACTTTTGACTTTTAAATGTTGCAGTAATGTACATACATAACTAGGGACAGTAAATTCTACTTTGATCGAAGAATGTGGAGATATGTTGTCTATGACACATGTTACAGGTCTGTCTTAGACCCATTCCACCGTGCTTCTACTTTTGACTCATAAATGCTGCAGTAATCTACATAACTAGGGAAATTAAGAAAAAACCATCACGTTAGGGCATGGGTAGGGAAAGGTACCTCAATTTATTTTTCTTATTTATGAGTGTGATAAAATATACTATCTAAATTGTTCTAATGTAATTTGACTTGTCTGAATGCAATTTTTGTATATCTTATCCTTTTATGGACTAATATTTAGTCAAAATGCATATTTCTTTTTTTCCTTGTATGATTGCACGAACATGTAAGTGTGTGTTGGCTCTTCTATATTCCTTGTGCTCGATATCACCATGTGTCTCTGTTAAGTTGCTACATTGGAAATGATGAACGACAGAGTCACCTGGACAACTTGTATTCATGTTTGACACCGATAGGACGTTTCTGACACAACATCTTCGAGGAGCCTGCTAACACGTCTATACACATATAATATTCCAGCTAATTTAAATCTGAAGTTTTTTATTCAAGTAAGAAAAATGGAAGAAATATATGAAAAGTAAAAGATAATATTTGCATACACAATAGAGCAATCCAATAACTTACTAAATATAAGTAGACTTAATGGAGAAGACTATAAAACAACTACAAATGTGTTTAACGACTTGATAGTGTATGGAGGATGGAACACATGGATATCTTTTATGAATCATCTTTTTATAAAAATAATTATAATAAGAGGATAATATTGCTATACATGTAGGATGTGTATCAAGCATGTTGACATGCATATCCATGTCAATACGTGTCGACTCGGGAAAAAACCCTAAAAGTGTCATGTCGTTATGTACATATTCATTATCTACTTATTTATTCATTTATTTTTGTTAACCACTTCTTTTTCTTGTTTTTAGGTAGAGGAGTGCAGTTTAAGAGGCCAACTAATTCAACTGAAACAGAGCAGCTTTGGTCAAGCAAGAGAAGAATAAGTACTGATTCCTTTACTGTGCTTCTGTTCAATTCTTGTCACGAGGAGTATAACTCCAAGGCATGGAAATTATTTTTGTGTATATATTCTTTTTACAACAGTGAGAAGTATAACTATTTCTCCTGAGATTGCGATTCATATATTTTGTTGTTCAAGGGAGAGAATAAAGAAGTCTTCAAGAAGTATGTGTCTTTGATCCATGGGTATCAATTGTGTTTGTAGAGAAGAGTCAGAGAAAACCTTTACTTATTGCTTTTTCTTTCTATTTGGAGGAATGACGAGCTTAAATTATGCTTTATTATGAGTTAAAAATCTTCAATGTACAGCTTGGTGTTGTTAAATTGTTTATGGATGAAAACAATTTAATTAGTGGGTTGATTCTTTCTTTCTTTCTTTTTTTTGAGCTCACTGCAACCACCCCCCTCCCCAAGTAATAATAACAGTATGGTTCAACTATCCTTATAGGCAATTTTCTTGAACAAACCGTGTGTTCTATAGGGAACTAGAAAGTGTTGTAGCCGACATTTGTACGTTGGGTTTTCAACAATGTCCGGCTAGCTCTTGCCAAGAAACTTGAAGACAATAGTTTGATTGACTGAGATTATTGTATCTTAGAGGCGAGCTTGCCAAAACATTGCCAATTGTTTAAATGGTTCGAACTGAGGTCAAAGTTCAATTAAAGGATACGCCCAACCTGGCTACGTTCACCCGAATGATGACAGTTTGAATGTGATGCAGCGTGAAACAATGAAAGGATACGACCAACGTCAATATCTCGAGAACTGGAACACCAGATTGAGAAGAACCCTCGAAGAAAAAGTCATGAAATTTTAGTGATGAAAAACTGCCTTTGCCTTTCAGCGTACAACCAACCCATTTAACGTAAACACATAAAAATAAGCAAAATAAGAAAATTACTAAAAATAACAAAAATCAAACTAAGCATGGAAACTGATAATACGAAAGCCTAGAAATACCTAAGAATCAATGGTGAGTGATTCTGACTTCAACAATTAAAGTTATTGTTAAAACAAAACTTTCCTAAAATAGCAAAATTGCATTTTTGATGGCCTTAATGAAAGAATTTGGCTCAAAAGTGAAAAATCCATGGCAAAGCATAGATCTTGAAGATCTCGTGGATTCCATTCAAGAATATTTACCCTTGCACAATTCTAATTTTGGGGTCCATGATTTCTATTAATGCCTTTTTTGGTTTTTAAGGGTCCAATATCTCCATGAACTGTTCTACGGTTTGTTCTGTATCAGAATGTGAGGCATCACAATGGCATGTGAAATATTTGAATGTAATTTTATCAAGTTTTATTGAAGAATCAGAAAGATTCTCCAATTCCTATACCTAAGGGAAAATAAAGCTATAAAAGTTCTTTAGTCATGTAGCCCTTCTCCTTGAATCATCGGAATCATAACCAATAAAATCCACCCGACATTGGGTGGTTAGTATGCGGAAGCTTCCAATGAACTCACCATCCTGTCATTTAATATCTCTTGCTCACCTTTAGGGATGGTATATTAATGCTTTGGCCAATTAAAATAAGAGTTGAGGAAGAGAGGCCGAATAGGAAACTTATATAATGAATAGGCAATTTATGGCAATACTTCTCCCATGCTTAACTGGATTATTAGACAATTTGATAGCTGAAATGTTATCACAGTAGACTGAAGTGAGGCCTTTTGGAGGACACTCACTGGCGCTCTTCAAGTAACCTAATCAACCAGATAGCTTGGCAAGCACACAAAGCAGCGACAACGTATTTTGCTTTAGTAGTGGATAGAGTACTAACAATATGTTGCTTTTTCGATGACCACGAGATCACACTTGACTCGAACATGAAAGCATATCCTAATGTACTTTTCTAACATCGGGATCACCAACATAATCGTTATTTGTGAAACCACTCAGATCAGAAAACTCTCCCTTCTAATAGAATATGCCAATAGCAATTGTGCCTTTCAAGTATCAGAAGATAACCCCAAGGGTTGAGTGCGGGTGGCCAGGACTCCACTCCATCAAGTAGGAGGTTCTGAGTTCAACTCTCCTTGGGGCCACCCCCTGGAATGAGTAAGGGTAACAAGTGGCTCAGTCCACATTAACTCTCCCAGTACACTCTGGCACGTGTGGAAGGGGTGGCTATCGTGCCCCGGGGGACTAGTCGGGTGCTCTAAGAGACTTAGATACCCACGATTTCAAAAAAAAAAGTATCGGAAGATTCGCTTGGCAGCTAGAAGATGAATCAGCTTCAGATTTATGTTAGGCATGGTTGCAGTCAAGTACATCAAACTTCCTACTAACTACTTATACAAGTGATGTCTACCTTATTCCCTACTGGATCATTTATCAGCTTTAGACCAAGTTCAGTAGGTGTACCAACTGTGTTGCAATTCACCATTTGAAACATGTCCAATATCTCTCGAACATCTTTTTTTGTGAGATAAAGATACCAGCAGAAGTTTGCTCTACTTTGATACCAAGGAAGTAGTGCATCATGCCAAGGTCAGACATCTCGAACTCAAGCATCATCGATTGTTTGAAATCAGCAAACATAGCACTGTCATTGTCTGTGTAGATCAAATCGTCCACATATAAACATACAATGAGGATCGCCCCTTCAACTCCTGATCTGACAAATAGTGTATGCTCATATGGACACCTTTAAAAGCCTGACTTTGAAAAATATTCAGCTATACGACTGTACCAAGCCTGGGGAGCTTGTTTTACCCCACAAAGAGCCTTTCTTAACTTGTACACCTTCTCATTTCCTTGTTGTACATAACCTAGAGGCTGACCAAAGTGCACTTGTTCTTGCAAATCACCATGTAAGAATGCATATTTCACGTCTAACTTAGAGATAGGCCATGAATTTTGTGTTGCCAATGCAAGTACCAACCTAATGGTATCATGACTTGCAATTGGAGCAAAAAATTCTTTGTAGTCAATGCCAAATTCCTACTTATAGCCTTTTACAACTAGGCGTGCTTTGTACTTATCAACTTAGCCCTCCGCATTCAGCTTTGTCTTGTAGACCCACTTGACACCAATCGACTTGTTCTCTTGGGAAGATCTGTCAATTCCCAAGTGTTGTTTTTCTCAATGGCCGCGATCTCTTCATTCATAGCTTGTCACCATTTTGGTTCTTTAACTGCATCTTGAAATGCAACGGGATCACAATCTGAAAATATAGCAAAATGTGTAAGTGGATCATCTAAATGATCAACTCCACTTACTTTATAATCTTGCATCTATGCCGGTTTCTTCGTAATGCAATGAGGCCTTGAACTCGGTAAAAGTTCAGATTGTTCTTCATTGGATGAAGGACGGGATAAAGGTGTGGGAGATGCGTTTGGTGACTGCGATACACCAACTATAACTTCAGGAGGACTTGGAAAGCTTGTGGAAGCTGAATGTGGTGGCCGCAGTTCAACAATTATAAGTTGAGGATGATTTTTGTCACCGTCATCGTCAAAATGTACTGGAATGTGCTGCCGTGCATTATGAACAGCCCATGTCCATGTCTTTTCTTCATCAAATATTACATCTCAGTTGATGTCGATCTTCTCAGTGACGGGATTGTATAGTTTATAGGCTTTTGAATGTTCACTAACTCCGAGAAAAATACAATTTTCACCTTTATCATTGAGCTTATTTCGCTTCTCATCTGGAACATGTGCATATGCAATGCACCCAAAAATCCGATCCACAGTAGGTTTGCTACCACTCCATGTTTCTTCGGGCGTCATGTTTTTGACAGCTTTGGTAGGGCTCCTTCTTAATAGATAAACACTCCACAAGACTACCTCAGGCCAAAAACTCTTAGGAAGACGTGTTCTATATAGCATACTCTGCACCATGTTTAAGATCATTTGATTTTTCTCTTTGCAACACCATTTCGTTGCAGGTATAGAATATTTTGTAAGCTACCTTTTTGATGCCATGATTCTAGCAGAAATTTACAAATTCTCGTGAGTTGTATTCTCCACCACAATCAGATTGAAGAATTTTAATATTTTGCCCAACTTCTTTCTCAACAAGGGCCTTAAAATTTTGGAATACTGGGAAAGCTTCAGTTTTTTCCTGTAAGAAATAAACTCATGTTTTTCGACTAAAGTCGCCAATAAAAGTAATAAAATACCTTTTAATACCCTTGGATCATGGATTTAGAGGCCACAAATATCGGAATGGGCCAGCTCCAACTCCTTTTTGGCTCTCTATGCTTTCCCTTTTGGGAAGACGTGTCAATGTTGTTTGCCAACAACACACCTTTCACAAACTTGCGGATGATGATCAATCTGTGGTAGGCAAATCACCATATTTTTTTAAGAGTCTTCAAACCATTGAAGTTGAGATGCCCATAACGTAAGTGTCATAGCCATGCTGAATCTTTAACCATAGTAGAAAATACATGGATGGTTATCATTCTGGACATATAAAGGAAATATATGATTTGCTCTCATATGAACTTGAGCAATCAACTGTTTCTTCGGGTCATGAATGCGACAAATTCCTTCCTTGATGATGATCTCATAACCCTTTTTTTGAAGCTGACCCACACTAAACATATTGTTTTTCAAAAATTGTAGAATTATCTCCAAATTTTATGGAGGTTTGAAAAGAATCATCCAACTCATAGAATATGGACTTGTCTCCACACATATGGTTACTTGATCCTGCGTCCAAGTAACACATGTTCTTACGAGTCTCTTCCGTTGTATTGCAAGCCATGAGAAGAATAACTTCATCTATTTTTTTTTTTTGCAATATTTGATTTTTCACCCTTTTCTTTGAATAATTTTGTTCGCATTTGATTTTTGATTTGTCAAAGGGCTTTGATTCTTGGTCCCTTCCTTGAGGATTATTGCCTTTGACTCTGCCTTTGGGGTTAAGATCGAGCTTGAAGTGGGGATCGGTCATCGTTGCTACCTCTTCCCTTTCCTCATCCGGATCCTTCCTTTTTTGAAGATTGGCTGTTGAATGAGAGTTGTAACTGTGATGCTTGCTCCACTGCTACATGCTGATTCATCTGTTGTTCGTGGACTATTAGCGAACTCATCAATTCATCGATCTAGAGTACATCCAGATCTTTTGACTCCTCGATCGAACATACCACATAATCGAACTTTGAAGTCGTCGATCGAAGAATCTTCTAAATTATGTTGATATCAACTATCTTTTCTCCATTGAGTCTCATCTTATTTGCAATGGTCATCGTTCTGGAGAAATATTAAGAGACAGACTCTGTCGGTTGCATGCGAAGCGTCTCAAATTCCATGCGAAGAGCTTGTAGGTGTCCCCATTTCACTTTTGCAGTTTCTTGATACTTCTGCTTCATAGCATCCCAGATTTGTCTGGAAGTATCTTTGCTAAGAATCGTTTCCAGGATTGATCGATTAATTGCTAGGTAATTCTTCACTTTCAGGTCCTTCAACTAGTGTTCTTCAACCTTCACTCTCTTAGCATCTGTTGAGGTGCTTGACTCTACTTCTAAAACACCAGTTTCAACGAGATGCCAATAGTCCTTGGATATCCAGAAAGTTTCCAGCAGCATGCTCCAATGATTAGAGTGACTATTGAAACGAGGTATAACAAGTTGTGCATAGGTTTCTGATGCCATTTAAAAATGACATCAGATAGTAGCTGCTATTGTCGACAAGAAAAAACAATGAGTAGAAACTTCAACTCTCTTGACACCTACTTCACCTACTTAGAGTCTACGGTTCTGATACCAAATGATAACTTAAAAACAAAAACTAAAGATTTGCTTTTATTCATTGCACACAACTGTTTAAATAGAGATCAATACATAAACTAGCAATCCAACAAAAAGGGCTAACTGACTAACATATCTCCTAAAAACTTGGTCAACAACTGATTCTCTAAAGACTCATTCAAGAGCTAAAAAGATAAACTTTATTCTAATTCCTAACAACAAGTGTGCTTAGGCATACTAGTATTTGTTAGTGGCTCCAAAAAATTTATTCTGTTTTTTTCTTTTATTATTCTTATTCTCATAATCACACCTCTCGTTCAGCATTAAGAAGACCTTGCTTTCTAAGAGGTACAATCTCAATGTTCTGCTCGACATAGAGTCTAAGGAAAGCAGAGCAACCAAACTAAAAAATATGTCACGTCACTCTTTCTAGCAACAATGTCACATGTAGCCTCTGTAGTATTCATTTTGTTATTTTTTATCAATTATTTCGTTAAATTTTCTAGCCCCCCTATTTCTATCTTATAAAACCGCTATGTAATGTGGAGCCTAATGGTGCTAGATTACTATATATCAAGCCACTGCTAAGGGTATTTTTGTACTTTTACATTAGGAGACGGAAACCCTAGTTCATTTTGGGGGTTATATATACATTGGTTTTTCTTGAGACGATCATTATTGTACTGTGAGTTTTTCTTTTGCCAAAGCATAGTGGAATTGGTGTGAGTCCGTGGATGTACCTCGATCTCGAGGGAATCACGTAAATCTCTGTGTCGTGTGTTTGCATCTTCATATTATTTACTCTTTCTTCCAACAACACATCTTTAATCTCCACCTTAACATTATTTGGTACCAACCCCAAAAAACCCATTATGTGCTCTCCAGACCCTACAACAGTACAAAATCCCTTTACCACAGTATGTAAATTGTATTTCTATTGTCTGATCCATGGCACATCTTTCTTCCTTATGGGAAATTTTTATTTTCTCGTGGGAAATTTATACATTTCGATAAAAATGAGTTTCTAATATTAAAATAGATTAAAATGAGATCTTTTGGATCCTATCACCTAATATGTGGGTCACACACTCACTTAATCTAAATTTGAGTTATTTGATACGCAGGGCCCACACGAAATGAGAAAAATGAGATAAAGATAGTTAATACATGAACCAAACGTGCAACAAATATTGTCATGCATAACTATATCTAGACGAAATAAAATTTGTCGAGTTAAATATTTTCTATTAGAACTCTTTCTTTAACTTACTAAAATTACTAAGGATAATACTTATATGCATTGCATTTATTCTCTTTCTCACTTATTAACGCACGAAGGCACTTCTTACGTTATTAACGCAATCTCCATTATTTCAAAAAATGCTAATGTTTTTTATTTTATTTTTTTTTACATTTTTTTTTCTCTTTTTCTTTTTTTTTTTTAATTACTTTTTAGGGGTTCTCTATTCTTTACAAAACTTTTTATTTTTTCCTTAATGTGAACACATTTAATGCGTTCACATTGAAACAACATAGTGCACGAACTCTTCTTCATGAGAAAAAAATGTCACGATAGACTACAGTGTGAGCCACGTGGCACACTATTAGGAGCCACTGGCCGTATGGATGTTTGGCCCATCCTTAGGTGGACGTACATAATAAAAATCAGCTTGATTAGTGATTTCTAACCTTTGGATCTGAATACCACAAATAATGCTTAAAATCAACAATTAAAAATAAATCATGAAAAAGACTCTAATCCAACGGATAGAAATTACTAATAAATATTGATATGTAGCTCCACTTAGGGATGGGCCAAACATCCACATGGTTGGCACACTTTAGGTGCACGAGCATTGCCGTCCCTGCTACCTAGTAACAATAAAAGAAAATGTACACAACATTCTAACAACAGTTATATCTTTTGTTTTCCTTATTCTGTGTTGCTTCAAATTGACATCCTTCATGGCTGGTGTCAAACACAACTTTCTTCATCCTGGTGTATGTTTTGCAAGCTATTGTTTTTCTAAATTATTAAGTGATGGGAGTAAGAAAAACACATAATAAGGAAAACAAAAGACTTCAAATTTGGCTTGATGGTACATTTAGCTAGATATTATGTTGAGCAAAGTTTCTATTAGCCTTAGGAGGATGCGCTCCCTGTGTCCAGACCACCAATGTCTTTGAGATTCACACCACACAAATTCTAAAGACTATCCAACCATTGTTTTTAACCCCGGACCGGCCATTGAACCGGTGGACTGGCTGGTTCACCGGTTCGACTAGTTAGTTTTGTTAGACAAATTTTGAGTTTTTCATGTTTCTTAAAAGGGTCGGGCAGGAGCCCCCCCTTTTTTTTGACCCCTTTTAGGAGTCGTGTTGTCGGCCGTGGATTCCGAGAATCCAACAATGGTTGATAGAGCTGAGCTGGTATCACTTTTTGGAGCACTATCAACCATCGTTGGATTCGTGAAATCCACGGCAGAAAACAGAGGGGTCAGAAAAAGGGGAGCTCCAGCCTGAACCTTCTTAAAAAGAGTGTTAACATCGTCCCTAGAGTGATATTGTAATATTGTCATCCCAAGGTCCAGATTACTACACGAACCCTGATGCTACCACACAAATTACAAAGTACATCCAATGGTTTGAACAGATTGGCTGGGGGCCTTCTTTCACCAAGGGGTCTTAGGCAACCGCCTTAATGGCCTTAAGGTATAGCCGGCCCTCAGCAGACCTTTGATGATGGATTAATGATGGACCATAGTACGAATCAAATGGCACACTCTTGGAGATCTCTGACCCTATGGACGTTTGGCCCAACCCTAGGTGGACCTACATGCAAAAAAGTAGCCAGATTAGTGATTTCTAAGGGTTGGAGTGGAGTCGTTTTCATGGGTTGATTTTTAACCTTGGAATTGGGGTATTATTTGGGCTACAAAGATCCAAATATTAGAAATCACTGATCATGTTGATTTTTTGTACGACGGGTCCACTTAACGGTTGGCCAAACACAAGTAAAACTTTCCTCACCACTCACAATATGAGCTATGTGGCATATTTGTAGAGGAAATTGACCGTACGGATGTTTCGCCAATCCCTAAGTGGACGAGTAAAATTTCAGTGACCACCCACAAAATGAGTACGCTGACCCGTAGATGTTTGGCCAACCCTAGGCCTAGGTGGACCTACACACCAAAAATCAACCTGATTAATGATTTCAAACCTTTAGATCCTTGTACATAATACTCAAATCCATGAAAATGACTCCAATCCAACGCTTAGAAATCACTAATCAGGTTGATTTTTGGTTTGTAGGTCCACTTAAGGATTGGCGAACCATTCATACAGTCAACATACTCTAAGAATGTGCCACATGACTCATCGTGGGCGGTCAGTGAAGTTTTACTCCTAGTCGAACTCACAAACCACCTACTAATGATTGGCCAAACATCCATGCGATCAGCATCCTCTAAGAGTATGTCACGTGGCTCATATCAAGGGCGGTCAGCAACTTTGCTGACCACTGTGGTCAGCGAGGTTTTACTCCTCGTCAAAGACCCATACGGTGAGTGGTCTCTAAAAGTCTGCCACGTGGTTCAAATTGTGGTCCGTCTTTGTCATCAAATTTCTACCGGCTGCATGGATGTTGGGTAACGAAAGATTCGAAACGAGATCGAATAAGCAAAAAAAAAGGTAGAGAGAGAAACCCTAATTACTATTCGATTGAGTTTATAAATTTTTGGATATTGTCCTTCCTCCCTCCCTCCCTCTCTATTGCAAAACAAAGTTACAAACAAACAACCATCTCGTCCGATGTTATACGTAGAGACTACTAATAAAATACGTATTCTCGTATTTTTATACGATAGTGCTAGTAGCTTGCAAAAGGGCAATTCCAAAATAGCAAAATTTTATACGTATTTTTCATCGTATCTATACGGCATACGACTATACGACCAGTAGAGTCGGGCGTAATGGTGACATCGAGGCCACTGCATGAGAAAGAGAGAGAGAGAGAGAGAGAACGAAAGAGAGAGAGAGAGAGGCCCTGAGAAGTTGATGATGTCCTCTTCTTCCCTCCTTTTTCGATCTTCAAACCCTCTGAAAACCCTTCCCTCTCTGTTCTGCTTCCCCAAACCCTAATTTCCTTCTTCCAATCATTACACCTCCGCATTAGCCCTATCAGGAATCTGCGTTTCGTGCCCTAAATCGCCCGAGTCTACACCGTGTTGAAGCGTTCCGACTCGTTCCTTTCCATTTCTACGCCCTCGCTCTTCGCAACACTCCAAATTGAACCCAGAGATCCCCTCGTCCGTTTGCGTTGGACGATTTCCCTCTTGTTTTGGAAGGTTTTCGTTGTTCGAATTTTAAAAAAGCGCGGTTCCTGTCCAACTCAGCCTAGTTGAGGAGCAGCGTTAACTTGCTGTGAGTTTCTCTATCTCTGAATTGTGTTGTTGATGAATTCGTTTTGTTGGTCTTTGTAAGCGCGAACTCGCTGCTTGTTC
Organism: Euptelea pleiosperma; assembly: GCA_035048495.1. Taxonomy (NCBI): domain Eukaryota; kingdom Viridiplantae; phylum Streptophyta; class Magnoliopsida; order Ranunculales; family Eupteleaceae; genus Euptelea; species Euptelea pleiosperma. Next base: position 9,365,814 of record CM068541.1, on the reverse strand, counting down.
GTTATTTTGCGAAACTAGGGCATCGTCAAACGAACAGCGGAATTCGTTCTCTCGAACCGTTAGGGTTAGGTTAGACGTTTTATTGGGATTCTTTCTGAATCTCAACACTCGAATGCATCGATCTAGGGTTTTCAATTCTTCACTCTCTGGTTTCAATTCTGAAACTTTCTCTTCTTCTGAATTCCTGAAATTATAGTTGTCTTTTTTTTTTTTTTGCTTTTGCGAGTGTTTATACTCGAGCATGACTCTGTTTTGCTTTCGCTTCTTCTGTTTTGTTTGTGCAGACAATTCGGTGGTTGTAGTTTCTGAATTGGTATATAGTTACTGAGCTGAGTGTGGACTATTCGTCAATTATGCTTTAATGGCTAGTCTGCAAGCGGAGGACTGATTTTAAGTTTCAAGCTTTGTTGCGGAGGAGCAGTTGCTGAATTTCACTGTTTGTGTCCTTGTTGCTTCCTCGTCTGAGAGTGCAATGGGGGTGGCATGACTGACGAGAAAAGATTTGATTCACTGGGAGATGAGCGGACATGAGTAGGCTGTCATTCAGGCCTCGTCCCCTCGACATTCATAAGAAGCTTCCAATTGTTAAATCTGTAAAGGATTTTGAAGATGAAGATAACACAACTTCCACACGCAATTCACAGATACTACGTCTTGCCGCGGAGGCTGACAATGAGGTAATGCTTCTGTTCTGTATAAACTTCTCTTCTCATACATTTCCGTCTGAATTTAATTTCACTGCTTCTTTTGCTTCTCTAGGCAATGTGGCTGTGCCACTTTATGCTACAGTTCCTTCAAGAATGCTACTTCTGTACTTTGTTCATTTCGTGACTGCCAAAAAAAAAAAAACTTCACCAAAAAAAAAAAACTGAAGACTCAATGTATTGCTGTTTACTCTTTTCTTTAATATTGCTTTCTGCATTTGGTAGAAGAACTTTTTCGTGCCATCAACTAATGTTCCAAAATGTAGCATGACATAGATGCTTTGTTTCGTGGTCATTGAGCACTGGGTTCTAGTTTTGTCTGGTTTAGCTGAGTTTGGCACTGATTCGATTTTGTTTTGTGCGTGATGTTATCAACTATTGCACATTTCCCCCCTTTTTCTTTTTCCCTATACAAAATTGATTTTTTTTCTCTCTATGTTATCTCGATCTTTTCATATGTGGCTTTATCTTCTTAGATCTTATCTGTTTCTTTCTTTTTCTTCTCAGTGTATCTCCTAATTGTTTTTGGAGGCTTAATAATGTAGCCGGCTTTCTCATTGGAGAGGAAGTATTGCGATTCAAGATTCTTTGCCTTAATAATTTGTGCGTGCGCATGCATGTGCGCGCGTGTGTGTGTGTGTTTTCTGGTTATTCACATATTGTGATTTATGAAAAGAAAAGTAATCTGATACCCTTGGGACTATTCTATTATTAACACATGGGGTGTACATGCCAATTATTCCTGTTTTTCAAAGTGATGGGTCACCTATTCTATTGCATGAGTCGCAAAATTGTGTCCGTCAAATAACATTAACAGTTCAAGCAGTGAATTTCTTCTGTGGACCACTAGACACGTCCATAAGTAGGCAACTGGAAGGATGCCTAGGGATATCCAGTCAGTTTGCTTTTGGGATTACTTCCAATGCAAGTGGGCGGCCATCGATCAAATGATCTGGATCGACATGTGTTATGTATGGCAGATAACTGGGAGACATAATAGTCTAGAAACAATCACATTCTTTTATTAGACAGTAACTTGGACGTTGAAGGGAGCCCATGTTATAGCAAGTTCCAAACTTGGAGGATATGTAGTTCCATATTTCTGTATTACACATTTTTTCTTTTTCATGTAACTTTGATAACATTAATTCTCATCAGTTGTGGGTATTTACATTGTTACAACTATTGTTTGTAGGATCAATTAAAACAAGTAATTGTGTTATTATGGAGTGTTGTTTGTATACTTCTTTTAAGTCTTAATTACATACGAAACTAATAAAAGATATTTGTGTCTTTTAGGTTCATCAAATCCCTAGTAAGAAAATTGCTTCTGAAATACCTACACCACAGTTTGTTGTTGTGGATACATATGAAAGAGATTATTCCCGCACCTTCGCTCAACCGACATCATATTTACGTGGAAGGGGAGGTTCGTTACTTAGAAACATTCTTCACCGTTCTTAGAAAGAAGGAGATGCAGCATCTCCTGTACAGTTTACCTAACTGAATTAAACTTATTGAGACTTTGCTAAAACATTTGCAGCACGGGCTGAGATTGGAGAGTTTGTTGAGTATGACATGGACAACGAGGATGAGGATTGGCTTCAAGAATTCAACAATGAAAGGAAGATTCTCCCATCCGAAAGGTAACATCAGCATCCTAGTCCATTTTGATGTTTTGGTTCACATATGTTATCAGTTACATCTAACTGGTAGTATTTCTGTTCTAATAGTTGATGTCTTATAATTAATAACTGAAAGATAAAAGTTTTTATTGCAGTTGGTTGTTCATTTGAGAAAAATTTCACTTCCTTAATACCATTTAGATTGCGGGAATCATTTGTCCTATTTTGGCAGTTTATTTCCTTCATAAAAGGCTTCGAGGTTTTGCACCAATGTTACCATTGACATGAGAAATGATAAGAAATTGTAGTATTAAATTCATAAAAAAAATAAAGGGAAAATTATTCCCCGTTAAGCTTGCTTTGGCATATTTACTCAGCAATATCATGACACATTTATACATCACTGTATTCGCATCATTGGAGTTTTTTGAAGTCTAGTGAAAGGTCTGAAATTGCACGTGGTTTGGTCCCTAGCAATGTGATCGGATTTTGGAGTAGCTGTTTCATTCCCAGCTTGCTTCCAAAAAGAGGAAAAAGGAAAAAGGAAGAAGGAAAAGAAGAAAGATCCTTACAAACCAGGGGGCCAAGATAAAACTTTCCTTTTCTACCTTTGTCAGTTAACTTGAATAATATGGTTGTGAATGTGCTATGATAGTAGCAAGAAGTACGCTCCTCCTCCCTATACCAAGTTATCTAGCTAGAAATGAACCTCATTGACCGCTCCAGCATATTTTTTGATGGCTATCCTCAGCTCCTTATAAACTGAAGCATAATTACAATGATCGTTTATTTAATTCGTTCGTACATTCACATGTTAAAAACTTTAACTTTGCTCTAAACTTCGGTCAGTTAAAATTCGAAATAATTTGAGGAAGTTCAATTTGATTTAGAGAATTTTTGTAAAAAATCGTCAACTTGGGGAAGTTTGGATAATTTTTGCCATAACATTGGTAAAAAGCATTGATTTTTAAGGAAATGATAGAACGAGCAAGATAAATCACTTATAAATCCTTGTCATAAAAAAACCATCTAGATCAGCATAAGCAAGATTTATATCGTTCCACACATATTGATGCAACTATCTAAATTATTAAATTATACAGAGTTTGAAAAGATCAAGCTCTAAAAAGCTACCAAAGTCTCTGCAGTGATATGATTTTTATGTTCGTATCGAAGTTGCTTTTAAAGTAAACAATAACTTCGTATTCAATTTTTGTAGCTTTTGTATTAAAAATGTTAAAATTCGAGAGATTAGCGAAGTTTCAAGTTCAAGTCGAATCACACAATTCAAATTGTCAGCTTTTTTGGTGAATTTTATTTTTATTTTTATTTTTATTACAGGTGAACAGTTTGGTGATTGGATGCATTATACATATGTAATATTAATTTAACTTAAATGTATGAAAAAAACATGAAGGAAAATAGTTTTTACCTATGATGCTCGGATACGGATACGGACATTGATACGGGAAGCGGGGATACGACTCGACATTTTCCAAAATCAGTGACACGGATATGGATACGAGTATCATACCCATTTCCTAAAATTTGTGGCATAGGTACTTCTACATATGATGTTATAAAGTATACACACATAAATACACAATCTTGAGTGTGTAAACATGTAATAAAAAAGTATACGATAATCAAATAAGTGCTATAAATGGTTTATTTTATATTACTTATAAAATTAATATAGTTGGACTATTGATTTGAACTAATGTACTATTTTTTGTGTTTTTTTATTATAAATAAATACATGAAGTATCTTAGCCGTATCCCACCCGTATCCGTACCCGTACCCGTACCCGTATTTGTGTTGTATCCTGTGGATACTGGTACTCTGGGCATATACAGGTCTCCGGGTATCACAGGTTTTTACTAACGAAAAACTTGAAAATACGCCACTCGATGAGCATCGATCTTGATCTCAACCCTTACAATTTTTTTTCTCGAAACTTCTTAATGGAGTAATCTTTTTTCACTTAAATTTATTTTGAGAAGCAAGGAAATGAAAAAAAGAGGATAAATGTGGTTTAAATACTTCTCGTCTATTTAAAATTTTTGGTCCAACATAGTAAAATTCACCAAAATATTACAGGTAAACTTCACTTCGACAAGTAAACTAAAATTGATAAAATTTGCCAAAATTCACTAGAAGTTCGGGTAATTCTAATATCATGTCACATCCAACAACAAGAAAAAATGAACTTATTAAGAAAAAGAAATAACAAAAATAACTTATCAAACAAATAGGAAAAAATGATGGCTCATTCACCAATTCTCCTCTTGCTCATTCATTAGTTACCTTCCCACCACCTATCCAGAGAATCTGTTATCCGCTTATGGCGATGGACCACTTTAGATCTTAATTTCTGACAATCTCTACTACTTTAAAGTGTCTGAGTCCTCAATCAAATTTTCTTTGCGTCATGATTTCTAGGTGAGTAAAAGTAAATTGGACAGGTTTTGTCATACTAATAATAGACAGTTACACCTGAACGAAACTTTGACCCACTTTAGAGCAAGGATTTAAATTTTGGTTTCGGTAACAATTTCGGTGAGGTCAAAATCGAAATTTCGGTGGATTTCGTTATAGAAAGCTATATTTCGGGAATTTCGGTAACCACCGAAACCGAAATTCAATGTTTCGGCCAAAATTTATAACCTTGCTTCAGAGTCTATGCCCCCTTTGGGAGCAGAAACAACCAACCTGACTATGGTTTTTCAGAAGCTCTTATGGTTTCCACATAATGAAAGTAGTCACAGGGATGCCATTTGGATGGCATACAGTCTTCAACACATATCGGCTGATGGCACTTCTACCACAGTGTGTAGATGCCATTATCCAATCTAAAAGAGATACCATGTCCAACCTCTATCCAGTTTCATTGTGACCCCCATCTGTCATGTCTAAAAACACTTGTGCGTATAGGTTATTTTTGTCACCTTTACCTTTTTTTATACATTGTTCATACATTATTCTTTAAACATATTAAAGCATGTCAATGAATAGACATAGACGTACTCAATCACCTCTTCTTTTGGAGGTTGACATGCCTAAGTACCAGTTCCTGTATGTAGTGGACACCTTTATCTATTCTTTGATCTTAGTGTTCAAATCTCTTTATTTGAGATGTGCTCTTTCTTGCTCTTTAAATGAAGTGCAAAGATGAAGAAAACTCTGATTATCGAGGCCAAATCCTTCGATTTGGAGGACATTTTGGTGGGTAATCGTCAGCTCATGAACGTAATCGAAAGGGACAAAGGATTCTCTAAATCTATTCTCATGAGCAACATTGGTCTTCATTGGTTTGGCCAGATCTTGGGGGAATTGTGTGCTGGCAAAGATAGAGGCAGCTTCGCCATGAAGTTGCATGATAATGGCAAGACGTGGGTGGTAGTTAGAGGATCAAATGTTGGGGAAGTTTCCTGAAAGTGACTGAGTTTTTTGGTGTTTCCTCGTCCTCTACAATCTTCATCCCAGAAGGAGCTCGCAAGGACGGATGGAGCAACCTGGAGTATGTCATTCACAGGCTTATAGAGGCCCAACCAAGCTTAATAGCACTGATCGGACAAGAGAGGTATCTGCCCCTATTTTCCAAGGAGGTGTAGCAAGAGGGATCTCGGCCAAGGTGGTGTTGGTTGGAGGGGAACCAAGCATTACCATAGAGTATGTTAGGGCGGCGAGGTGTTTTGGGAGATGGTCTAAGGTGGTGGTTTGCGACGTGATGGGCAGGGGTCGTCTTTGGCCAAGCTCAAGCATTCCATCCTCTCTTACCTCAGATCCTTTGGGATTTCTGAGCTTTTCGAGTTTGGTATTGGGAGATTCGTACTTTTTGCCAAGACGGAGGAGGTAGCGAAGCTTTGCAGCAGAGGCCCGATTGAGTTGGGATTAGGGGTGGTGACTATCAGCACACACTTTGCACTGTGACTCTCTCATAAAGAAAGGTGGTTGATTCTGAGAGGAGTGCCTTTCCATTTGCGCAACCATAATATATACAAGGTTATCGGGAGCCTTTGCGGTGGCTTCAAAGCTCTCGACAGTCCAGGGTCACCGTTGGACAACTTGGATTTTATTCGCCTGAAAGTCGCGACGTGAGGGTTGCGGCGCATACCTAGGGTGATTTAGCTCTGGGATAGGGGAGTGTTGTTCCTGATCGTTGTTGAAGTTGAGGACTCTTCAAACAAGGTGGCGATCCAAGTTCCCACGACTCATCTCGATTTACAGATTTGCCAAGAAGACGACAGTGACGTGGATTGTTGACTTCTCCGACTTTGTCACCAGAAATGACTTGATGGATCTTCTTTTAGCCGGTGCAGATTCAGGTGGTCTAACCACTGCCTGGTATCTGACTTGATTGTGGGGGAATCTGCCGTAGACCTCCTTTCCAGTTCGAGTTGATGTGGATGCATGAGTCTTCTTTCATGAAGAAGGTGGAGTCTTGGTGGAACTCTTTTGAGTTCACAGGTAGGGCTGGGTTCATTTTCTGGAACAAGCTCACTGCTCTTAAAAAGCCCATGAAGGTTTGGAATGTTGAGGTTTTTGGTAGAATCGACAAAAAGATGGGGAATATGCTCGAGGAGATCACTCGGCTAGACAGAAGGAAGAGAACGAGTCTCTCTCAAGAGAGGAGTTTAGTAGGAGGGTGGATATGAATAGGGATTATTTGTCCTTGACTCGCTTGGAGGAGATTAGTTGGAGGCAAAAATCTAGTGATGTGGCTTTGGAGGTGTGGTCGGTGTTCGTCAAGGAGGTGGGGGCTAGATGGGTGATGCTGGGATCTCTAGTGGATATTATCCGGAGCTGGCACCTTGTTCCGTTGTCGACTAGGAGTCATATCCTATAGAATTTACTGCCCTTTGCAATTTGGTGGGGGCTTTTGAAGGAAAGGAACGGCAGGCTCTTAGAAGATAAAAGTGAAGACGGGACTACCATCGTGCTCAACATCAAGAGCCTTATTTTCTTATGGTCCAAAGCGTTCACGTAGTGTAGTGGGCTGTTCTTTGAGGATTTTGTGTTTAGATGGAACACCCTTTGTCTTAGGGAAAGGATCTCTATGTAGTTGGCTTCGGCCTTCGTCATTGTTTGGGGCTTAGTGTCGTGTAGGTCACCTCGACCTCGTCAGCTAGGCCCCTCCTGGGCGCTTCATCAATAAAGTTTATAATTATCAAAAAAAATAAAAAAAAAACCCTTGGTGCAATAGCTCAAAGAAGGGGATAGGAACATGAAGTTTTTCCATAGCATTGCTATTGCTAGAAGAAGATCCAATAACATCTTCTGATTCAGGGTGAAGGGTGTGATAGTTGAAGAAGAGGAAATCATCAGGGATGCTATTGTTTCTTTCTATTCCTACTTGTATTCCGAGCCTGTGGTGGATAGACCTAAACTGGATGGGCTCATTTTTGACCAAATAGAGGATAGTCAGAGCAGGTGGTTGGAAAGACCGTTTGAGGAGGAAGTTCTGGATGCCTTTATTTCTCTTATCCGCAAGAAGGAAGGAGCTAAGTCTTTTTCGGACTTTCGGCCCATTAGTTTGATAGGGAGCACCTATAAAATCACTGCTAAAGTGATGGCTTTTAGATTAAGAGGGGTGTTGGGGCACATTATCTTTTCTTTCCAAGGGGCGTTTGCGAGAGGCCGTCATATTTTGGATGGTGTTCTAATCGCCAATGAAGTTATTGATTTCAGATAGCGTGGGGGTACCCCAGGCATCATTTGCAAAATTGATTTGGAAAAGGCCCATGACCACGTCAGTTGGTCATTTCTTGATTATATGCTAGGTCCCAATGGGTACATGCATATCTACAACCCGGTTTTCGATTTTAGTCAACGGTGCCCTAACGGATTTCTTCAGAAGCTCAAGGGGGCTCCGTCAGGGAGATCCTCTATCCCCATATCTGCTTCTTATAGTAGCGGAGGCGATAAGCTGGATGGCTTCCAAAGTGGTTGATGAAGGCTATATGGTAGGCTTCAAAGTAGGTAGGGGAGGAGGGCTCCTTTATCTCTCATTTGCAGTTTGCAGAGGACACTATCTTTTTCTTGGAGGCCTCTCATAGACAAGCTCAGGTCTTATGAGGGGTCCTACGTTGTTTTGAAGTGGTGTCCGGGTTTCATATCAACTTATCTAAAAGTGAAGTTTTCGGGGTAGGAGAGGTGGAGTGTTTAGATGAGGTCGCGGCGTGTTTGGCTTGCAAAAGGGGAAGCTCCCTTCGATGTATCTTGGCCTCCCGCTTGGTGCCAGTTACATATCTGAAAATATTTGGGACCCGGTTGTTGAACGCTTTTAGAGAAGATTGGCCTCATGGAAAAAAGGCTTCCTATCCAAAAGAGGTAGACTCACTCTTGTTAAGAGCATGCTCTCTAATTTTCCTAGCTACTTCATGTCCCTATTTTCCATTCCGAAGAGGGAATTGAAAGTATCATCATGAATTTTCTATGGGATGACAAAGAAGACAATCATAAGTTTCTTCTTGTTAGCTAGGCTAGGATTTGCAAGACTAAAGAAGAGGGTGGTCTTGGTGTCCGCCAAATCGAGCTCATGAACAATGCTTTGCTAGGGAAGTGGCATTGGCGATTCGGGGTCGAGATGGAAAGCTTATGGAGAAGAGTGATCTCGGCTCAGCAGGGTACAAAGAATCATGGTTGGGACAGTGGAGTGCCTTCTCGTACGGTGTTGGAGTATGGAAAGGTATGTTCAAGATGCATGTTGAGATCAAAAATTGGAGTAGATTCATGGTGGGAAACGGCTCCCAAGTGAGAATTTGGGAAGATATATGGTACAAAGACTTATCCTTCGCAAAGGAGTTTCCTTCTTTCTATGCCCTGTCTAACCGAAAAGGGGAATCAGTCAGTGATGTTTCCTCTAGAGAGAATGTCATCCTCATGGGATTTGGGGTGACTGCAAGGCATAATGAAGTCCCCTTGAAAAACCCGGAATGAACCTTCGAAACCGGAAGTGGGATAGAAGGTGTGTTAAGGGGTCTTTTAAAAATGAGGATCAATGATTTGGAGGTGGATACACTGGCATCATTGTTGAATCGGTTGAAAGGGATCCAACTAGCCGATGGAGAAGAGGACAAGAGGTGGTGGAATCATGATCCAAGGGGAGTTTTTTCGATTAAATCGCGCTACACTGCTCTCCTAGGGCCTTGTCAAGGTGTGTTTCCTGCCAATCATTTGTGGAGCATTCCCATTTCGTCCAAAGTCATTTTTTTTACTTGGTGTGCTATGCTCAACAAGATTCTTTCTATGAAGAAGCTTAGAAAACATGGTTTTCATCTCCCAAGTAGATGCATCTTGTGTCGTCAAGACGAGGAAACCACTAACCACATGCTCATTCATTGCTGCGTGTCCAAGGAGATTTGGGAGCGTCTCCTTCATCTGTTTGGGATATCCTGGGTCTTTCCCTATTCGGTGTTTGATACTTTTGTCGGATGGATCTCTAAGGCCTCCTCAACTAGTGGTCAAATGCTGTGGAGGATCGTCCTGTTTGCCATTTGTTGGGCGATATGGAGGGGGAGGAACTGTCGGACGTTTGAAGACAAAGAGGCCCACATTGAGGAGATGTTTATGACCATCAAAGCAACTCTTTATCATTGGGGTTCTGCCGTTCTCGAGCTTAAAAATTCCAGATTCGATGATTACGTTTTCCGATGGGACCGATGGGTGTCTTAATTGTGCTCTCCTCTTTGGGGCTGACGGGTTTTGGGTGTGAGGCTGTATTCGATTTTTTGCTTTTCTCTCCCTTTGCTTTCCGTTGTATAGTTTTTGTTGGGCTCTCTCAGCCCTCTTTAAATATATATCCTTCTACCAATAAAAAAAATCTTAGTGTTTAATACTGGAACAGATAAATACCACCAACTTAGAAGGCAATTTCATTAATCGATCGATGAGTGTTGCTTTGGGAATTTTTCTCTTAAAAACATGGAGCAATTTCTTGTGCTTTTCCTCAATTGACATCTGTGGTCTTGTTTCTTTTAATTGCTAGCAATCATGGACACATGCTTCTCCATGCAGGTTTGAGGGTCTTCTTTTCAAATTGGAGGTTTTGGATCATAAGACTCGTGAAAGAGCAGGAGTCATAACACCTACTCTTGGTTCACCTGTTCCTGTTCTTCTACAGTTAGATGCTGCAGTCGAGGTGAATTTTGATTTCATGGAATGAAGTGAGAGTCCATGTTTTAATATCAGTTGTTATTTTTCTTCTTTCACTGGCTACTACTGGAACAAACTGTACAGAATAAATTAATTAGCTATTTGATTTGTTTAACTTTTAGATTTGAATGTAAGTATCATATATTGCAATAAAGAAAAGACGTAGTCATTGCTTTCATGTTTCTTAATGTTATATTTTGTTACCTGTAGGACTTGATTTCTGCCATGTATTTTTCTTTTCTTTTTCTTTTTTTAATCGATATGTAACATAAATGTTTTAGCAGGAAGGTTATAGAAGAGAAGTGAATTGAGGATTGGAATCCTCGATCAATATACATAGAAGGACGATTGGCTCCTTGTCTAGCTAGGAAGTTGGCGGCTTTGTCCACGTCTTAAGAAATGATTGAATGATGTGTTCAAGTCACTGTTAATCTCCCTTGATGGACTCAAAAGTATTGCTCTTGGACTCTTTTCATAGTTAGAAATCTCCATTGTTCTGACAGTGTTTTAAATTTTTAATCCTTCAAATAAATTGCTGCCTCTGGTCATCAGTGTTCAAAGCCAAAGATGTTCGAACTCAGAAAAATCCCTTACACATCCTCAGATACCAGCCTTACCTGATTGTTGATTTTTAACCTCTACAAACATTCTCTTTTGTCACTCCCTGGAACTATTTGGACTAACAAGCCCTTGTAACCGTAACACTTGATGTTGATAGGAGGAAACATTGAACATAGGGTTTCTCTTTCTCTAAATGAACAATTGCTTCTTTCCTTCCTAGGATTCCAACACAAGGAAGAGGACGTTATAAAATTTCTACCTGCCTTACTAAAATTGAACCTCTCCTTAAAATGAGCAGCTAGGTTGCTCAAGTATTTTCAATCAATGCCAAAGAGCCCAAGGATAAGTCCAAATAGATTGAGCTATTCTACAATGAGTGAATATGTAGTCAATTCCATGCTTTCTCTGACTTACCTTTGAAGATGGCAGTTGATGGGAGTACTCCATCCTCTGTGGATGAGATGATAGCAGTCTATATCCTATTAGATGTCTTCTGCAGGTTAAAGTTTAAACATCCTTCTTATGTTCTGTCCATCTGAATTCACATACGTGGCTTTGTGTAGTAGTTTTGAACGGTGAAGTGTGGCTATTGCTTGTCACGATGAGCACTCCATAATTAGTGGCTAATGTCATTGTATTGAACTGTTCAACATGGGTCTGGAATTCTGAACAATTTTTTCCAATTTGGTTGGGCCACTCTAGTGCGTCTGAAGGCATTATATCTGTCATGACCTGGAGATTGTCAATCTTCGATATTGATCAATATATTGTCATTACCAAAATATAAATATTATAGAGGCCGAGGGTATATATGTACAAAAAACTGAAGTAATACCAGAAGATTTGTCTATATCGGGCTGGGGTGAGGGTACAGGTGTTGGTTATGGTTGTGGATCTAGGTGTTGGATTTGGCTCGAGCCCCTGAACCCTTTTGTTTATGCTTGTTCTGTTTAACTCTGGTGTGATGATAGCTAAAAAATCACAATACCATTTTCCATTCGATCGAAACACTTAATAAGGCCTCCTGAGTTTTCAGCAAAATCCCTTTGATCAATGGTCCTAATACCCGCAGGTCAATTAAACCATCGTCAAGTGATTCAAGTTGTCCATTTTCTCTTCAGAAAATCTTTGGTGACCATTTATGAAACAATCCTTCTATCTGTTGACACTCTTGGCGGAATATCTACCTATGGCAGCACCATATATTATCTGGCCTTCTGCAGATGCAGTTCAGGTGCCTTTTTTGCTGCGTGATTCTTGTAATGCTATATTGTGTTTGGTCGAATCACCTCCTATAATATATATTTGGCAACTTTGACCATGGTTGTTCATAAATTTCTACCAGAGGTTGTTGGTGTATTTATTTAGTATAGACGTGCTTGTAGGGGTATTTCCGTCCTTTCTTATTTATTTTCTATCTTTTCTAATTATTGGCTCGTGGGAGGGCATATTATGTGTCAAACCAGAGTGAATATAAGCAATTTTTTCCCTTTTACCGATAAAAAAAAATAGAAGCAATGTAGGGGAGATCGTGCACTCTTAACAAAGTGCATTTTCTCTTCTTTCTTTCTCCTGCATCATCTCTTCTTCTTCTCTCTTCTCTGCTTCACTTCTCTTGTTGGTATACTGAAACCCTAGATTAAACTATAGAGGTGATGCAGGGACATATGATGATATTGAGCCTCCCTAGGAATGAATCTGACATTATATTGTTTGTTTTGATGTGCATATTAGCGATTTTCCATAGCATTTTGATTAGTGTCATGATGAGCAGATCTTTTCTAGCATAAGGACTCTGTTGAATTGTTTTGTTTGAGAGATTAAGTGTGCAATTATTCTAACTGTATACAGTTTCCTTATGACACAGGCCCTGCAATCCCAGTCCATAAGATACACAGTTTTCCAGTCTGTATATAACTACTGGAAAGCGAAGGTACATTTTGAATCTTTCACAACTAGATATCCTACTTGTGTTTATTGGAATTTGGGTTACTTTTTGCTACTGTTATGCACTATATATGCATGTGGGCATATATTGCATCACAGTTTTACTGATAAAAGGTGATATACACATAGTTTTTTCGGTTTATGTAAATATTTATTCAGGTAATTGAGAGCTTATTTTATTTTACAATTGTGCGCTTTAATGATATTTTATATTGTAGCTTAAATTCTTATGCATGCTTTCTTCTTTTTTTACAGCGAGAACGGTGGCAAAAGCCTATTCTTCGTCGATTGCAGGTGTGTTCCATCACTTGCTTCTCTGGAGAATGCTGCTTCTGGATGATTTTTCCAATGTGCAACCATTGTTTGTTGCATCCTGTTATGAATATGATAGTATATTGTAATCAAGAACTTTGTTTATCTTGGCACTTTTTCAATGTACAGTTGTACTGGCTAGATCTGTGGTTGTAGTGGCTGCCCTAGCCCATTCTTTGGCATAGAATCAATATCTGAACCTTATAAAATTCTATATTGCCTTTATTTAAATGATCTTTTATCTCTTTTGGTTCATGAGGCGTTGTCTGCTATGAGTTATATGCTTTAAAAGAGGGCGCAGGGTATTATAGTTCCTTGTCCATGTATTTGATCAGTTGTGGGATTGAGAAAGAAGAACTTTAAGGGTTTAAGGTTTGAGGATTTTGTATTTAGATGGGAGGAGGTCTTACTTGACCTGAGATTCCTTTGGCTTTGAATACTTTTATATAGTTAGCGAGGACCTTCCTCTTTAGCTCCTTTTTTTTTCCTTCTGTTTCTCACATGTATAGTGGGGTCCCTTACCCCTTTCTTCTCTAAAGCAATATACCTATAAAAAAGAAAAAGAATGAAGAACTTGGGTGGATAGTGCTGAAGTTTAAATGGATTGTTTGCTAACAAACTACATATATAGTAATGTGAACAAGAATTAAATAACCAATTTAGGAAGAAAGCAGACCTGCACATACACCTTGGAGCATGAACTTTTTTACTGTTTTAGCTGATATATTTTTTAACTTGGCTAGATCTCTTAGATTTCCTATTTTTGCATGAACTCCACCTTTTTACTAGGGTCCAAGGGGATTCTTATGGGAAAATACAATTTGCTACGAATCTGCGTTAAGTCAACTAGTCTACATTCTGAATTGGCTAATAAGTTTCCTGACTCTTGAATATTGTCATTCACTGAACTTGACCTTATTTTTCACCCTTTATGTGATCCATGAACTCTTTCGGCCTTGCTTGTCTTGTTATTTGGTTCCTTCTAGATCCTTATTAATATCCATTCATCTGCTTGTAAGATGTGATGTAGTGTCTTTTGTGTTCCCTTTTTGTCTAAGATGAAAGGTTTTCTTTCTCTTGTTTCTTGTTGGACCTTAACTTTGCAGATTGACTTAGAAGGCACTGGAAGCATGAAATTTCCAGTCTGTTGGGAAACCTTGTTCTTTTGGGGATCAGTAATCCCAGCGCTTCAAGGATTTAGATTTGAAGATTATGTATTCGGGTGGGACCGCCTTTTGTCTTAGTCTCTAGTCTTTGGAGGTCTCTATTTTGGTTTTGGGGGCTTGCTGTTTTGTTAGCTTAGCCGTCCCTGGTTTCGCTGCTGTTTTGTTCCTCTTGGGGCTTTCTCAGCCCTCCTTTTATTTAATATCATTTTATCGATCAAAAAAAAAAAAAATTAAATTAAAAAAAGAAGCAAAATAACAATTCAGACACTTGAACCTCGTGAGCTGTATTAAGTAGATGGATTGGTTAAAAGCAAAGCGAGTTACCTTTGCACACTGAGTTGCATTCAAGGTAGTTAAGGGTGCAAGGCACACTTTAGGCACAAGGACCCCTGGTGCCTGTGGCGCAAGGCGGGGCACACGCTTGACCAGCATGGTGCAATATATTGAAATAATAATAAGAATAATAATAATAATGATAATAATAAATATAAAAATTTAAAAAGATAAATTTTAAACAGTTACTATAAACAATTTCTGTAAGTACTAACCACTAATCAAGTAAGCAACATTGCAACTTGCAATAGTGAAAAAAACACGGGGATAAATATATTACGGGAAAAGAGAGAGAGAGGAAAAAACAGGGAAAAGAACTGAAGAACCCAAGAAAAGAGAAGAAAAGCAGAAGAAAGAAGCACTAACCTAACAGGGGCCTTTGTCTTTAGATGGGAGTCTATCATGGAGAGGGGTAACTAGGGCCTCTCTGTCTTGTTTTTCTTTTTGGAGGTCATCTCGATCTCCAATTTCGTCTCGTTTGGAATCTCGTTTTTTTCCTTAATACCATTTTACCTTACCAAAAAGAAAAAAAACCAACTGAACAGGGAAAGAAGTTTATTAGTAGAAAAAAAGAAATAAAAATAAAGAAAAGAGCCGAAGAAGATGAAGAAGGAAGAATAAAGAAGACAGAAAAATCATCTTCTTAGGGGACTGCTGGACTTGTGAAACAGAAAAAAGAAAGAGAGAGAGAGAGAGAGAGTAGGGTTTTGAGTGGTGTCAACTGTTATACAGTATGGCGTGTTGCGTGGGGGAGAGGGGGAGGGGGAGAGAGAGCGAGGGAGGGAGGTGCATGCATCTTATGCATAAGGCATGCATCTTTAGTGGTGTCAACTAGTAGTGTGTGGAGTGTTGCGTGGGGGAGGGAGGGAGGGATGTGCATGCATCTTACGCGTAAGGCGTGCGTCTTTGCCTTGGTCTCTCTGAGGCGTTATATCGTGGTTGCATTTGTTCCAAAGTATGGGATGGCTCATGGATGTGGCTCTAATCAAAGTCCGAGTCAAATCCTGGGGTCTTTCATTGCTTCCCAAAAAACTGGGGAACTGCTTGAAGCACCTAAAAAGCAAAACTAGTTCCTCATCTCCCTTGTGGATCGCAAATATCTACTATTGGTTATAATATTCTAGCCTCTCCTCAGTATCCGTTTCATTGTGCATTTTTGTTTGCATCTATAGAATCATCTTTTCAGCGGTTGTTAAAACATATTTTATTTGTGTTAGACAAAGGTTTCATAGAGGTGGATGAACCTAGAAAAATATATATATATATTTGACAAGTCAAAAGTAGATTAAAAGAAGGAGATCGAGAAGATCTCAAAGTACAGAGAGGAAAACCTAGAAATAAATTTGTTGATCATTCAATATATTTCCATGCTTTTCCAATTGTACATTTCTGTGAAATAGTTCATTTCGAACGCACATGATGCACCAGCTAAGATAGTTTTCCTGTTTTTGTCCATGCAGCCCCCTCCACCAGTTAATGATACCAATCCTTACAATGTATTTAGACCAAGGGAGAAAGCCCACAGGCTACACACAAGAAGGGTAGGTGGTACTGTTCTTGTTGAGTTCTTTCCTACTTGATTTTTCCATTCAATAGATAAATTTTGATTTTGTTTTTGCTTGTTGAAGTACAAGCGAAACAGGTTATTTATAGTTTGTTCTTTGTTTTTAGATGCAAAGGAGGGAGAACAATGTTCAGTCCTTTGAAAAGCTACGCCAGGTAAACACCATGATCAGTTTGATTCCCTCTTAGCTCTAATGCTTACTTTGGCCCTTGATGAACTAAAATGTCTTTCAGAACTTTCAACATTAGTAAATAAGAAATGGTTATTGCTAGCTCAGAGCTCAGTTGCCACCTCATGGGATGAAAGCACAATGTGGTTTCTGCTGACTGGTGCTTGTGTTCTTATATTTTCTTACAAGGCCAAGAGACTAACTTGGATCCCCCAATAATCTTTGCTGGTGTAATGTTTCTTCATTAGTGATTGCTCTTTAATTGTTGTTTGGCGCATATGTGGTCTGTTTGGCTTCACTATCTGCTTCCATAACTTGAAGTTTTCCTTTTTATATTTTTGGTTTTCCAATTCGTGCTTTGCATATTTTGAAGTTGTTTGTGCACTTTGTTTTTGGTGATTCTTATAATACCATTTATTTCTTATGGGAAAAATGGTGATAAACATTATTTTATGCCTTTTATCTGATTAAAATGAAGATGGGACATTTCTAAATGAAGCGATGAGTAGAAAGGTAAGGACAAGACCTGAGGAAACTAATAGCATCTTTTGCCAGATTCGATCACTTATATAGTTATATTTATATTTAAACCTGCATAAGTTGTATCTTTGCCATATTGCCTTAAATTAATATATAGCACATGCCTCTTTCGACTCGTTGAACGTTGTTCTCATAACAATTCCTTTTTGAGTTAGGTAAATAAGCGGCATCAAATTGGGTAAGTATGTGTTTCTTATTAGTTGTGCCCAATGTTGTCAGAATGGAATCGAAATTATCGAAACAAATTGTAAAATCGAACCAGGATTCAAATCGTTAGATTCATATAGATTTTTTCTTTATGAGTTAAAACATATGATAATGACATAGTACTCAAAAACTGAAAAGAATATAATATATTAATAATATGCCTATCGTATAACTCAAATTGTTATACATACAAAAGATCTTTTCACAAAAAGAAATATCAAAACCATGTTTTGTCAATTCATTGTCAAATTAAACAAGTTTCCATCTCTTATCACCAGTCTCAATTCTTAATCTTTTCAATTACGTGGATGGACACACATATCTTGTCATTTGTGTTGGGTGATGTTTCATGCGGAAAATGCTACGATGAAACTACTTATTGTAATTGTATTGCAATAATGGCTTATTGTAGAATATTAAGTTTATGCTTTTTACTTGAAAGTATTATCAACTTAATATCTTGAAAAGGAACAAAAATAGAGAAAATAGACTCCAGATGGTCCCCTTTTGTGTAGAATACTTGTACGGAAAATCTCGTTCGTTTTCTTGTCCCTAACCCTAACGACTTTGGAGTGCTTGTTAAGGACTTCATTAACTTCCTCTAATCATTAAGGACTCTTTTAACTTGAAATGTTAAAGAGGAACAATAAAAGTCTAAAAACTAAAAATTGGCCCATGGTTGATGGTGAATCTATGTTAAAATGATCTTGTGTCTGTTTAGGGAGACAAAACAAGGAACATTATCATCATCATAAGCCTTTTTCCAACGGTATGGGGTTGGTTGCACAAATCTTATTCCTCCATTCAACCCTGTCTAAAGCTAACGCTTTTGTTAAGGCAAGGTTTTTTGAAATCTCATCTTAGAACTTCTCTCCATGTCCGTTTTGGCCTTCTCCTCGCCCTTTTACGCCCTTCGTCTTGCAAATTCCTCCTCACTAGTGCTCTCATGCCTGATTTGCACAGGTCGATCACATAGCACTTCGTAAACACATATCCACTTTAGCCAATCCACTCTAATTCTATAGGTAATATTTTTTTTTGATAAGGTTAATTTATAGGTAATATTCTCCTTAATCTCTCCTTATGAATAACAAAATGAAATTGGTTACTTCGAGGTATTTCCTGGCTGTCAATTTTAATTGGTGGATCATCTCTCTGTGTATCCTTACTAAAATTGCATTCCATATACTCTGTCTTGGTTTGACTTATTTTAAAATCTTTAGATACCAAAGCTTTCCTCCAGAGTTCTAGTTTTGCATTTACCTTACCTCCAGTCTCATTAACTAATACTATGTCATCTTCAAATAACATACAATAGAGGACCTCATCTTGGATATAAACAATTACTTAACCTATAAGTAAAGGAAACATGTTTGGACTTAGGGTTGATCCTTGGTGTAATCCCACTGTGATTAAAAACTCACTTGTCTCACCACCAATTGTTCTAACACTAGTTTTTGCTCCCTCATACATGTCTTTAATGATGTCAATATATTCATTTGGGGGTCACTTTTTTCCCACTGCTCCACCAATTAATTTTCTAGGGACTATCAAATACTTTTTTTAAGTCAATAAAAGACCATGTGGAGATTCTTCCTCAGTTCTCTGAACGTTTCTGTCATTTGTCTAAGTAAGAAGATTGCCTCAATGGTCGACCTTCCCGGCATAAATCCAATTGGTTTTCATATATCCTTGTCTTTTGCCTTGATTTTTGCTCCACCACTTTGTCTTATAGTTTTATAGTGTGGCTCATAAGTTTGATTCCACAGTAGTTTGTGCAGCTCTGTACGTCTCCTTTGTTCTTGTATATAGGCATTACAATACTTCTTCTCTATTCATCTGGCATTTTTATTGTCTTCAAGATATTATTAAATAACTTAGTAGGCTAGGACTTCATAGTAGGTTTTCTCAAAAGTTATACACCAGTTGCCAATGTGACATAACCCTCCTCCTTCATCCGGGCTTGGGAATGGCGATGCAGTATAAATACTACATTGGTGGAGTTAAACACCCATTGATTTGTTTTTGTAGTATTTAAGAATTAGGAAAAACCAAAAGTACAAACATAGGAGTCATTGTTTTCATGTGAAAATGTGCCCTATTTTTTTATTTAAATAGTAATATTTGAAAGAAAAGATTTAAGTTGTACTCGAACCGTAAGGCTCACATAGAATCATTTTATACATTTGGTGGCGTTGAAATGCAAAATAATATTTCCTTGGATGATGCTCTTTCTAAAGGCAAGACAACTTCGAACTTCCACTTGTGTAGAAAAATTATTTGGTTGCCTCCCATTTCCCAATATTTCACGAGGTTGCAAGATAGACAGCAAGATATCCCAAAAAATAAAAAAATCAAAAATCATTCACATCCATGACCTCCCAGCAAGAGTCTGATATTCATCTGCCTTCCCTCGCGCTTCACGTGTCGAGGCTCAAATCCTCGGTCAAATGTAGTCTACGGAGCTTGACTACAGGAGCAACTCATTCCTTAAAGTGAATGAGTTAAGGACTCTGCACGAGTCAAATGATGCCAGCATGTTCATTTCACCTAGATTTGTTTGTTGTAGTGTCAATAAAAGCAGGGAGTTGTGTTCTTTTTCTCCATGCCATGTGGCTTTTCTCTGGTTAGAAGACCCAAATGCAGAGATGAACATGAGAGAATTTTATCACTTCAGGCAACTATAATAAATGCTAACCTAACTGTGTCCAACTGTCTGTTGATAAAAAGTTTAAAAACTATTAAATTTGAAACGCTATATATGTATGTGTGTGTGTGTGTGTGTATAGTCCTTGAGGTTTAATTATCTAAAACTGAGGGAGGATTTGTATATGATGTTATCTCAAGGACAATCTTTCCAGAGGCTATACTCAAATCATAGCCACTGGACATAAAGGTGCTGTTTATTTTCCCCATAGGGTGTGGTTACAACAAGCGGGAGGAAATAGATGTTTTTGGTGGGTAAGCTGGTATCTGCCCATGAAATCATTTTCATGGAAGGGAATTTGTTGACCTGTTTAGAAAATTTGTATTGAGAGGAGTTTATCAGTTCTTACTTTAGCTGTAAGCTTCCTCGAGCTATTTCCTTAATATTCTACTCTTTGCTCCTCAGTAATCTGTTGAGTTGGTAAATATTGTAGCAAGTTCTACAGTGGTTGCTTTTCAGTTTGGTTTGGCCTACGTGATTTGCAATTTAAAATGGGAAAGTTAGCCTAATTTGGCCCCTTTCTCAGTTTGCAATTCGCAGGCGTTTTAGGGAATTAGGAAAGTTACTTAAGCACCTCTTGGCTCTTAAATAAATGAGCAAGACCTCAAGCTGCCTTTCTTACTCTTTAGTCTCACTCCCGACATTCCACTTCAAATTCTCCTCTTACTTTCCTGCTGGCTATCACCACACCTCAACTCAATACAAATTGTACGATTTAGTACTTCCAATTGTTTTTTGGAAGAAAATCTTAAAGTTCTTGTGAACAGAGTTAATAATTTTTTTAAAAATATAGATATACTATTAATATTCGTGTATCACTATTTTATTACAGGAACTTCCTAATTGCACTCGCTACCTGACATTTCTTAGAACAGCTGTTTCCCTGCTTTTGTCTCCACTATCAGTCTAACATTCAGTAACCAAGCTTTAAATGGTTTCTTAGATGGTAGGGTCTCTTGTCTTTCCGTTGGCTCTTTGAATTTGTTGTAGGATTTGTATCTGCTGTTGTTGGAATTGTTGTTTTCTAATGCTGCTACTTTAATTTTATTTAATTAAAAAAAAAACAAATCGAAACTTGAAAGAGATTGTTCTGATATGTTCTCTCTTGGGGGCAGTTAATATGTTTCTAATATCATCTTAAAACAATTTTAAATAATATGTAAGAACTCATGTCTCCTCCTAAATTATTTTTTTGTTGAATTCACCATCTTCAGGTCAGGCGCAACTTTGACCAAGCCAAAACAATACTAGAAGCTTTGATTAAGGTATTCTTTCATTCTGGTGAAAGTGTAAAATCTCATTAATAATTTGTTGTTCTTTTTTCTGGTTATGATACTTCTTAGTAACCATTCGAGAGTACACATTCTGCAGAGGGAAGAGAAGAAGAGAGACGTCATGGAGAGTGAAATTAGCCTTCAACGGATTCAAATGAAGTATAAGGTATGCATCTGATATAATGTCTCATCTGCTTTGGTTGCACCGATATTTGTTTTGGCAATTCATAGCTAAAGCTTACTCTTTTGCATAAGTTTGTATTGGAAAGCCTAATCCACCAAGTTATTTATCTGAAATAATGGATGTACAAAGGCTTAAGAAAAGAAAAAGGATCCATTTGCTTTAAACTCAGGAAATTGTGCTTAATACTTTCCACGAATCATGTTAGATGCTAGACGCTGTAAATACTTACGCTCATTCCCACTGGTGGGATGGATGGCACTTTATGCTGTCTTCTTGTCATGATATGCAACAATATGTAGACCTTTAAAATTGGGCTAAGCCTGTGCCTTGAGTATCATTTGCGATCAATGTTTTTTTGGAAATGGACATGGGAAATGTAAACATAAGATGTTGAAAGGGCAGCTATATAATACTAAAAGCTCCTAAAAAGAAACATTATTCCACAAGGAAATATGTATCAACCTGTGTCTTTGTCAGTGTGGCTGACAAATCACCTCTCACATACTTCTTTTGAGAATAGGAGAGTGGAATTAGCATTGCTGCTCCGGAATGTGCATGAGAAGTATGATGAGATTGTAGTAATGTCCTGGTCAGCAGCATGAGCAGTTTTTTCCTTATAATGGAGCTTTCTAATATTTTTGGTGAGCATTTTCCTTAGATTTGACGTCAGCATTTTAAAGAGTATACGGTATGCTGCATTGACTGTGCTAAACATTGTATTGATCCTAGGTTTACTTGGGGTGACACCACTGCTAATATTACTTATGCCATGTTCCTTATATTTATTCTGCATTGATCTCAGGATTGTCTACTATTAATTTGTATTTCTGCTTTTTCTTTTGAATTGGTTTGGGTTGAAAGCTGGGGGTTGGAAGACAGGTGTTCATTGATCCATTGTAACTGCTAACTGACTACTTCCGATCTTGGGTATTATGTGAATAACATGGTTCAAAGTTTCGGCCGAAACCGAAACATTTTGTCCGTTTCATTTCGCTGTCTATAGGACGAAACTACATACGTTTCGGTTGGTTTCGTCCAAAACCAAATGATACTTCATCACATGTGTAAATTTACACTAACATTTCGTTTCGGTTTCACGAAATTCCGTCCGAAACGGAATGATACTTCCGAATGTTTCGGTATCGCTCATGAATGATACCAAAATGGTACCGTGTACTTTGAACCATGGTGAATAATGACAGTTGGGGATGGCAGGACCATATATGATTGTGAATGATTGATTTAAATTCTGCAGTTGATTGACAAGCAAGTTTTAATGGCTTTTCAGCATGATACTCAGCTCGTTGAAGATGGCTTGGCATTGCCAGGCTTCCCACCCTTCCCTTGCAAATTTGGTTCAAGTGAGGATGATTTTGTTGACTCGGATGACCTGACAAACAGTCGCCCACGTACTCAACCAGGTACAGCACGGAACCCACCGTTCGTGGACTCCAAGCTGATGATGGTCCCGACGGGACGCATGAAGCAAGAGTTGAGACGGGGACATCTATCACAGGGATGGCTCCATAAAAGGGTAACTCTCTCTTTCTCATGTGGAATCAAGTTGCTCATCTCTTTTCCCATTTCCTTCTAAATGTTTGGCAATGATAACCTATGGAATTTTCGGGATAAGTTGGGTCCTTCCTGAAACTGTTCTTGAGACTATTAGCAGCTGGACGTACCTCTGCTTTCCCCCGTGTGGTCGGAGATTATGGTGTCTTCTTCCCTTTGCGGTTTGGTGGGGTCTTTGGAAGGAAAGGAACAGTAGAGTCTTCGAGGGAAAGGAAGCGTCTAGCTTTGAAATTGTCCTATCCATCAAGGCTCTAATATTTTTTTGGTCTAAGATGTACGAAGAATGCAAAGGGTTGACCCTTGAGGACTTGGTATTTAGATGGGAGTCTGTCGTGTATAAGGGTAACTATGGCCTTTATGCTTTTTCGATGGGGAGGTTGCCTCGACCTCCCGCTTTGGCCTTGTTGTAGTTTCTGTTTTCTTCCTTTAATAAATTTTTTACCTTATCATAAAAAAAGAAAAGAAAAGGAGACAAAGTACAAGGGGCTTGACCTACACAGAAAATCGCCTGTTGAGGGTCATTGGGCCACCAATTCCTCAGCTTGTCAAAAATTCTGAACTTTGTTATTTATTTTCAATTTTTTTCCTTGTTACATTGAAGATGCATTGCGAAACAGAATTTATTAACAATAGGATTAATGCAGGATCCACTTGAACCCGTTTTGTTGTTCACGAGACCTCTGGATCCAGAAAAGTTGGCTGCTGCAGGCATTGTACCGCCATCAAATCCTCTAATCGAAAATGGCGCATCATCACCTCCATATCGTTTTCATGGAAGGATTGGCCGAGGAGGGAGGATTGTGTTTGATCGATGGAATCCGCTTCTGCAAACTCCAATTGGTCATGATAACTCTTCATATGTACGACCAAATTCCAGGCCTCCACCTCATGGTTGAATTAGGTAGTCCACATTTTTCCATGCTTCAGCTGAGCCCAATCTGAACCAGGTGAATCCCACTGGAAAGAGAAATCCAGCAGAAGAGTCTTAGTAACCTTTTGAGATGATACAGTGGGATCCAAGGTTTCCGAGCAGTTCGAGAATATCTTGGGAGCCCTGGCTCAGGCATTTCTATGCAGAGAGGCAGGAAAGCCACTTCCACGACCAAACAGGTGGAAATGTGTGTATCTTGGCATGGCTTGTTCAGGCCATTAGGGCAGTTGATAGAGTTCCTCATTGCTGTTCATGTGATAGTCTGTCCTGACCTGCCCTTCCCTTCGCCGCCCATTGTACAATTATTATCTTGCTCAAAGCAACTTAGCATTATTTTTCTCCAACTGACTCTCTCTCTCTTGCCCGCTGCGTGAGTATCTAACAGTGCAGAAATAAAATGTAAGAGAAAATTAGATTCTGTATGGTGATCAACATGATGGATTCGTATGCCGGAAAGTGTCGTACAGAAAAAGCTTTTATGGCATTAGACTCTGGTTCCGCCGAATAAGTTTTCTAAGAATGATTTTTTGCATGTATGTATGATGATCAGCAAAAAGATTTACAGAAAAAAAATCATTTCTATGAAACTTATTCAGGGTAACCAGTCACAAAACTTTTTCTGGAGTACTTTTTGTTGATCACCATACAGAGCCTTGTATGGCAATCATTTCTAGAGAACTTAACCTTATAAGAAAAAAAACTAGAAAACTTAGTACGGCATCCGACAGCCTTGAATGATAATCTTTTGGGAAAAAAATTGAAGTTATTTGGTCTGGCATCCCACAGAGCTCTAATGTTGGAATTAAAATTTTCATCAATCATAACAAGAAACTAGCTTAACAAGATTTATTTATATAGATATATTGTGATTCAAGCTAGATTCTTGGATTCAAATTGAGCATAGGTGATTAACAGATTCACTGCTGTAGAAATCTGCGGGATTATTATCATTTTCTCCTCGCAGATTGATTGATACGACGGTGTCATATATTAAGTAACTAATTTTCTTTTCTATCCATTTATGGGGCAAGAAAGGAAAAAAAAATTGTGGTGAGAATTTGGTTAACCCATGTATTTGCAAGGTTGGGGAAATTTCGAATTAAACTTGGTGTACTCAATTCAACTTTTGGCGTATGAAATACAAGGTTGAGGAGTGCTAGGACCACGCGCTGTCAGATGCGCGGTTCTTTCACCTTTTTTTCTTCTTATTTTCACAGTTGGGACGCATCTTGTCATTCCTTAGTCACCCGACTCACCCCTCATTCATGCAGCGCACATGCATGTGGGTCAGGCCATGCTAATCCATGGACCAACTCTAGGAGTAGCAGTATCTGAACAGTCAAATCACATGGACCAAATGATCCTACCAATCCATAGATTGAGCTTTCTTAGACGATTGGATGGTGCAGGACAAACTTTATTGGATTTGGATGGTTAGGAAAAACCCAATAACGTCGATTCGAAGACTCCTCGGGGTGGATTCACGGGTCCAGACTAAGCTTATGAGTGCACCTTTTGCTTACGAAACCGCAGTATATGATGCAGACAACATGAAACTATTCGGTAACATGCCCATCAGCTGTCCACATGATGGAAAATCATAATTAATTGATTTCTTAGCGAGCTAGGAAACAAGATGTCCTTGCTGGGTACTACCACCTAGTCTTCCCAATGTTTCCCCGGCACGTTGGCCAACAGAGGAGGCTTGGTAAACCCACAGGTGCTGAGAACATTGAAATATTTGAACAGGAAGCATATAGAGGAAATTGAATTCTCTGCTAGTTATAATCTCGTTCCGTAATTTCTGGTTTCATAGACCTATGGAACTGGAACAATGTTATAAGGACTGAATGGGATTGTAAAAGTCTCGAGTGCGCTCTCACATTCGACTGTACTTCAAACCAAATTTAGCAAACCACCTTTAATCAGATTAAACAACAGGAGAAAAAAAAATGACAATTTTCTTGAAGATCACTAGGAAAAGGATTTTTTTAATCGATATACATTGATTTACAGATATATTGAAGCATGAATTACAGGAGTGAGCTCACATAACATGCAAGACCTACTTTTGTCCATGATATTGTCTCATCTAGAAAGAGGTGGGAATGCATGGCCTTACAGATACATCTAAAGTACAGAAGAAAACTAAAAAAAATAGTTAACAGCCACAGTGCATCAGGTCCCCATTCTTGGGAAACAACGAATGACTTGGCCTGATCTTCTGTTAAACCAACTTACAAGTGCATATGAACTACCATGAGCTGAATTTGGGTCCTTGCAGAAAAATCTTGAATTCCAGTGGTGTAGCTCCTGTCATTCTCACGCATGCCGTTAAAAGTGGGGGACCGCCAGAAATAGCTTAGCCTTTGTTCTCAGAGTATCGCGGAAGTATATCTTCCCCCAGTCTCATTGGGGAAATGAAATAAAACTCGCTCCTCCAATTGATGCACCTTGTGATCTAAAAAAGCGCTGGAACTGTTGAATCCTTTGCAACATTTTGTCGAGATGTTTCGACCATACCTGACTTTTGGTCTTTCTTCTCTATGCAGAAGGGGAACCATGTTGCAGCCTGTTCGACATTCCTTACTTTTGCAGAGATTTATCTTTCCAGTTCTTGAACTTGATCTTTATGCCCTTTCCACTCTCTTCCAGATGATTTGTTTCCTTCGGCATTCTAGACTTGAAATCAGTTTCCACAGTTAGAGGATTGACAAAAGCTAATGGGTTATGCTTTGCTTGGGCTTTCCTTCGCTTGTATGTTACAGGGAGCACAAGGCCATTTCGTAGGCCATCTGAAACAGCTGGTTGATCATATAGCTTCTGAGATCCTCCAACATTGACATCTCTATGCCTCTTCATTCGATCAGAAGATGCCGTGAACATTTCATGCTCCCCAGTGCCTACATCTGATATCCTGGACACTACTTCTGAAATTCTTGGGTATGTTGCAATGTGTTTTTCTTGCTTAGGTGCCAGATGCCGTTCCCCTTGGTAGTAGTCTGCAGCAAATGGGTATGGTTCCAAGGAACTCTGGGAAGGTTCTCCATTTTCCCGGCCCAAGTTCTGCCAAAGGTTTTCCCTATCACAAGCATATCTCCTTACTTTCAGGGAAAACCCATTTCCTCCTATTGGACCATTTTCATCTTTATTCCATTTTCCAGGATTGCCTTCAAACAAGTTGTGTTCTTGTAAATCTGTGATGCTATTTAATGACGGTTCCTCTGCTCTTTTTACCTTTCTGACAGATCTCTGGAAATTTTTAGTCGGCCCAGTAGTACTACTCATAAATTCCACTTTCTGCTGATCCATGATACAATTGAGTAATTCAGGGCTTCTATAAGCTTTTCTGCTACCAACTGTATGATATAGAAGGGGTGACTCCTTGCCATAGTCATCCAATTTATACATGGATGGTGGCACAGGAGAGAATCTAGATGTCTGCAAAACTGGGGCTTCGATCAATGGGGTCGGCTCTGGTCGCACCGGCATTGCCCTTGGTTGTTGCTGTCGGCTGGAAGAGCCTTTAGGTACTATTTTCAATACACCTTTTGGTGTGGGGCGACATGGCCCCCAAGCATCACTGGGCATTGCTTTTGGAATGTGTGTTTGGAATGAATTAATGCCAGCTGGCTTTATTTTCAGAACTCCCTTTGCACTGGTGTTTGGAGCAACCAATTTCATTCCACTCGCAACAGTAGGGGGCACAATATGAATATTTGCCCCTTCACTGTCCATATACTTTGTCTTCTTTGACAGTGGGAACATATTCGCTTTTGTGTTCACCTCCTTACCTAGCAGATCCTCATCCATAGGATATGCATTAAGATCAAGCGGATCCATGCCCTTGTGACTCTTCCGTGCCTTCCAAATATGAACCCTTTCCTCAATGCCGATGCTAGGTCGGCATTGACCCCACACCCTTTTCATGTCCGAGAACATTTGAACCATACTTTCGTGGTATGATCTTAACAAGTGACGGTAGGCTCTCTTCTGCAAAAACTGTAGACCTTCTCTGAAACGAGTCACTTTTGGAGGACAGAATCCACCTTTCAGTCTCTCGAAAAGTTCCACCAAGGGACTGCCAAAGAACATCTCATTACCACCAAGTAGCTCCTTCATAGTCAGCCAAAAAGTCTGCTGGTCCATATCCGGAAGGTAAGCCGAGAGAGAGAACCTTTCTTCCTCGGTCAAACACGAATTCCATGTTTCTAAGGATAATATTTCCTTCAGATCCGGCAGATCATAAAGTTCATAGGGAATGCTACACAGTAGATCTCCAACCATGCCAAGCTCACATCCCACTTCTGCAAGTTCACTGTCATCAGACTCATCCCCTGGGGCTTTGCTTTCATCTCTCTCCAGGCCATCTACATCGGGGGAGTCCCCTGATATCCGGAGGCCAATCTTCACAAGGCCCATTGAGACAGAAAGGACCAAGAGGTACGATCTAGTCAAACAAGGAAGTGAAATTCCTAGTATGTAATCGTGAGCACCTGTGGAGAAATGCCTGCAGCGGAACCAAAACCTCAGTTGTGATTCTTGTGAAGCAGAAACAAGTATGGCAAAACTTGTAGAAACTAGTTCATGTCATTTAATGAGCTGTAAGAAGGAAGAAACTAGTTTCCAGTTCACACGTCAATTTTTTTCTTTGAAATCAAATAACAACCTATAACTTCTAAGATATTTGTTGCCCCTCTCATGATAATCATAGAAAATACTACCTTGCCACTTAAAACAAACCAATTTCAGTCAAGTCCATTACAAGAAACAGTTGTCTGAAATTGGTCAACTGACCAAATAAGACCTTAAAAAACATCTCATGCACTCCCTTCTCTCCTGATGCATAAGTTTCATCAAACACAATGCAGCACACGTGCAGAACATATCATGAAGAGCAGTCTATACTCTCTAGCAAGACAAAAAATTTACATTCTACATAATTATCACACGGAAGAATATTTCTCATTACTTTCATAATGATAGGGGTTTCCAACGCAAATCACAGAGGGTGGCCGCCATGATAGCAAGCAAAAAAGAATAATACAGGACTACAAGCCAAAGCAAAGGTCTTTTTGCTCAAAGACTACAACCATTGAAGCAAAGTCATACAGTTGAATAATGTGGTTATCACGGGTTGGTTAGAATTTTCGAATCCAGCTCGTGAATAGGCTAGCATTCAAAGTTTGAATTAGAAAAAGAAAAGAATTCAAAGAGAACTTCATTTTAACAGTTCAAAGAGTCCCAAAGAAAACGAACCAACTGTATCTCAAAAAGAATAGCAAGGAGGAGAATGTATCAAGAAATCCACTACTGTTTTCTAAATCATTTAAGGCTGATGAAGTAGTAAAACTTTTTTTTAAAATAAAAAAACGTAAAACTAATGACGAAGAATTCAGATGATGTAGGACAGCAGGACCTGTCCCCACAACTAATGCCGTAAGGGAAGCCTGTCTCAAGATAAGTTGATGAAGCCACATCTTGAGGGGCAGACATCACACACTCGATAGAGAAATCACTTCTCAACATTGGGACATCACACCCACAATGTAGCAAAGCCATTATTAGTAAATTCTTCATCTGCCTTCTCAACGAAAGGAGTACATAGTGTATTACAAAGGGTGCCAAACAGCATTCAAAGATCTCCTAATCCTACTAGTCTTCTAGGATTCTTGTAGAACACTTACCAAACTTGTCCTACAACAATAATAATCTAATATAGAAAGATAACAAATCCTAAACTAAAAATTGAATTGAGTAAAAAAGGTTTCTTGCAAGGCCCATCCATTAGCTGTATTAGCTGGTCCATCAAGTGGGCTCGTCGAAGACTTCCAAATGGACCTGCAGTGCAGTTTCTTGATTCAGTTCCTGCATCAACCCCTCCTGATACAAAAGAATTTGATCTCAACTTTTGGAAATTCCAGCAATGATTTCTGCTGACCAAACCCTCAACTCCACCACTCCAGTCAACTTCGCCTTGAATTGTGGAAACCCTGGAGGTGATATCATTTGGCCAGATAGATCCTTATCAACTTCGTTGGAATGTGCTTTATTTGTAAGTTTCATATGGGGTAAAATATTCTGGCACACGAAATAACTCACTTGTGAGTATTGCCTTTTTTAGCTTCCTAGACTTCGAGGGGATATCTTTCCCCTTGCGCTTGAACGAATAAGTATTCTCTTGTCCATCAGGCACCACATGTGGATCATGTAACTGGGGCGTTCCATTAAAATGTGAGTTGCCTTCATTGGAATAACATTCCCCTATATTTTATAGTAATATGGTTGTATAGAAAATTTGACATGGCATCTTCATGTCACCTTGATCTTTGAATTGTCCTTTCCCCATACAACATCATATGGTGGCGGATGTCTCTCTTTTGACAGCTTTAGTTTATCAACCGCCTCTTTCGCAACAATGTTTCCTTTGCTACCACAGTCAGCAAGTATATTACGCAATTTCTTTCGATATTGAGTTGTAGCTCAAAACATATGTGGTTCTTTCAAACCTCTTTGTCCTCTTGTTGGGACAGAAAAGTAAATACCCTTCTCAATACAAGTCCAAGTATCTCTCCATCAGTCACAGCATCTAGTACAAAGTGTTTTTGTTCCTCAGTCACATCATTGCTTTTTTCTTCTGGCATCCCTTCCATAAGAGTGTTTTGCTTACTTGGGCACTCGAAAGCTAAGTGTCTACGCCCTCCATTTACAACATGTGGGCATCCATCCACTTTCCAAGGTCTTACCTTTTGTTTCCAATAGGCAACATGGTTGAGGCCTGACCGCAGGACCGGATGTCAGGCTGGAATCCCCACAATGCAAGACCACCAGGCCCTACTCGGGGATTAGGTGATTTCAACTCCACGGCACACCCACCGCACATGGAGGAAACCTGCCTTATGGGTTTGAACTCATGACCTCCCACAAGGAAAGGGTACACACCAACCACCTGTGCTACTAGGTTGGCTTCCAGGGTCTATCTTGTTGTACATTCCTGCAATGATCAACATTTGTGCATGGTTCTCATTAGCTCATCTTAGATTGCCAGGCTCAAACGTAGGTTTCCGATTTACTAACCTCTTTAAATCTTCCTTGATCTGTGAAGCAAGAATATGTGAAAGGCATCCTCAACTGTGTAAAGTCAAGTGAACAAAAGCTCTATTTGAATTTGACTTTTTAACCCTGACTTGGACAAGGCTGGTAGCACTTCTTCACCTTCAGACATCATGCCTTATTGTAACTTCCGGAACTGAATGTCCGTGTGTTGCTTGCAATTGGAAGACAAAGAATTAACTTATAATTTTTCTTTAATCTCTTCTTAAATAACTTTTCCATGTTTAGTTCTGGCCTATTTCTTGTTTCTGCCGCCAAATTTAAGATCGATTCTTTCATCTTAGCATCTACAAACTGAATTTCCCACTGTAAGTCCATGACAATCGAAGAAATTCTTATTAAGGTTTGAAATCCAGAACAAAAATACACCGGGTAACATTTTCCATGAAATTCTGGAACTTCTAACTCAACACCCTGATTGCTCCCTTCCGAACTATGACATCTTCTATCCTTGGCAATTGATTGTGATTATCATGTGGGTGCAGATTATTCTCTAGTTGTTGAGAAATCATAGTACCATCATCTCAAATAACAACTCCATGGTTGTTAGGTTGTAGGGCTGGTTTTTTTTTTCTTCTTCTTTTGATAAGTTGTAGGGCTAGTTATTTTTCAAGTAAAAGTATGATTTAATTTCTTAGATATATTTTCAAGTGTCTACTTTGTTCAGTCATCAACAGTATCTCCTCAAAAAAAAAAAATATATATATATCTGAAAGACTCGTATTATTAAAATTGTCGTGCACACATGTCCACTTTCTCCTTTCATGCAATGAAAGAACTGGAATTAGCAGACTTGGCTTGTAAGCTTACTGGCCTAGGTTGTGGCCTGTAGCTGGGCCTAATCTATGGCTTGACATACCAAGCTGCAGTGAATAGCTTGATGTGGTCGTAAACCACAGTTGAAGGGACCTGTGGTGAAAGGACCCAGGGTGAATGCGGTGAAAGGGATCCGGCGATGAAAATGTCACTTTTGAGGAAAGGAATCCTCCGGCGAAATGAGACTCGATGAAAACCATAACCATGTGGCTCTAGAAGGAAATCCTAGCATCAAATCAAATAACATACAAACGGATTCGATTAAGGATTGAATACCCAAGATTCGGTCATACTTTTCGAGTACCAAATCCAAAGAATTCAACAAAGTGAAAAAATCACTGGAATGAATTGTAAAAGGAAAAAACTTACTCTAACATCAAAACTGATGCAGGATGGCACACAATTAAATGCCACAAGGGAAGTGTGTCTAAATATTCAAATAAGAAATAGGAATCGAAGAGGAGAAAAGAAATAAAACAAAGAGACAGAGACAAGAAAGAGAGGAGAAAGAGATAGAATTGAAAAGGAAGATTACCACTCCAACGAGTGCCAAGATAAGTAGGAGTTGCACCATCAAGGGAAAGGCATCTCGCCACTCGGTTACAATGTTACTCTCAAAATTGGGACACCACACCCCACAATGTAGAGAAGCCAACATAAGCAAAAAATCTCAACTAACAACTCAATGTAATACATAGGATTGTTATCGAGGTGCTGGACGACATCCTCAAAGATCTCATAATCCTACTCAAAACCTTCCAGGATTCTTCTAGAACACTTACCAAACCTATCTTACTAAAATAAGCAACTAATAAAGAAAAAAAAACAAATCCTAAAATAAAAATAGAAATTAAGCAAATATGGTTTCTCGTGGGTCCACCCACAAGTTGTAAGAACTGGGCCATCAAATGCCCTGGTCATGGGCATGCGGTTTAGTTAATGATTGGTTTGGCCTTCTTGGTTCGTTTCAAGCATCATCAGAACCTTTAAAAAGTTTACTTAAGAAAGATAAATTATGATTATTGGTCAGAATTCCAGAATTTAATCTAGGATAGCATTAGAAAATAAACTGCAACGAAATCATAAGAAAGAACCACAAAAACAGGGGTCCTATGTTTTTATGGTCTAAAATTTTTATTGAATGTCGTGGTATCTTTTTTGAGGATTTTGTTTTTCGTTGGGATCTTCTTTGTATGAGAGAGGGGGATTAGTCCCGTTTCGTCTTTTTTAAGTGTTGCTTGTTTCGAGGTTTCGTTTTTTATGCCTTTGTAATCTCCTTTTGGTGCGTATCTTTTAAATTCTACAATTATCAAAAAATAAAAAAATCAAAATCAAAAGCAATGAGACTAACACAACTAATCCACGCAGCACTTCTGTGAGCAAATTTTAAGAGAAAATGCCAATAACAAGATAAACACAAATACATTCTGAAGCAATGTTACTATATATAAATAACTTAAAAAAAAAAAAAAGCAAAAAATCCCTAGAGCATAACCATGGTAAGAACCTAATCCCTTAAACAAAACCCTCGAACAGATAAAAGAAACACAAACACACATACAACAATTCATAGAAGATGGCTTTCAGAATACAACCGATCTGAAAAAAGAAGAAGAAAGAAACAACAGCAATTCCATTAACCAAATATTTAGAGCATAGAAAAGCAGTAAAATCTAGAAAAATACCAATAAAATCAGACAAGAAACAACAAAATTTGATTACCACGCAAAGAATCCAATCAACAGAACAAAAAGGAATCCATAAACTCAAACAATATAATTATAAGCATGCAAAATAACCTAAACCCTAACAGAAGAACAAAAATAAGATCAGAGATTTAGATCCCCAAATCCCCCCATATATTTCTGAAGAATCAGATCAACAAAACCAACAGATAAATCCGCCATGCCAATAAAGCAATAACTAAGTAACTTCAATCAAAACTATAAAAAAATAAAAATAAATTTAATAAAATAAAAATAAAACGAAACGCACAGAGAATTCCAAGTCCGTGAATTGCAACAGTGAAAACCTAAACCCCAAACTTGAAAAATAATAAAATTTAACCTAGTGGAAGGGAAAGAGAGGGGGGAAAATCATCTCCTTGAATTTCAAAGAAATGCGAAATTGTAGTGCGGTTGATTGGATAATTGGAATGGAAAATATACGTGCGCGCTTGTATGATGAATGATGTATGATGTATGATGTGTACCTGGTTGTAGCATTCGACAATGGCGCCGAAGGGTTTACAGAAGTCCCATGGGATCCAACCTTTAACGCCACCCATATTTTTTTTTCTTTCTCTTTTTAATTTTTCAGAGTGTCCTGCGAACGATACCAGAAAAACTGAAACACCACCTCAACACCAACACCGCTCTCTCTGTCTCTCATTTTCCTTAATTTAATTACTTTAATCAGCTAAATAATTTTCGGTGACTATCGACGCGCGCGTATGTGTGTTGTGTGATCGTGTAAGCTTTTTTTTTTTTTTTTGTTGGAAGTCCACTCGTGTGATGATGATTTCTAAACGTATCCCTCCCCTGTTTACTTTAGCCAATTGCTTGATTAGTAAGCACTACTGTGATACACTGCTCCGCTTTTGAGGACGGACTGCAGATTCCCGCTTGGTTGGGGTTTCCATCACAGATTTACCGCCCTAATCACGATGGTTTCATGGTGCCGACACCATCAAATCAGCCTTAGTGCCCATTCTTGTCCGGACGTCGGAGTCTTAAAAGTGGGTTTGGGGTTTCATCCAAGGGAAATTTTGGATACCTGTCAATTTCTCTTTTTATCCCCCGCTTAAACTATAATTAAAATGACTTCTATATCCCATGTATTTTCTCTTACCCACCAATATATAAAATACCAACTTTACCCCATTTGTTTATCTAATTAACTCATTTCTATTTCTATTCATCTCCTCTAAAATTCAAATCATTAAAGCACGGGATACTATTTCAAAGCAAGAGAGGCTGTTAAAAAAGCAAATTGAGAATACCTAAACGATTCTAAGGTTGTATTTTACATCTTCTACAACTCTCGTTTGGGAACTTTTGAGTAAATCAATCACTGGAGGAATCAATAGATGTATACATTCGAATTCGATTTTTTTTAATCGACAAAATAATTCTAACTGCATTTTCGAAACCATTTTAAGAAGAATTTCTAGTAATTTCGTCGGAACAATACATTTGGGTTTTTCTCTCTCGTGCAGTCTCGGTCATGGTCTTTGAATTGATTGTTCAGACTAATAAGTTCGGACAATCATTCATTGTTCGGACTAAACAATCTGAACAATAAAGTATTGTTCGGACTTATCAGTCCGAATAACAATGAGTACCTGCGGAACGAGAGGTGCCTCCACTCTCCGGCTTGTCGAAGCTTTTTTCCACCGGGATGCAGGAGGCTAAAGTAAGGTTAATGGCGATAACAAGGATGCAGGAGGCGCACACGCAGACACGCTTGTCTTCGACGACAAAGGAAGTTAGGTTTTCACTTCACCAAGTGAGAAAGTGTAAAACCCCTACAATTACTTTCGTGTTTCACTTGGGGGAAGGGTGATAAGAGATTTCGATGGACCTCTGGGGTAATTAGAGATTTTCATAAAATGGTGAGGGGAATTAATAGAAAGGGGGGTGATAAGAACAAATGACGGGGTATCCAAAATTCTCCTTCATCCAATCCCATTACCTTTAGGGTGTCGTAAGCTAGCACCTTTTTTGTTACTCAGCACTACCATCTGGGCCCGCTTACCGTATTGATGTTTATTTAGCCCACCCCTTGGTTGGATATACACACCAAAAAATCACCATGATTGGTAATCTCCAGCCATTAGATTTTAGTACTGTTTAAGACTTGATTTTAGCGGTTTTTATTCAACCATTTTTTTTAGTACTAAAACCAACGGCTAAAATTATCAAAATAAGCTGACTTTTTGTATGAATGTCTACCAAGGGAGTAAAACTTCGGTCACATCACAGCTCACGTTACAAGCCACGTGGTACACTCTTAGTGGGTGCTGAACATATGGATGTTTGGCCAATCATTAGGTGGACCTACAAACTAAAAATAAACCTGTGATTTTTAAGCATTGGATTGAAGATATTTTCATGGGTTGATTTTAACCGTAGGAATTTGAGCATTATTGAGCGTTATTTGGGTGCAAAGATGGTTGTAAATCACTAATCAGGCTGATTTTTACTTTTTAGGACCACCGAGGGACTGGCCAAACATCCATACGGTCATCGTCCACTAAGAGTGTACCACGTAGCTTGTATAATGCGTTGTGACAGAAGCTTCTGTTATAGCTCACCCATTGTTGCACACTTAAAACGTCCAGCTGTTAGGAATCTAACCCTTTTTATATACAAAACATACAAAAGAAAATGCCAAAACCGGTTGGCATGGTCTCCCATTTTTAGATACGTGTTACAATTTTATTGGTGTTGGACACTTTACTGTGTCCATTAAAGTAAGTCCAGTACACTTAACCAATGAAAATATGACACCAGCACGCACTATGACAACGCCCAGACCTCGGACCATGTGATCATACTTTTTATATAGAGCTGTCTATGACTCTATGATACAGTCTGTCAACATTTTTATATAAAAAGGAAAAAGATGTAACAAGGTATGCCTGAAACTGTTTCATTTGCGGAAGTGGTAGTTACCACTGTCATCTGGGCCCACTGACCGCATGGATGTTTATCCCACCCCTTGATGGATATACAAACCAAAAATCACCCTGATTAGTAATCTATACCTATTAGATTTTAATACTTTTTAAGGCGTTCTTATAGCCGTAGAATACAACCATTTTTTGAGTACTAAAACCAACGGATAAAAACTATTAAACAAGCTAATTTTTGGTATGAATGTCTATTAAGGGGTCGGCTAAACATCCATGCGGTCAGTGGGCCCAGATGGCAGTAGTGACTACCAAAACTACCGCTTCCGCAAATGAAAAGATCTGAGGTATACCTTGTTACACCACGACCCATATAGAAATCTCTAAAATGCCACGTGGCACCAAATGAATGTTTGGCCCACACCTTAGCTAGAAATCCAATGGCTAGAAATCACGATTTTTTTTGTGTAGACATGCACAGGTCAGTCGACTAAAAAGAGTGCCACGTAGCATTTTGAGTCTGTGTCAAATAATGTCATGAAAGTGACTTGTACGGGGTGACGTTATGGTACACTATTGACCAATGAGAAAAAAGAGGCCCATCAGTGGGCACCATGAGATCACCGCCATCTCTTAATGCTCTTATCTTGGATTCTTGGCCTTGTACTACGGCATGAACTGGGTCGGATCCGGACCTTAAAGGCACTGACCCATATTTGGATACGGCTTGGACTTGGATACGCGTCAGAACTTCTCCGTCTGAACCCACCATATGAAGTCACTCGGACAGTTGGACATAATCCATGGATTGATATATGGGCCGGATCCACTACTGAGGGATCCAAGCCCAACGCATATCGACTCTGGGTAAAATGACTTGACCCATGACTGACCATATTTTATTCGAACGAAAATTAGTTCAATGATTCAAACCTACAAAATACAGGTATGGATCAGGTCGGACCTCAAATTGGTCTGGACCCATTTCATGTCTTTACCTTATAGGCTTAACAAGCGTACATCAATGCTCATCAGGATGCTCGTCAAGAATTCTGAAGCCTACTTTTGGGGAAAGGCGAAACAACTATGTATATCAACGGGTCGTCGGACCAACACCACGTGTGTGGGAACACACTATCTGTTAACACAACCCCTCAGAAGGAATACACTCCATGGGAGACTTGAACCTGCAACCTCCCAAGCCTTAAGGCTCTGATACCATGTTAAACAACCATTTACTCCAAAAGATCGACATGTTGGGGAAAGACGAAACAACTATGGTTAGTATACATGTATACATTTGGAGAAAGACGAAACAATATATGGGCTGATGGACTTCTCTCCCTTTCTGTTAATTATCTTTTCAAAGTTTTGGCCTTGTATGTGATCGAGTGATTTCAAACTACCCACGAAATCATGTAAGTTTGGTGAGATAGATCCATGGGCCAACCCTTAAGAAGTCCGGCTTGTATGGTAGGACCCTTCCCCAAAATGCCACTTGGCACATTCTTTCGAGCCCACTGACCTCAGGAACGTTTATCGAGCCTCTTGGTGGACTCCACACCCTGAAAAACATCCTAATTGGTGATTTCTAGCCGTTTGATGTAAGTTTTTTTTTCCGTCATGGTCTTGGGCTTGGAACGAAGCCCATAATGAAAAGAAGCTCAAATCCAACGGCTATTAATCATCAATCAAAGCTGGATTTTGGTGGCCGAAAGAGTGGGCCAGATGACATTTTTGGGGAGGGATCCTATCAAACTTTGTATAGGACTTGGTCCTATACAAGCCGGACTTTCCTTGAGGCGGCCCACCTGTTGAATTCACACAACGTAAGCATGTGCAGTGGGCTCATCAGTTTATGACTTTCTTCGAGACTATCACCGAAAGAGCATATTTGATGTACAATATTTTTTTTGGTTCTTGAGCTAAAGATAACAGCAATTTACTTGTTTGTGGTTCAAAAGAATATATACTATTGTCAGTCTCAAGAGGATGTCATCCTCTAAGATCCACATCATAGGATGGTCATTGAGATTTGTGTGATGTGGCCTCTAGATCTACATGGCACATGCCATGTTTTGGCAAACAAAAAGGTTAATATGTGGGGTTGTCCTACTGTTAGCGCATGAAACGGGTTCGACCTAGGAGGATCCAGATCCATATCATGAGATCCATATTCGAATCACGATTCATGTGCGGGACAAGATCCAGATCCGACCAATATGTGAATATATGGGTTATATATACTACAAAACATATGCTTTAGTAAGGATCCGAGTTTGGTGTGACCCGATTACCTAAGATAGGATCCAAACTTGACGCGGATCAAACTGTGTATATCCATCCATATCCTACTCGTTTTTGCATTCGGATCGTAAAATATCAAATTGTAAAACAACCATTTTACCCCCAAAAGATCAACCTGTTGGGGAAAGACAAAACAACTATGTATACCATCAGGTCGTCGGACAAACACAACAGGTGTGCGGGAACACACCATCCACTAACACACCTCCTCAGCGGGAATATACTCCATTTTAGCCTTAAACCAACGACCTCTCAAGTCTTAAGACTCTGATACCATGTTAAACAACCATTTTATCCATACCAATTGGTCGTTAGGCCAACATAACACGTGCGAGGAAACACACCATCCGCTAACACCCACAAAATATCAGTATAAATCAAGTCAAATCCTTCCATTTCTGCCTTATCTACCGTGGCCCGGCCGTCACCGTCACTTTCGCCTTCTCCTAAGTTTAACTTAGAAGAAAGTTATTTTGTGCCTAATTTCCAAATAGTAACTACATTGTTCCAAAAGCACAATGGTACAAAAATTAGGTATCGCCATCTTCTACAAGAAAATGTAAAATCATGATGATGAGAGTACTCGAACAATGATTTATCACATTATTTTTCGAGAGTCACAAAGGATATGATGTGGAATATTTTTGGTGCAAATTGAAGGTTCTAAAAAAAAAAAAAGTGAGAGGAAAGCAAAAAAAATATAAATGAATCCAAATAGAAACGATTTGACAACACACCCTTCAACAAAAGATATGACTCCAGATAAAATTGAATTGCAAATACTTTTGCCGTTGGATCCTAACATTTTCATGGGGGCGATTTCCACGTGGTTTGAGCCTTTTTTGGGTACTCAGATCAAAGGGATAGAGATCAGTGATCAAGTTGATTTTTGGTGTGTATGTGCATCAAGGGGTAGGCAAAGTATTCATAGGCTTAATTAGTAAATTTGCGTATTATCCACATTTAATACACGAATTTTTTATTTTTTTAAGAAACGTTTAATGCGGTCGTATAAAATAAAAAATCACGAATTATAATATTAAATGAATAAGCTACCTATTTTTCACGAGTTTGATACACGAATTTTGTATGTGTGTGTGTTTTTAAACCGAATTAAACGGTCTTATAAAATGAAAAAAATAGGCAAAATTCAGGCTTTTTAGGGTAAACAAACTTCAACAATAACCGAATTTTTATATCCTAAAATCAAATTAAACTCGAACTTTTCCCGTTCTAAATCTTTACCGTATTCCGAATTGCTAACTATGTTCATGGGTTAGTGGGCCTTAAATAGTGGGCCTAAAAGAGTGTGCCCCATGGTGCATTCTGTGCGCTCCCACAGCCCCACAGGCAAAAGGGGACCCTCAGCAAATTTTATTTTGTAAGTTACCACATGGTGAGTGACCATCCAACGTACAGGACCATCCTTTTATAGATTATAGGCTACGGAGTTACCATAATGGGCCAAGCGTGAAATTAACGCTCGTCTCACCCATCTACCACCATCCATGTGAAGTAAAGAAAGTGAGGGGTCTGAGGTCCAATGGGAAATTTTTTGAAGCGGCGATCATGTGCCAATGATTGCGCGCCACATATACCCATTGTTACTTTTTAAAAAGTCTTTTAAAACAAAAGTCTAAACCTTGGGTATATGTGGCGCGCATGATCGCCGCTTCAAAATTCCCGCCGCTTCAAAAATTTTC
This sequence comes from Euptelea pleiosperma, assembly GCA_035048495.1. Taxonomy (NCBI): domain Eukaryota; kingdom Viridiplantae; phylum Streptophyta; class Magnoliopsida; order Ranunculales; family Eupteleaceae; genus Euptelea; species Euptelea pleiosperma. Next base: position 9,325,288 of record CM068541.1, on the reverse strand, counting down.
TTGTATCCAATAGGCAGGCCAATTCAGAAAATCAATTAGCCTCGAAATTCATTTAGTCCATAGAGTCCGTCTCATGGTTTGAAATCTCGAGATTGAAGGCCGGATCGGTGGTACATAACATAATCGAGGAGGTTCGAAGCTGTTATAACGGCCATTTTTTTAAATTATGGTCTATATTGCGGTTACCGTCTTCACAAAAAATTAATCCATTTTGACATTTATAACGTCATGAAATGAGAGTTTGGTCAAGTGGTCGGCACAGAAATTAGCTTCCTGATACGTGGATCGGTTGGTAGCTCCCGAGGGCCAGGCCGGGCCGTGATTTAGATGAAACATACTGGTACTGTGACATATGGGTTGTTCGTTCTAGTGTACGTATGGTCGAGAGAATGGGTGGTAGGGTTGGGGTTCCCCTCCTTGGTTGAGAGTGACGATTCATCGATCTGGTTGTTCCAGGGTGATTAACGGAAGCAATGGGGATCGAGGTCTGGTCCCATTAGGGTGGATTTGCTTCGATTTTCCATGTGCTTGTTAACGTTTGAGTACAATTCGGATTCGGTATTAAATTATACGTTAAAAAATTCGACAAAGTAATTTAAAAATAAAATAAAACAAAAAAAAGAAGTAAAATATTGACAATTTTGTTATCTTATGGAATGAATTTTTATATTCAAAACTAAAAAAATGCGAGAAAAAATCGGAAAGGTTAGCGACTTATTCGAGAATAATTCGATCATAATAAAAAATGCGTGAATAATTCGATCATGTTAAAAAATTCGGACCTATCACGTTGTGTTATGAACTGTTTTAACACTTAGAAAATAAGGGCAATTATTTTCGCTATAACTACTGATAACGAAAATAACGACCCTATTTCCATTATTTTTCGTTATAAATTTTATAGAAAATTTGATTTTAGCACCATTTATTTTTTCGTTGCCGTTATTTTTCATTATTTTTCTGTTATTTCCATTTTTCCATTTTGTTCCTTTTTTTTTTTTTTTCCTATTTTTCCTGTTTTTGCCTATTTGCGTCACAATTTGTTATAACAGCCGTTATAACAGAAAAATGGTAATGCCCCAGTCCATTATACTGTTATAACGGCCCCATTTAAAACTTTATGGATTCTAAATATAAAGGGAAAAATCACTTCTTGAGTGGATGCGACTTTACAAGTGTTTTAAATCGGGCTCAAACTTGAAATTTCTTTGGGACGTCGAATATCTGACACGGGGCCTTTAAAAAGTTCGAAACGCAGGTACGTTTGTACACATTTATTGTAATATAGTATTTTAGTTATATTTAAATTAAGTTTTTAATAAAATAAAGAAAGAATCATATGGAAAATGAAGAAAACATTTCTAAATGCCATAGGGCTACGTAATAATATAATAAATATAAGTAGATTTATAAGAGAAAATATTAAATAATTGTGGCTGCGTTAACATCTTAACGAAGAATTGTGTGGAGGATGAAAACACACCGACTCTCTTTAAAAAATAATTTATTTAAATATAAAATTATTAAAATAAATGATGACATTGTCTCTGTGTCGGGATGTGTCAACATGCGTGGACTGTGAACGAGATACATAGCTAAAAAAGAGTAAAACTCCAGTCACAGCCCATAATACAAACCACGTGGCACTCTCTTAGTGGACGCTGATTGCATGGATGTTTGGCCAATAACTAGGTGGACCTACATACCAAATATAAACATGATCAGTGATTTCTAAGGTTTGGATTGAAGTTATTTTCATGGGTTGATTTTAACCAGAGGAATTTTAGCATTATTGAGCATTATTGGGTTACAACTCACTAATCAGGCTGATTTTTGGTTTGCAGGTCCACCGAACATAATTTTTGAAGCGGCGAAGCAGTGGCCAATCACGTCAAGCCACAATCCCCTTGATGTTTTAAAACAAATCCAAAAATGCTTTTGAACAGGGGATTGTGGCTTGACGTGATTGGCCACTGCTTCGCCGCTTCTAACTTTCGCCCCACTTCAAAAATTTCTCAGGTCCACCAAGGGATCTGGCCAAACATTCATATGGTCAGCGCCCACTAAGAGTGTGCCATGTGGCTTGTATTGTGAGTTTTACTAACTAAAAAATGATTTATTTAAAAAAAAAATACCTTTCTTTTTCACTCATGAGTTGAGTCAAGTTGATTTGGCCGAGTTTGAGTAAATCTTACCTGACCATCGAAATATAAGCCACGTGGCAATTTCTTAGAGGACATTGACTGTATAGATGTTTGGCCAATCCCTAGGTGGACCTATAAACCCAAAATCAACCTTATCAGTGAATTCTAAGCGTTAGTTAAAGTCATTTGATTTGAGGATTATTTACCATTATTTGGGTACAAAGAAGCAAAGGTTTGAAGAAATCACTAATCAAGCTGATTTTTGGTTTGTAGGTCCACTTAGGGAATGGCCAAACATCCATACAGATATGAGATATGGTCAGGGTCGTCTAATAAGAGTGTACCACGTGGCTCAGGTAAGATAGGGTGGACCCACATGAATTGATAGAAGAATATTCCAAATTCTTAAATGGGCCCATCCCCCTTCATGTATAGCTGGCGTTTTCTGAAGATTGCTGACACACATTTTAGATTTTTCTTGTGTGCTTTAATGGGTTGGTACCCGTAGAGCATTGTCTGAAATCTGAATGAGTGAATGGCATGGAGGAAAAGCCAAAGAGAATAAATTGGTGACGCATTAAAAGAAAGAAAATGATGAGAAAACTCCAAAGAAGATGGATCATGTAAATCTCTATATATCCAGGTAGGTAAGGTAGGTGGGTTGTTAAGTTAGGTCACCCTCGTCCTTCAATTCTTCCGTGACCCACCTTCTAAATCTCTATATATTCTAGTTATGTTAGCTTTCATTAATTTGTACGACGTGTCGAGTGGAAAGCCGCTTACTATCAAAGTTTTACTTAGTTTGAACCCCACTGAGAGGGTGTGAATCCCACCTTTCGAGGGTGCATACACACAGTGTGCTTAAAAATAGTCTTCATCAGGGTTGTATAATGTCACCTTGAAATTCGTAAAATAAAAGATATTTCCTTTCTTAAGGCCGAGTAACAAGAGTTGTACCGGTTTGTTTCGCTTGTAGAACCCTCATTTACTAAGTTTTGATGACTTTATAACAACCATATAAGAGTTTGGTTTGGTGGTGAGGAGAGTCGACTTTTTGAGGTACACCACTTGTCTTTAGTAAGGTTATAACGCCATCTGATCGGGATGAGATATAGCTTGTTTACTCGGGATGTATATTGACAGGAGAGAAGTGACCATTGTCTTCAAGTGTGTTAGTGACGCCGCACTGCATGCAGCATGCTCGGCACGTGAGAATGCCATGCACCAACCGCCTACAATCCCCTATAAGTATGGGTTCCTCTTCATTGTACAGATGATCAAATACAAAACCATAGAGACGAATACTCTCTCCCTCTCTCATCAATCCGCTCCCAACTAACCAGTTCATAAGCTAAAACAGTTAGTTGTTATTTCAAGTCAGATCATTGAGGTGTTTGATCGAAAACCCTAATCCGATTTCAAATCGAACATTTTTGGTGTTGTCTGTGGGAAGCGACAAGCCAACTTGCTTCCAAAAAAGAGGAATGGTGGACAAAATCTGGAGCCAAATTGACCATAACCTACCTATCCTCCCTCCAAGCAGGGCTGTCTCTACCACAAGGCCAATAAGGCACTCGCCTTAGGCCCTAGGTGAGAGAAGGTGCCCACTAACCATATGGATGTTTAGCCCACCTTTTTGTTGGATATACAAGCCGAAAATTAACCTGATTGGTTATTTCTAGCCATAGATTGTAGTACTTTTTAAGATTGATTCTAGCCATTGGATTCAAGCATGCATGTTTTTTGGGTAATAAATCGAATGGTTCGAAATCATCAATCAAGCTGATTTTTAGTGTGTTTATCCACAGTCATTAGGCCCAAAAAATGATCTATGTACAGCTAGCCACGAGAGCCTCTGCATGGACTGCAATGGGACCACGGGAGTCTTCTTCATCTAATTATTTTTCCGTAGCTTTGATTATCATGAATACTTGTTAAATAAGATTTTCGACTATATAGAGAGTTAAAATTTTTAATTAAACCATATATATATTAATATATTACTATACAAAAAAAAGGCCTCATGTGGAGTTTTCGCCTTAGGCCTCAAAATGCATCGAGACGGCCCTGCCTCCAAGGCCATCTACCTGCATATAGACTCCAATAGGAATGGGAGGCATCGAACATCAGTTGGATGAGAGGTTGAGGCTGCAAAAAGAATAAATGAGGAAGATGGAGGAGTTGGTCCATAAAAATAAGGAGCTAAAATATGAGCTCAATGTATTGGCCACCAAGAGAAACCATTGGGGTAAGCCACAATAATTATAGCCTAGTTTGTGATGTCTGACCCTATGTTTGGGCTAATCCTAGATGGACATACAGTCTCAAAATGAGTCTGAAATTGAAATTCGGAAACTATAGTTAGTATAAGTTTAAGCATTACACAATGAGTTGTAAGTTTAGGGATTTCAAACCTTTAACATTAAGTTGAGTTTTGAACAACTTTTATTTTTCTTATTATGAATTTTAGCATTTCTATTCTAATTAGTTTTCTATTTTATGTTTTGCAAAGGACATGTGATGATTGATATGATGCAACCGTGCCTTAAAATGATACAGGTCATAGCTACTAATAGGTCACAGGTATATAATACAAATCGGATATTTAAAAAAATTTACTTTTAGCGATTGCCAGCGGCCGTCGCTGAAAGGTACATATAGTGACAGGATTGGCCATTGCTATATATCGTTTGACCACCACTAAATATGGTCTTTCCCATGACTTTTTCATCAATTCGGAGGCACTTTTAGCGACAGCCAAGATTTTGTTTGGGGTGGGGGGTGGTAAGAATTTTTTTTCCTTCCAGATTGTGGTAAGAATTTTTTTCCTTCCAGATTTTAGAAGTTCTGGCCCCTTACTGGCTCTGCCACTGGCAACAACAATTTCTTAGGCTGACTGCTTCTAAAACCTTTAGCGACAGCAATTAGTGGCGGTCGGTGGCCGCTGCTAAAGGTTTCAACGGCGATTTTCTACACCTATAGCGGCAACCACCACTAAAAGTTTTATTTCTTGTAGTGCTCATAATATATACTTTATCCTTTTTTTCTCTCTTTTTTGGTCTTTTCTATGGAATTTCCAAAAGCTTGCTTGGATTTGAAGTGGAGCTGACAGAAATCTTGCTTAATAAATCGAAATGATCGAGATGGCTCATTCAAAAGTCTTTATCTGCCTCCTAAGTAGTTATGACTGTCTATTATAGGAGCTTCCTTATAACAAACTCTTACTTGGTGTGTCACGAAATCATGAAACGAGCCATTGAGTGGAGTAGTGAAACTTCCTTTTCGAGAGTAGTCTTCGAAGAGACCGAGGGGAATGCCACTCAAAAAATAATTTCCACATAATATTTCCCACAATAGTAAGAAAAGTTTTAGAAGTTGCATTGCGACTTCTAAAAAGTGTGGTCACAATCATGGTTTGCCCATCTGTTTTAATGGCCGTTTTAATGGTAACACCCCCAGTCTGTTACACGCCTCCTTTATACCTTGGTCGCAATAATCAAGACCAAGGTTTAAAGGAGGCCATTTTACGGTTAAACGGACAGGGGGCGTTACTGTTTAAACGGATTAAAATGGCAGGGGCAAAAATGTAAAAAGGAAAAAATAGAATTAAACGGGTTTTAACAGAAAAAATGGCACTGAAAGTTAAAAAAAATAAAGAAATTTAACGGATTTAATGGCCATTTTTTTCATAATTTAACAGTTGTTCAAATGGTTTTAACGGCCGTTAAAACAAGAAAGCCGTTAAATTCAAAAATGTTAAAACGTGTTTAAACGGTTTTAATAGAAACGGGCTTGGGGAGTTACCATTTAAACGGCCATTTTTAAAACCATGATCAAGACCATGGTTTTAAAAACGGCCATTTAAACAGTAACGCACCAAGCCCGTTTCCTTTAAACCCGTTTTATCGGTTTTGAAAAAAACGGCCGTTAAAACCGTTTAATTTCCGTTAAATTCCGGTTTTTTTTTCGATTTTCAAAATTTGAATTTCAGTGACACTTTTCCATTTTTTTCCGTTAAAATCCATTTTTTTCCATTTTTTTTCATTTTTGCCCCTGACCGTTTCAATCCTTTTAAAGGGTAACGCCCCCCGTCCGTTTAACCGTTAAAACGGCCTCCTTTAAACCTTGATCAAGACCACATGTTGAGGTGGGGCCCACATGTTTTAAAATGAGATACCGCTGTGGATGTTACCTCAACATGTGATCTTGACTATCAGGACCTTACCCGTGAAATCCCGCGCTGCGACAGCCAAATTTTCTTGAAAGGACAAGTCCAAGAAGGAATTTGATCATTTTCGATGTGATACATGTACGGCTCTGATGTGAAAGCTATTTTCAGCACCTATAGTGTGAAACGCATGGTCCCCTTTGGGTTGGGAGACAATGCCTCTTAAAATCAAAGGGACCTCGTCTTCAGAAGAGTTAATCAAGGGTTCCAAATCTTGCCTTTCTTCGGTCATTTCTGACCGCTTGTGCTTTGGATGGATTTACCAAGTACCAATTCTTGATGGTCCAAGCGCAACAGCCGAGTGGTCCCCTAACGATTATGAATGTGACACAAGCAAGCAGTGATCCAAAAAATGGATTTGACTTGAAAAGTTTCAGGGGCGTGTCTGATTAGAGATTTTTCTCACCTGTTTGTGAAATCTTGCACTTAAAGCATCATCATCGTCATCTACGCCTTAACCCCACTATCTTCACACGAGTAAAACTTGTGTCACAAGATGTTGTGACGGAAGCCGGTCACAGCACTCAATACGAGCCACGTGGCACACAATCAGAGGGTGCTGACCTTATGGATGTTTGGCCAGTCCCTCGGTGGACCTACAAACCAAAAATCAGCCTGATTACTGATTTACAACCTTAGGATTGTTTTACCCAAATAAAGCTCAATAATGCTCAAATTCATACCGTTAAAATCAACCTATGAAAATACCTTCAATTGAATCGGTTAGAAATCACTAATCAAGCTGATTTTTTGTGTACCGGTCCATCGAGGGACTGGCCAAACATCCATACGGTCGTCGTCCTCTAATAGTCTGCTACGTGGCTCGTATTGAATGCTGTTACCAGCTTCCGTCACAACATCTTGTGACACAAGTTTTACTCCACACGATGCTCAACTTCATTCTGATGGGTCCTACCAATCAGATCTCTAATACAAGGTTTAAAAGGGGCCGTTATAACGGTATAACGGACTGGGGATGTTACCGTTTTTTCTGTTATAATGGCCATTATAAGGGATTGGAACACAAGGTTTGAAAAACTGCCGTTATAACGAAAATAACAGTCGTTATAATGAAAATACTGGCCGTTATTTTCTGTTCTAACGAAAATAACCTGGAAAATTTTGTGAAAAAAAAAGGCTGTTATTTTCATATTTTCTGTTATTTTCTATTTTTTCAGTACCAATTTTTTCATTATTTCCGTTATTTTCCCATTTTTTCCATTTTTGGGCTTGAGTGTTTTTTTTTCCGTTGTAATGGAAAAACGGTAACGCCCCCAGTCCGTTATACCGTCCCCTTTAAACCTTGTTGTAACGCACGGGCAAAAACGGAAAAAAAGGAGAAAATAATGGAAAAACGACTCCAAAATTCAAATTTTGAAATTTCAAAATTTTAATACTATAACAGAAAATAATGGAAAATAACAAAAATAAAGGGCGTTATTTTAACAAATTTTTATCAGAAAATAACGGAAAAATAATGGCCGATATAACAAACGTAGGGGAACCCTGTGGCTGGATTGAATCCTTCGCAATGGAACGATGAAGGGCACCAAGCGAGTTCAGTTTACAAAACGTAACGGTTGTTATTTTTTGAGTGTTAAAATGGTACATAACGTAACGGGGGGAGGTCCGAATCCGTTATAATGGCCGATATTTACGTTATGAACCATTTTTTTCAAACATGCTCTAATTTACTTCTATATGATGATATGGTTTAGTGCATATGTTGCACTATTTGGGTCCATCGACCCCATGAATGTTTGGGGGGTACAACCCTTGGTGAACCACAATCCAACATTAATCAGCTTGATTAGTGATTCTTAGCCTTTGGATTTGAGCTTTTTCTTGAATCATGGATTTCATTAACAAGCACTTGGAGTCCGTTGATGAATAGCATTGGCTCCAAGTTCCACAGCTAAAAATGTCCACATAAAAAAAAACCTTTCCTATGGGCCAGGCATAAATTAAGGGGCATGATATTGGCACCCACGATTTTGCTCAAGAGACTCACTTTACCAATTTTTTTTTACAAAACCATCCCTTGTTTTTCACTCACACCACACCCAAAAAACCCTAAAAATAGAAAAAAGGTGGAGGCGGCTCCTCCGCAGTAGGTTCGTCTCTCTCTCGGGCAGCTTAGAACATAGAGAGAGAGAGAGAGAGAGAGACCTCCTCCTCCTCTTCTCCTATGTGTGTTTTTTTAGTGGGTGGGTGTGATGAGTCGTTTGGGTGTAAAAGTTATGGGCCAATTTTAATTTTAGGTTGTTCATGAGTTAGTGGGTCTCCTAAGTGAAATTGTGGGTACCAATATTAATTTTCTAAATTAATTGGACCAAGTAGGTGCAAGAGAGAGTGGGCCAGGCATAAATAAATTGGATCAAGTGGTTGTTGAGAGAGAGAGACAGAGATAGAGACAGAGACAGAGAGAAGTCGTTTTTCCACCATGGTTTTATTTGAATTTTTGCTTCTTCAACATCCCCACAGTTTTAAGGTTTTTTGGCTTCTTTGCTTCTTCCACTATCGCCAAAATTAAAGGTCTACCCCCACCAAAAATGTCACTTTGTCCCACCCCTTGGGGCTTTCTTGAGGCATACTAACCTATGGATTGTCACACTCCTTGGTGGGACCTATACACTAAAAAATAGCTTGATTGGTAATTTCTAGCCATGGATTCAAGCATTTTTTTTTTCTCTCTCATGATGGGCTTATGCTCATGATGAAACATTGCTCAAATCTAAATAGGTAGAAATCACCGGTTGATCTTTGGCGTAGGTCCACCGTGAGTGGGCCAAGCATTCCACTAACATTGGAGGTCATGACTCATGAGGAGAGCAGCCGTGAATAAAAAATATTGTACCAAATACACCAAGGGGTGGGCTAAAGCCGCTAAACCATGGTTTAAAAAGCGGCCGTTATAACAAAAATAATGGCCGTTATAGTGGATTCGGACCTATCCCATTATGTTATGTACCATTTTAATGCTCAGAAAATAATGGCTGTTATTTTCGCTATAATGGCTGCATTTCCATTACTTTCCCATTATAAGGACCGTTATTTTCTGAAAAATTGTTAGAAAAACGTCTGTTATTTCTATTATTTTCTGTTATAAATTTTATTAAAATTTTGAAATTTAAAATTTAAATTTTAGCACCGTTTTTTCCCATTAAATTTTCCATTTTTGCCTGTCAGTTATACAATCATAACGGCCCCTTTTAAACCTTGTGCTAAACATCCATGCGGTCAGTAGGCCTAGAGGGCAGCTCTAAGTAACAAAAATGGTGCGGCGCCAGGTATACCTTGTTACATTTTTTTACTTCGCTGAAGACACTAAAAACGGGAGAAAAAAACCCTCCATAATGATGACCGTTAACGGTGGTTATAACGGTAATGTTACATGGCCGTTTATAATGCTATAATAAACTGTCCAATTTAATAAGTTAGAAGTAAAAAGTGTTAAAGCGCTAGAAAAAACGCGAAACGCCTTTTTTTACTCGTTTCCCGGCATCTCCTTTTTGAACTCCTTTTCTTTATCTTTTTGAGTTATATTTTCGAGGAACATCAACGGCTGCAACACGAGGGGGAGTCATCCCTGACGCAAATACCATCACTCAACAAGACCCAACGTATTTAAAAGCGAAAGCAATATCGTCATCCTGAAGAGTACATCCTCTCTACTTTCAGCAACCCTGATAGTTCTCGAGATTCCCGTTACGTAAATCTTAATGAACATCCATAATAGTGGGGATATAGGGAATAGCTACGCCTCAGGAATACACGACGGAAACACCGCTGAAAATTAAATCCAGTCCACCTATAACGCAGGGTACAAATAACTAAGAGAACTGATCCTGTACAACCAAAGTATTGAGTAACTTAATCAAACCGAGTCTTCCGCCTTGCCACGTGTTCTCTCCAACAGTCTTAATTTAATTTTGTTTTCTCAATCCCTCCCTCTCTCTCTCTCTCCTCTTTCCTTGACCATCCTCCAGAAACAGAGAGAGAAAGAGAAAGAGAGAGGAGGAAGAGAGTTTTTTTTTTTTTTTTTTCTTTGGAGGTTTTTTCAAGGTAATCATCTCTGTATTCTCATTTCGTCGACTACTTTGTAAAGAACGATCCGAATAATAGCCGTGAAAACTGTAAGTTATTTATAAGCCGTCCGTTAAACCGATCCATTGATCGATCAACAGATCTCTGTGTTTGATCTTCTCTTGGTAGTTGGGATTGGGATCGGATGGGTTCCTGTTGTTCGTTGCATAGGAGTAGAGATTTAGATGAAACCCTAGACTCCGTCGACTGTTCTACTACATCTCCTTCCCTCTTTAAGAAGAAGAGTTCAGGAAGTTGGAAAACCAATAAGAAGAAGAAGAAGAGCAGAGATTCCGAGAAGAATTACGGCGGAGGAGGAGGTGGAGGAGGAAAAGGTGGAGTAACAGCAAAAGAACATGAGCTTCACAGAATCCCCGGGAGGATGTTCGTGAATGGCACCAGTGACGTAGCCTGCTTGTTTACGCAGCAGGGAAGAAAAGGAACCAATCAAGACGCCATGCTCGTCTGGGAGGTTAGTTGTTTAGTTAGTTGGAATGTTTGTTAGTTAATTAATTAGTTAACCTTAACCCTACACTTCACAACTTCAATTTCAACTATAACTACTCTTTAGGATGCTACACCTAATCTTACCATTCTATTTCAATGAAGATCCAATTTTTTTTTTTTAAAGTTCAAACCTTTTGAGTGCTCCATTCAATTCTATCTAAAGCCCTTTTTTCCGTGTCCTTAAATCTGCTCTAATGCTTCAATCCGCACCCTTCTAGAATCTTCAACCTGTACATTCTTCCTCACTGGTGCTGTCTTCGGCCACCTGAACAATGGGTATTGGCACAGTGCAAATAGATTTGTTACCTACCAGTGGTTTTATCACACAAGGAACCATTCTAATTACCAGCTGTCGTCTTTGCCTGTCTTGCCGTTTGTGTCAAACCTGACTACATTGAGTCCTGGGTTTATATAGCATGGTGAATTGCTCAGTACAGCGTCGAAGCTTCACATGGCTCTGTGAATATCAACTGGGGTGTGGCATCTCAATGACAATTTAATGATAAGTATGCTTCTAAGGCATCTGAACATGTTTTGTAGCATACTTATCATTATGTATGTAGCTTGCAGAATCTAATGATTTCAAGTTCAAAGGGAAAAGTCCATCTTTTGCTTCCCACCCTTTATGTATAGTTTGTTGAGTTTCAATCTATTGACAGCTTGTAGATTTCTGAATGGTAGTTCACAAGATCATGAGACTAATGGTTCTTATGTAAATGCTTCTCTTTTTCCGTTTTGTAATTTTCTTAAGTTGCAACTTACCACAAAACATGCAGAAATTCGACCTTATCTTAGGGGGATGGAAGTTCAATCTTTGGTTTCCCTCCTTTTTCCCTTTTAAGTATGGAGTTTTTAGTACTGTTAGTTGAATCAGATTCCTAAATGGTCTATCTATGAGATTAGGTTGATTGCACTTCTGGTGAAATTTTGACTTTTTACTATAATTTAGCAGAAAACTTGTGGAAATGCACTGTTAGGTGCAAAAAGAAGTTTGATGTTTGACTTCTTTTTTTTGCCTTTTCTGATCTAGTTGGGTGGGTATAGTTCAAGTCACTGGCTGTTGATTTTTCTTAGATATCTTTGATAAAATTCAATGAGATACAGAGATTGGTCACACTAACATATGAACGTTAGCTTTTTAGTAGTAATATGGTGCAGAACTTCAATGGTTCAATCACTATGTTATATGAGTGTTTGACTAATTCACTCTACATGAAAGGGTTGGTTTTATGGTGAGCAATGTTTAAAAACACAGAGGCGTGGGGTGAGGCATAAGCTTTACTTATATGCTTATTTGAAATAAATAAATAAATAAATTTCAAAAAATTATGTTATGAATGGAACTTAGCTAGTTGAGATCAATGGATGACCGATGATCCAATGCAGTGTGAGAATCAATTTTTGGACCATGTTTAAGCTTAAGCTTGTATGAACTAGAGGGTGGAGGGGATCTAATTGTGAACGTGGCCGTGTACCTTACCTTTTTTTTTTTTTTGATAAGTGCCGTGTACCTTACCTAGAGTAAGTGTTTGGCCTCTATTTTTTTGTTAGCTTACATGAGCATGGTCATCAGTTCACAAGCACGCGTCCTTCAACAAAATTAATGCATTCTCATTGTGGCTGATAAAGTATTTTGTGTTACTACAGCTGTCACTTTTAAAAAGAGAAAAATATTGACCTCTCAACGTTTTTCCAATCGAATCAAGGAGGTTACAAAATGTTGGCATTTGCTTTCAGCATGCACATCATTAACTTCATTAACATACTTCTCTTTTTGGTACACGTTGAAAACATAATACTTTTAAAGGCTGCAGCTGAATCTCTCCTCCTATGCAACAGCATAGCAGAGACAAAGTGATCAAGGCTATGTAGTGAGGACGTCCATTCTGAATTTCACCATGTTGTATTCATGTGTCAGTCACATTCTGACACTCTTTTTCCAAACAAATCATAATATTCAAATATATTTTTTTAAAATTTTATATATATAAATTCTCTTTATATTTTTATAGTCAACAAGAACTAGGGTTGTTTAAAAGGATATATCTCTCAGTTAATGGATAAACTGTTTGGACGTTTTGACATATCAGGTTTGTGGGGGAGAGTGTCTGATACTCTGTATCAGTGTTTCACACCTGCACATGCGTCCATGTCTATGTTACATAAGATCTGTCTTGCCCATGAAATCTCAAAAGTCTTATGGATAGACATCAGTAATAAATTACAGAATAAAATGATAACTTGGAATTTTTATGTTTGGAAGCTGGATTAGTAGCTTCTCTTTCTTTTATGGTATACTAATACATATCAAGAACCCAATGCCAACCTATTTGGATCTATAGCAAATGATCACTACAGGTGTTAAAAGAACTTGAATGTTATTTCTCTGTTTTACACCTTCCACTATCATAAGTGTCTTATTTATTACGAAAAGAGTAGGCATTTGTGTATTCTGTTACGGGGGATTAGCTGAGGCATCTCCTTTGTTTAAGTGGGTGTTTGGCTGCACAATTAGTCCTGGTGATGTTTTGCTGCAGCAGATTAAGGAATGTGGTTCACACCCAACTTGTGTGTTTTTTTGTGCCTTTTTGCGCTGTTTTCGCAGTTAAATCTCAATACTGTACTGGTTTTCTTCCTCAACCCAGTTCATGGTTAACCCTCGTCAGGGGTAGGGCACGAAAAGTCTGTCATTCAAACATGCTTGTGTCTCTGCAATTGCTATTTTTGTTTGCCAGAATAATTAGATTTATTAGTATTGTTGTTTTAGTGATTGGATTGCACCACTTCTGCAACTGCTTAAGCACATATCTTAAACTATATTAGCATTGATCATACAACAAAACATTTGGGTGCACTTTTGCGGATTAGATTGCAAATGCTGTTTTTTTTCCTATTGCATCAGTAAATGATGACTTGGTTGGAATTTATCACACTAGAATTTCAGTTCAAGAAATGATACAATCTTCTGCGGAGTATTTGATGGTCATGGTCCCTATGGTCATATGGTTGCCAAGAAAGTTCGGGACTCCCTTCCTCTTAAGATATGCACCCACTGGAAAGCTAATCCCAGTAGTGATCAGAACAGCAGTGGTCCTGGAAGCATGGATTCTGAAGAAACAGCATCTATTAGCATGGATGCCGAGTGGTGTGAGTCTTTAGATATTGACGATGATGAAAAGCTCCCTGAGATGTATCTGCCATTGAAACAATCTCTACTGAAGGCTTTCAAGTTAATGGATAAAGAATTAAAGCTGCATCCAACAATTGATTGTTTTTGCAGTGGTACTACTGCCGTCACTTTGGTAAAGCAGGTAAGAATTTGTATGTTCTCAAACTGCTTTGTTACCTTACCTTGTGCCAATTCGCAGGCAATGATAGAACATGTCACCTGCGATTCTTTAGGGTCAGGATCTAGTGATGGGAAATATTGGAGACTCGAGGGCAGTATTGGGGACGAGAGATAAAGATAACTCATTGATTGCTGTACAATTGACCGAGGATTTGAAGCCCAATCTTCCAAGTATGCTTCCTTCGCCATACTTTCACCCAATAATTCTTTAAGGCTTCTTATCTCTAGTATCCAAAAAAAGGCTTCTATAGAAATCAGTTTGTCACCATATCACTACTTACTACTGTTCTTCTCTAGCTTCAAAACTTTAATTTATGGTTGTTATATTTAGGGGAAGCTGCGAGGATCCAGCAGTGCAAAGGAAGGGTCTTTGCCTTGCAGGATGAGCCGGAGGTTCCACGTGTATGGTTGCCCAATAATGACTCACCCGGATTAGCAATGGCTAGAGCTTTTGGGGACTTCTGTCTCAAGGATTTTGGTTTGATTTCTGTGCCAGTTGTTTCGTATCGTCGTCTGACAGAGAGAGATGAGTTCATTGTTCTTGCCACTGATGGGGTATCTTTCTCCTCTTTCATTTCAGTTAATTTATAGTCGTAAGAATCTTCTTTTATGGTGCAGCCCCGACTTTGAAATCCAGTATTTTGTAGTATAGTTGGGTCATTAATTCAATTTATAGATTTTTCATCTAATTTCTACATTTTCTGATGCTGCTCAACATTCTACAGCATCCTATACATTTGCTATGGTTCAGAGAATCAAACCTTAGGTTGAGTTGATAGTTACCATATCTTTTAATTTCAATTTTTGAGTTGAAGAGCTTAAATCCTTTATGCAGGTCTGGGATGTTCTTTCAAACAAGGAAGTTGTGGATATAGTGGCTTCAGCCCCGAGTCATGCAACAGCAGCCAGAGCTCTTGTGGACTATGCTGTTCGAGCATGGAGGTTCAAGTTCCCTACGTCGAAAAGTGATGATTGTGCTGTTGTCTGTCTCTTTCTGGACCATCCTTCAGCCAATCAAGCTCAGGAGGAGAGTGCTTTGGAAGAGACACCTAAGGAGGTGACAAAGCCGAAGATCTTAGGTGTGATTGACAAAGAAACAGCAGATGGGAATATGCAGGGTTCAGATCTGGGTGGTGGTGCTTGGACTAATGGTCCCGT
Source organism: Euptelea pleiosperma (assembly GCA_035048495.1). NCBI lineage: Eukaryota > Viridiplantae > Streptophyta > Magnoliopsida > Ranunculales > Eupteleaceae > Euptelea > Euptelea pleiosperma. Next base: position 9,309,816 of record CM068541.1, on the reverse strand, counting down.
TCTTCAGCACTCTAGCACACTCCGAGGCTCTGATGAAATCGTGCCCATTTCCGACTCAATGGATGAAAAACTTCCCGAGAGGTGCCAGTCTACAAGGAGTCTTGCTGAGTGCCTTTCGACTGCAGAAGATGAGGAGTGGTCTGCTCTGGAAGGTGTTACCCGGGTGAATAGTCTGCTAAACCTTCCCAGATTCTTGTCTGGTGACAAAAAGTCAGCCAGTTGGAGAAAATGGTTGTGAAACAGCGACAGTCATTTGATTCTACACTAGGCTCCACACACACACATGAAAAAAAATCAGTGACAAATTAGAATTTAAAATCATTCTTTCTCAAGAAATTGCATGGATAAATTGAAACGGCAGAAGGAAACTGTAGGTTACAAGCTGCAGTATGTTGACAAGTGTGCTGCACAAGCTACCATCATCAAAGCTGGACTTTCATTTGATTTCATGTGTGTTCTACTGAAAACGTGGGTAGGCAGATGTTGTCCTGGATTATGTTTTGGCCTGTTTAGGTTTTTTAGGATGTCAGATCATAATTCATGTCATTTGTTGTCTGGTGAGCATAAAACTGTCTCCTGATGTTGTATTTGATCTTTTGCCTGAGAAACTCTTAGCCAAAGAACTTCCTTTATTTTAATGGAATTTTTGTTTATTGAAATAGCTTTTGTAATATATGATATGTGCCTTCTTGCTTGTTTCAACAGCTTCGATTCGTTCTGTAACTGGTATAACATGTTATGACATTCATCACAAACAGCTATTGTTGCTGCTTGCAGTCATGGTATCTTAAGCTCAGTTATCAAAGTGGCAAGATGTCGGATTACAGATTATGAAGAACAAGTAGATGAATGTTACTGCTGGAAGAATTCCAATTTCCGGATCTCCCTAAAAAAAATCTGCAATTCTATATGAATGCTGCTGCTCCTTCAATCCACTTCTTCGACGTCACTGCTTAAGCAAAGAAAAAATACAAGAACTAAGCTCTTGTTACATTGCGACATCTAAGGAGGGTGGCGTAGGATTCAGAAATCGACACACACATTTAGAAGTGAGGCCCACATGTTTAACAGGAGAATATTCAAAATGTCATATGGCCGCAATCCTCATGTATATGTGGACGTGGCATTGCGACATCTAAATATTTCTCATTAAAGCGCCAAGCAGGCTCCCTAAATGGAAGAAATCTTGATCCTCCAAGGGAGCAAATTTCATGCCTCTACGTGCCAAAAATGCCATCTAGCACTTTCAGACACAGTGACCCCATGAACGTTTGGCCCACAGCTTTAGTGAACCAAAAATCAGCCTGATTGATGATTCCCATCAATTGGATTTGAGCTTTTTTTTCATAATGGACTTGTAACCTATTGTTTTTTCCTCCATGGGGTCCATTCATGAAGCCCACAAGTGGTAATCAATGTTAAACTCACCCCTGATTACTTTTTTTAACATGAGTAGTGACTGTGTTTGAGGTTTGGAGGGGAACTTTGCTCAGGGGTTCCCCGTACCCGGAGGCTAGGCTAGGTTCTGGTGGGTTAAATTGGCTATCCCAAGGTTTAAAAGAGGCCGTTTTAACGGTATAACGGACTGGGGCTGTTACCGTTAAAAGGAATTGTAACAGATGGGCAAAAATGGAAAAAAAAAATGGAGTTGAAATTCAAATTTTGATTTCAAATATTCAAAAACGGAAAAAGGGAAATTTAACAGAAAATAACAGCCTTTTTATTCACAATATTTTTTTCAGAAAATAACGGCAGTTAAAATGAGAAAAAATGGCCGTTATTTTCTAAGCGTCAAAACAGTTCTGAACGTAACGGGCTTGGGGCGCTAACGTTAAAACGGCGTTATGTTAAACCATGGGCTATTCTCCAATTGCCAATTTAATATATGCTTGTATTAAAATTTGTTCTTCGTCACCGACATGTCTTGCAACATAATCCAAAGGTGGTTGTGAACTTCTGTTGGCCATTTTCTATCTTCTTTCTTTCTTCTTGTACTTTTTCTCCATTATCCTAATTCACCCACTTAAGCCAACACCAAGTTTGGCACTACACCCTGGAAATTTTGTTGAATTAGTAAGTCCACCTTGTAATTCTTTAAATTATAATCACCCCCCTTGACCACAGTCAACATAGTTGACTAACACCGTAACGTTGAAAAGTTGATTTTACAAAATTTTAAGCTAATTGATCGTGTTATTTGAGATCATATATTGTCTTTTTCTTTTATATTTTCTAATTTTCGATCCTTTTAACGGGGTTGATATGCTCGTTACATTGGGGTGTTTGCGACAAAAGGGGTTAACTTTAATTTAAATAATTACAAGAGGGTATTAGAATATTTTCAAATAATGTAAGTTTTTGGGCCAACTGTCCCCTAAAACAAGGCAGTCTAGCCACAAGTATGTCTTTCAATAATTTGCATAGGAAGCAATGAATCCTATGCAACTCAAATCGGAAATCTTTCCTCTTTAGAGTATGCTAAGGGGTGGGTTAGGAGACAAGGATGAGGATGGTGTGTCCCAAACAACATTTTGTGTTTCTCAATAAGATTTGGCCTTTTAAAGAGTCTTGTCTCCAAAAAAAAATTCTTCAATACCACCTTCCAAAAGCAACATTTTGTGTTTGTCTTGCTTGGTGAACATTGAGAAAGAAAATTGGGTCCTTGAAATTTGGCCTTTTAAAGAGTTTTTTTTTTTTGAGAAATAAAGTGTTATCTATCATCATGATCTACTATCCCTGATCGGCAGCATCAGCCGCAGAGCCATTATTCTGTTCAAGGGGAGGCACAATCCGTGTAGTACACAAGTAAGACCTTTTCTTACACACTACCTCCGTTCATGTCATTTTTAGTCTTGCTCTTCCTTTTTAAGGCTTTGATACCATGATGAAATTAGAATTTCTTGATAAGTTTTCGGTACGTCGAATACATTGACTATAATCAATCTAAGATTTCTAATTGATCTTTTCCTAATCTTGACAAGATACAGCAGTAATGATATGGTGCACCTTATACACAACTTATTACAATACTAATACTAATCCACCCGAATATATACTCTAATAAAACGGCTTCTTGCCTTCATATCTAGTATTTTCACATTCAACGCCCGTAATGCCTCCGCCCGTGAATGTTCACGTGCGTGTGTCATTTAGTAGTACAATCAACTATACATGGTGGGGTCATCGCTCCTACTCAAAATTTAGCAAAAATTCGAAAGAAAAGGAAAAGACAGAAATACCCTTATTACTTTACATTTTGACATGTGAAAAGACAAATAAGAACAGTTTTGCTGTAGGGGCATTTTGATCAAATATTGACAGAGAGGTAAAAAATCTGAATGGAAAAATCATTTCCCAAGAAAAATAAACTGGGAACTGGGGTGACATGCAAGTCTGGCTCTCTGTCTAGGTCACAAAGGAAGGAGGAGGGAGTAGGGGCATGGTCTGGTCGTGGAGGGGGAACATAGTACAAAGAATAAAAGACAGAAAACACTGGAAATGATACGGCCAGACCCTTAATTCACTTAATGTGACTGGATGTCCAAAAACGTACCTGACCATATCATTTCCCAAATTTATTTGGATAGGAAAAGTGAAATGTTATGATCATGGTTTAAAATAACGCTGTTAAAACGGCCCGTTACGTTAAGAACCGTTTTGATGCTTTGAAAATAATGGCCGTTATTTTCTGAAAAATTTTGTCGAAAAAAATGGCCGTTAATTTTCTGTTAAATTCATTAAATTCTATTATTTTGAAATTTTGAATTTCAGCGTCACTTTTTTTTCGTTTTCCCCGTTATTTCTGTTAATTTCCAGTTATTCCCTTTTTTTTTCATTTTTGCCCCCGTCCCTTAGAATTCGTTTCGATAACGCCACTAGTCTATTATACTGTTAAAACGGCCTCTTTTAATGCTCAAGATTAAATTTGAGTCCTCGGATCCCAAAGCATTCTAATCATGGTGCAAAGTCTCGGCCGATCCTGGTCTGGATCGGGGCGACCTGGATTGGGATTGATGGCCACCGAAACGATTGAAAATGGTTCAAAGTCTCAGGCGATCCTGTTCCGGATCGGGCGATCTGGATCGGGATCGGAGCCCACCGATCCGATCCATACCATGCTCTGTCTCGCCCAAGTTCTCTGTTTTCTTAAGGATTTTCACACCGTCTCGGGGTGAGATGGCCGATCCTGTTCCGTATCGGACCGATCTGGATCGGGATCGGAGCCTACCGATCCAGCCTCCGATCCCGAGACTTTCATCCTTGATTGAAATGGGGTTGTCTCGCCCGGAATGCACTGTTCGTCAACCCTCACGTCATCTTGAGCGAGACGATCCTAGAGGAGCAATCTACCCTCAGATCCGGATTAGGATTGGGACCCACCGATGCAGCCTCCAATCCCGAGATTTTCAACCATGATTCAAATATACCAATTGAACAAGTTTTTCAAACATGTGACCAAAAAAAATGTCAAAATTTTATTTTATTTTTCGGTCGTAATGTAACAAGGTATACCTGAGATCTTTTCAAATGCGGAGCGGCATTTTTGGTAGTCACCTTTGCCATCTGGGCCCACTGACCCCATGGATGTTTAGCCCGCACCTTAGTAAGTATTCATACCAAAAATCAGTTTGTTTGATGATTTTTAGCCGTTGGTTTTAGTACTAAAACAAATGGTTGCATTCAACGGCTATAAAAACGCCTTAAAAAGTAGTAAAAAGTGCTAAAATCTAATGGTTATATATTACCAATCAGGGTGATTTTTGGTATGTATATCCACCAAGGGGTGGGATATACATCCATGCGGTCAGTGGGCCCAGATGACAGCTGTGAGTAACAAAAATCGTGCTTTTCAGGCATACATATAGAGTAATGAACAGTGATATCTTGTCACAAGTGGCTGTACAGCTACTCCCCCCCTCCCCCCCTACTTCAACTTTGAAATTAACAACACATACACAAAGATGCCTCAGATTAGATGTTTATGGGTTTTTTTATATCCTCTTTCCATGCCTATCCTGGATTTGGGTGATGCTTGACATCACCTAGCTACTAAATAGTGTTTGGATCTACTAGTTGAAATTTGAATGAACAACACATAACATGGGTATGTACCCACAAAATCACTTTTTTGTTTTTGTGGGGCCTGTTTATGCTCTTTCTCTGATAGATGGATGGATGGATGACACTTGTTTTTTCAGGGTTTTCCAGTCTTTGAACTGTGCCACAAGCTGCAGTTGTTATTCCAACTCCTACAGTTTATTCTGTGCCCAAAGAAGAAAAAAACACTAAATGGGGTACGTGTCGAGAATTGTGTGGCTGTGATACAATGGGCTGTAATCGAAGATTTATTTGGATCACTATGGGGTGGCATTAAATGAATGAATTCAAGAGATACAGATTCTGATGAGAAAATGATTTATAAGATCATCACCGGATCTTTTAACCAAAAGGGTACTCAGGTGCAAACGTTGGACACTGGATTTTTTATTTTTTAGTATATAGTTCTGTCAAGCAACGGAAATGGATGGTCATGTGAGTGTGTGTCACTGAAGAAGCTCACCCAACCCAGCCAAGTGTATTTAATGAGTAAAAGGACTGGCTGTATTAATAAGTGTAGTACGTGAAAAAGGTCTGTGGTCACCAATCCAACTTGATTAGAAAAATGAAAATATAGATTATTATTTTGTTTATTCTTTTGTCACTAGAACTGCAAGAACCTGACACAACCCTCTCCCTTGCCAAACCTAAACTCAACCCTCTGTCAATATCAGAGAATGATTTGAATTTTTGTGAAGATGATCTCCTCACCATAAAGATCATCCTCACCAAAAATCAGCTATTGATTCATCTTCCAAGTGGGTACACCAAAATTGTTGTAAAAAATGTTGTATGAAAATGTTGTCTCCCAATCCTGATCCTGACCCTATATATATATGTGGAAGATTTTCTCAAGAAAATGAGATTTTCCCATTCAAGGTGGAATTCATTTCCAATCCACATAGGCGAGAATTCCTTTCTATTTCTCACATAATTGAAAATTGTATATTTTCTCAGTATCAGGTGTATTTTCCCAATAAAATTTTCTCTGAGAAAAGGAAAATTTTCTTTGCAATCAAACACGCTCTTAGTTTTTTATGCATTATATTTCTAGTCTGATATATATTATTTTGTGCATTGGGCTTGAGTAAACGGGTGTTTCCGGTGGAATCTTAGTTTTTTATGCATTATATTTCTAGTCTGATATATATTATTCAGGATTACAATAGTTTTTTCGTTTAATTAAATCGACAAGTGTACGGCTAAGATTCTTTAGGTATTTTTTGTACCCTCAACATGGGGGATTGAAGATTCTAAAATAGCGAGATAAAACAAAAATGACATGAATTGAGATAGTAAGAAAAGAGTTGAAGGCAAACACCCCAGTAAATAAGATTGTTCTTAGATAGAACTGAGTGGCTAGATTCATGTTACCAAGTACACTAACATTCCCAAATAATGCATTTTGAGTAATGATGATGATTTTTTTTTTTTTTTTTGCTAAGTAGATCTACTAGAGGATTGAATCAATGGTAGGATGGGCGTGCCCCTTTCCTTTCGTCGGTCGAAGATCCCCTCAAAACTTATTATAGATTTGTAAATTGAGCTTCCCTCTTGCTCTTTTTCTTTCCCTTCTTTTCTTTTTTCTTTTTTTGGGCGACCTGGGGGTGTATTAGTCCCCCTCCCATCTCTTTGTATATTCTCTGTTTATTTTCCTTCTTCTTAATCTAAAGCGCTACGATCACGTCGGAGAATTATTAATTTCATGGGATAAGCAATGCAATAGAAAGTATTTTTCTTACGTATACCTACCTGTTAATTAGGCAAATTAGAGATGCCTCCTTAGGTTCATAAATTAAGATATGCCCCCTTTAATCATTGACTTTGACTTTGACCACTTATAACTTCAAATGATGAAAACTATCCCTCTATTTTTTTTATTTTATTTTTTCAAACACTCCTCACATTGAGGCTAGTTTCATCATCATGATTTTGTGTTAGCTAGCTTTGGTCAAGGTCAATAACCAAGGGAGGCAAGTCTAAATTTTCTAAATTATGAAAGGCATCTCTAATTAATTGTCTAATTAACAAGGGAGGTAAATAAATAAAACAAAATGATCTTTAAGAACATGGCGTGTTATTAATTCCACTACACAAAGGGCTATGATATGATGTTCTTAGGTTGAAATCTATAACAAAAAAAAAAAGAAAAAATCCAAAGTGGGAAAACTAAAGGGCCCACTTAAAAAAACAACAACATGCCACTCCCTTGTCTGTGTCTATAATAATTACACAACAAAAATAAATAAAAAGTAATAAATGTTAGTTTGAGCTAAAAGGAGTGGAGTTGTTGAAGAAAGGAATTAGTCGATACCCACTTCCCCAAATGATCCTATGAACATCAACTTTACCATCATTCAATGATTAAGGAATCAAATAGAGAATCGTTTTGACAGATCCAGGGTTTTATTAGATCACATCATCCATGATTGTAATAATTGCTGCTTGTGGGGAAGCATCAACAGATAAACAAGTTTTTCTGTAATACGCTAGGTTCTGATCATACATGCAAAATCACAAACAAGCAAAACCCCCAAGTGGGTTTCGTGTGTCACTTATAAACCATCTCATCCATGTCAGCCCGTAGAGATAGCAGATCGATCATACCCTCTCTCTTTCATGATGGGATATGCGGGTTATGTTTTTTTTCTACTCTTTCTTTTGCAGTTGATGAACAAGGCATGAGGTAGGAACAGTGGGGTCCTTGAGAAACCATAAACAAAACACGAGAGAAGGAATCATGCATGGGTTGTTCTTGAGAGAGAGATCCCACGCTTCTAAAAAGGAATGATTTTCTTCAGCAGGCAAGGTGGGCAGCAAAATCTTGTATTTGAGAACTTTAATGGTTTTGTTGAGGGGACAGAAGGCATAGAAATTAAGTTAATAAATTGAATGGTGCACTGTCAAAGACAACAATAGGTATATACGGGTATTTGGTGCAGAAAACAAGAACCCCCAGCCCTCATGAATCTCTTCTTGGAAGCATAAACAAAAAAGTAGAGATGACAAAGGAATTTTCACAAACAAAGGTGGCTTTCTGCAATTTTCATAGATGAAGGCCCTCCTCTGCTTGTGCTTACCATTATTATTATTATATTATATTTTTTTTTTCTTTCAAAGGTGGATAGTGGTGACCACAGATGATTACCATTAATGATTTATTATAATCAAAACATACAAGAACACAGAAGAAAATGCAGGCAAAATAGCAATAGAAAAAAGAAGTAAAAAAAGAAAAAGAAGCAAGTGAAGCACCCATTAACATAAACAACAGAAGGAAAGAAAAGAAAAGGACAGATTAAGGAATTAAATATTCCAGAGCACAGGTCTGGATTTGTTTTAGAATTACAATATAAAGAGAAAAATCAAAGTGGGAAAAAGATTAAAAAAAAAAAAATGGTGCAACCCTAACTAATAAACATTTTTTTAGGATGAGCTCCCCTAAGAAAGACCTGAGTGAAGGTGCATGAGCAAGAAGAGAAGAGGTGATGGGGGTTGTGGACCTGTTGTTAATTGGGGGTGAAAAATGGCCGTTACTTTCAAAATTTCGCATGCAACGTACAGACTCACAATACTCATGCATGCATACTCGTAACCCTACAAGAAGAAAGAGAGAGGACAAGATTGGTCCGTCTAGTGAACTAGGGTTAGGGTTTTTACTTATTTGTGAGGCAATATGTAAACAAACTGACAGCAAAGAAAAAAGTGGGGGAGAGAGCTAGCTTAGTGCCATGAAGAGACTGAGAAGAGGGCTTGATTTTGCCAACCTAGAAAGAAAGAGTCGTTGAGAATCTGAAGCTGATACCCTTCAGAGGGATAGTGAAGCCTGAGAAGAAGCTTCGCCTGCGACAAAGCAAAAGGGCTCAATGGAACATTCGAAAAGCCTGAGCTCGACAACTTCTCCACCCAACTCTCGAACCTCTCATGCCGTTCTCTCCTCTCGTCTCCCTCCTCAGACACAATATCAATGATCTCCTTCCCAAACCAGACCTGCTCAACGTCGAGCCTCTCTCGACTGTTAGGCGGCAACGTAGCTTCCAGTGAATCAAACAAAGCTGTGTAATGATCCAAAGCCTCCACGAATCTCTGCATGAAAATCGGGTGATTGTGATTAGCTTCTCTCTCAGCGACGGTCACAACCTTAGGGTTCATAGCTTTAATGGTGCGGAGGAAGAGCCGGACGTCTCGAGAGTCATCTCTGAGTAGTCTGTGCAGGTAAAACACACAATTCACGGCAAGCGTCTCACCGGGAAGGAGAACAACAGCGGAGGGAAGATGAAGAGCTACAGAAGGAGGGTCATCGAGGAGAAGAAGCGGATGGAATTGGAATTTAAGACCTAGAGATTCAGCGAATTTCTGGAGACGATCGCCGGTTCTTTGAAGAGTTTCCAAGTCCTGACCTGTTCCTGTAATTCGGATCATCGGAGGGTTTGATGGGTCTGAACGCTCAGCAATGGCTTGCATCAGAGGAGGCCATTGCACTCCTTGCATGGTGTCGAAGTCAAGGATGTGAATCATCTGTTGGCCTTCAATGGCTTCTAAGATGGCTTGGTTGGCTGTGAGATGACTGAATCTTATAAATGGAGCGACTTGGTTGAGTGAGAGATAGGTGGATTGAAGAGCCTCGAGTTCGGTGGCGCCACCTGTTATGATGGGTTGAGAAGCTGTAGCAGCTGTTGAAGGGATCATGGTGTAGCGATTGAGCCTGAAGGAGAGTGCTCTGGAAAAGTGATGTACCAATCTTTCTGTGGAATCACCATGGACAGAACAAGTGGTGGAGAGGAGGGAAAGGAGGCGGTGGGCAGCAGTGAAGTCAGACTGAGAGACGAGCTCGGCGCAGCTTATTAGTAATTGGCGCATGTGGGTCAGTTTTTTACTATGGTGGTGGTGGTGATCTGATGGGTCCTGATCTTCTTCTTTATGAGAAGTACTAAATGAGCTGAGCATCTCCCTAACCTGTTCTTGTTGTAGTTGTAGAAGTAAGAGGAGGAGATGGGGTTGTTCTTGTTGAGGCTGAGAAAGCCAAGATGATTAGAAAAAGAGACAGAGAGGAGGAAGAAGAAGAAGGGGAGAAGGAGGAGGAGAGTTTTGTGGTTTTGTGGGTTTGTGCACTGAAAATGAAAACCCAGAAACATGGGGAGGAGAGATTGGGAAGTTTGCATTCCTTAGCTTTAATAGAAGAACATCTGAGAAGGCAGCTTCCTTGAGAGTACATCATCTGCCAAAAAACAGGGAGAGAGTGATAGATTGATAGATAGATAGAGAGATAGTAATAGTAGTGGCAGCTTATAATGCTTCTTTGTGTCTATGTATGTATGATAACACTATTTCATATATCTCCTCTCCTCCCCACGCAAATTTCTCTCTGTATGTTGTCTCTCTCTTTTGGGGACAGAGATATTAAAGGGCTTTATACCTTATCTTGTCTTTTCTTTTCTCTTTTCTCTTTGGACTTTGTTACCCTTTTCCCCTTGGGATCTTGATTTTCTTATACATGATCAGTTCTTTTAGTATGTAGAATGGACGGAGGAGGTAAGTGATGATGAAGAAGCTAGCTAATAAGGGATCTTAAAATTCCTCATGGTTTGGAGAATTTTAAATTTCTTTTCACCCTACAACCATGCAGAGCCAATTCACACGCAAAGCCTTAAATGTTGAATAGAGACTACACAAATCCTCCCTCCCTCAACATCAACCATCCTTGTTTGTCTCTTTGTGGGATTTTCATTGATGGCTTTTAGATAACTTCCTTGGAGAGACCTCTCTTGTCAGTACAGAAAAGACCCTTGAAACAAGCAATCCCTACAAACCTCCCCCCAATATTCTCTCTCTCTCTCTCTCTCTCTCTCTCTCCAATAGTGATCCTCTTTTAGTGCTAATAATGTGGGAGGGAAGGGGGGAAAAGGGTATCTTTGTACATAGATAGAATATTGAAGTCTAAAGAGAGAACCCCATTTGTGAGGGGATGGAATATTTCAGACCCAGATGTGGATATGAGATTATCAGTGGGAGATGAATGAGATTTTAAAGATCTGCAGGCATGAGAGAAGGGACTTTTGCAGTTCAGTGAAGAATTTGTTTGGATAATAAGTTCTATATGGGTTCTTGGACTGCTTTAATGTCCAAGCTGTTGTGTTATGTAGAGACTGATGATGCTTGAAGCACTGAACTGCAAAGGAATCTACTCCTGGCCTTCGCTGGTTTCTGTACAGTACAGAGGGAAAAAATGGAAAAGGAGTTCATGGGAAACCCAACAAACAAGAAAAAAAAACAATGAATTTTGAGAGAGAAAATGACATTTGGGGATTTGGGAGATGAAAACCCCAATCTCCAATTAATAGATGGGCAGAAGATTCTCCATCAAGGGTGGACTTTTTCCGACTTTTAAGCATGTCAAATCATGAATTAATGTGAATAGGTTTCAAAAGAGTAAAACTTTGATGACCCACGTGGCATTTTCTTAGATGACTCTCACCGTATGGATGTTTGGCCAATCCCTAGGTGGACTCACGAACCAAAAATCAACCCGATTAGTGATTTCTAGGCGTTGGATTGAAATTATTTTCATGGGTTGATTTTAACTATGGGAATTTTGAACATTATTGACCAATATTTGAAGTACAAAGATCCAAAGGGTTGAAATCACTAATTTGGCTGATTTTTGGTTTGTGGGTCCACCTAGGGATTGGAAAAAACATCAGTACCGGCAGAGTCATCAAAAAATGCGCCACGTGGCTCATATTGTGCGCTGTTGTCGAAGTTTTACTCCTTTCAAAATGGAAAAAGATGTAACAAGGTATACCTGAGACTTTTTCAGATGCCGAAGCACCATTTTTGTTACTCACGGCTGTCATCTGGACCCACTGACCGCATGAATGTTAATCCCACCCTTTGGTGGATATACACACGAAAAGTTACCCTGATCGGTAATCTCTAACCGTTAAATTTTAGTACTTCTGAAGGCGTGCTTATATCCGTTGAATTAAATCATTTTTTGAGTATACTAAAACCCACGGCTAAAAATCATCTAACTGATTTTGGTACGAATGTCTACTAAGGGGTGGGCTAAACATCCATGCAGTCAGTGGGCCCAAATTGCTGAGTAACAAAAATGCGCTTCAGCATTTGAAAAAATCTCAGGTAGAGCATCTCTCTCTCTCTCTCTCTCTCTAGGATTCTTAAACAGGAAAACTTCCCATGAGAGGACTAGGATACATGCTGCAGCAGTGAGTTCAAGGTAGGATAAGGAAAGACACATGAGCTTAAGGACCAAAGGCCATCCACATAATAAGGGACCTCAGTTGTCTCCCCCTCTTATAGGCTTCAATAAATAAGGGCCGATATCTTATCTCCCAATTGGACGGTGGATCTCAGCCACTCACACCCGATTTTGCCAAATGCTTTGTTGGGGAGTGCCGTGGACATGGGTGGGTAAATATATATCGGTATAGGTTGGCACATTTTTTCAACGCTTATAATGACGACACGGTATTTGTAAATGCTCACACACACCGTTGTAAATGGCACGTGGTGGTTTTTGTGAGGATAAATAATTTTCTCACCATATATGGAATCATCCTCACCATATATCTGTCCATTCCAACATAAGCCTAACAAAATGTGGAATGCAAATTGTAAAATTCTGGATCTTCCATTTTCACTGTTAATTCTAAGTCCACATTTAATACGCCCGGCTTCCTGCGAAATTGTCGATATTTGCATTACCTTTGGTGATTTCATGTTGTAGCGATCCTCCTTTTGACTGCATTTATTTTCATTGACCGTAAACAGGCTGTCTAACTTTTGATTTCATGACCAAAATGCCCTTACTTTTTATAAAGGGTATTGGAGTAATATTCCATAAAATTTGAAAGTAATTAGTAATAACCCCTTATACTTCCAAACTTTAGGATTACCCCTTTGACCTAGTTCAACAGTGGTTGACTTAAGTTAAAACGGAGTTGAATCACACACCGTTATTAGCATTGTACTTGTAATATTATTATCTTTTCATATGTGCGTTAATAGGCGCCTGACGCATGTCACGGTTTAACATTAGTCAAATGATGTTTAAACTAGGTCAAAGGGGTATTACTAATTACTTTCAAATTTTAGGGGGTGTTACTAAAAAACATACCCTTTAAAAAATTACAAAAATACGAACCATCACCCTACTGATCCACCATTATCGCATCGAGCGTGTTGTAAGTGGAAGCTAAATGAAATCACGAAGAGATGGACCAAATGGAGGCTTTCTTGGATTCTCTCTCCCTCTCCATGTCCCTTTCTCTCAAGCTCTCTTTAATGGCAGAAACAACAACATTAAAATGCCTAAGGGAAGTAAAACAAGTAGAGATGAAGAACTGAAAGCTGCACAAGTTGTACAACCACTTCCTATCTCTTCTCGAAGTAGACGAAAAATCCAACCAAGATCTCTCCTCTCATTACTAGCCTTCAACAGGAGCTTAATTTCCTCGGCGCCTAGCTCCAATGAACTTCCCGAACCGATCCTTGAAGCTAATCCCAACAACCCAACTACCCTTGATGATATTTCCACCTCTTCACATGAACTCTAAAATTCTCCAAATTAGTTTTGCCTTCAAAAGTGTTTCTTCGCAAGAAAAATAGGGGAAAAAAATTCTTCTCTATCCAACTGCTCCATTTTTCTTATGATCATATTAAACAACCATTTACCCCAAAAGATCAACCTTTTGGGGAAAGATGAAACAACTATGTATACCAACGGGTGGTCGGGCCAACACTTTGCCTTGATGCCTGAATGTTAAGTGCTTTCCGGATCATCATCATGCATTACATATGGGCATCATATAACCATTACCTCCCTAAGAAAATTTGTGTTGCACCAAGGGAGCAACATCATGCCAAGTGTCTAAATGTGAATAAAATACGGTACCTATGATTCACCTTGCTCTTTTGTTTGTCGTTGACCCATGTAATGGCATAAGACCAAGGATGCGACGACTCTATGTAAATATGCAACTTTTCAACCACCTCCTTAGCAGCAATATTTGTTTTTTTTTTCCTGTCCATTCCAAGGTTTAAAGGAGGCCGTTTTAACAGTTAAAAGGACTGGGGGCGTTACTGTTTAAACGGTTGTTAAAACGGAATGAATCGGCCAGGGGCAAAAATGGAAAAAATAGAATTTAATGGAAAAAAATGGCAGTGAAATTTAAATTTTGAATTTTGAAATTTGAAAATTAAAAAAAAATAGAATTTAACGGATTTTAACTGCCGTTTTTTTCACAATTTTTCAGAATTAAACGGTTGTTTAAACAATTTTAACGGCCCTTTAAACGCTGTTAACGGCCATCGAAACAAAAAAAACGGCCATTTAATTCAAAAATGATGAAACGTGTTTAAACGGTTTTAACGGAAACAGGCTTGGGGCGTTACCGTTTAAACAGCAGTTAAAACCATTTAAACGGCCGTTTTTAAAACCATGATCCCTTCAGTTCTTTGAAATAACTTCAATTCAATAAAAGTCAGAATTTTTTCAACGCACTGAAAGACAAGAAAAATACATTTTTTTTATTCAGTGTATGGATTTTGAGGTAGTTTTTTCATTTCTTCTAGTGCATTGCATATTTTTCAACACATTGAATGCGTTGTTTGCTAGCATTCCTCCATTTTTTCTTTTTTGAAACCGTGGGTATCCGGGCCTCTTAGAGCACCCGACTAGTCCCCCCCCCCCCCCCATAGGGGGCACGATAGTTACCCCTTCCACATGTGCCAGTGTACTGGGAAAATAGCATTCCTCCATTACGATTATACAAATGCCATCTATATCCAAATGAAGAAATTTATTGTGCACTTTATTTCCATGTAAACCTTCATTATTCTCTTGAATAATCATAGGAAACTTACAAAGGACCATGATTCATAGTGTATATCTCTGCTGGTTCGGCATACATTCTTCCCCCGTGAATTTCGACAACACATACATGATGCCAACCACTTGAATTTTTAGATCTTGAAGGTCTCAATTTGTTCTTTCTCGATTAGTGATCAAACGAACCAATAATTCTTTGGATTCATTACTGTCAGCAACCATATCATCTACTCAATGGTGATAACGCGACGAAAATAGTTATGACCTACCAAAAAGGTTTAATCAGTGGCTTGACATTCCAAGCCAGAACGGAAAGTTTGACACCGACGTACTTGCAGTGAAAGGAACCAGTTGTGAAAACGTGTGGTGAAACAAGATGCAATGGAAGGCCCACTGAAAATTTCAGTAGGGGGAAAACCCAGGGTGAAACTAGTACTTTGGGGAAATTTTAACATCACTTGGTCAATGAGGGGGAATCCCAAATGATTAAATCATACCTTTTCGAATTTTCTAAAACACGAAAAAATATCGAGTAGAAAATCAGTTTGTTGAATCTACTAGGAGTGAAACTAGCTCTAATACCAAAACTGATGCAAACCCACATCATTTTTATTTATTTTTTGTGATGGGGGGTTGTCTTGTGTTGGGACTGCAACATCCTATGAACTTGCTGTCAGACTAAGATTTTATGCCTAACTCAGACATGGACTTTGTGTTTTCTTTGAGATCTTTGGCTTGACCAGACCCAGATTCTAACAAGACTGATTTCCACATCTTGTGTCCCAACTATTTGAGTATTGGGTGTTACTTGGAATGACTCAGTCACCACCAAACTGAACCTGCAAGTAGTTAAAGTTCAAAGTATTGTTTATGCATGCATGAATGTATGCATGTTGTATATCCCTTGATGAAATGTTCTTTCACAGAGATGAGAGTACATGCTTATTAGCTTCATTTTGCCACACTAAATGATACTCACAAGAGGCTCCTAAGTCAGCGTAGTCACCATCTACTTTCTTTCCCCTTCATCAAGACTGAGACCTGCCCACCATCCCTGCCTGTTCTTGTCCAACAGTTTGGAATCGTTTTCCTTGTTGGAGCCTCAATGGGTCTGAAGGTGAACCATATTATTTCTTCAAGCCCAAATATAAAACAAAATACCCATGTTTGAACTTTGACTCATTAGGAGGTTGCACCAAGATTGCCAAGTTGCTAGCCCAAATTGAAAGGCTGCATAACAATGAACTGGCACCGCCAAATATTAAGTCGGCTCAACCAGAGAAGCTTGAATGCATCTCAGTAATAAAACATGCAGCTCTGAATTAGAAGAGCAGAACTACTGAACTCAGACATCATCTCAATGCTGACCCCATATCATCTACTGCTCCCAAGAAAATAATAATTTCAGAGGGGGAACTCTTTCTGGAGAACATCGAGATTCCGCGAGTCACAAGCTTCAAACATGTCATTTCGAGAAGCACAGCTGCAGAAACGAGAAAATAAGGAAAGGATAAATGTGGGGTGTGATATTTTTCATCCATGGAGTTCCTGAATTACATGCTAGGTAATCAAACTTTCGACAACATACCTGAGAGAAATTTTCAAATATTGCCATGCATTATCTGCCTTTGGATTCATTGCGAGTGCTCGTACATAGTAACGAATAGACTCCTCATACAAACCCTGAATGCAATGAATGTTCTACATGTCAATTAATCCAACATACTGATAAGCTTGGGGAAATAAGAGGCAGGAAAAGTTTTTAGCACTTTAAATGATGACTGCATTATCGATTGTAACAGGACATGATTTTCCAAAAGAAGAAGAACGAAGAGCAAATACCATGACGGGACGGCATCGGATATATGACAACACTCCCAAAAAAAAGTATTTTGATTTATAGAAACACAAACCATATGATAAATGCTTAATTTAAAAAATATTAAAAAATGAAAATTTTAGTCATTTTCATTTAACCATGTGTCTCCAACATGGATAGTTTTTCTTTTCATTTTCGCTTTTTGAGATTACTTCAAATGGACGCGATATCATAATTTCTATACAGATTCACATCTCAATGTAGCAAGGTAATTTGGTGATTTATTATTTTGTCATATCAAAACAGTAGTGTGCAGTGCCATAAGCCTGGTTTGTCAGCACCGGAAAAGGGTACAACCTGAATTGAATTTTGACAGTTGCTGTTTTAGCAACCCCAGATTGGCAAGGCATAGGAGGCTCATTTAAGGATAATATAGGAACTGCCTACCAAAAAAAAAAGGATAATATAGGAACCACTTCCAAGAGTTTTTTGGGGACCCACTTATGGTTGAAGGCAACTCATCTAATGCTTTCCCTTGGACCTTACTGAAGCATTGGGCCCTTCGAGACTTTCTAATACTATTGAACGAATACAAGATATTGTGATAAATTTGATATTTGATACAGCCACGATCTAAGGACCCCTGGGATTTAGATTTCAGGAGGAATCTCCTTCAATGGGAAAGAGAATAGCTGGCATCCTTAAAGGATATATTGCAACATTACATGGTTACCCCATCGGAGGAGGATTATCTTTTCCTGGTCTCACTCCAAATCTGGATGTTTCACGGTGAGCACCCTTTATGATGTTTTGACTTGTCCCAATTCAGCCCAATCAACCTTATGTTCAGCCTCAAGCATTTGGAAAGCAAAAATACCCTCAAAAATCAAATTTTTTGCATGGACACCCTCACTTGACAAAATACTGATTGCGGAAAACTTAATTGCTCGTAAGTGGACTATGATAAATTTCTGTGCTATGTGTAAATCCAATGGGGAAAACACGGATCATCTTCTTTTGCATTGTAACTTTGCTTCACAGATATGGTCATATTTCATGGTGCAGGCAGGCATGTCTTGGGCGATGCCGAAATCAATTAGAGTATTGTTATGCGGATGGCCTAAGATCAACCTATCAGCAAGGGGGGAGATCTTATGGAGGATGTTACCATTTGCGATCATATGGGGGATTTGGAGGGAGAGGAACAATAGGATCTTTAGAGGAGAAGTAGGGTCTCTTCAAGACACCATCATTGGTATTAAGGCCCTCCTTCATTGTTGGGGCAGCATTGAACCGGAAATGAGAGGTGTCTTCTTCTCGGTTATGGTGTTTAGATTTGAGACCTTGTTGGTAAGATAGTAGTTTTTTACTTTTATGCTCTTTGTATGCTTTCTATTTTCTTTGTACTTTGAGATCTTCTCAATCTCCTCTTTTTAATCTACTTTCTTTGACTTATCAAAAAAAACAAAAAAAACAAACAGACTTTCTTGCTAAAGTGGGCACTCATAGACTCTCTTTGTAATATAGGGAACACTTTTCCCTAGGCTCTTTATGAAATTTCTCTCATTACCTATCCAAGAAAAATCATAATTTTTTATAGAAATCATCATCCCAATGTAGCAAGACAAGTCACTGGTATATAATGTCATGGTAAAACTGTCGAACCGCCAGATATCCAAATTGATGAGAACTAGGCACATCAATTCTGTTTATTTAGTTAGTATAGCATTCTAACTGTTTTTTCCTTTATCTGTATCTGACATGAATGCAAAGCTTTGCTCGTCTTTATTTCTTAGAGAGGTTTTAATCTATTTGCTTCAAAACTAGCACTGAACACAGAGTTTTGAGTTACTGAATCATTAAACCTTTACCTCTTTATATTAGCAATTACAGCAATAGGTAAGCTTCCAAAGCAAGCATGTAACATTAATTTTACTTCTTCATCAAGTGAATGTCAGAAACATTAACTGAAAAGCTAAACATAGGAACAAACCTGGTTGGCAAAACTGATACCCATATTTGCCCATGCACGAACATAATTTGGCTTCAAATCTAGTGCCTGGAAACCCAATAAAAACAAGAGACAAATAAGTTTTAAGTTATCTCAGACTGGATATCTAAAAAAAGGAAACAAGATTACAAAAGGGACCAAAAGCAAACAAAACGCAAAGATTCCTAGTGCCAGCACGAAATGCATTTATTCTTATCATTTCTTATATATGTAAGATGCATGTGTGGACTGTGGGAGTGTGCAGTCTAGTCCTAGATGACAGAAAGATAACATATTGAACAAAGAAAATTCTTTCCGATGCTGAATCTGTTGTCAACACTACATATTTAGAAGTGGCATTGATTATGACCTGTAGCATTTGAATTAGTGAGAAAAATCAGGTTTTCCAAGGCATAATGGAATCTCATCTATGATTGAGCTACTGCAATTGGGGATTTTGTACAGAATATGTTCTCCTCTTGAGAGTTTATCTTCAATGTGAGTTTTTAGATTACTGAGCACTAGGTAGTGAAATTAAAAGTTGGAAATGAGATATGCCATGGCACACCTCCAAATGAATAGTCAAAATTTAAATGAATAATAGATGATAATAACAAAATTCATATAGAGGATGCACAACAGCTAAACGAAAAATAAATGGGAATATTAGTAAGCAACCTACAACAAAATGGCGGTCTCTACCTTGGCAAGGTTCTTGGCATTTTTATGTCTCAAAAATAGCTTCTCTTCAATCCAGTAATCTATTAATTCAAAATAGACAACTTGGCAGCAAAGCGGGAAAAAAGACGACGAAAAAAAGGAATTTTCCAAGTAGAGAGACCCATAATGTCATTAATCAAAATAAGAAATTAAAGATCATCTTGAAACTCATTTTGAGAAACTTACGCGCAATTTATGACACTACGTAAAAAAAAAATTCAGCCACTTGTAAGTGACTCTTTACCCCTTGTTTAACTATGTCTTTCTGTCCATATTCACGAGACTTCACTGATATTTAACATTAAAAAATTTTAGACCATGCTTATTTAATGAGCATATATTACCAGTAATATGATGGTATATACCATAATACATATGCAACTTGGAATAACTACCTGTTGATAAGCCGTTATTGCATCTGCACTCTGAACACTGTTAGCTTGTGTTGCACCAAGTTTGTTCCAAAGAGAGTAATCACGCGGCTTGAGTTTCAATGACGTCTTAAAGGACGCTATAGCTTTGTTGTATTCTCTAGATAAGTTGTAAAGGACTCCCAGTACTATGTGAACATCAGCATCCTCCGGTGACATCTGAGCAGCTTCACTGAATAAATTAACGACCTACAAACCAGAAGAACTAAAAGTTTTAGCATTTTAATTTCAAATGCATTGCAAAAGCATTTATGTGAGCTTGTTCAGCAACCATGGTCAAATATGCATTTGATCTTCTACAACTCTGTACAGGCATAATTTATTTCAAATGTTCCCAAAAAAAACTGAGTAAGAGACAATAACGCCTCTGTCTAATGTTTATATGCCTCCTATCGAGAACAGCAACTAGCAAATGATCAGGATGACAGATTTATTTGGATATATGATAGTAAGGGGAAGTTAACTGTTAAATTGGCATGGAATATTGTCAGATACAGGGTTAATTATTTTATAAATATAAAAGAACACTTACAGTAAATAATTAATAAATCATAATTTGCTTACATTTGAGGGTTTTTTAGGCTTTCAAATCGAAATATTTCCTTGCGTCAAAATATTTCCACTGAAACAGTACAGTTTTATATATAGGTTTGACTCGCAATGTACTGTAGCTCAACATAAACGAAAAGGTGCAATATTTTGTTGTAAGAATTATTTCCTGTCAATTTGCTCCAAAAAAATAGAAATATTTCATGATATAAACGAAATTTTTTAAGAGGTGGTTTAGAAGAGCAAAGAAAAAATCTCATCATTCCTGGTTTTCTCTATTGTACCTTTATTGATTATTTTGGAAGGGGAAAAATAGTAGAAATTTTGAAGGGAAAACCATTCCACCTCTCACCATCATCTGAAATACATAAGACATGGCTCAAAGTATGCTCTTGAAACCTAGAGCTCTCTTAAAAACTTTCTTTGGAGATTTTGGGTATTTCCACTTCTTAATTCTTCTCTAAAAATATTTACTTTTACTATATGAACAAAACCAATGATTAGAAAATTTAAGTTGAATATTGATGGGCCTATAAAGGAAACATAAGGACTAGTGGCCGTGGTGGTGGTAGTGGGGCGATTAGAGACCATAGAGGTTACATCATAGTTGCATTTGCTTACTCTCAGAAAGTCACCACCAATACTTTAGAAGTTCCTCAAGATGGGTACCTTGAAAGGAATTGTGGAGAATACTCTATGATTGTCATAGAAACTATTAACAATAAGGATTCCCTTGGACGGTTTACTTAGACTTGGAAAGTGAAGGAGTTCCAACGTCTCATATTGACAGGTGGGTTTGATACTTTTGGGTAATTAAGACAAAGATTGTGCCTTTCACCCCAATTCTAGTCGGCCTTATTGTGTGGAGGTGATCCTTTCAAACTGGCTTTCAAAGCATGTATTTCTGGTACATCCCCAATCAAGAGTGCAGAGGAATGCCTTCCTTATTGCTATTAGAATGGCTAAGGGAGGAGTGGTGCCTTTGGTCCAAGTATTTTGGGCTCGTTGTATTATCAGTAGATTTACTTGTTAGGGATATGTAGTACCACAACAATTACGTAATGGAATCTCATGTGGATATGATATTCCTTCAATCGTGGTGTTGGGAGCATCTCAAAAGATATCTCCCTTCCCCTCATTCTCTCGTTATTCCAACGCTTCTTCTACTAGTTCTTCTGGTACGCTTTCCACCAAGGGGTCATGACTTCTAAGGTGGCATGGTGTAAGTTCAATGAAAGGGTGCTTTTTGTACTATTTTGAGAAAGAGGAGTGTCATATTCCAACCTTATTATCTAATCCATAATGACGTTGATCAACCTAGGGTTCAAGCTGATTTTATAAATGGTTCTATGGTCCTAGCTCAAAGAGCAGGTTTGATGGAAGGAAAAATCATATTATTGTTAGCTTGTACTCATGGCTCTGTCGTGGTGTTTCAAGATGGGTATTGGATCTCCATAGGCTATCACCCAGACAAATCGCTTGCCAACTAGGTTGTGATTAAGGAGTGATGATAGCTTCTTGTAAGATATTAGAGCCGTATGACATTCTAAATTGTTTTTTCTGATAGAATGGGCATTGCGGTGCACCCTCACAAGGTGTTGCTCTTTTTCCCTTTTAAGTCACGTGAATGTTTGGTGAGCTCCTGCACCTGCATCATCTGGGACCAAACTTTATAGTTGCTTCATGAATTTGTTGCGTAGGTAGCGGATCTTCCAGCGCTGTGACACTTCGCAGGGTTGGATCCACTTAGGGATCTCGTCAGTGTTGTCGGCAAGGCCACCGAATTGAGTATGCTAGTAACTCCCGAAGATGGTGATAGAAGATTGACTAGGATTCCATCAAGAGAATGGGAGATCAACTCCTCTTGTAAGAGACAAAATTTCCAAGGCAAATACAAAGTGTTTTTTTTGGGTTTCGATGGCGGTTCTCAAGCAGTTCTTCCTCTAGGACCCGATAATGAATAGGCATTAGAATCATAGAAGGGGTTTGCTCTTCTCAAGGGATAGCCCCAGCATCTGGTTTGCTTTTTCACCTACACTGTCTATGCATGGTTCAAATTCGAATGAGAATTATTTGCCTTCATATGGGTCTCAAGGTTCCGTGCCCCAAACTTCTCTCGCATCCCTTTGTTGGAGGCAGATGCAGAGAGAATTCAAGTAGGAGGTCAATATGCCTCATGCAAAAAGAGGGTCCTTTATGTGTAGATGTCCGTGTACATTCCTATCCAGTCACGCTGGCAATAGTCATGGATGAGGTGCTTCCTATGGTGAGGAAGATGGAAGGGTTCCAAACTTCAGTGTTTGCCACTGGATATCTTGCAGAGGTGGGAGGATATGCTAATGGAGCTTGACCAAGTGTTCGGTTTAAACGTTAAGTGGTTGAGGGATTGTATTGGAGAAGTTCGCATTCGTTGGGAATGGTTTCATGGTAGGGAAGCAAGTTATGCAGAGGCAAAGGCCAAAGGAGAAAGGAAGACTATGCACGTAAAGGAGCTCCAAGACAAGTTGGAGATGAAAAGGGAGGTCCCAAGATGGAGCGAGAATTGGATGACGTATGCAAAGGGATTTCTGTGAATCTCCGATAAGTATTCCGCACGTAACTTTCCCGCATGGGTATAGATTGCTTCCCTTACACCATTTGTTTTGTTTGCAAATTTTTGTTGCATATGGGTTTGTTTATTGGGAAAAACCACCCCCACAAATTTTTTTCTATTTTTGTCTTGTGAGGCTTGATATCGAGTCTCTATTGTTTTGTTGTTCCAAGGTACGCCTAAGGATCCTTCCTAGGTGTGGATGACGCAAGTATTCTTTTACTTTGTGCCTCTGATTTCTATTCTCTATTCACCCATGTGTATTTACATAGGCTTTCACACATGCATTGTCGATCCTATAATCACGTTCTTACTATCGTGTTTTTGCAAACTAATCCTTAGACATGAGAAGGAAAAAAGCCTCAAGGTTGCTCATTCTGACTCTGTGACCGTCATGCGTGGGATTGCCTTGCTGGGAAGCGGAGAGTAAAGGGAGATAATTCAATTCCTTAACCTGCTCTCGATTATAATAACACGATGAAGAACGTGAACTTCCTCCCCAGCGGAGTCACCATTATTTATACCAAAGATCATACTAGGGTCTAAAGGTTGGCTTCTTCCTGATCGGGATAAGGTTACTTAAGGTCATGGGCATGATATCTGAGTTTTGCGAATATTGGGTCGTATACTGGGTCCCGAGAGAAAGTTTAAGTCATCACCTAAACCAATGAATAGTCGTTCAATACCCTTTCTATAATCTTTGAACAAGGAATGACAAGAGGAGTTGGTGAGGCCGTGGACGAGAGAGAGAAAGAGAGAGTGATAAAGAAGATGGGTTCTCTTCTTCCCTTGTTTTGGTTTCTCACACTGGGATGTTATAAGACATCCCCTAATTCGTGCCCTATCTTCCCTTTATATAGATGGAGGTGCTAGTCAGGGTCATGTCTATGTCAAGATGCATTTATGCTTTTCGAGGTATGAGGTTGCATGCCCGAGTATGAGGTTACTTTGTCAAAGTGATGTCTTGTGGTAAAACACAACCCTCTCTCCCTTTCTATAATGTGTTACAGCGATAAGAGAAACATAAGGCAAATAAACGTTCTTATGCTCTATTTCAACTAGAGTGAGGACCCTTCATAGAAAGTGACCTTCTGAGGGATGTTCATTTCTTTGAATTGTTTAGATTATGAACATATCTTCTCTTCTACTCTTGGCTGCTAGTCCTATGATTTCTCTATGATCCCCGGATGTTCATGTCGCTGCCATGGCATTTTGATCAATAAACTGGGGAAGTGCAGTTCTCTGCACTTGTCTGGGTGTCTGGGTACTGGGGTTAGCTAATATGGCTCGATAACAATCTCTAAGACATATTTGTGATAATCTAGGATACCAACAAGAGTGGATTGTGTGAAACCCCTCCTCACCAATAACAAGATCCCCTTTCAGCTCTTTCCCTCTTGATTTGAAAGTAGCCCATGGTCTTCCATCACCTCAAAACTATGGATTACATGGGTCAACGAAGCCTCCCATTATTCGACGACTTATAAATCGGTGAAGGGATTTGTAGAGCTCTCTCCTAACTGTTCTCCTTGTTACATATCAAAATTTGGGTCTAGAGATGAAGGAATTAGTAAAGTAAATAGAAGGATTCGATCCAAACCCTTTGCCTTTGTCCAAAATGCCCACCTAACCCTTTTGAGTAACAGAAATACAAGAAAGCCCTTAATTTTCAAAAAAATCTAACACATAGCTCCCTACTCCTAGGTTGGGTCCCACCATCATTCATCAGATCCACCATCAATGGTGCTTAGTACTTATTAGCACCACGTATCAACGTGTTAAAGGTCATTTTGAGGGTTTTTGCTCCTCCAAACTCTTGACAACATTCACGTACAAACTAGGCCAACAAAAAACCCTTATAGACAACCAATAGCAACTCTTTTTATAGTACACGTGTCTCACACCCACACCCCATTCATCTCTATTAAGATAAGTAATGGCAGCAGCTCTTCTATTGCACACGTGTCTTGTACCCACGCCCCTTCCTTCGCTATTAAGATAAGTATGCAAGTTTAGGAAAAAGGTATCCCTCCTTTGTAGCTGCCTATAGCTATGGCCAACTGTTTGAAATTCTAAAACGTATGGATTGTATGACATGTACAACACCTTATTCAACTTAGTGCATTCGTTAAACCATGTAGCCATTTGGCAAGAGTAATTGAAAGGGTTCTATGTTTAGTTATATGCCACCTCAAAAAACCTAAGTTAAGTAGGCACTAACAGTTAGGGTCGACATCGGTCTTATGTGCCACGTCAAACCCAATGAGACTATGGGTAATCTTCATGCAAGCATCTTCCACCTCTAGTCCTTTGGATATTAAGGGACCTTGTTCCAAACCACTCCCTCTAAGGATCTACTTCTCTTACCTAGTCCAAATCCGAACTCTTACCAACACTCTCCACCTCTTTAGCATCCAGCGAAGCAACTTTGATGGTCAACAGCTCCTCAGACCACACAAAGGCTCTGAATACAATAGAGTCTACAAGAGTGTTGATAAAAGACAGAACCTCCCCATGACATTTGAAAAGAAAGCGAGCCCACTCCACACAATCAAGCCTTGTAGTAGGGAATAAAGGCTAAAGAAACTAGGGCTGCAACTTGGGCCGGCTCAACCCGAGCCCGACGGGTTGAACCCGACATTAGGGTTGGGTTGGGTTGGGTTAGCCCTTTTAGAACTTGGGTTGGGCTTGGGCCGGATTTTTGGTAACCCGATCAAATCGGGTTGGGTTAGGGTTGAGGCTTGGCCCAACCCAAGCCCGACTTACAAACTATATATATATGTGGGGGGGGGGGGAGGGGGGTGTGGGTCAGGATCGGGATACAATAATTTTCACAACATTTTCTACAACAAAAAATTGGCGTACCCACATGGAAGATGGATCAATAGCTGATTTTTGGTGAGGATGATCTCCTCACCATATAGATCACTCCTACAAAAAATCAGCCTATTCTGAAATTTCTAACCCCATCAAGTGTAGTCTTCAAGTTAACGGTAAAAATAGACGGTCCATAATTCTTCAACTTCTAAACCAGTCTACGAATGTCAAAATGATTTGAACTTTTGTAAGGATGATCTCCTCGCCATAGAGACCATCCTCGCCAAAAATCATCAAATTCCAAAACTTGTAATGTATATATTGGCCCGCGCCAATTTTTTGTTGTAGAAAATGTTGTGAAAATTGTTGTCTCCCGATCGTGACCCTATATATATTAGTTTTACCGACAAATATCCACACTACATTTTAGCAAATGCAGCAACCCATGAATGTTTGTCCTTAGTAACTACAACATTTGTATGATATTACAAAATGTCATTGAAACTACAATTTGGCATTTTATGTGATCGGTTGATAGTGAAAATATCGTGTTTGACTCTAACGATTGTTTTTAGTTATTTTTTTTAGCGACTATTATCATGCATTTGAGTTAATAAACTTTTCCGTTATTATGAAAATATCATGTTTTCTTTCACGAGCTTTGGAAATGAAGTTATGCTATTATTTAATGGTTAGCACAACGGCTATTGTATTGATCGATAGATTATTTAGAAATTGACCAACCCGACCAACCCGACTAACCCGACCCAACCTGATAGGGTTGGGTTAGGGTTGGAAAATCTAGGCCCGACCTTGGGTTGGGTTGGGTTAGGGTTGACAGCCTTTAAGGTTGGGTTGGGCTAGGGTTGACCTCCAACCCGACCCAACCCGCCCGAGTTGCAGCCCTATAAGAAACCCCCAAAAAGATCTATTGCCTGAAGGCCACAAAACTCTAAATGTCAAGTAAGAGACCAAACACTCTGATCCATCTCCTATTCGCTTCTGAACATACACTGGCGCAACCAGCTCTCGGATTCCACACACCCAACAGCAGGAAAACTGACCCTAACATCCTCTCAACCTCTTCGAGTATTTTGAGAGCCTCACTCTGCAAGGGGAAAATTAAGAGGGCGAGATTTATAATGGACAAACTTTCACATCTGCTGAGACCTTCCACTATTTGTTGACCCATGGTTGAACCAAACTCAAGTCCAAGAGCTCTCTATCAAATCTCCTAACTAGGCAAGACTTGAGGAAAGCAACCATCTCCTTCACCCCTTGAACAAGCAACGGAAGTGTTGGATCTCCGGGCTAAAGTAGTAAACCCCCTCCAGTAAGTTACTACTTAAGTTCCACCACTTTCTTCTAAGAATGGATGGCCACTCCCACGGAAGATGCATCAAGGGCAAAAGTTCTCCATGTGTATGAAAACCTCTAAGATGACTTACTGAAGCTATGGAACCATCCCTAACCCTACCCATAAGTTGGATGGTCGGGCAACAAATATGCTTGTTGTTGCTACTAGGCGATGAAACCAGCCCTAGCCTGCCACGTGCCTATACATCTTGGTCAGGAATTTTTTTATCCAATATATCAGATTTAGATTTTCCTTTGGGCAAGGCTTTTACATCTCCCTTCTTAGATTGTAATTTATTGGTTTATTAGCTCTATATAGAGTTGAATGCAGAAATAGGATTCATGTTGTCACTTGTCAATCCCAAAAATTTGGGAATAAAGAAATAATTTCACAAAACTATCGAAATATTTCCATTTTCTAAGTATTACCGACAAGAAAGAATACGTACATGTAAATAATGTTAAATTTCACGAAATAGTTGAAATATTTAGCATGAACAGTAAATTTCAATCAATTGATAGTGTAAATATGTATTATTTCGGTCAAAATCTTTCGACATGTATGGAAAGATTTCGATTGAAGGTAGGAAACATCTCATTTAAGCTCAAAACCACCACAAATCCCATATTCGATCCATTTAACCCATTTCCATATATCTTTTTATAAAAAAAGGCAAATCCATTATAGATTTCTTAGTTCACGGATTGATCGTGAGGACGAATTGAATCCTGTTTTGGAATATTTTCATATTCGAGATATACGTAAGTGTAAAATTTCTTGCTATTGTTTAGAATGCATCAAATTTATGAATATATGATGCATTCACACTAGATTTGTGCATGGTTGAAGATCATTTAGATTGAAAAATTAAATTTTGGGAAAAACCCCAATTTCATTGATTTTTACCCCTAAACATCCATGATTGTGCATAAATTGATTATATGGTATATAACTTAGCCCGTTCTACAAGTTATTTAGGTTAATTTTTTTTCAAAAAAGCATTTAAACATAAAAAAAATTTAAGTAAATGTTCTAAGTTAATAGTAAATAGGTTTTCTAAAATTATACATAATATTAAGACATTAATGCAAGTGAATAAGGATTCAATAATACCTCAATTTATGACTTTTTATAATTAGCATTTAAATAATACCTTGATTGACTTTCAGATATATGCCTCTAACATATTACAGACCGTTGTGGTCATTCATTTCCACGCTACATATGGTTGTATACTATGGTTTGATAGCTTATGAGCGTGGGTTTATGCTTGTTTTATCATTTCCCAAACTTTCCACAATATTTCCATCACTTCCGCATTATTTCCATCATTTCCGCGAAAAATGTATTATTTCCACACTGGTTAAAATGTCCACGAAATATTTCCATTTCTGGGCTAGTCAAAATAAACCCCAAAACCGAAATCTATTTCCTTTGGGATAAATGCATAAATGACAATGATTATTATGATAATAATTAATAAACTGGTAGTCTAGCCAAACCCCCGTTCCTCTCTTGTTGGTTTTTCAAACAAAACAAAGAAAATAAGATAAAGATTTATAAATTAAAAAAAAAAAAGTAAAAATCATAGTAGTCTGAAGTGGAGTCTTACATCAGCGTAGTAAAGAGAATCAGACTGCTCTGGAGGGGCAATCGTTCCATACTTTGGGTGATGTTGAAGCCATCTATATAAATATTTCAATGCTGCTGCCTGCTCCAACTCTGCAATTTGCGAAAGAAAAAAGTGCTTTGATTGCCAATTATAAAATTTCATACATGAAAAAATAGTCTTCCTCGCCATTCTAGAACCATGACATGCATGGCATAGAATTCCTTCTAATGCATGGAGACTCACTAACCATTGGTATGACTCACGCCAAGGGCAAGAAGCACTTCCAGGTTCGTTGGATCAACCTCCTGTGCACGCATCATGGATGCAATAGCCTGCAAAAAAAAGGCATATTTCATCACAACAAAGTAGACTTCAGAGCAACACTTAAAACAAAGCTCCAAGAAGCAAAACAAAGTTCAACAGAGAAAAATTAAGGAATTTAGAAATCAAACAAAAAGAATATAGGTTTTGGTATCTATTAAAGAGATTCTACTGAATATGCTAAAATAGTCAAGGAACCAAAGCTAATCCTCAAAGACTACAATCCACAATTTTTTTCAAGTTGAAGAAATCATCCACAGCTTCAAAGTTGAATCAAAGGAATAACTTGCTGTAGCTGAAGTCATCAATGAAATGTAGCTAATCTTTAAAGACTACAATTCACAATTTTTTTCAAGTTGAAGAAATCATCCATAGCTTCAAAGTTGAATCAAAAGAATAACTTGTTGTAGCTGAAGTCATCAATGAAATGTACTTCACATAAAACCTGATCAAACCCACAGCACTTAGTTCTAGGTATGTAACAATGACTCGGACGTGTGTTGGACTTCGACACAGATATGAGGTATTTGACATGGTGCCTTTAAGAAGCCCAAAACGCAGACACGTACATATGCATGTATTATAATAAAATATTTTAGTTACTAAGTAAATGAGAAGTTTTTTCTTTTAATAACTTATGGAAAGAAATATATGAAAAGTAAAAGAAAATATTTTTATATGCCATTGGACTATCCGATAACTTAATAAATATAATTATAAAAGGAAAGACTATCAAACAACTATAGCCATGGACGATGGACACACCACCCTCTTTCATAATCATGCTTTTATAGAAAATAAAGGGAGAGAATTCCATACATGTTAGGATGTGCCAAAACGGGTACCCGTGTCGATGTGTGTTAGACATGGCGAAAAACCCTAAAAGTGTTAGTGTCACTGTTACATAGGTTCTACGAAAGAAATTAGATGTCAACTTTATTCAACCAATGGAATAATTTTGAAATTCTGCTTCCTCACAAAATCTGGATCAGAAATAAGATACCTCCACCAGATTGAACTTTGGATAGGACACTTAAAATGAAATAGGTTGTAACAACATGTTTCATATTTAAACTTAATTAACCAGTCCCAAATACCCAAGAATTAGTGCATTTAACTGAACTGAAAAAATAAATGTTGAATTATTATTCATATCCACATGTTCAGAATACAACACAACTCGTAAATGGAACTAATTGTGGAGAAAGGTTGCATGGTCGTCGAATTTATAGGAAGCTCAGTTTTCAAACCCGAGCATTAAGTCAAGAGAAACTTAAATATTTTAACTAAGTTCATATAAGCGAAGATAAAATCCAATAAATCTATCTATCAAAAAAATTAGGAATACTAAAAATAAAAATTATCACAAACATATTTATGACTATATCATGGCATTCCTGCAGATATTTCATGTAGAAAGAGATGCGCAGAATTGTAACCAAACAAACATGCTCATAATATATATGACCCCCTAGACAAAAACTTAATAGAAAATACCCTATTATTCTCGCTGGGGTTAATGTATTAATTGTAATTCGAGAGTATTCCAGTTAATTCCTAGCATAATCATAGTAAATCCAAATTCTTTATGTCAATTGTAAAAGAGTATTTCAATTCTCTTTCTTATATTTAGTTTCTGCAGTGCATAAATTACTCATTTCTTTTTCAGTGTTATTTTTCCCCATTACAAGCATAAGGCATGGCACCCGAGAGAGAGAGAGAGGTCCTTAAAGAATTTGAAGAGGACACAGAAAAGAATGTGTACTGGGTCATATAGTAATATAGAAGAAGAAGAAACATTCCAGGCCTATAATTTAAAGTCTCAAAAATAGTATTAACCTGTTGATCATCATCATTTTCTGCATGTGTTATTCCAAGTAACCTCCAACCTTCAGCATTGTCAGGGTTCTTTAAGACTTCGGCCTCTAACGCAAGCACAGCTTCACTCAAAAGCCCTTTACGAAACAGCTCCTGGCCTTCTTTCAAGGGATTAGGATGACCAACATAGGGGTTCATATCAGAAAAGACATAAACACCCCTCGAAGTATCCGAATGTTGTGTGACAGCTACTTGCTCATTTAGGTACCTATTGATTCATACAAAGTCAAACAGATTTATGAAAATAGAAGCAAAATATTAAGGTTAAATAGATGATTTATATACCAACCCCCAAGTTTCATAACTAGAAAACTATGTAACAATGACTTGGACATGAGTGTATTATAAGATTTTAGCTATACTGAAATCAGAAGGTTTTTTAATAAAAGTAAAGAAAGAAATACATGAACAGTAAGAAAACATTTTCGTACACCATAGATCTATCCAATTATGTAATAACAAGTAGATGTATAAGAGGGAAGACTATCAAACAGTTATAGTTGTGTTTAACAACTTTAAAGTAGTGTATGTATTTAGCCATCTCATAGAAATCATTTTTTTATGAAAAAAAGTCATTAACATGGAAGGTGACACTGCCTTATGTGTCAGAATGTGTATCCAGATGTGTCAAGACATGTATCCGTGCAATACATGTCAACACAGAAAATAACCTTAAAAGCGCCATGTTGTTTTACATAGTAGCAAGTCAGGTCAAGAAGCTTTTTTCTGATGTCAATCAGAACACTACCATGTAAAAGATATGAGGTTTTATAAATCACAGTTTATGATCTTCTGGATTGATGAGACTCTTACAGAACTCGTCAGCAAGGAGAAAGCAAGACACTACCATGCAAAAAAAAAAAAAAAACGACATCAATATAAAAGAAAAGAGGAAATACATATTTGACTCAGCTCAAATATCGCCCTTTAGGTTTCCGTATCCGCTCCCCATATTTGGTGGACGCAGCAAAATCAGACCTTTTTCTATTTTCACATTGACACCAAGGGTCTGTTTGGTAACCAGACATGGATTTGGAATTGAAAATAAAATTCTAGGATTTGTGATTTCTGAGAATTTGAATTCCAAGAATTGAAATTTCTTGTGTTTGGTTGCACCATGGACTTTGCTTGGAATTCCCAATGAATTCTAATTTTAGCTGTTTGGATATCTAATAGAATTGAATTTTCTATCTATCTACATAAGAAATATCATCTCATAAACTTTATGTTATAAATGCTGTTATTTTTTTGAGTCCGCCTAGAGCTACACCCATTTCTTACATCCAGTTCTTACACCCCGGGGTGGGGCTCACATGGAGATCATGTTGGACAATCCAACCACACAGTGAGTTTTCCATACGATGGTTACCCTTCTCACAAAAAGTCAAGAAATTTCGACATTCCTAACCTCATGAAAAATTGGCTTTAATTTGAAAAATCCAGACCATCCAATTAAACCATTATTTTGGGACAATTTTTTATATGGTTGGCAATATTGAAATGAACTGATTTTTGGTGATGATGATCATCATGGCAAGGACAGCTCAAATGTATGGTTGGATTGTCCAACATTATCTCCATTTGAGCCCCAACCCCAAGTGTAAGAACTGGATGTAAGAAATGGGTGTAGCTCTAGACGGACTCTATTTTTTTTGTCATCCGTCAATTTACTGTTATCGATGTTAATTTAAAGAAAAAAAATTAATAATAATAAATAAAATTATTTTGATATTTTTTAACCATGATTAATCGTGTCAAAATCTCAATGGCTAAAGCCTACGTGGCACATGATGCAACAAATATGAGTGTTTGTCATCAACGTTGGATGATGAACGACATAATGAGCCATGTGGCACACTATTAGAGACAATAGACCGTATTGATGTTTGTCCCATCCCTAAGCAGACCTACATACTAAAAATCAGGTTGATTGGTTATTTCTAACCTTTAGATTTGAGTACCCCAAATAATGCTACATATCCCATGGTTAAAAAACAACCCATAAAAAGACACAAACCTAATGTTTACAAATCACTAATACCGTATGAATATTTATCCCATCCCTAGGTGGACCTACATACTAACAATAAGGCTGATTGGTTATTTATAAGCTTTGGATCTTCGTACCCCAACTAATGCTAGATATCCCACGGTTAAGAATCAACCCATAAAAGACACAAATCCAATGGATAGTTACATCCCTAGGTGGACCTACAAACTAAAATCAGGCCGATTAGGTATCTCTCAACTTGGATCTTCGTACCCCCAACAAATGCTATATATCCCACAGTTAAAAATCAACCCACAGAAGACATCAGTCCAATAGTTAGTTATATCCATAGGTGGACCTTATCTCTCAACTTTGGATCTTCATGCCCCAACTAATGCTATATATCCCATGGTTAAAAATCAACCCATAAAATACATCAATCCGACGGCTACAAATTTGTAATCCGTTGATGATGGACCACAGTATGAGCCACGTGGCACATTATTAGAGACCACGGGCCGTATGGATGATTGTCACATCCCTAGGAGGACCTACAAATCAATCTGATCAAATTTTCTAACCTTTGGATCTGAGTACGCCAAATAATGCACGATATCTCATAGTTAAAAATCAACCAATAAAAAGACACCAATCCCGAGAATAGAAGTCCAGGAATTAGAAGTTTCTTCTCCCCCCTAAAACTTCTAATTCTGGGAAAATCGCAGAATTGGAATTAGTTTTGGAATTCGGTCCTCCCAAACAAAGAGATTTGTGATTCCAAGAATCACAAATCCAATTCCAGGTTACCAAACAGACCCCAAGAGAATTGATAAAACCCAATTTGAGAACTGAAAGGAATTCAAGTGGCTTCCTAAACATTTTGGTCCCTAAGCAAGGATAGAACCCACCAGTCCACCACCCTAACGTTGTGACATAGTGCACCTTCCAAGAGCTATGACCTAGACCCTGCTTGGTGACCAACTTGAACCTGAATTTGATATTGACAAATCCAAAAATCAAAGCCAATCAGTACACTCCTCCAAGGAGACTGACTGTCAAACCCAATTTTGATAACTTGGATTATACATAACTTCTCTGAGTTGTAAACTGGATTTTCCACAATAATGACATGATAACGGGGACAGCCACCAATGGAAAACATAATCAACTTGAAAGAGCCGGACTTTGAATTCAAGATCCTGCTTTGAATTGTCAAAAGATGGAAACGTAAATGCCTTGACTACTCACATCAAGGAGATGTCCTTTCAAGTGGCTTTCAAATTATCCAAACCCCAAAGTCGAGAAAATTCAAGTTTGGTATTACCAGAAACCAAATCACTAAATAGAATAAGCTTGAAGTGTGGAAATAGCATAAAAAAGTACATATGGAAACTTTTACCTTTATCGATCAAAAAAAAAATCAAGATACAATCAAGTAACTTCTCATGGAGGGTTGATAGAACTTACTCATCATACGCATTTGCCCAGTTATCAGCCAAACCTTCTTCGACCTGATGCCCAAATTCTTCCGCCCAGTCCTGAACATGCAACTTGGAGAACTCATCGACCCACTTATCGTCAACCACTCCATGTTTCTCGCGTTCATTAGTGAACTCACTGACCCATCTATCAGTTCCATGAGAAAGCTGAAAGACCACCAAAATTAGGCACCAGAAATTTGTCGCTAAAAGATTGAGTTAGCAGAAACCCACAATCTATTAAACTCATAATTCCCAAGTGTTAATCTACAAAGCATGTGGTTCGCTTAAAAAAAATGCAAAAAACACATCATAACCAATGGATGACTACACCATCACAATCACCAAGTATCTACTTACCTCATCGCGTACAAACTGGTCAGCCCAAGTATTAGAAACTCCATTATACTGATTTTGATATTCCTCGGCCCAATCACCCGAGGCAGATATCCCTGCTGGCTTGACTTGATTATCATCAATAATAAGTTCGCCACGACTCATCTTAGACACAAACTGGAAGAACTTCGAATTCTACATGAAACAAATGGTGATGTACACTTCAACGAAAAGCCAAAATAGAAAAAAATGAATGAATGGAGATATAAGTCATCACGTCATTCCTAACCACATACAGGCTATACTGTCCTATGCAATCCCCTCTTGGAGATGCTTGCAGACACTCCATAAGAATCTCAGATGCATTCATAATTCACAATCTGTGGCCCTAGTTGGTGGATTATCGAGGGAGACTCCCTCGGTGTGGTCAGTTCAGTCAACAGTAAATCATATGCATGCACAAGTGTGTGCACCAAACCACTTTTTAATTCCAAAAGTTTTTTATGGCAGTAATTTGGATACAATTTGAGCAAGTGCACCACGTGAAAATTTGGATACACAAGTGCACATGCCAAACAATTTGGATACAATTTGAGCAAGTGCACCACATGAAAATTTTAAATCAAGAGAAACGACGGCAAATATCAACCTGAAATTTTGGGTCATCATTTTGAGCTAACGTATGTGCAAGCATACGGGTCTGCTCCATTGCTGCCATATTTGAGATGTTTGCACCTCTCATTTGACCCATTGACATCATCTGTGATTGTTCCTGCAAATGAGCAAAACAAATATTAAGGCAAATTTATAAGAGATTCTATTTAATAAATTATTCAATTTTATATGCATGTCTAAATATATGGTATTGAGCGGATGGATGGAGAGTAAATCTGCAGTCTGAGATCTAAATGCCATTTTATTAAACGAAGCAAATAATAACTTTTTAGTAGGCCAGAGGAGAATAACAGTTCGTCAATAAATGTTCAAAAACTAGTTCACCAACTTGGAACTTAGCATAACTTGACTCTTTCAGCAAGTATCCATGTTCTGAGTCCAGAATCCCGAACAAGTTCTACTTGCACTATTTCAATCACTGTTTTAAAGGAGTTTGGGGTGTTCGCCTCGAGGCACGCCTTAGGGTGAGGCTCTTGAAAAACGCCCTGAAGAGCAGTAAAAAGGCAAAAAACATTTGAGGCGTACGCCTTAGTCCAAGAGGCGTTAATGAGGCGTACACCTCTCTTGTCAACGCCTTTTGGTAGAGGCGTACACCTCAAATGTTTTTAATTGTTTAGCCTAGGAAAAAAAGACTTTTACAAGATATAAAAAAAAACCTAGAAAAAATGTTTAGACTTATCAAGAGGGGATGTTGATGATATGAATGATGAAGATGTATTTAATTTAATAGAAGATTAAGTCTTTGATTGGTGTTGTGCTTTTTTGTTAGTGGTTGGAACTTGGAAGTATAAAAATATGGAAGAGATTTGTGGCACACTTTTAATGAGTTTAGAATTTGGATTTGGAAATTTTGGATGTTGAACTTTGAAATGTGAAGTATTATACTTTTTTCTTGTCAACGCCTTTTGGTAGAGGTGTACACCTCAAATGTTTTTAATTGTTTAGCCTAGGAAAAGAAGACTTTTACAAGATATAAAAAAAAAAAACCTAGAAAAATTGTTTAGACTTATCGAGAGGGGATGTTGATGATATGAATGATGAAGATGCATTTAATTTAATAGAAGATTGAGTCTTTGATTGGTGTTGTGCTTTTTTGTTAGAGTGGTTGGAACTTGGAAGTATAAAAATATGGATGAGATTTGTGGCACACTTTTAATGAGTTTAGAATTTGGATTTGGAAATTTTGGATGTTGAACTTTGAAATGTGAAGTATTATACTTTTTCTTAATTTCTGAGATTTTTTCTTAAATCTCTTTTTTGTTAGAATTTTTGCTATATATTTTATTACCTAAGAAATGCATGTGCGGGAGGCTTACGCCTCAAGGCTTTGGTTAGTGAAGCGCCTCGCCTCACGCCTTAGTGTTCAAAAACAATGATTTCGATGAATATAGAAATGCTGAGTTTGCCTTCAACAGATCTATAGTTTGAAGGTTGTAAAGTTAATTGGTAATATGTAATAATTTTCAGAGCTAGAGCTACACCAACCGACATATTAGGCAAGAGAAATAGAATTAAAATGATGCAAATTATACTACTATTACGTGCTTGCTAACCTGATCAAATTCAGAAGCCCAACCATTAGCGCCATGTTGTTGCTCAAATGAGTGGGCCCAAGATTCAGGGTCACCATGTGCTGCTCTATGTTGGCTATATTCAGTAACCCATCCATCTACAGCATGAGGTGCCCCGGGCCTAATGGTACCTTGGGACTCGTTCCAATATTCTTCCAACTCCCGGAATCTGCCCGGCAAAGGCCCCTTAGCCCGAAGATCATTATCGATGTCTAAAGAATGTAGCAGTGCATTTACCTGAAAAAAAGGGAACCAGTTCGGATGAACTCCGAAGTGTTATGCTATTGGAGCAACCAAAAAGGTACAAAACTACAGAAATGCACAAGAAAACATAGGTGATGGTGTGCCTCCATTCATGAAAGGAAAGAGTAGGGGTTAGAAAGGGTGCTGACATTATCATGGTCTCACTTATGTGAAAAAATCTTACTCGGTTATTATTTTCTTATTTCAAATTTGATTTTAGGAAATCTTTAGTATATTGTCAATGTCTTCACTTTTCTAGTTGTAGTTTCTCTATAGGCTAGTGATCACTTGGTGAGTTGGTGGAGAAGATTTTCGATTTCTCCAAAAATATATGTAAGGGTAGGCCCAAAGATGTGAGATGAATAAATGGAAATTTTGAAGAGCTTTTGCAGCCCTTATTGATGTTGTCAACTCCATCTTTCTTCCCTTGGTTGGGCTGATTCCATCAAGCCTTCCTGTGTGGTGTTGATTCAACACACAACCCTCTTATTTCCTTCTTTCTTTCTCTATTTTCTTTGTTGATCACTTGATGGACTTATACAATCTAGGGCTGTTATCTTGCATTCCTACATCAAAAGGTCTACTGCAATTTCCCCAGAGGATCATAGCTTCCATGTGGACAAGCTCTAAGTTGATTGGCAAGTTTACAAATGTTGATAACAACCAGTTCTCTATGAATAATATTAAACTAAGAATGAACAGCAAACCTGTGACCAATAAAAAAGAAGGAAAATAAAAAGAAAGAAAACCTGTGCATTAATGAAATCTTCACTCTTATCTGCAAAGAAGTGTCGTGCCATGATGCTGCTACGATCACGTATACATTGTTTGTCACCTTCGGACAATCCCAAAACTGGAAGCGGTGCAGGACGGAAAGGAATGCCAGCGCGGCTACTGTCCACAAAAGAGTGCAAAAAACTTGAAAGAACTCTTTGTGGCGGCCCTGCAAGACAAAAGATGGGTGCAAAATCACAAGAATTAACTTTCAATATTTGAAGGCATTACATACTATGATTATTTTTACCAGTCGATTATACCAAGGTTTAAAATTCGATGAGGGTGTTGGGATGGATAAGTAGAAAAACTAGGAAAGACCAAATCATAAATGAGCACATACGAGGAAATCTAGGAATAGCCCCAATGCAAAATAAATAGGGGAAAGTTGATTGAGATGGTTTGGACACGTACAGCGAAGTCCAACAACGGCCCTAATGAGAAGGAGTTCTTTGGTGCAACTTGAAGGCTATGGGATGGAGGTAAACCTAAAATGACATCGAGTGAGGTAGCAAGGAAATATTTGAAGGCGTATACCCTTACAGAAAACATAGCTCTAAATTAAGTCAAATGGCCATATAGGATACATGTTGCTGACCCCAGATCGGTGGGATAAGGTGTTGATGATTATGAAGTAGTTCTAAACCGATTGACTCAACTCGAGTTGGTCATTACTCGAGGCAAGTTAAAGAAGTAATTCATGTTTTATAAAAGCAAGAAAACTGAACTGAGAACATGAAAAACTCCAAAAAATCAAGTCTGATCACTAAAAATGCTTTTTTAAACCTAAAATATTGAAATAAGAATCCAACCGAGTTCCAAGTCGACTTAATCCTTGGGTAATTCATCTTGGTTGAAGAAAAAACAAGTCTCTCTTAATCTTTAATTTGTGGTTGCCCACTTTATAACTACTCAAACAGTCTCTTATTAGACAACCCGACATAGTGGCACCTAAACAACACAATCGAACAGCTTTTCAGCCTTACCATCCCAAGTGGGCTGAAGCGGAGAATTAACTCCACCATTGTAAATTTGCTCAAACTCTGCAAAATGCGGTTGATTTTCTCTTCCGAGAACATGAGGAGGAACTTGAGGACCTTGGATCTCATTCCAAGCATCTGCAAGACCTCCCTGATCTGCAGAGCGGAAGCCACGGAGGAATTGTGAGCCCTGAGGAAGGAGAATATGATCAGAGTGGCTCTAGGATATCCAGCAATAAGCTTTTATAGAATATAAAAAATCAAACCTGCGCATCGGGGTGCTGATATTGTTCATGTTCATACTCCGACCCTGGGAGTGTCGTCAAATGACCATCAGTCGGAGAGTACAAAGGAGCGTCTGGACCTGTACGTGTTACTCCAGGGAGCTCCTTCAGATTTTCCTGTTTAGACAGTCAAAAGAGATAAAATGAATTACTGTTACCGGTCAAAACAATTATGGCATACAACTACAGTATCCGGGTCCTCATCTCCATGCTCCAAAAAAACTCCTCGGACCAAGCACCGTTTTTATTGTTTGAACAATCAAATTACAAGCAAAGGTCATTACTTTACAAGTATGAATGAATGTAGTAACTGAACATAACCGTGCACCAATAACAATATACAGTGCATAATTTGGGGGAAAGGAAATCAAATTGAGACGTAAGCAAGACAAGGAACCCGGCATTCGCTTGTGTAAGAAGTAAATTTGCCAGAGCCGCCGTTTGGAATCCATCAAAAACCAGATTGCAGTGAATCAAAATGAAGATTTCCAGACAAATACCAAAAATCCGAACTTCAGACCAATAAAACCCAGAAATTGAAGGCGGTTAAAACGAGCCAAAGCAAGGTGTGATAGAATTCAAGCGAAAACCCAACTGGATATTGAGCCCAGAACCCAGAATCGTCAAAAACGAGCTATAACAGAAGATTTCGCATATGGGTATGACAGAATTCTATAAAAAAAATAAAAAAATCTGGGTCTGTCTCCCGGAATCCGAAAGAAGTTTAGAGGGGGAAAACCGAAGAATTAGAAGAAGAATAAAAAGATATTCAGGTATGCAAAGCTAGTTAAAGGGAATCCAACGGAAAAGGAGAATTGATTCTCAATAGGGACCGTTGGAATTCATAGAAGAGAGAGAGTGAACGCACCTGGGTCTTTGAAGAAGAGCCAAGGAGGGTGCTTGCGAGAGCGCCGAGAGGATTTGAAGAAGAAGAAGTGCCTGGAACCGCACAAGCCGCTCCTCCTGTGACCAGCTCTCTCATCGCCATTTCTCCGTACCCTACTGTTGATTGCTTCTTCGATCCAGGAACCAACCTCTCTCTCTCTCTGTTTTATTTTCTGCTTTTCCAGTGGTGACGACG
Organism: Euptelea pleiosperma; assembly: GCA_035048495.1. Taxonomy (NCBI): domain Eukaryota; kingdom Viridiplantae; phylum Streptophyta; class Magnoliopsida; order Ranunculales; family Eupteleaceae; genus Euptelea; species Euptelea pleiosperma. The sequence continues at coordinate 9,269,373 of CM068541.1, read as the reverse complement.
AAGCAAGGCTATTTTGGGGACGTGACGGACTTCTTTATCTTCGCAAAGATTGTCTCTGGGTTATAGAAAGGATGTCATCTATTGAACAACTAGTGCGCAACGCGCATACCCTTGTATCGAATTGCTACATGATCTTGGGGAAAAACTAGTTTGCAAAGATTTGCGTACTCACGAGTATGCAAACGTTCCCAAGTGTAACACGTGTTGATAATCTTAACAAAAACATGAGAGCGATTCTTGGATGACCGCATCCCTCGCTAACGTTTGACGACTGACCACAATATGAGCTACGTGGCACTTTCTTAGATACCACTGACCGTATGGATATTGTCCATACTAAAAATCAAGTATCAACATGGCTAGTTATTTATAACCTTTGGATCTGAGTACTTCCAAATAACTCTCAAATCCTATGTTCGAAAATTGTCCCATAAAAAGACTCAAAATCAACGGTTATAAAACAAAACGCTAATCAAAATGATTTTGGTCTGTATGTTCACCTAGGGATGGGCAAACATCCACGTTCGTACTGTAGCCCGTCATCAACGTTGATGAGGGACGCTGTCAGCCAAGATTCTTTTTATCATTATCTGGTGGTAACAAAAGTTGGTGAGATTGCAAACGTTTGCAGACTTTTTTTTTTTTTTTTTCGCCGCATACTAAAAGGCTCTTCCACACCGACTCTAGCCCTTTGTATGGTGCGCAATATGCACCTCGTCCAGTTACCGCCCTAAAATGACAGGCTCCGGTTACATGACACAATATGAGCCACGGGCAATACTCTTAGAGGACTTTGGCCGTATGGATGTTTGTCCAATCCCTAGGTGGCCCTACAAACCAAAACTCAGCCCGGTAAGTGATTTCTAGACGTTGGAGCTTTGTACCTCAAATATTGCTCACATTCCCACAGTTGAGATCAATCCATGAAAATAAGTCCAATCCAACGCCTATAAATCACTAATCAGGCTGATTTTTTGTTTGTTGGTCCACTTAGGGATTGGCCAAACATCCATATGGTCAGAGTCCTATAAGAGTGTGCCACGTGGCTCATATAGTATCCTGTAACCGGAGCCTGTCATTTTAGGGCGGTAAGTGGAGCCTGAGCCATTAGTTATATTACGTCATAGGTGATAACATGTAACGACCTTGGAGTACGAGCCATTAGGAAATTTGGCTTTTATCAAGAAATTTCCAAATTCATCAAGGAAATTTTATTGGAGATGTTAGGAAGGTTTGATAATAAAAAAAAAAATTATATATATATATATATATATAATTAATTGGTGGTTAGGCGGGCCATGTGTACACTATTCAGAAAAAATAGGATCAAATTGTAAAAGGGTGAGGGGACACAAAATTTCACACCAATTTTGGCGTACCCACGTGGAAGATAAATTAATAGCTGATTTTTAGTGAGGATGATCTCCTCACCATATAGATCACCCCTACAAAAAAAAAATCTTGAAATTTCTAACCCCGTCAAATGTGGGTTTCAAGTTAACAGTAAAAAATAGACAATCCATAATTCTTCACACATGTAAACTAGGCTACGAATATCAAAATCATTTGAATTTTTGTGAAGGTGACCTCCTCGTTACAGAGACCATCCTCACCAAAAATCATCCCATTCCAAAACTTCTAATTTATATATTGACCCCCGCCAATTTTTTGTCTGAATTTTGTGTCCCTTATTGGCTTATTATAAACTCAATTATAATCAGGTGCTTGTGGTGAAACGTGGAAAGTCACTAGTTTGCCAAATAATAACTAAGAGGGACAACTAATTGCCAAGGTCTACAATCTTCTCATATACATGTGGCATGACTTGTTGGTGTTGGATGTTTTTCATGTCCATCATCTACAGGTGATACTAAAATTATCCTAGTAAAACTTATAGCCGCAAGGGGACAAGACCATAGTTCAAAGGTTCACAGTTCAATTTGATTATATTTGAGCATGATTTGGAATTTGTGATTTGCGTATCCTCTATTCAATCATTTTTAGTTTGTCCAAATTGTGACATTGGTTCACTAAATTCTTTGTTCGTTTAATATAATGATCTGATTCGTGTCCTCCCAAATACTCGACCATTTATTAAATAGACGAATACAACTTAAAATAGATGTAAGCAAAATGACTCAGGTGTTAGAGATTTTGACTTTCAGGCAATTATTATTATTATTATAAATACTAAAGTAGAGAAGTGAGCAACATCCTCTCTCCTCCACATCATGTTGACATGGCACTTTCTTCGTATAGAGCACCATGCCGGCAACTTCACATTTTCTCTCCTCTATACAGAGCACCATATGTTTATTTTTTTATCTAAATTTGTTTCCTTTTTAAACTTGACGAAATAAGAAAGCAAAAAATAGTTGTTTAAACTCGTGACCATTTTTATGTCTATAATGGTTATATTAAAAATCTCTTACTATTACTCATTTATTATTCGTTTTGACAATCCCAAAAATCACTATTTCATTCCTATGATCCCCTATCTCCCACCTACATTTATTTTGAGTATCTCTACGTACATAAATTTCTTTTTTCCCAAATGTATTTCTTTTTTTTTATTTGGATGAAATAAGAAGACAAAAAGTCGTTTAAACTCATGGCAGTTTCAGGTTTCCCATATCCTTACATGTAGTTTTATTTTTATGTTGAAAGAAAAAATACAAAAAATAAATAAATATGGGATGCTTTCGGAGGTGTCAACAAGAAACCCATTATTTGAGTTATTTAAAAACCTAAATTACGAAGCAAAAAAGTTAAAAAAGTGACAATGAGAAAGTTGTTCGGACAGAGAACATCTTATATAGTGTTCCTTGAGAGGTAATCTATATCTCCTTGCATATTTTTTTTCTTTCTTATGAATCCGATCGATTTCTTAAATGATTTATCTATTTTTTCCTTTTTCCTCCTCCTCCTCCCTCTCTCTTCCTCTGTTTTGCTTTGAGGGTTTTTCAAGGACGACGATATAGCCATTCGCGTAGAGAACATCTTCTTAGTATTCCTTAACATGTGATCCATATTTTCTTACATTTTTTCCCTTAATTATGAATCTGATCGATTCCTCCAATGATTTATCTATTTTTTCACATTTTCTCCTCTCTTTTTCCCTCCATTTTTACAATTTTCATAGTAGTTCGCTTGAAAACTATGACCTCATCAAAAGATAATATCAAGAAAATGTCACTGAATTGAAAAATGTAGGATAAACATTATCCTATGCTTCTTGCCTTTCATGAGAAGGCTATTTGAGACCCAATAGTTTTCTTATGCACTCTCAAACACTTTCATTCTTTGTTGGGTATCAGGTTTATATAATTTTTTTCCCTCTAAGTATCTCCATTTGTTTGCATAAGAAGACATTTTTTGGGTATAGGTTAGATAAAAATTACGAATGCAATGTCATGTCGTTGAAAACACAAAATACTCTTTACTTGGTTTTATTTTATCTTCTTGCAACTTCGGGGGTTGTTTGAAAAATGCTACTTATCTGTCCAAAAAATATTTAAAATGTTGGCTGAATCAGTTTGGTGTGATGGGGTTCCATTACGAGTCAGTTATCTAAAGGTATGATTTTTTTTTTAAATATTATATTTTATCAGTTAAGGTTTAATCAATGGGTTTTTTATTTTTAGTTAGGATTTATAAGATCTGCTATCGTTAATAGAATAGGGTTTTTAATTTTTTTCCTAAACAAAGTTATTTTTAGGGAATGATGTGTTTTTTGCTTTTATTTATTTTTATTTTTTTTCAATTATGGATTATAGACCATGCTATTATACTTAGAAATAATATTTTTAGTTGTGTTTTTTATGCTAAAACGTTTTAAAGAATTGAGTTTTTAGGGTTTTTTTTTTTTTAATTTATCGTTTATTTTTACTCATGGTTATTTATAAAATCATTTTATTGTAATTAGAATTATGATTTTTTTTTTAGTAATAACTAAAGCATTCTAGTTAATATTAACAGACGTGTATTGCCCCTATGCCCTTATTTCATTATAACATAATGCCCTATTTTTTTGCCTGTGCAGTAGCACTAGTTATTTAAGCGAAAGGCAAGTAAGAGTAGTAACTATTTTTTAGAGATGGTCATCGAGTTAACCTATAGGAAAAAGAAGTTTCATAATAGTAAAAGATGAGAGCTTTTACTCTACTAGATACCAAATGACATTTTGCCTTTTTTTTAAAATTGAAGGTGCAGGGCATTTAATGGAAAAAAAGTTGCAAAAAATGTGGATCAACTTTTATCATTTAGGGTTTACTCCATAATAGCAAAAAATATCGGACGTACAATGTATTTACAACCATGGTCGTGTAGCTAGATCAATTGATTTTTGACAAGGTATGTGTCATTGAATGGTGTGCCCTATTTACGCGCAACTACATCATATATCTAAGTATGAAGATGGTAAACAATCATTAGGATCTAGCAAAAGCATTATATCCTCTTTTGTGTTTCTCTCTCTTAGACATGCATCTCTTCATTCCTTTCTCTAATATGATTAACAATCTTTCCATCTATTTTGTGTTGGAAGCAATCCATTCTATAGAAAACAATATCATAGAATAAATAGAAACAAAAAACGAGAAAAGGAGAGACGATTCAACCAATAAATTAAAACAAATATAAGAATAAAATAATGAAATTATAAAAAAAAAGAGACGACAACTTTTCGGCGATCCAGGCTTGTGTAATCATAAAGTCCTAATGACAGATTCGCCATTGATCAATGCTGATAGTTCTGCAGGCATCCGTATCTCAAGATTCAATAGTCTTTCACATGTAGAAGGCATCACTTGCAATTTGTGTTTCTCGCAAACTTTTAATAATACAAACACTCTCTTGGTTGTAATTAAATTTTTTGAAATTTGCTAAAAATAAGAAAAAATAAGAGAAAATTCCGTGCTCGAAATACTCATTTTTGTGTGTACAAATTTGAAGTTTCAATTGTGTTTTGTTTGCTTTGATTTTTGGTTAATAGGGCCACCTTGACTAAACCTTTGAGGACACTTGCAATCAGCGACGCCGTTGACTGCTGCTAGTATGAGTCACGTGGCACATTCTTGAGAGGACACTGACTATATGGACGTTTGGCCAATCAGTAAACCAAAAATCAACTTAGTTAGCGATTTAAAACATTTGGATCTTTGTACCCAAATAATGCTCAAATTCCTATAGTTAAAATCAACGAGGAAAATATCTTCAATCCAACGCTTAGAAATCATTGATCCGAGGTTTATTTTTTTATTGTAGGTCCACCTAGTGATTGGGCAAACATCTATACGGTTAGTGTCCTCTTAAGAATGGCCACGTGGCGTCGTGTCATCGAAGGTTTACTGGTCCACCTTGGGATTGGCCAAACATCCATACGGTCATAGTCCTCTAAGAGTGTGCCACGTGGCCATTATCGTGGGCGGTCAGCGAAGTTTTACTCCCAACTCCCAAGTACCAACTTCTCAAATCTGTATCGTACAGGCAATTGCTAATCGAAGAAGTTCTGAGCGGTTAGAGGAGAGAGAGAGAAAATGGCATCGGCATCGACGTCGAGCAGCGGACTAACCTTCAAGCTCCACCCGCTGGTGATCGTAAACATATCGGACCACTACACGAGGGTAAAGTCCCAAGCGCACCCTGCCCATGTTAGCAGCAACTGCGCTTCAGCATCACCTCCGCCTCCTCCTCCAGCGCAGAGGGTATTCGGGTGTGTGATCGGGATCCAGAGGGGACGGACGGTTGAGATATTCAACAGCTTCGAGCTCCTTTACGACTCTTCCACTGATTCCCTCGACCGTTCCTTCCTCGAGAAGAAGGAAGAGCTCTGTAAGCCCAACCATTTCTTCTAGGCTTTTTCTCCGAAACCCCAATTAGTTGATTAGCTTCTCTCCTGCGTTTTTTTTGCATCTTCTAGTGTTACTTTTTTTTTCCTAAAAATTTCTGGTGGTTTAGGGTCTAGGGTTTGTGCCCTAGATTGAACTTTTACTGTTAGCTCTCAACATTCGACGTTTGAGTCGATTGCGTTCATGAAAACTCGTTTCTCGTTCCGACTTTTTCACTGCTTTTAGGGCTCCTCTCAACTTCCCTGAACTTGTTTTGAAGATTTTGTTGTTGAATTTTTGCTTATGAAATTGGAATTTTATACGCCCTAACACCCCCTCTCTTTATAATGCGAATCAGATAAGAAGGTTTTCCCAGATTTCTACATACTCGGCTGGTATTCGACTGGAAGTGATGCACAGGAACCGGATATGCAGATTCATAAAGCTGTAAGTTCGGAATCCCTACTAGAATTTTCGTCATCTGTGGATCACCCTTTTGGGGGGCAGAAAATGATTTATTTAGTTTTTGCTTGAAAAAAGCTTTCAAAGATATATTTTTTCTGGAGCAAAAAGGGCAATCCCAACAGGCCCTAAGCTTATATTTTTCATGGTTTTTCTGCTTAGGATCATTGTGGGATTGTTAGTCAGTATATGCAATGAAGGGTCATAAATTTTTTCCTGTATTATTAACATGTAATCTGAACTTTTGAAGATTTAGATGGTTAATCTAAACTGCTTATACTTATAAAAAACAGAAAAAATTAACTGTCTATTTTAGCTTGTACAGTATCTTTGTGTTCTCCGGAAAAGATAAGAGAATTGGCAAAAGTGAGGACATGGAGCTTGTTTGGCATTAGAATGTGCAACTTACAGAGGATCCCTCCCTTTGCCTTGTTTAGGGAGCATTTGAAGGTCTGGAATAGTAGGATCTTTAGATTGACATCGGACATGACTCCTGAATATAAGGTAATAGAGGGAAGCAAATGTTTCATGTTCCATGGGCTTCTATATGGATCTGATGTTGGTGAATATGGGTTCGGGACTTGCTCAGAAGTTGGAAGTGGCAGAAATGTTTACAAGTACAGAGGGAGGCCAAGATACGAAGGGAAAAGTCTCGTGGAACATGAAACTTTGACGATGGATCGTCTACCAACATGAGGCCATGTGCTGTTGATGGTATAACTAGAAATGCTATTCCAAACAATGTTTTTAAAGGCGTGTGAGGCTTACGCCTCGAGGTGCGCCTCAGGGCAGAGCTCTTAAAAAACACCCTGAGGCTCAATCAAAAGGCGTTTACACATCTGAGGCGTACGCCTCTCTCCAAGAGGCATTGATGAGGCGATGAGGCTTATGCCTCTTAGTGAGGCGTACGCCTCGTCAATGCCTCTTGGATTGGGCGTACGCCTCAGATGTGCTATTTTTTTGGCATGCTGTTTTAAAAAAGAAATAAAAAAAGAATGTCAAGATATTAAAAAAATAGGTGTCGAAGGGACCCACCATAAAAATAAAATAAAAAACCCTAAGTTTTATATTTAAAAGGGACCCAACATCGATTGATCTACAATTGATTGATGACGAGATTCTGAATTTCGACTTGGACTATCAAGAAGATGTTTTTCATATAATTGATGAAGATGCATTTAATTTAGTAGAAGATTGAGTCTTTGATTGGTATTGTGCTTTTTTGTTAGTGGTTGGGACTTGAAAATATGCTTTGTTTTTTAATTTTTACTACATTTATTTATAGATTTAAATTCAATTTTTTTGTGAGGCTTACGTTTTACGCCTTGAGGCGTAAGCCTCAAGGGTTTGGCTAGTGAGACGCCTCGCTTCACGCCTTAGCGTTTAAAAACACTGATTCCAAATAATGGACTCCTGAGAGGCAGAATTGAGGGTGTTGCTGGAGGGCCTTAAGAGTTTTGGTAAATCTTTGCTGGGTCTGCAACACTGGAAGGAAGATAGTTGGGGGGTGGGGGATTTGTGGTTACGCATGCTAATTCTTAATGAATTTTTATGTAAAGTTTGGATAAAAGGATTGTAACCACTCCATCAAGTTTAAAATCAAGATGCAAAGACATTTCGTGAAATTTTATTGATTTGAACTGTTGATTGGGTTACTCAAGAGTAATAAGGGGTAGGGGTATTGTGGTTTAGAGAGGGAGAGTGTGTGTGTGTGTGTGTGTGTGTGTGTTAAGGGTGAATTTTTATGGTAAAGTTCGGATAAAAAAGATTGTAACCACTCCATCAAGTTGCAAAGACATTGCGTTAAATTTGATTGATTTGAATTGTTGATTGGGCTACTCAAAAGTAATAGTGGTCTAGGGAGTGACATCGATCTAAGATATTTGAGCATGGAGATTTTCATTTCTATTCTCCATGACTAGAGGTCGGAAACAATTTGGTTTCTTGTTTGGGGTTCGGTGACCACTTAGGAAAGCATATTGGGCTTCAATTTTTGATTCTTTCCTACATTAGAATTTAGGCGTGGAACCAAAACTATGTTGGATGGCATGCTTGAGAAGGTAGGAGATTGAAAATCTTGTGGATGGAGAGTCACTGACGCAGGACTAAAGACCTGTCATGCTTCCTTGAATTTTCTTAATTCTAATTCAATTAAAACAAGAAACTCCTGATACAAGTCAACTATTGCAATCAATAATAAATATGTAATTGGAAATAAAATCTCTCAAAACTTATAAATAGTAATTTCTAGAATTTACTATAAATAATTAAATGGGTCCACGTGCTTGACTGAGGCACCGATTCGGTGTAGCGGCAGACCATCGTTGTACAATGCTCCGCATCATTTAATTGTTTCCAAAAACCCATATCCACTTATATATTCAATGTACAATTGTCTAATCTATTAGCTTTACTATTTAGACCAATAGTCCAATCGATAAATCTGTTTTTTTGGTGGTTAAGCTAGGATTGAATCCGTCCTTAAACATTCGATCACTGCATCTTGCTCGTTAAATCTTTTCGATTTTATGGCTAGAATTGCTTGTTCTAAGGTATTATATTTTTGGCTTGTATGATCATGAATACCAAAAGAAATTCTTCAAGTTTGAACCTCTAAGCTTGCTTAATCATTATGAAATCATGGATTTCTCCGGTCTTTTAGTCATTGTATTTCGGCATGAAGTGTGGGAAATGAATGAGGTAGCAGACTTGTTAGCTAAAGATGGGATTAGGATTGTTGGCTGGGGAGTCCCTACCTTCACATAATTTTTTTTCTTTTTTATTTCAAAAATCTTCGTAGTTATTTATATGAGAAAAGTTGTATTGTTGTATAATATGTACTTTAAAAAAATAAGGTAAAATAAAAGACTTGTATGATCTGTAGAAGCTAACCTTTACTTTTTAACGAAACAATAATATAAGGCTAGGAATGGTGGAAACTTTAGCCTTCTTCTGGATGTCTCGAACACAAGACAATTCATGTATGTCATAGATAGATCTTTTGTACAATGCAATAACTAATAAGGTGCATGAGATACTACAAATCACAAAAGTGTATCTCATCCCATTCTACCCTTATCATGATTAGGATAAGATCAATTAATATCTATTAGGATTAGATTATGATTAATTGCTTTCCATGTTTAGATTATTGTCATTATTTATATAAACCCTATTAAGGTCAATGTAATGGATCATCCAGATTATTCAATAAATCTCATTTTCCTACATGGTATCAGAGTATGTTATCCATAAATCAATGCAGTTCTGATCGACATTTTTGATTCGTTATCCTTCTGGTGGGTGGTGGTGTTGCCTGTCGGGCCTGATTCAACTTCATTGGTACATAACCATCATTGCCGCGCAGATCTCCCTTTAGAATCATCATTGTTGCTTCTCTGTTTGTGTTAATATAATCTGCAACCGTCAGAACCGTCTTGCTCAGACTAGATTCGCAATGCTTCTCATTGTTCGGATATGTTTGGGCCACTGTTGTTGCATCAATGCCCATCTTTTGGCTGCAATTCTATGCTATTTGAGTTGTTGAATTACTGTTTAGGTCAGATCGTTGTGCAGTCACCACCGTTCAACCATAAAAAAAATTCATTGTGCATCTTTGAAAACCATCATAGTTGCTGCCTTGCTCAAATCAGCCTCCATCAACGTTGTTTTGTCATCGACCTTGGCTGCCCGAAACCCAACTCCTTTTGGCTAAGGCCTAAAATTGCTTAGCCCATCTCGTCCTCTCTAGCTTAGGTTGTTGTTTCCTTTGGCTGTTTCCTTAATAAGGCTTTTACTTGTCAAAAAAAAAAAAAAAAAAAATTGCTTGTGGATTTTTAAAAGCCCAAGCTTTTGGAGTCCAGAAGAGGCCCCACACTTCATCGCTTGAGGACCCATAGAGCCCAAGCCCGTGAGGCAAAATGATACCCACACATCTTGGCCCGATGAAGTACATGTCCTTTTTATCAGGCCATTCGAGTAGAACCAATAGCTCTTCATCTCTGTCATCATCTTCTTTTCTCTTTTCTCCAGATTAAAATTCGACGGGTTTCGATTCAACCTAAACCAAAGATTTCTTCTTCTCAAGGACAATATCATACTCGTTTTCAATAATCCTAAACCGAATGAATTGAAAAAAAATCAGGAGGGACCATTATGGCCGGATCACCAATCTAACTGGTAACCACCGGTACTTCACTGGCGATCATCGACATCAAAACTTGATCAAGGAAATTCAATCATATCGGAACACTGAAAGTGGCGACAACATTCTTCAAAGGCTATTCAACTTCAAGGCTAAGGATTTTGACAAACTCATGATGATCATTGATCCCCATTAGGTTGAGGGGGAGCATTAGAGATAAGATCTTTGGTACAATGTAATAAGGTGCATGCACTTACAAAAAAAAATGTAATAAGGTGCATGAGATATGCCGAATCACAATTAAGTGTATCTCATCACCTTCTATTAAGATTAGATTATGATTAATTGCTTTTATGTTTACATTATTGCCATTATCTATATAAACCCTATTAAGGTCAATGTAATGGATCAACCAGATTATTCAATAAATCTCAATTTAATACCATGTCAGTTCAACTTTCATCTCAATAAGCAATTTGGCCTTGCGACAAAAATATTGTTTTTTTAGAAAATGTTTTCTAGAGCATCTTCAATTCCCAAAACCAAATTTATAGAAGAATGCATACTTCTTTTTGGAAAGCTCAAAATTTCTCATTTCTGCAACTGGCATGCTTCCTTATTTTTTTGACTAGTGGGCCGCACGTGTTGTAGGGGCCTTTTTGGAAGAAGTGACAAAATACGAAATTCAACCCAAAGAGCAGTTTGGAAGATTAGTTTAGAAAGTAATTAAAGTTGTTATTGAGAAACTGTTTTGGAAATATGGAAATAATGGCATAGTAGCTAATTAAGTGGTTATCAAGAGGCTGTATTGAAAATAAGAATGATGGCATGAAAAAGCAATTAAGTAATTATTAAGGGGCTGTATTGAAAATGTAATTAATGGCATAGGAATGGGTGAGTATGTAAGGGGCATTTAATGAACATTTTTAGTTTTTGGTGGAGAAGGGCATTTATGAACTAACAGGTTGCGTACGTTTTTTGTCTGATTGGCCTAAGTGAACGTCATGTGGCAACCCAAGTTTTGGCTTTAAAATAGTAATAAATATGTGCTTCCTGTGGTTGTGGAGGTGGGTTCAACATTTTGTCTTTGATAACTAGAGCAGAAAGGACTGCAGATGCCAAAAATGTTGTGTTCTGCATATGGTTAAATTTGTTAGCGGTTGGATGCCTCAACTTCAGTATATGTGCTGTGTAACACTTGCTTTTGCCGTGGAGAGAGGATTGGGACTAGATAAGGAAACACTGATTTATACATCTCTTTTTTGCATTTCTCATCATGCTCACCTTGATATTTAGTTCTAATTGTTTATGATATTTCCCTAATTCAAGCTCATATGCTTTGATTACAATTCATTGAAAATTTCACTCTAAGTAGGTCTCTATGCTCAATATATTCAAACAGCCTTCTGCGAAGTTCTGTGTTGAAATAAATGGGGTGTATATTTATCAGACCATCCTAATCAGCATCCTTTTTGAAACAGTTAATGGATATCAATGAAAGCCCAGTTTATGTGCTTCTCAATCCTGCCATCAGTCATGCACAAAAGGATCTTCCAGTGACCATCTACGAAAGTGGTATGTGGTCTTTAATGTTATCTGTTTATCCCAACCGATGTTCTATGATAATTCTAATATGAATTAGTTCTTATTCATTAGCTAGTGAAATTGTTAGTCCTTCCTATCACTAAGCTGTTTTTGTCTGATTTTTTTAACTGCTACTGAGTTGTGATATTGTCATTTACTTATTTGTTTGGTTGTCCCGAAGAAATGAACTCCGAGAAGTTATGAGTGTGGAGGCTTGTACGCACATCCTAGGAAAGGGGGCACGCTATACATAGCTGGCTCCATCTCTGCTTCGTCCCCCCACCCCATCCAAAAATATTTGAATCCAAGGTTTAAAATTTCGTTTCGGAGGAATGTCTTAGTCAAGTGAAAACTGAGACACTCTGAAACGAAACAAAACATTGAAAAAATGAAATTTCCGAAACATTATGAAATATTTCCAAAACATTATGAAACATTCCCAAAATCATGAAATCATGTTTTTAATCTGTTTTTTTAATTGTATCGTAATGTCTCGGTGAAACAAACCGAATCATTACGAAACGAAACAAAACATACGAAACATGCAACATGTTTCGTTTTGGTTCTCTTAAATTCTGAAATGTTTCGTCCAAAACATTCCAAAATTTTAAACCATGATTGAAGCCCATTTAATGGAATACGATATACTGAAACATGATATATGTCAATACTGTCATACAAAAACCTAAACCGCTTTGTTTTTTTACCTTTCCATTTTTCCTTGCCTGCTCCAAGTTAGAAAGTTTGCCATGGTAGCCAAAGGATTAGTTGTTCACTGTCTTGGCTTTCTAGAAACTATTAGAGCTAAGACAAATTTCAGCGAGCCCCCTTCTCCAAGGCCAAACAGCTGATCAATTTATGTGAACTACATCTGCACCACTGTACTTCTTTTGGAAGAGCCCTGGATTAATGCTTTCCTCTGAGATTTATGACTGTTCAGGAAATTTGATGGCTTTTTCATATTAAAATTATTTGGTTAAAAACATGCTTGTTGGTGGGGTCCATCCTGGCCTTGCAGAAGTTCAAATTGGCCATATCAGTTTTTCTTCGAGATTTATACTGACAAATGGCAATTTTATTTTTCTGGGGGTGGATTGTTACAATTCAAGAATTGCATGTCATAGATGGGATTCCACAGCTAATATTTGTTCGTTCAAACTACACTATTGAGGTTGGTCCTGATCTTTCTTTTATATTGTGTATCATTTGGCCATTACGAACTATGATCATTTAATCTTTTCCTTTTTCATTCTAAGACTGTAGAAGCAGAACGAATCTCAGTTGATCATGTAGCGCACCTTAAACCCTCTGATGGAGGCTCAGCTGCAACTCAATGTAAGGTTTTTTGTTTCATTGTTGTTTTGCGATTTTTCTAGCTTTATTTCCTCTCTTTATTCTCTTTCTAGAAGTTTTCCTTCTGTCAATGTACGAATCACATTCATGTCTATTAATTATGTTTTGAGTGCAGTGGCCGCAAATCTTACAGGCATACATAGTGCCATAAAGATGCTTAACAGCAGAATCAGGGTGCTTCACAATTATCTTCTCGCTATGCAAAAAGGTATTCCTATATAACTTAAATTACTTTACTGTTGCTGAACAGCTTCCCTTGGGGGAAATCTGGGCCAAATTTTGACTGTGGTGTGTAATGCAGGTGAAATTCCTTATGAAAACTCGTTGCTCAGGCAAGTTTCTAGTCTTCTGAGAAGATTGCCAGCCATTGAGTCGGGGAAATTTCAAGATGATTTTTCGATGGTGAGTGTCTTCCATTCCTGTTACCACCAACAATGTCGTCAGTTTCATCTAGAGAATTACTATATATATATATATGGGCTTTTGAATCTTTATATTCGTTTCTTACACAAAAAGAAAAAAAGTAGGCCAAAATATTCTGCAGTTTCTGCCGTTTTGTGTTATTCTGGCAGGTTTCATTTAAAGAGAGATGTTTGGAGGATTCAGAATTTGATTTGCATTATCATTATTGAATTTTGGTTCAACACATTCTCTTCTTTTGTAGGAATACAATGACACACTCTTGATTACTTACCTTGCCATGATCACCAACTGCTCAAGGTACGATATATAGTCTCTCTAAATTTTGAGTTTTCAAGGAAAAGACGTTTTTGTATGCTTCTACACTCAATACCATGCACTGACCATAGAACGCAAATATTTTACACGTGTTGTGTCCAGAAAAAAAATGTTGCATGTTGACTGGATAGAAACCATAAAACTACTATTTTTTGAACCCCATGTCCTTAGGAGTACGTCATCCATAGTCCCTCAATATTGGATGCTCATCAAGATTCATGTGGTATTCATCTTGAGGACCATCCTGCCCATGTATGGACCCTGAGGGGATGTACTAAGAAATTGCAAATAGTTGACTGGATAGAATCCTTGAAGTTGATCATTTTTTTTAGCTGCGATGGTGTCCTCCCAAGGAGTATGTTGTCAGGTCCACAATGTTGGATGCTCCTCAAGATTTGTGTGGTACATATTCTCGACGACCATCCAACCATGTGGCCATAAGGACCCTTTCTCTGTTACATTTAACATGAAAGCCTTCAATTTTTTTGCAGTACCATGAATGAGGTGGTCGACAAATTCAATACAGCATATGACAGGCATAGTCGGAGGGGAGGCCGGACTGCATTCATTTGAAAGCCACTCAACTCTTCTCAGGTGGGACTCCTACTTGGTATATTCTCCAGGAGAGGCAGTAACTCTCCTTTTTGTGGGCATTCACATAAAGTTTTTGGGAATTATGTTGCCTGCAACAAAAAAAGAAAAGAAAAAATCTAAAAGTTAGTAACTTCTTTTTTGTTTTCCATTTCAGTTTGTCATACTCATTTCAAAAGATGTATCAGGGATTAGGTTTGGTGTGCTTGGAATTGTGGCTGAGGGGTTTGTGTTACCTACATACATTATGAAAGAAATTTGTAACTTAAAAATGTAGTAACAATCCGAAATCTTTCTAAAATATATTCTTGAGGTGGGATCCTCTTTAAAACCTCTCTGGTATTCTCTCTTTTTGGTAAGCAACCTCTTTGGTATACTTGAGCACTATACCCGCTTCAGATTATCAATCAATGGCATGCAGAATAAAATGGAGTAAAAAAGCAATGGTCTCCAGGTCCATGGAACTGTTATCCCTGATGGGAGAGCCCATTTCGCGGCCAGGCCAACCAAACGCACGGTCAGCCAAGGCAGGTCCCTAACATTTATTATTAGGGGGAGTAATTAATATTTACCTATAAAAAAAATAGACAAAAAGTTACCTATTATAGAAGCATAATGGTCATTTACAATCTGTACTAAAGGCTTGAAGGTTTGTCATTAAAGGCTCGGGTTCTGGGACCCCCATTTTGGCGTACCCACATAGAAGATGAATCAATGGCTGATTTTTGGTGCAGATGATCTCTATGGTGAGGAGATCATCCTCACAAACATTCAAATTATTCTGATATTCATAGACTGGTTTAGAAGCTGAAGAATTATGGACCGTCGATTTTTATTGTGTAACTTGAAAACCACATTTGATGGGGTTAGAAATTTTAGAATGGGCTGATTTTTTGTTAGGGTGATTTATATGGTGAGGAGATCATCCCCACCAAAAATCAGCCATTGATTCATCTTCTATGTGGTAAGCCAAAATGGGTGTCAAAAATGGGGGTCTCCTGAGCCCGACGTCATTAAAAGTAGTTGAATTACGAAAGTTTTACTTAAGTTTTCAATTCAACATGTGTTCAAATTGAAACAAAGTAAGAAGAAGCAACTTCTTAAGAAGTCAAAAGTTAATTTTTTTTTAGCTTTTGTCTGTAGTCAATTTTTAACTACTAGAAGTTAAAAAATTAATCCAAAATAAGTCAAGAAGTTACTTTTTTTTGTCTTCCCAAACGCCCCCTTAATACCCTTCTCGACTACTTCAAGACTCGGAGAAAAGTCTCAGACTCCCTTGTGTTTGATCATAATTTTCAATAACTCTTAATTGTTCAAGGGAACAAAGTTAGGTGAAAAATAACCCTCTAGTTGAGGTTAAGCTTGGGATTAGTTTGGCTAGTTATGACCATGAATTGGACTAGCTTTCCCCCATTAATGGATCCAAAATAGTTGGTATAGGAAGAACAGTCATCTAGGAATCTAGATTGAAAGCTTGGCCTTAGACAGGCTCCAAATTCCTCAAATTGTTGTGAAGAGTTGGCAGACTATGACTTGTCTGCAGCTGATTGTAGGCTTAGAGGATTGAGCTTGACTTCATTTAAATGGCCTTGGACAACAAGCTAAGCTGTCTGGCATGGATGCCTACAGATCTTGATCTCAAAGTCATTGGGTCCGTGATCGGGTTCAGATTCTTGTCGGAAACCCTGAACAAGTCTGAGTTTCTGTTAACAGACAGCGACATATAAAGTTTGGGCTTATGTACATTTGCTAAGATAGAGACGTTGCTCCAGAAAAAAAAAAAGACCTTGCATTGGCCAAATATTGCTGGAGAAGGGGAGGACAAGGTCAAAGCTATATTCAGGTCCTAGCAATTGGCTTTTAAGGGCATGTTTGATTGCACAGAAAATTTTCCCGAGAAAATACATTGAGAAATTCCTTAAATGTCTGATTGATTGCAACTGAGAACGCATATTTCAATCATGTGAGAAAATGAAGGCGTATTTTCAGGTCGAAATGAATTCAGATCTATCTGGATGGGAAATGAATTCTGATAGGCAATTTCGGATGGGTCGGGCTCAGGGAACCCCTCGACCGTGGATTTCAAGAATCCAACTGTGGTTGTCAGCGCCGACGGCCAAGCATGCGAACACCGAAAGGGGTCAGTAAAGGGGGTCCCCCTCAGTCTGACCCATTTCGGATTTAGTCTAAAAATCTTCTAGCTGTTAAAATCACTTTTTTTTAGTGAGAAATTAAAGGGCTCCACCAAAAAATGAAAAAAAATGATCAAACGTTTGAATCACGTAATCAACGTGATCATGGCGTTTACGTGATACAGGTGGCGAATATCTATTGGACCCATTCAGTCCAATGGGTGTGTGCACAACGTGTATGTCAAGGAACCAATGTCACGTTTCTCCAACTGTCTAACCTAACTTTTCAACTAATAAAACCCTAACTATTCTTTGAGAAAATGGTAGTGGGGAAGGAGACTTTTTAGTTAATTCGATGGGGAGCCTTGTCCATTCCTGACCAGACCTCATTGTACATACTAAAATGTCAAAAACTAACCTAACCCGAGTTAACTAATCTTACCCGAGTTAGTTACGCATTTTTCGGTCTGCACGTGTCAGGTCCTGATGCAATTCTAGGGGAAATTTTGTTGTTGTCACCTTTCTCTCTAAAAATGCCACATGGAGCAACTAATCTTGTGAATGTTTGGCCCATGGTTTAAAAAAATGCCGTTACAACGAAAATAACAGCAGTTAAATGGATTCGGACCTCCCCCGTTAGGTTTAACAGCGGTTAAACGGATTCAGACCTCCCCCGTTAGGTTATGTACCGTTTTAAAGCTCAGAAAATAACAGCCTTTATTTGTCCGTTATAACGAAAGTAATGATCTTATTTTTCGTTAAGAAAAATTTCTTAAGACAATAACCATTATTTTTTCATTATTTTCCATTATAAAGTTATTGAAAATTTGAGATTCAAAATTTGAATTTTGGCGCCCATTATTTTCTATTTTTGCCCCTGTGCGTTATAACGGCAAAAAAAAGATAACACCTCCCGTCCATTATACCGTTATATCGGCCCCTTTTAAACCTTGGTTTAGGCTCACCTCTTGGTGGACCTAAACACCAAAAATCAGCTTGATTAGTGAATTCTAGCAATTAGATTTTAGCACCCCCAAATAAGGCTCAATTCCAATGCCCAAATCCAATGGCTGAAAATCACCAATTTAGCTGATTTTTGGTGTGTAGGTCCACCAAGAGGTGAACAATACATCCATGGTTCTGTGGGTCCCAAAAAGTGTGCCACGTGGCATTCACCCCAAAAATGCCATGTCCTTAATTTTTTTTATTTTTTTTTCCCTTTGGACTCTGGTATTAGTTAAAGGAGAAAACCTCGATACCCATTTCGAGATAGGTTGGATATATAGAGGAGAGGACCTCCTTTTTATAGGAAAAATACGATGGAAAAAAAAGATCCGTTGCCCTAAAACTCAATTACACTGATGAAGGCAAGCTCAAACATTTATGCCTTAAGCTCATGTACTTTGATAGAATTGTCCCTATGGGCACCAACATTCATGCCAACCAAATCCCACCTTGCAACACCACACCATGACCCTAGTCTCGTCTTCGGCAAATCCTTCCCGCAGTAAATCTTTATAAATTCCTACTTTATTTATTTATTTTTTCGATAGGCAAGCCGCAAGCGGGGTGTTGTCAGTAGGTTAGTGGGTATGTGTGCGAGGACGGGTTTGAAACCCAAGTCATGGTATCAACACCCAAATATTTTTGCGGACTTATTATATCTTAAATTTGTATAATATAATCATTTAATAAGTTAAATAAGCATATGGTACAACAAAATTCTCAAATAAATCAAAATTAAGAAATTTTGGTATAGTTATTTATTTTTTTAAAAGAAAAAGTGGGTCCAATTTTATATAAATTACATAAAAACAAGATCTGAACCCAACTCGTTTCCAACCCATTTTAGATTTAATCTTACCGTAACGTCCAAACCCGTAAAATGTGGATTTTTTGTTTTTCTGTTTTTAATTTTAGATACATTTAGCCGGATTGACCGGTTACTTCATGGGTTTATTTATTTATTCATTTTAAAAAAAAAAAATTAGTGATATCCATATGTTAACACTCTATGGGTGCGTGGATGAACATATAGCGCGTAAAATTCCTCATGCATAATAATAGTATTATCTTTTGAAGAATACTACTATAGCGCGCTATACGTCACGCTCCCACTTGACTGGGGGCTGTCAACATGTGCATGTGTTTTGGTAATTACATCACCTCTAATTCCCCTATTTACCGTCAAATGTTGACAGCTCCCCCAATCGAAACGTTAGCGCATGATGTAGCATTCTTATTATTATTTTGGGTATGCCATATAAATAATCTAATTAATAAAATTCAACATGACGAATGGATGCCACTTCTCCTACTTTTGGCCAATTAATCGTCGAGGATTGCCCACAGAGCAAGTGCACTAAACAGTTAGGTACTAAATAAGGTTTTAAATGTCCGTTATAACAGTCCCTTAACGTTACAGTTATGATCAGCCGTTATAATAATTATTTTTCAAATAATGTTATATTTTTTTTTGTTTCAAAATAACGGCTGTTATACCTGGCACTTTGATACAGGACATTTAACCAATACTCTCAAAGGTCGCGACTGATGGGGGCATAAGATTCCTTTATCTCATAGTCTAGATCCATACCCTTAGTGGAACCCTGCTTCATTGGTCCCATTTCAGATAGGTCATCTCACCTCGAGTGTGTCCCATTTATACAGACTGCCGAAATGGTATCTCATTTTTTCGATCTTGGGAGTTATAACGGAAAATATTTAAAATGGGGTCCGGCCCCTATACACTTCAACAAATTGGCATAGGTGAGCGATAAAATTGTCAGGACGTTACTGTTACAAAAGCCATTATTTTTCGTTATAATTAATCTTTTAAACATGGTATTAAGCATAGTTTTAAAAATAGCTGTTTAAACGGTTTTAATGGCCGTTTAAACTGTAA
Organism: Euptelea pleiosperma; assembly: GCA_035048495.1. Classification (NCBI taxonomy): domain Eukaryota; kingdom Viridiplantae; phylum Streptophyta; class Magnoliopsida; order Ranunculales; family Eupteleaceae; genus Euptelea; species Euptelea pleiosperma. The sequence goes on along the minus strand of CM068541.1, from coordinate 9,249,636 downwards.
TGCCCAAGCCCATTTCCGTTAAAACCTTTTAAACACATTTTGACGCTTTGAATTTAACGACCGTTTTTTTTTTTTTTAGAACGGCGGTTAAAATCATTTTAACAGCCGTTAAATTCTGAAAAAATAAAAAAGGCTGTTAAATCCGATAAAATCCATTTTTTTTTTTGAAATTTTCAAATGTAAAATTTTGAATTTCACTGCCGCTTTTTCCGTTAAGTTCCATTTTTGCCCCTGGCGGTTTCAGTCCGTTTTAATGGTAACGCCCCCGGTCTGTTAAACCGTTAAAACGGTCTCCTTTAAACATTGGTATTAAGCTAGCCAAAATAAAAAATAAAAAAAAATAAAAAAAAAGAAAAGAAGAGAAAAGCACAATATTAGGGTTACATGTATTACAACATGGTAGAGCTTTTTTTTTTTTAAAATTAATTTATATTTTTTTAATAAAAATATATTTTATGAAATCTTAAAGAATGGGATTGGATGAGACTCACACATAGCACAAAAAGCCATTAAAATCGAGGAATCATCTCTTCCCAATACCTCTGTCTACTTTAATAACAACAACTTCACAGATTACACTGAACTCCATATTTTAAAATTGCTAGGGTTACTAAAATTAAAATAAATTGGCGGGAGAATTCAAGGCACTTCTATCTATGTTGCACTACTCGAGGTCTCCTGGCACGTGCAAGACATGCAGGTCATATCAACTTACATAGGCTTCCACACGTGCAAATTTTAATATAAATTTAATATTCCTAAACTTGCCCTAACTCCCTTAAACTCAACTCTCATTATATTTTTAATTAAGCTTGTAACGGACGTTATAGTGTCCATTATCCGTTATAATAAAATACTAATATTTTGACATTTTTTTAATACAATGTGACCCATTATAACGGCTGTTATAACCGACGAAATGGTAAGATTACGACACCATCACCACTCATTTCAAATTGTGATATGGGTCCCACCAAACCCTATTTTCGAAATTTTTTTTCAAGATGGTTCATGCATGTCCTAGCGGTTAGGATGTAACGGTCACGGCCTTACAAGTTGCATACTGCTAACCTACGAGAATGCAACACACATATTTTTTGTGACGTCGAGAATAATCTCGTCGCACACGCGGAGGTGACTAAAGAATGACGACGGGCTCGGAAAAAAAATTGAATTTTGAAATAAAAAAATGTTAATGTTATAACAATGACACTTAAAATTAAGCATTTTTATGAGATTTTGTAAAATAATAACAAAATTCCTAATAAACATCTTCATGACGGGATGTCTTTGAGCATGGATGCTCACGGATGCCTAAATGAGGGATGTGACACACTCTTAGAGACCACTTACCATGTGGATTTTTGGTCCATCTTTAAGTAGGTCCAAAAAGTCAGCTTGATTGGTGATTTCTGGCCGTTGGATATGTGTACACCAAGTAATGCTCGAATCCCACATGTTGCATGGATTAAGCATTATTTGGGGGGTACACACTACACACACCCAACGGCTAAAAAACCAAATCAAGCTGACATTTTGGTCCGTAGGTCCACCCTGGGAGCCCGAGTTTGATGTCCCCAGGGAACCAGTTCTCAATATGCCACGTAGAGTACTCTTAAAGGCCCACTGACCTTATGCATGGTTTTTCCACCTTTGATGGATTACACATCAAAAAGCAGTTTTATTGGTGACTCCTAGCCGTTGGTTTACGCCGTTGTAGGTCCAAGTAGGGGTTTGCCAGATTTCCATACGGTCAGCGTCCTCTAAGAGTTTAACACGTGATGATATTGTGGGCGGCCAGGGGTTTTGTCCATGGTTAGCAAAGTTTTACTTCCGTCCAGAATACGAGCCAGGTGGCACACTTTAAGAAGATTCTGACCATATGGATGTTTGACCAATCTCTATATGGGCCTACGAACCAAAAATCAGCCTGATTAGTGATTTCTAAACGTTGGATTTGAGTAATTTTCATGGGTTGATTTTTACCGTGTGAATTTGATCATTTTTGGCCGTTATTTGGGTACAAGGATCCAAAGGCTTTAGATCACTGATCGGGCTGATTTTTGGTTTGTAGGCACATATAAGAATTGGCCAACCAAACATCCATACGGTCAGCGTCCTCTTAAAGTATGCCATGTGGCTCATATTGTGGGCCGTTATTTAAGGCGGTCATATAAGTTATACTCGAGTTGAGGAGTGAGGTACTTGCTGACAAATTAGTTATGAATGAATCTGCACACGCACGATGCACTCGTGCACTTGGAGTTGGGAGCTCAACGCCGTACTATAAACATTTATTGTATTTCAGATTCAGCGCGTGGGCAGAGAAAACTGCCACGTAGCATTCGCGAAGCGAGTAAAACTTCTGTCACAATCGGATTGCAAGTCACACAATCACAGCCAATGAGTTCTCGGCACGTACACCTAAAAGTACAAGTACATGGGTACGTTGCAAAGCCCTTGTGTACGTGCCGAAAACTCATTGGCTTGTGATTGTGTGATTTACAATTTCGTGTGATAGAAGTTTTACTCAGTAAGATTTTTATGTGCATACCCCCCTTTTCTCTGTGGAGCTGTAAAATGTGCCACCTGGTACTCTGGTAGTCTCATGGGCCCACTGACCCATGAATGAATGGCCTACCATTTGATGGTTCTACACACCAACAATCAGACTGATCTGTAATCTCTACCAATTTAGATTCGAACTTTTCATCAGATGATTTCTAGCAGTTAGATCTGAACGTATTTTTTGGGTAGGATTCAATGGCTAGAGATCACCAATCAGGCTGATTTTTGACATTTTTTTACTAGGATGATGTGACACTTAAACGGTTCAATTTAAATATTGCCACGGATGTTTGGCCCACCCCAAAAAACCAGCTTGATAGTTGATTCCTGCGGTTGGTTTTGAGAATTTTTATCATGGGTTTAATGAGCAGGCCCATGGGTAAAAATCATTTGGTTTTATGAAGCCATGATGAAAAAACTCGAATCCAACGGTTAGGAATCACCTATCATGTCGGTTCACAAAAGTGTGGACCAGACATTCATGGAGTCAGTTGAACTTAAAGGTTACACGTGGCATTTCTTTGGCCTGACCAACTACTCTGGTGTACGTTCCTTCAATCCTATGAGCTAGTTATCATTTTTCAAGCCCTCACGTCACGGATTTTGGGCCTTGTAAGTTCATTTAACAAATCATCTTGTTCTTTGGGTCCTGTTTGGATATATTTCTTCAGAAGTATTGCGGAAAAGCACTTCTACAGAAGTCCTAAAAACAAAGGTTTAAAAAAGGCCGTTATAACGAAAATAACGGCCGTTATAATGGATTCGGACCTACCCCGTTACGTTATAGACTGTTAAAACGCCCAGAAAATAATGGCCGTTATAACGAAAATAACGACCGTTATTTTCTGGAAAATTTTGTGAAAAAAAACGGCTGTTGTTTTCATTTTTTTTCCGTTATATTCCATTTTTTCCGTTATTTTTCATTTTTGAAAATTTGAAATTCAAAACCATTTTTTCCGTTATTTTTCCATTATTTTCCGTTTTTACCCCTGAGCATTTTTTTTCGTTATAACGGAAAAAACAGTAACGCCCCCAGTCCGTTATACTGTTATAACGGTCCCCTTTAAACCTTGCTAAAAATAACTATTGGTAAGCGCTTTCTTTTAGAATAACATTTGACGTTCTTCTGTGTATAAAAAATTAGAATTATTGTTTGGCAAAACCAACTATAAGCTTCTGAATTTTTTCAAAATGTCAAAAATGCCTTTAAAAATTATTAGGGTTTTAAAATATATTTTGTAATATAGAAGAAAGATAAGGGACAAAAGGTCAAAACACAACTCATTTTAACAGTGATACACTTCGCGCAAAAGTAAAAAAATGCTTTTTGAAGAAACATCCTCCAAAAAAGCGCCCGTTAAAATACTTTTACAAACCAAGTAGAAATTTATGCTAAGGAAACGCTTCTAAGCACCAAAAGCTCGAGAAACGCTTTCTGTTCCCAAACACTACCCAAGTGGTTTCAACTTTCACAGCTGCTTATGACTAGGGTAAGGGGTATTTAAGTAACATTGCATAAAAGATATGAGAAGACGACGCAAGAAGGCGCTCGTGCACATAAAGCGGGTGGGCCCGTTTGGTGGATAGGTGTATCTAAGTGGGGCAGAAGGGATAAAACTTTTTGAAATTAAAAGGACGGTCCAAAATCACCGCCTTCTTTACGACGATTCCGACGATTCCGCTGTTTTTTAGCGGAAAAATTAAACTATTTCAGAACCCCTTTTTTTGCTTTTTGCCGAGGAAGGGGAGCCCTCCTTCAAATTTTGATTTTTGGATTTGAAAACCACCTTCCCAAAATACCCCTTTTCATCACCAATAACTCTCAAAACACCCCCCCACCTTCTGCTTTCCAGCTATCTATAAGCCCAAAAGTCAATATGATTTGGTAATCCTAGCCATCTGATCTACCCATTACGGTCATGATCTTTTCTTGTAAGTGGGATTTTTGTTTTTTTGAGTATTGGGTCCCACTGGAGTGCATCTCATCCACATTTTTTTAATTAAGAAAAGGCACAGAAGAAAGAAAAACTTCTAGATGAAGCTATGTCCCTTGCATGGACTAGTCTACAAAGACTTTTTGACTTTTTTTGTTGATATTATCGGATAGAACTAAGGTCCATTCATCCTCAGTAGACCTTTGTTCACCTCCTTACTCGTATGGGCCCCACGAATTGATGTATCCAGATTATTGAATTTGGTGGGGTACCACTTGGATGAAAGGGAGGAAGGAGGGAGGAGAGAGGAGGTACATTTTGAAAATCAAAGCTGTGTAGTTGCCTCTCGTGTACTCAACTCAATCACTAGTCATCTCTTTCAAGTCAGATATGTGGGGATTGATTGGTTACTTTTCTTTTCAAAGTCTTTCAAATCTTCACCAACTATCCCCCAAATTTTGAATTTTTTGAAGTGGAAAATAAAAGACTACTTTGGAAATATCTTGATACAGATTTCTGTATCAAAATTTTGATACATAAGTCCTTCTAATTGCCACGTGGCTCTATAGACCAAAAAAAGAAAATCAGTCTGATTAGTGATTTCTAGCCGTTGGATTTGAGCAATTTTTCATCGTGGGCTTGGATCGAACTTTTTCGTGTGTTAATGAAGCCCATTATGGAAAGGTGGTTGGATCGAATGGCTAGAAATCATCAATCATACTGATTTTTGGTGTGTAGATTTATCAAGATGTGGGCCAAGTGGGCCCGATATTACGTGTCAATTTGAGGGATTTTTGTATTTTGCACAGAATTCTGATAGAATGTCTCTAGACTATTATGGTAATTAGGACAAAAATGGAGGGGAATTTAGTTTGGTATGAGGCCCTCATACCCAGTTTGGTATCGGGGAGCAGAGATAAGGAAAAAGAAAACAAAAGTTTGATCCAACAGCCCTTCAAAATGCCACGTGGCATATTCTTTTGGACTTTGGCTCACCTCTAGCTGACCCCACACACCAAATTCAAGGGCTATGATTGGTAATTTATAGCCCTTGAATTCTAGTTTTTTAATTTTTAATCATGGGCTTGGAATCAAACAAGGACTTATTCATGAAGCTCATGATGAAAAATGATAAAATCGTACGGTGAGAAATCACCAACCGTGCTTATTTTTTGTGTACAGGGCCCACCAAGAGTGGGCCAAATAAAATACGCCACGTGGCAATGTGGCATATGAGATTTTGTCGTATGGGAGAGGAGCAACCCTTTTCTTAAAGAGACTCTTCGGAAATTAAGGAGGAAAAACAGGAGTAAAACTTTGATGACGGAGATTGTCATCGAGGTCATTGACAGCCCACGATATGTAACACGTGGCATACTCTTAGGGGACTCTGACCGTATGGTTGTTTTGCCAATCCCTAGCTGGACCTACAAACAAAAAATCAGCCTGATTAGTAATTTCAAACCTTTGGATCTTTGTACCCCAAATAATGGTCAATAATGCTTAAATTCCAACGGTTAAAATCAACCCATGAAAATAACTCCAATCCAACGCCTATAAATCACTAATCATATTGATTTTTGTCTTGTAGGTCCAGCTAGGGATTGGTCAAACATCCATACGGTCATCGTCCTCTAAACGTATGCCACGTAGCTCTGTCATCGGCCTCGATGACAGTCTACTGTGATCAAAGTTTTACTCGAAAAGCAGTGTTACAATTATCCCTAGGTAACTATCGTCTATATTAGAATACCATCCAACGGTCTGGAAATAAGGATGACAATCTTTGATTCTTTATCCCTAGGTAACCATCGTCTATATTAGGATTACCATCCAACGGTTTGGAAATAAGGACGACAATCGTCCTCAGGTCCTCAGGATGATATTATTATTTTCCAACTCTAAAACCTAAACCCCACGCCAACGAAAAAGAAAAAAAAAGAAATTTTTTTCCTCTTTCCATGAAGAGAGAGACAAAGACAGAGAATCAAATCCCCAGTTTGAGTGTTTGACTGGACTCCAAAAACCGAGAAAATAGCCCCATTTTCCAAAATTTTTTTTTCTTCTTCCTCTTCTTCTTCCTTCCTCTGTACTAAGTTTTCAATTTTACAGGTAAAAGATCACTCTGAGGTCGACATTTCTGAACATCGTACATAACAGTCTCTCTGATTCAGAAATGTAGAGAGCAGAGACACCAAAAGATGGAATTTTTTTGCTTTCTCTTTCTTCTTCTATCGACCATCTTCTCTTCTTCAGCTTCCATGGCCATGGCTTCGCAGCAGAGCGATGATTTGGTGGGCTTGATTGACTTCAAGCGTTTTTCTATTCAAACCGACCCATATGGGTTCTTAGAAACCTGGACTTCTAATTCCTCAAATCCCTGTTCATGGAAGGGAGTTTTCTGTTCTAAAGACGATCGTGTCGAAGTTCTTAATCTTACTAACGCTGGCCTCATCGGTAATTTGCGATTGGATCATCTGATAGCCTTGCAAAATCTCCGTCAACTTTTCTTAAGTGGGAATTTTTTCTTTGGTGATCTTTCTCATTCCAGACCTTCTCTTCCTTGCAACTTCGAGACCCTCGATTTGTCTTCCAATAATTTCTCAAACCCCATTTCAGAAAAGTTTCTAGTCTCTTGTGACCGTCTTACTTCCCTTAATCTTTCCCATAATTCAATCCCAGGAGGTATTCTCAACTTTGGTGATTCTCTTCAGGATCTTGATCTTTCAAGTAATCGGATTTCGGATTACGCTCTCTTCAATCACTCGTTGTCGAATTGTCGAAACTTGAATCTTCTCAACTTCTCAAGCAATAAGCTTGCTGGGAAATTGGATTTGGTGCTGGGTATCTCGTCTTGCAAGAATCTTTCAAGTCTCGACCTCTCTTACAATCTTTTTTCTGGAGAGATTCCAGCTATTTTCATGGTTCCAGAATCGATTTCTCTCAAGTATTTGGACCTATCTCACAACAATTTCTCTGGGAAATTCTCCAATCTTGAATTGGGGTACTGTGGCAATCTTACAGTCCTCAATCTGTCTCACAACGGTCTCTCCGGCGACGGATATCCGAAGAGCTTGACCAACTGCCAGCTGCTTGAGATACTAGACCTCTCCCATAACGCGTTGGAGGATCAGATTCCATTGGTTTTGAGGAACTTGAAGAATTTGCAGAAGCTTTCTCTGGCCACGAATAAATTTTTCGGTGAAATCCCCGGGGAATTGAGTCGGATTTGCGGAACTCTTCGAGAGCTTGATCTTTCTGGAAATCGACTCTCTGGGGGCTTTCCTTCAACTTTTATCTCGTGTTCTTCTTTGCAGAGTCTCAACCTCGGCAACAATCAGCTCTCTGGTGATTTCCTCAGTACGGTTGTCAGCACTCTCCCATCTCTGAGATATCTCTACGTTCCTTTTAACAATATAACTGGTTTTGTACCTAGGGCTCTAACCAATTGTACTCGGCTTGAAGTGCTTGATCTCAGTTCTAATAGTTTTACTGGAGAGGTCCCATCTTGGTTCTGCTCTTCCTTCTCTTTCCTGCAAAAAATTCTCTTGTCCAACAACTTTCTTTCAGGGACAGTGCCTTTGGAGCTTGGAGACTGCAAGAGTTTGACTACACTTGATCTTAGCTTCAATAATTTAGGCGGTTCGATTCCTTTAGAAGTCTGGGAACTTCCCAATCTGTTGGATTTGGTTATGTGGGCAAACAATCTCACTGGGGAAATACCTGAAAGCATTTGTGCAAGTGGAGGAAAATTAGAGACTTTGATCCTCAACAACAATTTGATCAATGGAACCATTCCTACGTCACTTGCGAACTGCGCTAATTTGATCTGGGTTACGCTTTCCAGCAACAGGCTTACTGGAGAAATCCCCTCCAGTATTGGGAACCTCAAGTATCTCGCAATTCTCCAGTTAGGTAATAATTCACTTACGGGAGCGATACCACCGGAGTTCGGCAAGTGCCAGAGCCTCATATGGCTTGATTTAAACAGCAATAATCTAACAGGGTCCCTCCCACCTGAACTTGCCAACCAAGCTGGCTTGGTTAACCCCGGGCTTGTTTCTGGGAAGCAGTTTGCATTTGTGAGGAATGAGGGAGGAACAGCTTGCAGAGGAGCTGGAGGACTGGTTGAGTTTGAGGGGATCCGACCAGATAGGCTGGCAGGTTTCCCTATGGTGCATTCTTGTCCATCAACTAGAATCTATACTGGCTTGACAGTCTACACGTTCACACACAACGGCAGCATGATCTACCTCGATCTCTCATACAATTCCTTGTTCGGCACGATTCCGGATAGATTTGGGTCCATGTATTATCTGCAAGTCTTGAATTTGGGACACAACAAGCTGACAGGTACCATCCCTGATAGTTTGGGAGAACTGAAGATGGTTGGAGTCCTTGATCTCTCCCACAATGATCTTCAAGGATTTGTTCCAGGGTCATTAGGAACGCTTTCGTTTCTCAGTGATCTCGACGTGTCGAACAACAACCTCACCGGCCCAATCCCTTCCGCAGGCCAGCTCACCACATTTCCACCATCGCGATACGAAAACAACTCTGGTCTATGTGGTGTTCCATTGTCCCCTTGTGGGCATAACGCTGGAACCCATGCGACAAATTTTAGTTCGCGGGGGAAGAAGCAGTCCATGGCGCTAGGAGTGATCATTGGGATTATAATCTCTTTTTTCATCATCCTTGGGCTTACATTAGCTCTATACAGAATGAAGAAGTCCCAGTGGATAAAAGATCAGAGAGACGAATACATTGAAAGCCTTCCAACTTCGGGTAGCAGTGGCTGGAAACTATCCGGGGTTCTTGAGCCTCTGAGCATCAACGTGAGGGTTCTTGAGCCTCTGAGCATCAACATCGCCACGTTCGAGAAGCCACTGAGGAAGCTAACCTTTGCTAATCTCCTCGAAGCCACTAACGGTTTCAGTGCTGATAGCTTGATTGGGTCTGGTGGGTTTGGTGAGGTCTACAAGGCCCAGCTGAGCGACGGGTGTGTTGTTGCAATCAAGAAGCTGATCCAGGTCACGGGTCAGGGAGACAGAGAATTCACTGCAGAAATGGAGACGATTGGGAAGATCAAGCACCGAAACCTTGTTCCCTTGTTGGGTTACTGCAAGATTGGAGAAGAGAGGCTTCTTGTATATGAGTACATGAAATGGGGAAGCTTAGAGACGGTTCTTCATGACAGGGACAGGGGAAGGGGCTCGAAGCTTAACTGGGCGGAAAGAAAGAAGATTGCTATTGGGTCTGCAAGAGGACTAGCATTCCTTCACCACAGCTGCTTACCTCACATAATCCACAGGGACATGAAGTCCAGCAATGTTCTTCTGGATGAAAATTTAGAGGCGCGGGTGTCAGATTTTGGCATGGCAAGACTGATGAACGCCCTGGATACTCATCTCAGTGTAAGCACCCTTGCTGGGACTCCGGGTTATGTTCCACCAGAATACTACCAAAGTTTTAGGTGCACGACAAAAGGTGATGTGTACAGCTATGGTGTCATACTGCTGGAGCTTCTCTCAGGCAAAAGACCAATCGATTCATCGGTCTTCGGTGATGACAACAACCTTGTTGGGTGGGCAAAACAGCTACATAGAGAGGGGAGAACTAGCGATATACTCGATCCTGAGCTGATGGGACAGCAATCTGGCGAGGCTGATCTCTATCAGTATCTGAAGATTGCTTTTGAGTGTTTGGATGACAGGCCATTCCGACGGCCGACCATGATTCAGGTAATGGCAATGTTTAAAGAGCTTCAGGTCGGTTCAGAGAGTGACATCCTCGACAGCTTCTCTCTGAAAGACACAGTTATTGAAGAATCACAAGAGAAAGAAACTTAGTTCACAACATTTCACTGGAATTGAACTAATGTTGTTCTTGACGGGCAGAGCAGATTTCGTTACTGTGATTTGAACCTTAACAGGTTTACGGGAGGTTGATCCCATATTTTGCTTACTGTAAATAGCACCGGAAGAACTGATAGAGAGAAGTTGAGAGAACCCTTGTTTGAAAGAGAGAATTAGAGAAAGAAAAAGAATGAAATCAGTCTCTCGTTACTTCAAATTCAAACTCTCATCTCCTTCCATCGTATCTATCATACATTTTTTTTCTTCTCTTGTTTTTCTGTTCCATCACAGTTTTGATAACTAAAGTTTTGTTTAGTGGGGCAGAGCAGATTTGGTAACTGTGGTTTTGAGCCTTAACAAGTTTAGGGGAAGTTAATTCCCAAATTTGGTTACTGTAAATAGCGCCATGAAACTGATATAGAAGTTGAGAGAACCCTTGTTTGAAAGAGAGAATTAGAAAAAGAAAAAAAAATAATTAAGAAATGAGTCATTGCTTCAAATTTTAACTCAATGTCCTTTCACCTTATCTATCTATCATACTTATTTTATTTTCCTGTGTTTCTGTTCCTCTACAGTATTGCTAACTGTTTTTTTGTTGTTGTACTTACTGTTGTTCTTGCTGCTTGTTAATAGAAACTTGAAATGGAAAGACCATGTTTATGTTATTTTGGAGGCAACGGTAGTTGTTATGGAGGTGAGATTATATTTATCATTTTAGATTTGTTTGTTTGCTTTTCCAACTGTATAATTGTTTGAATCATTTTAAGAAAGGGCATGATCTAATGATTTCATTTACTAGCATTACTTATAAGTGCCCCCAACCCCTGCATTTAATCTCTCTCTCGTTGATGTTAAAGAGGCACGGAATGGTGCTGTGTCGTTATCACAGAAGGGAAGGATGGTTGTAGGGTTCATTGGAAGGACTGAGAACTGCAAATTGTGCTGTTTCTCACAGTCCAAATTGATTCTTCTAGAGCTGGGGATTCATCGAGGTGGTTGCAAGTTTGTAATGCTATATTATTACTATTATTATTATTTACTTCTTTCTATATTGTTCATAGATAATTAAATTATGGATAAAGTTTAAATCAATTCTCTTGAGGTTGTGTTCCGAGAATCAATTAGGGTGACTGGCCAGGCATGGATTATTTTAGTGCGTCAGCGTTAACCAGGGATAATTAGAACCACAGGGCATGGATCCCAAAAGAGGTTGGGATTTCAGAGGCAATACATAAGGTATTCGCCATGAGTTCTGCAACATTGAAAAGTATATCTACGGTTATTAATATTGTTAGTTCTTTATATATGAGATTATTCGTTGCCAAATTGGGCAATCTCTTATGTAATGGGCAGACTGTGATGATATTTATGATTCGAATCGGATCATGTATGACTAAAGAATTATAGGAATATAGCACTTGCTGAAACAGGCTCAATGGCAGAGAAATTGAAATAACTGAATTCTTCATTTTCTTCCTTTTGTCTCCAATTTTTGTTGAGGGGGACAATGAAGTTAAAATCTTCCCACATTTCTTTATGGTGGTATGTCAACTATCATTTCATTTTCTACATACATTTTCTGGAAGCATCATTTTTGTTATGTATTGATTTAACTGGTTTATGATTTTCGTTTAATAAGCAAACTGAAAAACCTAAGTTTATGATCTGCTATCACGCGGCCATTAAAGGGGAGGAGTTCCATTTGATGTGCTACTACTACCTTAGAGAAGATATGCCAGTAGCTATACTGTGAAGATATTGATATTATCCATTGTACGTATTACCTTCTTATGCCAAAACTTAGTTTGCTGTACCAGCTATGTTTATGAAATCTTCTTGGGTCCTTGTGCTGCAAAGCATGACAAAGATATGAGCAGAAGTTACTGAACTTGGAATTTAATGAATTTCACATTTATTTTATTTTTATTTGGATTCATCAACAAGGTATGTTCTTCGACTTTCTATTTACGTTATGGTCTTAAATCTGGAGTTTGAAGTATTATTTCAGTTCATTTTTTCAATCCTTGTTGTTCTTTTAGACATGTTTGTGTGTCGACAGTTTTGAGATGAAAGAAGTTGTTTAAATTGAGCTCGTGCATGAAGACATTGACGGGCGGCTTCTGATTTGGTGGTGGTACTTCCTTGAAGGTAAACTCATGATCTAGAACTGGTGTTGGTTTAGACTCTGTATTAACAAAGTGGAAAACATGATACAATTGGCTTTAAGATTCAATTTATATGGATACATGGAACTTACTTTCATAGTGGACATGATGCGTCCATGTATTTTCAAAATTGTCTTAGTTGTCATTACCTTTCATTATTGATTTGTTCTATATCAGTAGATAACGCGAACTTTGCGCCAGTCCAAGAGGAAAATTCAGGGAAGCCGAGTATCAATCACATGCATCACAAAGGGAAGCGACCTGTCTAGAATGGACATAGGATGAGTCAATGCCGGGGAAGGGATCCACTCTAAACAACCTCCATTTTGATTCTCCACCTCCCCAAGAGGTAGGACCTTATCAATCTTTTTCCTAGTCTAAAAATATGGGAAATGTGATTGCAGGGTATTCAAGCCTATAAAGAAATTTCATGGTGGTAGATCATGATTTTGGAATCTACTGATATATTAATTGTATATGAAAGTAATAAAATTTTCTCTTCGGTCGTGTTGTGACCACAGAAAAAGTCTTCTAATTTGTAAGCCAAAAAGTGTTGATCTAGAGAACTTTTATGGACATTTATAGGCAAGAATCGTTTTTAGAAAGCTTTACTGAAGCCAACCACACAGGGCCTTAGCATCTTTTTCTTTTTCAATTCATTAATGGGGAGCATTTAGAAATTTTAGCCTGGTAATATATCATTGATATTTGAGGACGTTAGGATATCCCATTGGCTTTTTAGGCCCAGAATTCTACTGGGCTTGTTGTATTAATAGGGCCAGCCTGCTAAATAATTTGGCCGAGCTTGGATTGCTTTTTAGTGAAAATAAGCTTAGCTCAAATCTAAAGGTCCAAGCCATTATGACGACCAGGCCTACTTTTGTTTTGGGTAGAGATCAGCCTGGCCTGAACCTGGCCCATTAACACCCCTACTGGCATCTGACTGAATGTATATAAAGCTCCTCATATAAATAATTCGCTTGGCCATATCACTTCCCTAAGAATCATAATAGACGTGATATTTTTCTTGGTTTCCATTTCAATTCTTTAATGGAAAATGCAGAAAACACAAAAATTGCAGATAAATTTACTCAAAAACCACAAGATCAATTGAGGAACATAGTCCATCCCACGAAAGCAATCCTCGCAAAAGAGTAGGAGCAAGTGATTATTCAAGTAATTACTAGATCAATTGAAATTGTAGATCTTTGATTAGAAAACTTATAATTTAGTCTTAATGCAGGTTTGTTTAGATCAAAATGCTCAGACATAGTAAGCGAGCGATGCCATCAACATGGTTTAAAAAGTGTCCGTTGTAACGAAAATAACAGCCGTTATAATGGTAACACCCTGATTTTCTGACTTTTTTTTTTGTACTCCATGTGACCCTTATAATGGTCGTAACGGTAACCTTAAGTGACTGTTAATACTGTTACAATGGACTATTTGTAACCTTACCATTATTCCTAGTGGCTGTTGTCCCTATTGTTGCTGCTAGGTCCAGAGTCTTAAGATCCACACGACAGAAATATGCAAGATCTTTTTTTTTTTTTCGATAAATCCAAGCAGATATATTAGAAAGGAGATCGAGAAGATCTCAAAGCAAACACAAGGGAGGGGTGTGAACGGCCAAAACCATAAAAACAGAGAAACTAGAGCACCACTGCGCTCTCCAAAATTACATTAAAACTAAAAATCGTATCCCCAAAGCAAATGCCTCAACTCAGGGAAGATGTTACTCCAACTAAATAAGAGAGCCTTGATACTAAGAATTGCTTCATGAATGGCGCATTCCTTGCCTTTAAAGACTCATATTTCTCTTCAACCATACACCCCAAATAATAACGAACGGTAACATCTTCCATAGAAGGTGATGCATTAATCTGGGGCCAACGTCCCAACAATGCCCCAATAGACTCCGAGAAGACCCAGGACAAACCCTTTTATGCAAGGAAATATAACCATATTTATTTGGCAAAATCGCAGTGCAAAAGTAGATGATTAGTACTCCCTGTTGGCCTTACACATAGCACAAACGCTTACTAATATCCATCTTTTTGCAATCAAATTATCAATAATGAGTTATTTGTCTAACGATGCAACCCAAGCAAAAAAATGCACTTTTGAAGGAATTTTAACTTTCAAAATATTGGGACACAAGGAGTGTGCAGAAAATGGGTGGGTCAAGAAGTCATAGAAAGAATTCACTAAAAAAGAACCCGATTTGAGATGCATCCAAGATAAGTGATCCCAGTGTTACAAACCGTATAATATTTCAAGCATTCCATCATCAACTCAAATTGTTTTCCCTCCCAAACAAAGAGTCGTCTTCTAATACCTAGGTCCCATGGAACCTCCAGAAATATGGAAGATGATGAACTGGTCTAGACATAAGGCTGACGATACTACAGTATCATCCTTAGGGATTATAGTATCATTTTCCCACGTAGGAAACTACCTAGGTTGGTGTCAGTTGAAACTCTGGCTTCTCTCTGCACATGTGATAGGAGGAGTGATATGTACATCAATTGAGAGGAATCAATAGAGAAGATGCTGATTTTTTGTAGGCCCCGACCTCTCAATGGGTATGGTGTGAAACATACGGTCATCGGTCTCTGAGGGTGTGTTTTGGCAGCGGACCTTCAGCCAAAGTTGCGGTCTTGGAGGTGCACACCTTCATGGTGCATACCTATGAAGATGCCCTGATCTTTCTTTACAGGTGTTTGGTGCACACCTCCATGGTGCATGCCTATGAAGACGTTCTGATCTTTCTTTACAAGTGTTTGGTAGTACACTCCAAGACGTGCGTCTTTGTGCATACATGTGTTTGGTAAGTGTCAATTTATACGATATGATGGTTCTGATTACACATTTTCATCACTTGGTCTGGAACGGGTGAACCAACATCGTCGTTGATGTGCCGTGGTAGTATACAATATTACTAAAACAGGACATATTAAAAGAGAGGGAAATTCTATTTGCACCCCACAAATTCTGTAAGCATCCCATTTGTGTCCTTTTTGGCCAAAAATGAGAGAGAGAGAGAGAGAGAGAGAGAGAGAGAGAGACGACGACGACGACGACGACATCCTCCTTCTTCTTCTGTTTTTTTTATTTTTTTTTCAGGTGAGAGAGGGAGGGACGAAGGGGGTGCTGGTTTTTTTTTTTTTTTTTTTGTATTTTTTGGCGTTAAGGGTATTTTTGGCCAAAAAGCATCCAAATGGGGTGCTTATGGAATTTGTGGAGTGCAAATAGAATTACCCTAAAAGAGAAGACTGATCTTCTCAGAATAATGGTATATTCCATGACCGTCTTTTGGTCTACATCTTAATACTCTCATCTAGCCTTAGTTTGCTAACCACTCCGATGACCACCCACAATATAAGCCACGTGGCACACTTTCAGAGAACGCTGACCATATGGATGTTTTCCCAATCCCTAGATGGGCCTACAAACCAAAAATCAGCCTGATTTGTGATTTCTAACCTTTGGATCATTGTACCCAAATAATGGGTAATAATGCACAAATTCCCACGGTTAAAATCAACCCATGAAAATGACTCCAATCCCATGCTTAGAAATCCTTGTACGCAAAGTTTTACCCCCGCAAGTTTTCTAATAAAAACCAAAAAACCTATTTTTCCTCAGTTTCCTTTTTTTGATCAAGGTATAAAGGAGGCCGTTTTAAGGGCATAGCGGATTGGGGGTGTTACCGTTAAAAAGGAAAAAAAAATGACCAAGGGCAAAAAAGGACTTGAAATTCAAAATTCAAAAACGAAAAAAATGGAATTAACGAAAAAATAATGGATTTAATGGCCGTTTTTTTCCACAAAATTTTCAACAATTTAACGGCTGCTAAAACGATTTTAACGGCCGTTAAAAAGAAAAAATGACTGTTAAATTCAAAGCTTAAAAATGGGTTTTAACAAAACGGGAGATCTTTAGGTCAAGGTTAAGGTGGTGGTGGGTGTTTCAACAGAAGTATAATGTCACTATTATTTCCGTTAAACCTAAGAACTCTAAGTCAAGGTTAAGTTTGAACCTAAGAACTCTAATTTATTGTCCTTTTTTAGTGTACCATACAACTTTATTAAAAATTTGAATGAAAATTTGTAGGGAAGACTTTCGAACTTTTTCAGAATGGTGCGTACTTTGTGTAGAAATTTAGTCCCACATTACTTGGGAGAAAAGAATTCTTCTAATGTATAAGGATGAGTGTTGGAGCTTAAAGGCGGAACCCTTGGATCTCCCAATTTTGTGCTTATTGAGAACACATGTGCGCGCGTGTGCCGAGCCAAGTCGGGTTGAGTTGTGGGTACCTATCTTGTTAGCTAAGTTATTTTTGAAAAAATTCATTTAATTTTTCTTCGAAATAATGGAAAGCTTTCTTCTTCTTCTTCTTCGATTTCTGTTTTACGCTATTTATCAAATAAAACATGCTACTATTGTGAGTCCGCTACGGTCAACAAATTGGAGTGTTACCTTTGTTATTTGTTTTTGGACTATTGAATCCGGGGAGTGGACGTCTAATTTCCCGTCAACAACACTCCAGAGTGTACGTAGGGGGCGAATCTACCTTAGGACAACGTGTTGAATGCATTCCTCAATCCATCTATTCTACAAACTAGTAAATTCCTCAATCCATTTATTTCTCTATTTCTCTTTTTTAATGATTGTTAATTATATATGACACTTACGGCCGTTATAACGAAAATAACATCCGTTACAACGGCTTCGGACCTCCCACATTACGTTATGTACCATTAAAATGCCAAAAAAATAACGGCCGTTATTTTTCCGTTACGACAAAAATAGCGACCGTTATTTCTGTTATTTTCCATTTTTACCCGAGTGTTGCAATTCGTTATAGCGGCCATTATAGAGGAAAAACGGTGACGCCCTAGTCCGTTATCCGTTATAACAGCCCATTTTAAACCTTGTATGATACAACGTAACGGGATTGAACGATGAAGTTATAACGGCAGCTTTATTACACTCTTCACATTTTTATTTTTATTTAGGCCCAGAATTCTGGGTGGGCTTATGGGCTGTCTGCTGAGATTAAATGGTTGAGAGAAGCCCATTTGATGAACCCAGGTTTCAGTGGACGAGATGATGGTCAAGATTTAGCTTGTCATCCCCTTTTATAGTTGGTCTCTCTAGAGTCTAGACTAGAAACTAACACGACTACGAGGCAAGACTTGGCCAAACAAACCCAACCCGGAAAGAACCAAAAACCTCAAAAAAAATCTTTGACTCACTCACTCTCTAGTGGAGTTGGTAGAGTAGAGGAACGAGAAGTCGGTCCGAGTCCAGGTCCAACTTGTCTTTGGTTAGAGAAAATCTTTGATGTCACATCAATATTTGGTTCCCAATTACAAAATGCTACGTGGCGCACTCTGGCTCAATTGCTAACGTTACCGTTATGTCCATTATAACCGGTCGTATCATAGTTACAAACACAGTCAAAATAACGAATGTTATAACGTCCTTTTCCATTAACGTTATTCTTAATAATTCAAAAATATAATGAAAACTATAATCATAATCATGGTTTAAAATACGGTCGTTATAATGAATTCGGACCTCCCCATTATGTTATGTACTGTTTTAACACTCAGAAAATAACCGCCGTTAACATTCGTTATTTTCCGTTATAACGGAAATAACAACTGTTATTTGCTGAAAAAAAATTTGTTAAAAGAAGCCCATTATTTCTGTTATTTTCCTTTATAAAGTTATTGAAAATTTGAATTTTGGAGCTATTTTTTTTCCAGTTATTTTCCCATTTTTTCGTTTTTGCCCCTGAACGTTTCAATCCATTATAATGGAAAAAACAGTAACGTCCCAGTCTGTTATGCCGTTGTAACGGTAAGTCCATTTTTGTGACTTATTTTTTTAAGTAACGTAACGGTTTAGAAGCGATACAGTTATAACGGTCAATTATAACATTTTTTAAAACCATGGCTAGCTCGTTCTATCTGAGCCCACTGACTCATGATGGTTTAGCTCATCTCTTGGTGGACCTAAACACCAAAATGATTAGCCAGATTAGTGATTTCAAGCTGTTAGATCTGGGTACACAAAAAATAAAAAAAATGGATGAATCCAACAGCTAGGAATCACCAATCAGACTGATTTTTTGTGTGTAGGTCCACCAAGGCGTAGGCCAAACATCCATGGTTCAGTGGGCCGGACCCTTGGTAGACCTACCCGCCATCGGATTGTTATCTCTAATCTGATGTGACCAAAAGTTACATCACGGTCCGTTGGGATGTGGCTATATTCAACCTTTTTTTTTCTCCCAAGAGATGCGGTTGAGTGTAAAACAGTAATTCCCTTTTTGCACCACCCTTTTTCGGGGCGGACTCCTGGTCGGGTCACACCCCAAAAAGAGAGATCCCTCTCTAGAACGAGTAAAACTTGGCTGACCGGCGACAATCACTGACCGCCCACAATATGAGCCATGTGGTATAGTTTTAGAGGACACTGCCCATATGGATGTTTGGCCAATCCCTAGGTGAACTTACAAACTAAAAATCAGTAACCGTTGCCCGTCAGCCAAGTTTAAGAGATCTATCTTTTTGGGGTATGTCCCTAGTTAGTAAATTCGAGTATTATATATGTTTAATATCTGATTTTTTTTCTTGAAAAAACGTTTAATACGGCCGTATAAAATAAAAAAATCAGAAAAATCAAGAATTTTAAGACTACGAATAAAACGTGTATTATTCGCGTTTAATACACAAAATTTATATTTTTTTTAAATAAAAATATATTAAATGGCCGTATAAAATGAAAAAAAGAAGATAAAATTCAGGCTCTTGAAGGCTAAACAAATGTAACATTTCAACAATGAACGAATTATTTTATCCCGAAACCGAATTAAACTCGAATTTTCTCGTTTCGAATCTTTGCCATATACCAAATTGTTAGCTATAGGTATATGCACGTGGCTCATATTGTGGGCGGTCAGTAATTGCTGCCCGTCAGCCAAGTTTTATAAAGAGATCTATCTTTTTGGGGTATACCCGGCCCGGGTAGGAAATGGGGTGTGCGTGTATATGTGCTCCTTTTTTTTTTGTATCAAATTTTGAATGAATTTTCGAAGACAAACCTAAATTAGGCTCGAAATTTTTCCTTATCGTCGCACTTTCGTGACATGCAGAATTTCTAATATGGACCACGACCTGCAATGATGCGGATGTTGATTTAAGACTTATTGCAGGAAGAGGTGAATGATTATTAACCCCTTTTCATGTTGGTTTTTAGTTGAAATTTGAAAATGTGGACCAGTTATGAGAGCACTGCTCCATTGCTAGGCAACATGGAGATTGTGGGAGGCACAAAAACATTGAAGCTCTCTGACTGTGACATTGAAAACTAAGTGATTAAGTGGATAGAAATTCAAATTGGCATCTTTTACTCAATTTTAATGACAATTAGATGATCCTTATCATTTTATGGACTCTCTGATTGGCTAAAAAATGAGGCTCTAATTTTATATGTGGGGTCCTATACTTATGGTGAATTGTGCTTTTTCATGACGTAAAAATATTTCTTGATTTTGGAGGAGAGATCCATCGATTATTGGGATCGAGCGAGGAAGGAAACAGATAAAATCTTCTTAAGGACCCAATTTGATCATCGTCATATCACCCAATTTGATCATCATCATCATCATCTATGCCTTGTACCCAAATCTTTGGGGTCAATAATATAAATCCTATTTTGTCATTTGACTCTGTTTAAAGTTATATCTTCTGCCAAAGTATAAAGGGGGTGTTTGGATTGCCATTTTTAAATTTGGAAAAGTATTTCTTTTTTTCGCAGAGACTTTTTCCAGAAATACGTTTGTTTGGATGACCATTTTTTAAAATAACTATTTATTCCATAAAAATATATATTTTAAGTCAAAAAATCTTTTAAAGAAAAACAGCTGAACAAGTAAATAAAGATTTTAAAATTTTGGTAGAAGTTCAATGAACATAATAAATAAATAAACAACTTTTGGTACAAGTTCCCTTCTAAAAAAATAAAGACATTATATTGGTGGGGCCAAATAAAAGAAGATAAATATAAAGACTATGTTAGACCTTTGCAAAAGTTAAAATATAAAACACATCCAAACTAACTTTTTAACTTTTTGGCTTATAAAAGTCAATAAGTTACTTATTTTTGTATTGCCAAACGCCCCCTTAATGTCTTCAATGATGTTTTAAATGTGCCAAGGGAGACTATATATCCTTTCATATCATGAATTACACACTATAAGTTTTAATTTTCATTTAGGCCCATTCTGGGTGGGCTTATGGGCTGTCTGCTGATATTAGATAGTTGTGAGAAGCCCATTTGATGAGCCCATATTTTGGAGTAGCAGAAGAAATGGACCAGATCATGATGGTCCAAATTTAGATTTTTCTCACATTTGACATTTCTAGTCTCCGGTCCTCTTCGTCTCCTAGGCTAGATTGGGTCAAACAAAACCAACCAGAAAGAGCCCAAAATCCAAAATTTTTTTGACTCACACTATAGATAGTGGAGTAGGTAAGGGAGGAATGAGGAGTCGGTCCTCGTCCAACACGACCGTAACCTCTTTTGTCTTTGGTTTGAGAAAAAACTTTGACGTGACATCAGATTTTGGTGTCCAACCCCAAAAGGCCACGGACACACTCTGGCCCAACTGCTAAGCTGGAAGATTTAAATTGAACGGTTATAACAGGTAGAGTTAGGCGAAATTTTCTGAAGCATTGGCCAATCACACCGCTCCACAATCCCGCTGATGCTTTTGAACAAACCCAGAAATGTTTTTTGAACAGCGGATTGTGGCGCGATGTGATTCGCCACTGCTTCAAAAAATTTCTCTAAAGTTACCGTTTTGTCAGTTACACCGGCTATTATAAGGGTCACATCATAGTTAAAAAAAAGGGTCAGACTCCGGGGACCGACTTTTTTAGACGGGTTCCCATTACAGGACACATTATGAACCACGTGGCACAATCTTAGAAGACTCTGATCATATGGATGTTTGGCCAATTCCTAGGTGGACCTACAAACCAAAAATTAGCCTGATTAGTGATTTCTAGGCGTTGGATTGGACTTATTTTCTTGGGTTGATCTCAACTGTGGGAATTTGAGCAGTATTTGAGGTACAAAGATCCAAAGGTTTGAAATCACTAATCAAGCTGATTTTTGGTTTGTAGGTCTACCTAGGGATTGTCCACACATCCATATCGTCAGAGAGTCCTTTAAGATCATGCCACGTAGCTCATATTGTGTCCTGTAACGGAAGCCGGTCAAAAAAGTCCAGTCTCTGGGGCCCGACCCTAAAATAAGGTTAAAATAGCGGTCGTTATAATGTCTGTTATCCATTATTTTAATCTTAACAATGTTATTTTAAAAGAAAATTCAAAAAATATAACGGACATTATAATGTTAACAATTAAAATAATGGATAACAAACATTATAACCAAGGTTTAAAAGGGGCCGTTATAATGACGGTTATTTTCGTTATAACGGCGGTTATTTTAAACCATGATATGGACTAAGATCTGCAATGATGCGGAGGTTGATTTTAGGAAATAAAACATAATTGCCTTCCAAAATTTCAACATCTCTTATGACTTATTGCATGGAATAGATGAATGATTATAAACCCCGTTGCAAGTTATGTTGGCGTTTAGTTGAAAATGTGGACCATTTTTTCGTGCACTGCTCCGTTGCCAGCCAACACGAAGATTGTGGGATGGAGACAACAATATTGCACCTCTCATTGTGATGTTGAAAACAATGTGACCAAACGGATAGAAAATCCAAATTGGAATCTTTTACTCAATTTTGAATAACAATGAAATTATCCCTATCATCTTATTGAGTATCGGGTACCCCCCAGTGTCTTGATTTGATCAGCATCATCATCGTCATCATCATGATCTACGTCTTATCCCAATTGTTTGGGCTCGGCAAAATGAATTTTATTTTGCTATTCGACTCTATTTAAAGTTATATTTTTTGTCGTCAAAGCATTAGTTTTTTGATATTTTTCTTTCTGCCTTCATCCATGTGATTTTCGATCTTCCTCTCATCTATCTAGGGTTTTCAACTTGTATCAAAGCGCTTATTCCCTTTAATGTCATCGTTGGTCTTTGTTGCACATGTCCATACCCCATCTCAATTGATAAGTTTTCTTGAATATGGAAACATGCTTACTCTCCTTTATACAACAAATGCACCTTCAAAGAGCAAACCACGACGTTCTTGAAGCAACCACACAAGTCGTAGGCTTACCACCGCACCCTAATCAAATAACCATGTTCAGGTGGTGGGTATGTTAATCATATAAGGCATCATCCTCATCCTCATGTTTGCGGCAAACGTCTGCGGCATTTGTCTATGCTTGGTGATGTAACATATCCAACAAATATTTGCATTAGACCCAATCATTTTTTGCCTAAAAAGCTGTGTAATGTTTGCAAACATTTGATTATTTGCCTACAAGCATTTTCTTGCAAACTACAAACAGACATTAGACAAATATTAAGACCATCATCAAGATAATAATAAAAAAAAATATTATGATCATCATGAAATATAAAGACTCGGGTATCAGAAGTCGGGATCCACGTGTCGGGTGTTCGACATCATGTTGATTTCTTCTCTCAAGTTATAATTAGAGTGGTGATCATATGGTCCGGGATCCACGTGGTGCCCTAGTATTGTTGGCACATTTTGATTGGTGTTGCCCATGACCTCGAGCTACTTAAAATATAAATTCAAAGATAATAAAATATTAGTGCAGCACCAATCAAAATCTACCAGCAGTTGGGCACCACATGGACCCCGGACGATACGGGGTCCATATGACCACCACTCTTTATAAATTCTGTCTTAACCTTTATCTTTTCCATTTCGTAAGGCCCACAAGACTTGACCACATGACATGAGTCCTCACGTTTTGACTAAACAAATCAAATCTTCACTTCTAATTTTCCACTGTCGAGGTGTTACATGATGTACCTCACGTGTATCATTCTCACTGGACAACACTATAACCCCATCTTGCCTTCCTCTTCATTTAATCGGGACCGTCAATTTTCTAGTGGGCCTCTTATGTCCATAAAAATCCGTTCCACCAAAGCTGCATCATGGAAATTGGCCCACCGATTTAATTCCCAGATTCCGCTCACTACCACAGGCACAGAGTTCTCGGCCCCTACATGAGTATTTTTTGCCACGTACCCAAGTAATTTTTAAGATTTCTTTTTCAACACTGGGTACGTGGCAAAAAGTACTGGGGGGGTACGTGCCGAGCACTCTGTCGTAGTCAGCTGCTTGGCTGACAGCCCGCTGTGATCAAAGTTTTACTCAAAGATTTCATTCAGGATGATGAATCTAATAAGCTCCATTACTTTTTATTTTTTATTTTTTTAATTACACCCCCCCTTCTATTTTTAACTTTTTAAACCCCCCTTTGACTCTAAAATAAATCTCGTCCGAAGCATGTTCTTCTCGCAAACACCGCAGGGTATCACGGCAACTTTGTCTTAATACCTCATTAAATATATATATGTATGTATGTATGTATGTATGTATGTATACCGAACTTGATCCGTATTGGTAGCACATTTTCATTTATTACCAAAACACCCCTGCTCAGTTCATTCCTCCTTCCATATCTATTTCCTGAGTAAGGGCAGATTGGTATTTTCCTACCTATTAGTATTAATTAAAGGTAGCTTGACTTTTTCAAACCTCAGATTTTTTTTAGCGGATAACCGAACAAAAATATGTGCGGTTGAGGCCATTTGATCATTGGATTCAAGAGATCCACGCAATTGTTGCCTTGTGGACTGTGAATCTCTTGAATCCAATGATCAATGGCCTCAAATCGCACATATTTTCGTCTCGTTATAGGTTGGATAGCATTTTCTATTTTTTATTTGTCTAATTGTGCCTTGAGTTACCACAATGAACAGATTCGTCCCTCCAAACTAATCTTACAAAACTGTCATTTGGACTAAAAAATTTCTTTTTCTTTCAAAAATGCCCCTACACTCGCATGTGTAGCTCGCTCGGGTGCATACGGTGGTGTAATACGTGCTAGAGGCGTGGTTGGACCATAGTTAGCAATTCGGCTTGGGACAAAAAATTTAATATAAGAAAAGTTGGAGTACAATTCGGGTTTGTCATTTACGAATTGTTTTAAGATTTGACATAAACACTTAGGCCCTGCTTGGTTCACTGCAAATTGAGTTCAATGCACACACTTGCCACAATTTTGAGATTGAAAGTGATTGGTTGGAGGTGTGCAATGAACTGCCCACAAGCCCTTGCAGAGTCCTTAACAAAAGAGACGCAAGGAAGTGCAGCCCAAAAACTGCTGCAAGGAAGTGCATTGTGTTAACTCAACATTTTTTTTTCAAAAAAATAAAATAAAAATAATAATAATAACAACGACCACCGTAATTATTTTTTATTATTATTATCTTTTTATATTTTAGTTTTCTATTTTCACATAGAAGATGAATCAATGGATGATCTCTTTGGCGAGGATGATCTCTTTGGCGAGGAGATCATCCTCACAAAAATTCAAATCATTCTGATATTCATAGACTGGTTAAGAAGTCGAAGAATTATGGACTGTCTATTTTTTGTGTAACTTGAAAACCACATTTGAGGGGGTTAGAAATTTTAGAATGTGCTGATTTTTTGTGTGGGTGATCTCTATTGTGAGGAGATCATCCTCACCAAAAATCAGCCATTGATTCATCTTCTAGGTGGGTACACCAAAATGGTTGTCCCCCGATCCCGACCCTTTTTTATATAGCTGGTCGGGGTCCCCTAACCCCAAGCTTTCCCCTCCAAAATAATAATAATAATAATAACAATAATAATTATAATCAAGATTTAAAAGGGGCCGTTATAACGGTATAACGGACTTGGGGTGTTATCATTTTTTCCATTATAAGAGCCCTTGTAACGATTTTTAACGCTCAGGGGCAAAAAGGGAAAATAACGAGAAAAAGTGGCGCTGAAATTCAGAATTTCAAATTTGAATAAATTAAAATAACTGATATAACAGCTGTTTTTTTTTTACAAAATTTTCCAGAAAATAACAGTCGTTATAACAGGAAAAAAATAGAAAATAACGTCAGTTATAACAAAAATAAAAGCTGTTATTTTTAAGTGTTTTAATGGTACATAACGTAACGGGGGAGGTCCGAATCCGTTATAACCACAATTTTTTAAACAATGATTATAATGACAATAATTATAATTATAATTAATAAGAATAAGAATAAGAATAATGAAATCAACAATGATAACAATAATATTACAATAATAATTTTAATTTTATTGTGCACTTTTCTTTTGTAAAATCAAGAAATAAAATAATCCATTGCATTCATTTGCAATGCACTACCAACCAATCAGCTAAACTTCATTTGCATCTATTTACATCGTGTGAACCAAACAATTGTTAGTGACTTACATCGCAAGTGATTGGAACACAATTCATTGTATTTGCACTAAAGTACAAAATGCACCCAAGTGTAGTGAACCAAGCAGGGCCTTAGTCTCTGATGTTTGGATTGTATTTATTTCCTATAAATAAATTAGATTTTTTTTTTGATAAATCCAAGCAAATATATTAGAGAGGAGATCGAGGAGATCTCAGAACCGTCCAAAATATAAATAAAAGAAGCAGAACAACCCTACTAGCTTATAAATTAGATTGGTTAAAGCCACGGAAGTTTTAAATGGTTACGACGTTATAATGTTATAACGGTCCCTTAATGTTATTGTTATGAAACGGCCATTATAATGGGTCACATCAGGTAAATCCGAGTCAAAAAGGGTCAGAAAATTTTGTCCGTATTACTATTATTTTTCAAAATAACATTGACAATGGTAAAAAGTGTTTATTTTTTTCAAAAATAACGGCTGTTATGATGATAAACCTTTTTTTTCTAAGGATATGGGTGTTCTTTCAGAATAACGTAACGGGGTTGGGGCATTACCGTTATAGCAGCCATTATTTTCTTTGTAACGACCGTTTTTTAAACCATGGTCTAAACCAAGGTTTTAAAGGGGCTGTTATAACGGTATAACATATTGGGGGCATAACTATTTTTTCCGTTATAACGAATTGTAATGCTCAGGGGCAAAAAGGGGAAAATAACTGAAAAAGATGTGCTAAAATTCAAAATTCAAAATTTGAATTTCAAAATTTCAATAATATAGAATGAAAATAATGTGCTTTTTTCACAAATTTTCTCAGAAAACAAGTCGTGATTTTTGTTATAACGAAAAAATAACAGAAAGGGTCGGGCTCCATTGATAGATATAAAATGACAGTAAAATGACAGGGACACAATATAAGCCACGTGGCACACTGTTACCGGACTCTGACCGTATGGATGTTTGTCCTATCCCATGGTGGACCTGCAAACCAACAATCAGCCTGATTAGTGATTTATAAGTGTTGCATCTTTGTACCTCAAATACTGCTCAAATTCATACAGTTGAGATCAGCCCATGAAAATAAGTCCAATCCAAAACCTATAAATTACTAATCATGCTGATTTTTGGTTTGTAGGTCCACCATGGGATAGGACAAACATCCATATGGTCAGAGTCCTGTAACAGTGTGTCACGTGGCTTATATTGTGTCCTGTCATTTTAGATCTGTCAACGGAGTCCGACCCTAACAGAAAATAATGGCCATTATATCTGATAGTTAAAATGGTACATAACGTAACGGGGGAGCTCCGAATCCGTTATAACAGTCGTTATTTTCGTTATAACTGTCATTTTTTAAACCATGATTTAAATATCACTCAACCCTAATGTATCTGACTTCTCCATGATTGTTATGAAGTGCGTAAGGTTGAGCTTTTAAGCTAGATAGTTGATGGAGGAGTGAGTGGGGCCATGTCTACTGTGTAGGGGGTTAGGTTGCATGACTCATCTTTAATGAACCTTAGGTCGGGCTCTAATGGGCCTTCTAGTTGGTGGTGGCCCACAGATTCCAGTGTTGATGGAAAAGTGAGTGGGCCATGTCTACTATTTGGAGGGCTAGGGTTCATGAATCATCTTTACTGAACCTTAGGTCGGCCTCATCCTGTACCCCTCATGAATCAATATGTAGGACCTAAGGTTTTTCATTAATGGTCCTCAAGTGGGCTCTACCAGTCTACCCTTGTACCTTCTTATCGGCTATACCTCTTAAAAGCCCATTGCCTTAAAATCAAACTAAATGAAGATCTCAAGTCTCAATTTCTTAAAATCAGATAAGAAATGTACCAGTTGAAGGTTCTAAAAAAAGCAAGAAACGGCTAGAAATGATTGAAGTATTCAGAGCATATTTAAAAAAAAAATATTGCATTATCGTTAAATAAGTAAATATATAATTGTGTAGTCCGAATTTGGATAAAGGGTATTCTGACCAAATACTTCAGTAGTCCGGCTTGAATAACTAACTAATTGTTCTTAATGATGAATTGATAAGTCGACGGCTCAAGTCGGGTATGAGTTTATGAGTAAGATGGAGAAAGATATATATCTTTTTGGAGGTTTTGATTTTTCGTCTTTTTTCGAAGTATGATGTTCGATCACATGCCAAACATGGTTGCTTATGGTGTTGCCGACACATGTGAAGTGAGTGGTTACTTATCTATGATTCCGAATAAGTAGGTCATGTCCCATCTATAGCAGATAAAATCAGTATTTCTTTTTAGAATTTTGATGACTTACCTGAGTAGTTAAGCTTTTTCACCCGAGCTAGTCTTCCTCAAGAAGTTTGCTCTCCCCTCCACCAAACCAAATTCTTATTGATTCAGAATGAAGTTGGCGCAACGTTAAGGGTTCGTTAATTGGGACAATTTGAGACAACTTACATTACTCAGATATGAGATGTCGAAATAAATCTTTTTTTATGAATCCCGATGTGACACGTGTACCATTTGATGAAGCCTAATTTTAGACACACAATAATACACGAACTATTCATAATTATTAAAAATATATTAATTTTAAGTGAATTTTTGACATACCCCCCCATGTTATCTTTAAAATTTGACATACCCCCCACAATTTGAAAAAGTTGACATACCCCCCTATGACTCGGTCCACTGTCATTTGACCAGTGTTGACCTGAGTTGACTACCAAATTTTTTATTAAAGGATGTAAGTGCCCTTGTCTTCAACTTTAGAACAAGGGTTTGGGTTTAGGCCAAAACCCAAACCCCAAATCAAACATGAAAAGAGGAGATTGAAAATAAAAAGTAAAACCCATGTTGGTTACCTTGAGATTTTTTTTGATGAAATAAGAAAATATGGAGAAGAAAAAACCCCAAAAAAATAGATAAAACTCACGAAGGAATATTTTAAAATTGAGAGAACCCATCTTTCTAAAATCAGCATCTCAAAAGCTTAAAATATAAATTGTTTTGTCTTGTTTTTCATTTATGTTAATGAAAATTTTAAAACTAAAATTTTATGCCGTTTTTTTTTTACCTTGGGTTTTAAATTATTGCCGGAGTGGTGGTCGGCTGGCCATGAGACTCCGGTTGGTTGGTCGCCAGTGATGGGTGGCCAACCAATTGGAATCTCTTGGCTGGCCGTCCATCACAGCCGTTTGGTTTGGGGTTTGGGTATTTGCCCAATGCCTTGTTCCAAGGTTGAAGACAAGGGTATTTTTGCCATTTAATAAAAATTTTGGTAGTCAACTTGGGTCAACACTGGTCAAATAATAGTGGACCGAGTCATAGGGGGGTATGTCAGCTTTTTCAAATTATGGGGGTATGTCAAATATTAAAGATAACATAGGGGGGTATGTCAAAAATTCCCTAATTTTAATGCACAAAATTATAAAATAAGAATTGCTAACTATAAACATAGCTTTAGATAGAATTGAATGGAGGAACAAGATTCATACAACTAATCCTAAAAAGTTGCGAAGAGGCTTGTAATAAAATAATAAATGCCGTATAAGTTAGCTGTTGTGGGCCATTGATTCCTAAGATCATGATAACAGAATCAAATCATCTCTTCCTAACCTTAATTTTTGCACGAATTAACGGTGCAGATTAGATTTTAACACACTTAAATTTCTTTATATTAGATAATTTGGTACCACTTTATATAGTGGATGCACCACCCATAAAGATAATAAAATATAAAAACCCATAAAAACTGGAAAAAAAAAAAAGAAAAAAAAAGAGGGCCCACATTAGCCATCATCATGATTATCTAAATTAAAAGAACAAAATCAGAATAATCTGATGAGAACCTTTGTTTAGGTGTTCGTTGCTTTTTGTTTTTTTGTTGGAGGGCTCTCATTCACACGAGCTCTTCTCCATTTCTATACCACCACCTCACCCCCGAAAGGCATCATCGTAGGGTGTGCCTCGACCGTCCACTTGGCAAAACCGTGTACAGGCTGTCATGATTGAAAGCTATGTCATCAACGAGCCTAATGTATCCACGTGGCAGGCCGACATGGCTCCATGCTCCAATGCTAAATTAAAAAAAAGGAAAAAGAAAAAAAGAAAAAGAAATGGAAAACAGAACAGAACAAAACAGGGGATAAGAATTAAGAACACAACAAAGGAGCAGCTCTTCCCATCGTTCGTCCCCCAAAGCGCAAACCCATTCCCGAAACCCCACCATTCTTTTATTGAGTTTCGTCTCTTCAACGTATCCGTCCCATTCCGGTCTCAGTCAAACTTCCCCACCTTCACAGCTCACTTTTTTGGGAGAAATTTCTCTCTCTCTCTGAAATTGACAGAAAGTGGGATATTTTCTCTGTTGTGAGGTTGCTTTAAGGAGGAGGAATCGATCAGGTTCGGTCTCCTCCCTTTAGATTCTCTAGCTTGGACTCTCTGTTCTGTGGAGAATTTAACATCTCTGATCTAATCATTGTTTGATCTTCATTTTTCTTTCTTTCAAAATGATTGGGTCATTGGGTCTCCATGTGATCTGGGTTTTTATTTTTGTTCCTTTTTGTTAATGGGTTCCTTTTGTTTTTAGGATTTGATGGGTTTCTTCTGTACCTCCCAAAAAAGAATTTAATGGGTTGTTGTTTGATGATTTGAATCATTTGATCAGTTGATCTCTCTGTCCTTGTTTAAATAAATATTGGGTCTGTTTGAGTTTTTTTTTTTTTTGTTTAATGGGTTTTATGTTTTCTTCCTTTTTTGGACTTAAATGGGATTCCTTTTAGATCTCCTCAGATATCAATCAATCTTGGGTATTGTGTTCATCTCTGATTTCATTCATTTAAATGATTGTTTTACGTTTAAAAGCTAAATGGGTTTTTGTTTTTGTTTTTTTGTATTATTTTTAATTCATGGGATTCTTCTAAATCCCTCTAGAATTTTGGACATTGTTTTCATCTCCATCTGTATTATGTAAATGATCTGGGGTTGATATATTATGGGGTTTTTTTTCTGGAAAAAAAGGGGAAGAAAACAGATTTTTTTGGTGGGTTTGTTCTAAATCTCCCATATTTCTAGGGATTTCTATTGATAGACGATTTTCTCTTGATGGGGTTGTGGAAATTTTTATTTTTTATCAACCTACCAGTTTGAATAAATTTTTTTTCCTTTATAAATCTTATGGATGATCTGAAAGGGCGCCTTTTTTAGCTGAATTTGAAGGTGATTTATATGAGTGTCTTTTGTTCAACCTTCTTTGACGTTTCTCGAAAAAAATCTAGGGCTCATCGTTGACTTGGTCATCTTCTTTCCTCATGTATGGACCTTCAGAAATATAGAATGATTTGATCTTACAAGGGCACGCTTCTACCTTAATTAGGTGTTTGGATTTTGTCCTCTTATGATTTATTCTCCACCATCTAGAAGTATAGGGTTACATATATGTTTTCCATCATCTTTTGCAATGGTCTAACATGTTCCTATTTATTATTTCAGGAATTAAGTTTGTAATTTTCAACACCTTTGTTTCAAGAATACCTGGTCTCAATCTGATATCAAGGAAATATTTGAATTATCATGGCTGGGATGGATGACCATGTTGCTATGATTGGGGATTGGGCGCCTCCAAATCCTAGTCCTAGGACCTTTTTCTCATCCATCTTAGGTGATGATTTTGGTTCAAGATCGTTCTCGGAGCTTCTTGGTGATAACAGGAGTGAGCAGCCTTTTGCGGAATCGGAAAAGCAGAGAGGGGCAACAAATTCTGAGGAAGAAGATGGAATAGGAGATGGCTTTTCTGGTGATCGTTTGTCAGAATCTAGCAAATTTTTTGGGCAGAAATCAAGCACACGCGGGGGTCTTGCGGAGAGAATGGCAGCAAGAGCTGGGTTTAATGCTCCGACGTTGAACACATCAAGGATCAGATCTGCTAACCTGTCCTCGTCCCCTGAAGTTCGGTCTCCTTACCTGATGATTCCACCAGGTCTCAGTCCAACAACATTGCTGGATTCTCCAGTTTTCCTTTCTAATTCTCTGGTAAGCTTGAATACTCAAAAGTCTTAGTCATTCATGGGTTTTGCCAAGAAAGTGTAAAGTTGTTGGATTTAGTAGTAGATGATTAGTATGAATTAGGAACTGAAATGGTTAATAAACAGACTAAAAGAATAGATCATAGAGAAATGTATAGCTCTGAAAATGTTGAACCAAACATAGGGGTTTGGAACTAAATGTTCATACATCATACCTTATAAAAAATAAAAAAAATTGTTCGGACATCATATGCTGGGCACCCCTTGCTTTCTAGTAAATGTGATTACATAATTGTTGTAACAGTAATAGTCTACTTTATAAAAAGGAAAAAGAAAAAAAAAGAATATTGTCGATTAGGAGGCTTGTTCTAGACTCCTTGTGTTAAGCATGTGCCAAACGCTGATTTCCCTCTTTCTCTGGTGTATATAATTGAGAGGGATGCTGATCAATGTGTATATTAGAAAATTGTAATTTTGTTTATATCAATATAGCCTTCAGAATGCCATTTTGTTTTTCTGTCTCGGATCAAAAGTTGAGGAATGTATACATGTCAATAGTTTTGGCATCATTTAGTTAACTTATCAACTTCTTTTTTGCTTCAATTTGTGAATATTTCTGTGGCAGGTGCCTGGGTGAGAAGTTATGTAATTCTCATTAATGTAACTTTAGATTCTATTTCATGTAACTTGACTTTACCCTTAATCTCTTTGTGAATAAAGAGTTTCATTTTGGACTGCAAGGATAAGTTGGGAACATTTGTTGCATTGAAACCATACTGTCCTAATGAATTTTCAACCATGTATTACATCTAACTTTACAAATCACATGTTATTTTGCAGGCTCAGCCATCTCCAACAACTGGAAAATTCTCCTTTGCACCAAGTAGTTGCAATAGGAGTTCCATCCTAGTCCCTGAAGCCCCCGATAGAAATAAGGATAATCTGTTTGAAGATGTTGGTACCTCGTCATTTGCATTCAAGCCTCACATGGAATCAAGTTCCTCATTTTTCTCCGGTGCAACAAACAAAGTAATAATAGACTCTATTTCATGTCTTGTGTTTTTAATTTGCAGAATACATCTCAGTTTTCTACATGAATTATTGAAAGCAGTTTTTATTGTGCAAAATTCAAAATTACACTGTAAAATTTGACTTCCATTCGATGAAGACTGGAGATTGATTTAACATGGAACTCAGTGTAGTGCTAGATTGACGTCCATTTTAATAA
Organism: Euptelea pleiosperma; assembly: GCA_035048495.1. Lineage (NCBI taxonomy): Eukaryota > Viridiplantae > Streptophyta > Magnoliopsida > Ranunculales > Eupteleaceae > Euptelea > Euptelea pleiosperma. The sequence goes on along the minus strand of CM068541.1, from coordinate 9,216,417 downwards.
AGCCTATCCTACTTCTTTGTTTCAATTAAGTAAATATTTGCTCTCTTCATACAGGTAAATCCTGCCACCTATACTCCTCAGCAGTCCTTTCCCAGTATTGAGGTGTCAGTTCAGTCAGAGCACTCTCTGCAGTCTCAAAGTCTAGAAGCTGCTGAAGTTCACTCCCAGAATCGAAATGGTTTTCATTCTCAGGCACACTTCCTCAATTCATCCGTTGAAAAAGATACAAGTGGTAATAATGTCACGTCAGAACCAAAGGTGACTGATTCTGTCATGGCCAATGCTGAACATTCACCACCACTTGATGATCAGCAGGATGGGGAAGGAGATCAGAAAGGCAATGGAGAATTAAACTCCACAGTTGTTGGTGGTGCCTCATCTGAGGATGGGTACAATTGGAGGAAGTATGGGCAGAAGCAGGTTAAAGGCAGTGAGTTTCCTCGAAGCTATTACAAGTGCACACATCCAAATTGTCAGGTGAAGAAGAAGGTGGAGCGATCTCATGAGGGCCATATTACAGAGATCATCTACAAGGGAGTCCACAATCACCCCAAACCTCCGCCTAATCGCCGATCGGCTGTTGGATCTTCTAACCCACAAAGTGACATGCAATTTGACATACCTGAACACGTTGGAGCACAGGCTGGAGCTGATGGTTGTGTAAGCTCACAGCGGGGAGTCATTGCCGGAGGGCCTAACTGGAGACATGACAACCTGGAGGCGACATCGTCTCCATCTAGGGACCCCGAATTCTGCGATCCATCTACCTCCATGCATACTCAAAATGGCCCTCACTTTGAAACCGCTGATGCTGTGGATGTCTCATCCACCCTGTCTAATGATGAAGATGAGGATGATCGGGGGACACATGGCAGTGTATCATTGGGTTACGATGGTGAAGGAGATGAATCCGAGTCAAAGAGAAGGTTCCTACTACCATCTCTCAGTTACTTTGTGTTCATGTTATGTAATCTTTCAATGCTCTAACTGGCAACATTTTGTGTATGGTGTATTCCAGGAAAATTGATGCTTGTGCAATGGAAATGAGTGGGGCCACAAGAGCAATTCGAGAACCAAGAGTTGTGGTCCAAACAACCAGTGAGGTGGACATCCTCGATGATGGGTACCGTTGGCGCAAGTATGGGCAGAAAGTTGTAAAGGGAAATCCAAATCCAAGGTACTACCTCAGCACAAATCCATTCTCCATCCCCCTCTCTCCCTCTCTCACTAGGCCTGAAATAGATGGTAAATATGAAACATGAAGCACATCATGGCTTGTTTGATGCAGGAGCTACTACAAGTGCACAAATGCTGGCTGCACAGTTAGGAAGCACGTAGAAAGGGCATCACACGACCTTAAATCAGTGATCACCACATATGAAGGCAAGCATAACCACGATGTTCCTGCTGCGAGGAATAGCAGCCATGTCAGCTCTGGACCCTCTAGCACAGCACCTGCCCCAGCTGCTCAAACCCATATCCACAGGCCTGAGCCATCCCAAGTCCATGACAGCATTGCAAGATTTGATGGATCTGCTGCGTCAATTGGTACATTCAGTCTGCCTGGAAGGCAGCAGAGAGGACCCTCTTCCGGCTTCTCTTTTGGAATGAGTCAGCCAGGCCTGGCCAACCTGGTGATGGCCGGGCTGGGCCCTGGCCAAGATAAGCTGCCTGTTCTGCCTGTTAATCCGTATTTAGGACAGCAACGCCATATGAACGAGATGGGATTCATGATGCCAAAAGGAGAACCAAAAGAGGAGCCCATGTCTGAGCCTGGTCTTAACCTCTCCAACGGCGCGTCAGTTTATCATCACATGATGAGTAGGCTGCCCCTCGGACCTCGGCGGTAAAAAAAAGAGCAGACGGGCAGGAATTTCCGTGTTTGTAAATTATGAGAGATTCACCTATGGTGCTTCATTTTCTCGTCTTCTATACAAATTTTCTAGAGTAGCCATAGCTTTCAATTCTTATCAGAAGATGATATTACAATCTTATATCATTACCTTTTTCCAACCTTTGGAAGTATCCTGGGTAACAGGTCAAATAACAATGGGTGTAACTTTACTACCTCTATATTACATGTTCATTTGAATTTTAACTGAGAGACAATCAGAAGTTGGCCAGAATAAAGCAGAGGCAGAAGGCCAAATTCTGATGTTCAGTTGGTGCTATTTCAGCTGGTCCCTTCATGCTTCTATTAGTGTTCAAATGTTATGCAGCTTTCATGGCTACATCATTTAGTAAACAGGACTAAATTGTGATCAAACCTGAGCTTGCAGATCGTCGAACCTTCCGAACACCAGCAAAGTTGGCTCAACACCATCGGTTGAGCTTCCTAACCCTAGCATGCTATTTTTGCTACAACCCCAAATCCACACCTTCTCCCTTTAGATGGGAGGGCAATGTGCATGCCCTCGACACTGACACTGGAACCAAACGTAAGCCTGGTGGTTCAATATTACTGAATTATTAATAAAAGGAGTCAGATTATTAGGATATGAAAATGAAATAAAGATTCAAGTTAAGTTGTATATTAATCAATTCTCCTCCCCCCCCCAGGAATTTTTTTTATTTTTGTGTAATTCCCTCCACAGAAGATCTGATGCTCACTATTCGTCGCCATTACAACCCATATCTATTGAGACTCATTTGAATTATGGTTCAAAATGGAATCCCGGTATTTCGAGCGCTACAAGATTAACTTTCAATTAAAATTAAAACCAAAACAAAATAAAAATGGAAGACAACTTTGAACATAATCAACCATCAATCTAGTACTTCTAAATGAGTTTATCGTCTGCTTCACTCTGGATGTGTTTGTTGCCCTAATTCCATATTGATGGTTGAATAGTTCCATGAATTCTAGGAGCAGCATACCCACTGGACCTTCATGTAAAGCCCAATTCACGAAGTCAAAGCCCAGTTGAGGCTCAACACTGTTCTGATTTGAACGAAACTGAAACTACAACATGACTTTTTTATTTGATTTTAGTGGGTGTTTCTGAAAATGCAATTTTTTAGAATAAAATGTGCGAAAGGAGTCGTAACTCCCTCTCTGGTTATCGGACATGGATTTGGAATTAAAAATAGAATTCCAGAATTTATGATTTCTAGGTTGCACAAAAGAATTTGTTAGGAATTCACAATGAATTCCAATTTAGCTGTTTGGATTTCTAGCAAAATTAGAGTTTCCTACCTAACTAATCTTTGAAATGGTAGCTTCTATATTAAAGAAATATCCCATCATGTATACAAATAGTTTGTTGAACACTTCCAACATAGTGAATATGGACAAAAAGCCGTCTCATTGTGCACGACACATCATTAGTAAGTTTGCATAATATATGAGAATTTTATGATTTTTGAAAATTCTTTCATACGGCCAAACTTTTCAAAGATTCGGTAAAAAAATTGTATTTTAATTATTCCCATATTGTACACCTATTATTTTGAATTATAAAAGATCAAATTTTAATACAAAAATATAGAAAAACCTTACTTTTATTACTTTTTGTCCAAATTTTTTAACGAATTTTTTCAAATGACAATCCCAAATTATACTCGGAACTTTTCCCGTGCCGTATTTTTTCGTATACCAAGTTACTAACTATAGTACGACATAAGCATGAGCAAATGAATGGCCAAACTTGAAGACTTACTATATTATATATAAATAAGCTAAAAGATACATTATAATATAGAGAAAAAAATCATTGTATTTAATACTATAATAAAATAGCAGGGTTTTAACCTAAGTGCAGACAATATAAGAGAGGTAAGTTGTCTTCTTGAGAGCGAGAGAGAGCGAGAGAGAGATGTTTTCGCAAGTATAAATTTTTTCATATTCACCAACACAAATTGTGTAGATGTGTGTCATTCGTGATACTGATCTTGTTAGTATCATAATTTAAATTTTTTGTTCTTTTTTAAGAAAAAAATTTACTTTTGGTATGATAAGAATATAATATAATTTTTTTTTAAAATTATTTTATAATTACTTGATGCAAATTTGTACATTTGTGTTTCATTCGTGATATTGATCTTGCTAGTGCCATGTTTCAAATTCTATACCATTGTTAGATATTTTTTTCATTTTTCAATTACAAAAATAAGAATATGATATAAATTTGTAAATAATATGAATATTTTTAGTATATATATATGTAACCTATTGTCATTTGATTATATACATATGTTTTATTTAAATATAAAGCTTTTGTATTTTCCTACAATTTTTATGAGTTTTAATGATTTTTGATGAATTTGTATCTTTTGATAAATTTTAATGAACTTTTTAAAGAATATATAATGCATTTCCTATTTTTGTAGTAGTTATAAATTTTATGGCATGTTTTATAATTTTTATTTATTTTATAGCATTTTATAGTTTTTATCAATTTATAACAATGTTCTTGAATTTTCGGGATTTAATAAACATTATAATATTTTTAAACTGGTTAGGAACACCTCGTTCCATCTATATAACAAGTGACAGTGGTTGTCTCCCTACTTATGTCCCCCTTTATAGGCTTATCTCCCCACTTATACCCCCCTTTATAGGCTTCGATAAAGAAGTATCGAAGGGCCGAGATCTTATCCTCCAATTGGACGGTGGATCTCAGCCACTCACCTGATTTTGGCTAATGCTTTGTCGGGGAGTGCCATGGGCACAGCCCACCCACTAGTATCATACAGTTTCGGGCTGTCCCAACGGATTCAAATCAGAATACTTTGAACCATAGGTATATAAAATGTCTCGTTTCAGAAATTAAAGTCCTGGATTTAGAATTTTAGAAGTTTCTTCCCACCTTAAACTTGTAATTCCTTGAAAACCCAAGGATTTGGACATGCAATTCTTTGAAATGGGTCCTCCCAAACAAAGATTTTTGGTTCCAAGAATTTCAATTCCTGGTTACCAAACAGACCATTAATGTTCGCTTGCTAGCATTCCTGATTACACAAAATATTAGAAATTTAATGGCAACTACACCCCTGGTTTTTTGACAAAATAATAAATCATCATCTAACAGTCTCTAAAATGTTAAAAAGTGCAAAAAGGGAAAAACAACCTTCAATCACTTCATTATACTCGAATACATTGACAATGGCCCAAAAGCCACCTCTTCAAATTTCAACTCTTCATATATATTTTTTCTTTTGTTTTCCATTTCAGCACTTATAGTGAAACTAACTTGAGATAGAAGTTTACATGTACAGTGTACTAGAGCTAAATTATACAGAACCCTTCTGGGATATTTGCCTTACCCTGCAGAATATCAATCTCGTGTGTTGGAATGAGAAATATAATGGAGAGGTAACCCTCAGCAACCTGTGTATATGCCCTAAAAATCTCCAAAAAAACAGCAATAACCTCAATGGCTTTAATATGCATTCCATGAAAGCTGAGTTTCGAGAAGAAGTTTCATCACTGCATTCAGTGACCATTTGCAGTGATCTCCTCAAGATGATCTTCTTTCCTCTGCTGGAACACTGGTTTACGGCTATTCATCTCCTCTCTGCACAGATATAGAGAAATCAAGCAAAGAAAGCAATTAATTAAACAATGACGCACGTTGACATAGTAATGCTAACTCTAGAAGCGCTCAAGTTTCAATTTTCTATCCTTCCATGCACACTACCTGAATTCCAGATATACCTTCCATATAAGGCTCTAAAAGATCAGATTTCAGGGTCTTTTTTGGTTTTTTTTAATTGAACTTTTCAAGTTATTAAATACAGCGTGCTTCCATGCTCACTGGAAGCTTTTCAGGCTATTCTATTCATTAAGCTTCCATTCTAAGAATTCACTATGAACCATTCTTGAAATGGCAAGCACAACCACAGAGTTCTAATCCAAAGATGCAAGACATAACCAAAATTTCAAAGGTTCAACCAGATCTAAATCTTTACGTTAAGCAGTAGTTTATCCTGGCATAGCTGGTTGCATCCTCTTACACATCACAACAGTGCCACTATTAAGTTTCATGCAGCATGTGGCTAACCAAAATGTATTTAGTGATGCCATTACTCAAGTATGGAATGTCAAAAGCACAATATTACTGGTGTTGAATGATGCTTAAACATCATAAAGTAACACTTCATTGTTTTCTAGCTTACAAACAAATGGCAAGAAGTTGTGACCTCACGCCTCATCCATGAAGTATGAAATCATCTAATAAAATAACAATCAAAAATCAAATGTGAATTTTCAGAACTGCTCACCACACACCTTGTGGTCCCATAGCTAATCCAAATCTTCTCCAACACAAGTTCTCAAGAGAAACCATGAATAACACTACCTTTTATATATGGCATACGACATACCTTAGATACATTTTACCTTGATTTTTACAGAATGAGATATCGGCACGGTAGCTGAATATGTAATTTAAACAATTGGAACCTAGGAAATTACAAAACAGGAATAGGAAATAAAGCAAGTATATGATATATCCATAGACTGAAACCAATGTTTACCTGACACAGCGCCAAATTGAATCATAACGAAGAAGAGCAACAACTCTGCGCTTCCGTTCTTTTCTTTGGTCTCCACCACGCCTAACAACAGGCAACTGGTTGATTCCTTTGGCCTCCATTAGCTCCTTGGCAATTGCTAAATCTGTGTCTGGATAACAAGTTAAAAGTCCACGCTCACGCCCGCGATAGTGTATTCCTTGAGTACAGATGGATGAAACAACACAGGTATTCACCTATAAAAGATTCGATTAGGTTAACATATCATTTATGGAGCATACTATAGATCATCCTATGAGATATCTAAGAGTGCATTGAAATAAAAGGTAACCATAAAACTTATTACCAGGGGAAAGGGAAAAGAAGTCTTCTATATGAAAATCACCTTTTGACTTTTGACGATCCAGAAATGAATGCGCATTATATTAATATCTTCATTAAATAATGTCAAATTTGATGAACTTTTCAACCAACAAGAACAGCAATATTTTGAAAGTAATGATAATAAATTTAGTAGAAAAAACAATAGTTGGGATTGCAAGCATCTCAGCTTCTTCACAGGTGTCATAATTCATAGAGATTTTCATCATAGACTTAGGTTGTGTTCGTTAAAACTTAATTTCAGCACTGAAAGCTTACAATGCTTAATTTAAGTGCTAAAAGCTCATGTGCTTAATTTTTTAAAATTCAGATTGTTTGGTAAAAAGATCCTTATGTCTGAAGATTAAGACAAGGGAATATTGGGTATTTTAAAATGTTTATTAGGACATTTTCGTAAGTTTTTCTGTACAGAAATCTTTGATACAAGCGCATATTAGGTATTTTCTAGAGAATCTTAAAATATTTTTCTTAAAAATTCTATCACAGTCACCGCATTCAGCGAAAATGGCTTACTGCATTAAGTGGAGGGGGGACAACTTAAAAAAATCAATGAATTTCAGCAATACTGAATTTCAGGTCTGAATTCAGGTAGTTACAGAAACTATCTGAATGTCCCACTAAGGTCAGAATGTCTCAGTTTCAGAGAGTATATGGCCACCTCCATTAACTGATGGCTAGGGCAGAAGTGATCACTGCACACAGCTACAAAAATTAATTGTTTATCATCTGGAACGCTTCAAGATTACATACATCCAAAACTGCTGAATCATCCTTGGAAGCATCACCATATATCTTTGATAGACGCCGTTGAATGTCCCCGAGTGTAAGGATTCCCTCAAGAAGACCTTCAGCATCAACCACAAGGACACTATTTTGTTGGCTGTCATGCATAAGTTTTATTGTCTCTTTCAAGGTTAATGTTGGTGAAACCTTCACATAGTTCTTTGACATGGCTTGAGAAACCTGAAAACAATCAAGACAGTAAATGGAGGAAGTTGAGCCACAAATCAAAATGCTCTATGAAAGGAAAACAAAAAAAACAATCTGCCTCACGCTAATCAACTGATTAACTTGGCATGAACAATTCAGGTGATTAATAAGGGACAATGCAAGCAATTAAGCAATAGTTAGTACCAATTGAAAAGGGAGGAGAAGAATCAAACCTTCAGATCATCCAAAAGTATATCTTCGTTGATTGTTTCATGGTCAATAAAATTTCCCATAACAGAGAGTTCTAAATTACTTCCACCATCAGTCTGTCTCCAAATAGCCTCATCTTTGTCTTCGATGGGTGAAATAGAAGAATAACCTCGTGCTGGGCCCCTCTTATCAGAAACCTCAGACTCCTTGGGCTGGTTTGTCACAGAGGGCACCCATATTGCTAGTCCAACAGCCCCCTGTTTGTGAAATTCACAAAAACAAATGAAATTAAATCATACATTAAAATTGCTTACCTCCAAGCCAAGTCACATGACATTCAAAGTTCTAACAATCTAGGTGTTGCAATCAAGCAAAGAAGGCTGAAATAAGATCAAATGAGACAACCATTCCAGGGTACCAATAACTGTGCATATTATTCATGTAAAAATAACTAACCATTTGATACACCAGACCCTCTTCAAGAACCAGCACCAAAAAATGCATTATTAAGCAGATTTTCTTATTCTTCCGATTGTTTTAAAGCAAGCCATTTTCCTTACAAAGTCAGAATGTAGCATCACAGCATGTACTGCCAAAGATGACCCAAGGGAGCAGACAAGGCCAGCCTACCACATTTATGTCGAACTATTTCACCAAAACATCGAAAATTGGAGAAAATGTACAGTTGTCTTTAGAAACAGTAAACGGATCAGTAGTGTTGTGCCTGAAATGTAAATTCTTAAGGTAGTTATTAGAACTTAAAATCATTTGGCAATCTTTCGTTAAAGGTAAAAAATATGCTCAAAGCCAAAGGTGCCAGAAAAAACAATCCACTCCAGGGAGCTAAAAACAGCTCTAGGCAAGCTTGACTAGATTTGGTTAATTCCGTACAGCTTCTTCCACAATACCAAAGCTTAAAGAGTTCAATTGATCACTATAAAATAATACTGACAATAAAATTACCATGAGTGGGAGCAAGATTCTGTAGTCTTTTGTCAGCTCAAACAGTAGTAGTACTGATGTCAAGGGTACTGAACAAACTGAAGCTAATGTAGCGGCCATCCCTACCTGCATGAAGAGGAGATACATTTACATCAACTTGCATCGATTGTCGAATTGATTCACAAACACAAAAGGGACGAGCACATGTTTAAATAACTTGATCAGACTGAAGAAAGAAAAGCTTTACCAGCGCATAGGCCTGTGGTTGGGCAACCGCAGCATTTCCTGGAATGGCTGAATTGATCAGTTCTGCAGCTGAACCACCAAACACAGCACCAACAGCAGCACCAATCATCAAGCTTGGAGCATAAAGGCCACCTACAAGCCCAGACCCCTTGCACAAAGCTGTGGCCACAACTTTGGCCCCAACTAGTTGAGTTAATAGCCAGATTCCAGGTGCTGAAGCACTCTTCCCCGTGTGTAGGATTTCTTCAACATTTGTGAAACCCCAGTAAAGTATTCCAGGGTACCTCAGAGCAATTATCCCAGCTCCTAATCCTCCTAAAGCAGGGCACACAACAGCAGGAAGGCGAAATCTTTCCTTGATAAATTCGAAAAACTTAGTGAACCAAGTCACCAAGCGGGTGAAGGCTACACTTACTACTCCACATAACATACCTAGTATCAGGTATAAAGGTAGTTCTGCACAGTAAAGAATACTCAAGCTCGAAAAGTAAGAAAAATATGCACCCATCAATGTAAGTTACTCGCACTTTCACCAAACCAAGCAGCTTAGATTTTACAATGCTACCAAGAGAAGGCATTTGAAGCAAAATGTATACACGTGTGTGAGCATGCACGTGCACGAATGTGTGCGAGTATAATGTGTATGTATTTCGCATAAATACATTGTAAAACCAAGTATTTGAACTCATATTTAGGAGAATCCTTTGGGTATGAAGAGATTGATCAACTTGTCACTTTATTTAAACAACATCACCATCACCATCGTAAGCCTTATCCCTACCATATAGGGTTGGCTATATGATCCTGTTCCTCCATGATGCTTTATTTAAACCTCCTCAAGAAATAATAGATCTAAAGGTGGGAGTGGATAAGAGGGTGGGAAAATCATGGAATTTGACAGGTTAGTTCTTCTATAGGGCAATAGGTATCAACAGGAGAAGCATTGTTGTTTATCCTCGTGTTCGGGTTGGAGAGCTTATGCCTTCCAGATTGAAGCTTAGTACATGTTTCTATGGATAAATTGTGTCACTGTCCAGGTTTCTATGGACGCAGACAAGCTTAGCTACAAAAGTCTGCACCATAAAAAGTATGTGATACTCTTTTTTTCTTTTCCTTTTTATTGACAATAAAGGGGAAAAAAGGCATAAGATGGTTGGAATAACTATTCAACTTTGTGCTCTTCATAGGATAACTAAATCTCAATTTTATGGCAACTGTTCATGAAACTAATCACATTTCATTTCATTAGCCCGGAGCCAATTGGTTGAGATTCTGCACCTCAGCCACGAGGCTGTGGATTTGATTCCAGCTTACCCACCAAAAGAAAATGTTTCACCAAGCATGTGTAATAAAAATAAAATCTGCCCTCTTCATTGTCTCATCATCATTTTCCTGTATTTATGGTGTTCCTTATGCAATTCCACACATAAAACCATAACACAGACAAAACCATAGCAACCAAATTACGCATTGCAGCAGAAATTCTATTTATTCTGTTTAGTCCATAACAACGACCTCACGCACCATATTTACCAATGACTGACATTTGGTGTGAACTATAATTATAAGCAATTGAAACAAGTTAATTAACCAAATAGCACATATAGAAATATACCACTTAATACTTATAAAAAAAATAAAAAATATACCACTTAATGAAAAAGTTTTCACCTTTCAAAATGATATCACAATTACAATGAACTCATTTCCTCCACTATAAAATTAAGCTGAGTTAGAATAAGATAAAATACCAGCAGCAGATTTCAGTTCATACGTGGGAACTGTAAAAGCTGGCCTCTCTCCGAGTAAAACATTGGATACTGTCGATGATATAACAGATGCCAATATTATCATTGCAGTTGTAAATGGAGGGGAGTTTTCTGCACGAAGTGGCCTCAATACAGTTTCGATAGCAAAGAAACAACCGGCAACTGCTGCATTAAACCCTGAAAATCCAAAACGGAATCACAAGGATTACTTTATTAGAAAGGGAAAGCATATCCAATGGACCATAAAATGATCCCGAATTGATTAAAGAAACGTATCAATAGCAAATAATGCACACCGTATTTAGCATGCAGGACTACAAAGGAGCTGTTTAAAATCTAGATATATAAATACGAAAAGAGCAAGGAGAAAAGGCTATTTTCAGACACCACCTCACTTAAGTGAGAGGATCTAACATACCATACTCAACAGGCTCAAGTCTACCTCTCACTTAAGTGAGGAGATGACTCCCAGCCCCCACCTACCCACCCACACACACACACACAGAATTGATTATACCACAAAATTATTTGTAGCCACTCTATAAAGCAAAATATAGAGAGGAGCAGAGACTGCTCAATACACATTGATAGAAATTCAGCTCTGTGCTATTTGGATTCTTTGCCGCACAAGATTATAGTGGCTGGCTGGTAGCTTTGTTTTTACGATTAGCTCTTTCCAATACTTTCATCGTCGCCATATGCCTTAACTCAATTATTTGGGGTCTGCAAACACAAATCCTATTACCATTCAATTCTATCTAGAGCCATGTTTTCTATTAAAACGTGTTCTTCAAATCTTTTCTAGCTACCTCAATCCAAGTCCTTTTTGGCCTTCTCCTCGTCCTTAGAAACCCTTCAACATGCACGTTCCTTCTCACTAGTGCTGTCATTAGTCGGCATTGTACATGATCAAATAAACTTGATCGACTCTCTATATTTTATGACCTATTGGGGTTATCCAATTTTCTATCGGATGTGTTCATTCCTAATTTGCACTCCTAGTCTTTCCATTTGTCCATCTCAACATCCTCATCTTGGCTATGCTCATTCTAATTTATTGTATCAACAAAATAAGTTCAAGGTTGCCATTTGCCATACAATAACAAGTATGTCACATTCATAATGACAATAGGAATTTATCTTCCACAGTTTGCTTTCAACAATCAAAAGAGAATATCGATAACCGGTTTCAGATAAGTACTCTCTACCACAAGAAATAGGTAATCACTGCGAGGAAACCAACATTTATATTGTAATATGGACACTGGTTGCAAGCTGAAATCTGGATACCTGAAGCAATTCCAGCAGCTGCACCAGCTGCAACAAGAGCTATCCTCCTTTCTGTGTTGTTCTCCATCATTTCGGAGCACCCATTGGCACATGATTTTCCAATGTCCACACTTGGACCCTCAGGACCTAAAGAACAACCAGTACCTAAAGTTACAGCAGCCTGGATGGCCTTTATTGTAGGGAATACTCCAGCGAGCAAATCGAAGCCTTGCTTTGGAGAAGATCTGGACTGCTTTATTTGGTCAAATATTTCAAGTAATCCATGCATCATGCCAACAACAACACCTCCTGTGACAGGTATCAACAGTATCCGGTGCCATGTATCAGCTAGTCTCTGTATACGGAGCCAAGCAGCACCCTCGTTTGGAGTACCCGCCCAGGCCCATTCATGTATTACATGCACCTAGATAAGGAACTAAATGTGTCAGTAACGAGTTAAAGAAAGAGACTTTGGGGAACAAGATCAAAATGGCAACACATGTAAGGATCATGTGGCAATCAAGCATGTCTAGACCAAACAACAAACACGATGACTGAAGTCACTCGCATAAGCATTGAAACAAATTCATGAAAACAAACTGGTGAAACATTGAAGCTTAAGTTAGTTTCCCAATCTTATTAGGATCATGTGGCATGAGTATATGAAAAAGACAAAAACTGATCTAGGGTAGTCCTGAATCTCATTAACAAATAAAATGTGTATATAAAAGAATTTCATCAAAATTGCCTATACTATTGGTTTACACAATGGGGGTATTAAGAACATGCTTACTATAATTCTTCCATCGGAATGTATGAATGTATTTGTAATAGAAGTGTAAGAAAATAAAAATAAAAAATGAAGTATGAAGTGTCACAAATTATAAAATGATCGAATTGCCAATCCATAGAAAAGGTTTGATAAAATTAAACAACAAAAAGCAAATCATTATAAGCTTATGGAAGATAAGCAGAAAAGATTAACTATATAGACTCTCATGTTGAGTTTGAATACAAGCTGAGCAAGCATATTAATCTCATCCCTTTGTAAAATCAAAGGACACTTTATAAATCAAAAGAATGGCAACATCAAGAACTTAAACTATCCAACTAGGACCCAATCCTATAGTACCTGATGTCAGGCTGCAATCCTTGACACAAGCACCAACTTTTGTGGCAATCTATGTTGCATGAATTCTTCTAAACGGGCGAAGTACCAGTGTCATATGTATATATGAGAGGGGTATGAAACGGAGAAAAGGCTGTCGAAGGTGGAATCGAGGAAGTGGCTCCAAATCCCACCAAAGTCCAACACAAACCATTCGGGAAACGTTGCGCCAGCATGTGCGGAGACAAGATAGGAAAAGAGAGAGAACTTTTTGAGAACTACGCCAACCCCCTCCTCCGTGCGAGGAGTGTTATTTATGCCATGTAAAGGGGTATGGGCTTCCCTGCTTGCTTGCTTTGCCTTCCTTCAATATTTGGCCTTCCTCTCTCAAGGCACATGTTGAGTAGGTGCTGAAATAATTCAAGACCCACTCTCACCAACTACGAGTAGGTGGCAATAGGCTAAGGGTGTGAGCATCAACTCCGTTATAGAAGCCACGTGTGACACTTAGCACCTTAGAGTTTTTTATTTTCTTCGTAGATGGTTTTCGATCCCACTCATCTTGCCATCGTCATGGAGTATGCCGCAGGTGGAGAGCTCTTCAAGCGCATGGCATTGTGTGTGTTTGTTTTATGCACAAAACACTCTTTAGATGTGTAATATCTTCATCTAACTCTATATCCACAGGAATCCCAGATTATGCAACACTTGATATTTAGATGTGTATATTATTAATATCATGGTGAGAAAATCAGCTGTGATTCAATAGCCTCAAACAATAGTTCTTTTAATCTCTCTCTCTCCTTTTTAATATTTTCATTTTTATTCTCTTTTCTATCAAAATTTTAGGCTTATGCAGAGTGGAGGCGCTTTCATGCCTTCACTTGAACCCTCTCACATGAAACAAGTCTCGGGTGGTGGCTTGGTGGCGGGGGGATGTTGGTGGTAGTGGGAGGGGCATAACGTAGAGAGAGAGAGCAACAGAGGGTGATAGGGGTGGTGGTGGCGGTGGCTGTTGTAGCAACTACGTGGTGGTGGTTAGGTGGCAGCAAAAAAAGGCAAGTTTTTCTCTGAAATTCTTTTAGGTTTTGAATTGGTTCTTCGAATTCTTGGATATTGGGTATTCGAAGATTTGGATTTTCATATATCGGATATAGAATGTCGAATATCAAATATCATTCGAATCCGATTTGTTTATCGGTCCACACAGATATTTTCGAAATCTGATAAGCAAATCAAATACAAATTCAAATGGTGGTTTGGAATAACCGTCGGATTCGAATTCGAATTCGGATAAAGATAATTTTTTTTCAAATTCGGATATACCTATATTCGGTTCGATAGGTATCCGTTGACAAGCCTACGTGTAGGTGGCAGACTTTAGGGTTTCAAAGTGCGACGACGAGTTGTACAAGAAGATTTATTATAAATATGGGCATGTGCATTGGAGTTGAATAATAGCCCATAGTCCGAGTAAGTTGGCGATTTTAGTGAAGAAATTGAACTATGCGGCAAGTAACTTGATGAAACGCCAATTAAATGAACTCTATAAGCAAGTGATTGATCTCCGGATAGGAAAGCTAGAGGTGTTTACAAATTTGGGTTTAAGAGTAGAATGGTTAAAGGACGGGTTGGGAGTGATCCATGTGGAACTTATCAAAGCAAAGCATTTGAACAATGTATAGATAAGCGAAAGAGATAATAATACAAGAGTAGCGACAACGATGAAGCAAATGGCAGACGCGGATGCAGCATTGCAAAGGACGAAGGCAGTGCTAGAGATGGCAGAGGCCGAATTTGAGGTTGTTAATCATACAGAACTGCAGAAACTAGGGAAAGGGTAGCGACCATGGTAGTGAAGACAGGAAAGGAGAGAGAGAGAGAGAGAGAGAGAGAGAGATGCCAACCCCCTCCTTCATGTGAGGTAGTGTTATTTTTGCTATGTAGAGGGGTATGGGTTTCCCTCCTTGCTTGATTTGCCTTCCCTCAAGGTACTGCATTCCTCTCTCAAGGCACATATTGAGTAGGTGTTGACTTGTGTGTTCCCCAAGGAGAGCGGGTGGCCTTGGAGTCAAGGACCTTAAGCTTATGAATCAAGCCCTGCTTGAAAATGGTCGTGGAGATTTGCTATGGAGCTCGAGAGTTTATGGAGGTAGTTGCAGCTAGGCATGGCGAGGATCCGAAGGGATGGTTCAGCGGTAAAGCCCATACTCCTTTTGGATGCGGTGTGTGGAAAGGTATCCAAAAGATGACAGCTGACTTCCAAGAAGGTACTTGGCAAGGGGGATGTGGTGAGTTTTTTGAGCAATGTAAGGTGTGGAGATAAGACGCTCATGGTAGAATTTCCTCATCTCTACAGGATCTCGGATTTGAAAGATAGCTCTGTCCAGGATGCCTTAGTGGAGGACGTTAATGGAATCTCTTGGAACCTTGGATTGAGACGTCACCTCAACGACCCGGAGATTCCCGCTTTGGCAACTCTTCTCAACAAGTTGGAAAGGGTGATCTTGGACAACTCCAGGGGGGATGCTATTAGGTGGGCGGGTAACTTCAATGGGCTTTTCTCGGTCCATGGCTTTTATGAGTGGATGGACAATAGGCAAGGATCCTCTTCGACTTTGTTGACTCCTTTCTGGCGTCAAGACTACCCGACATCTAAAGTTTGGGGGTGCCCATCAAGGGTCGCTTTCTTTGTGTGGTACACTACCGTTGAGAAGATTCTTATGGTGGACAATCTCATTAAAAGTAATTGGGTTATGGCAAACTATTGTTTCATGTGCAAAGGTGCAAGGGAAACCGTCAACCACCTTCTTCTCCATTGCATGTTAGCCCGAGAAGTTTGGGGTATCTTCTTCGATGCCTTCAGTATCTATTGGACAATCCCGGCCTTTGTTATGCTAACTATCAAGAGTTGGTCTACTAGAAACTTTTCCACATGTGGGCAGAGACTTTGGAGCCTCCTACCCTTTGCGGTCTGATGGGACCTTTGGCATGAGCGAAATAAGAGAATCTTTGAAGGCAAGGAGGCATCCATTTAGAGAATAGTTATCAACATCAAGGCTCTCATCTTCTTCTGGTCTAAATTATTTGTAGAGTGCAAAGGGATCTCCTTTGAAGATATGGTCTTTAGATGGGAGTCCATTATGAGTAGGGATAGTTAGCTTTCTTGTGTTTTTTTGGAGGTCCCCTCGACCTCTCGTGTCCTTTGTATCTTTCAATTTTTCAATAAACCTTTCACCTTATCAAAAAATAGAAAAAGATACAAGAATGGTGTTAGCATCAACTCCACTATTGAAGCCACATGTGACCTTACAGGGGATGGTGCTCAAGGCGCTATAGTGGAGAAGTGCAGACACGATCACGTTTCCATTAAGTAAGATCGAATCGAGACTGGACGGTGCTTCCATGCAGGTCATCTCTCCCCTTCCTCCAAACCTACCTCCCTAGTCCCCATTTCTTGTCAAGCATTCATCCCCATGGAGCGTCTATGTATATGACACATCTACATCGGACATGTGTTAGAATTCGACACGGTAGAAATTCTGGTGCAAAACTTCTAAATTCCGTCTTGTGTTTTCTTTCATTACTTGCAAGATACTAATTAACATTTTCCATAGGTTATGAGTTCTACATATGTATGTAGGTATGTATGTATGTATATAAGTATGTATTCTTGTCTATAAGTATATGATACAAATCATTTGATATCCTATCGCATTATCCACTATTATCGTTATTATAATGTAAATAGTTACTTTGTTCCACATTTATTTAAAGTATACTGCCAAGTCCACAGAACCTATTTTTCAAGGTTCGCCAAATCGGACACTCTGCACCCGTGTCTGACTCTAACACCTGTACCCATATCAGTGCAACATAGGTGGCAATCAAAGAAAATTTTGGATATTAACTATCAACAAAACAAAGAAAATGGTACTAGCAGAAGAAATCAAGCGCTGAAAAAAAAAGAACAAGATCAAGATTAACTAGACCATGATCACCAATCAGAACCCATTAATTTCTTCTTACCAATATCCAGCAACAAGATGAAAATTATATTTTTTTAATATAGATACTAATGAACAAACCCTCAGGGTTCAAACAAGGATTGGCACATTCATTTGAACTTTCATTTACTACTGACACGAACCAATCGTTATTCCAGTTTATCTTTTTTTTTTTTTGATAAGGTATTCCAGTTTATCTATTCAATCTAATGGTTTCGGCGAACTAAATCACGTGGATAAAAGAAGAAATAAAAAGATGAGGATTTACAGCAACCAAGAGTATCCAACTTGCAGACCTTCAAACGTAGCAATAAGGATGAGGATGAACACTTAGAACACAGAATTCTGTCAAACACTGGGTCACCACCAAAATAGAAACCAAATTCAAGTCAATTGAAATTAAGCCGAATATCCCATGACCAGTAAATCAAATGTAGGTGAAAGAGAAGGAAATAACACAATTCAAACTGATTATATTTCTACAATTGGAACCCCCAGAATCAGAAATAACAGACAATTAAGATAAATTAACAAATACTGACCCCGCGATTGAAGGCCGCGACACAAAGACCGGTAGCGAGGCCGAGAAGGCAACCAATCAGCAGCAAGGCCCATTCGGGCGGAGCACCATCACTTAGGGCGTCGTGGGGTGACTGCTCCCTATCTAAATGCTTGCGGCTGCTTGGCCTTCGGCCCGATAATCCTCGATCCAATTGCTTCAACAAATCCCTAATGCCTTTCTTCTTCGTTCCTTGAGCTTCCAAATCTGGTTCCGAATTCGATGAATTCGACCGGAGAAGAAGCTTGTGATCATCGTTGAATTCTCCTCCTCCTCCTCCTCCGGACATTTTCACCTCTCCTCGCGAAACACAATCCAGAGTTCACCAAAAACAGCCGGAAGAGAGGGGAGATGAAACAAACAACCCAACAAGAAAAGGTGATCTAATATAATAAACTCAGAAACCCTTCAATTGATGTTTTTTTTCTGAAGTTAGTAGAGGAATTGCAGAGACCTTCGAAGAAATTCTTCGTTTTTCGTGCCCATCTGAGATCTTCTCTGATCTCTCTCCTGCTTGCCTAACTGAAAAAGATAATAGAGACAAACAAGGAAATGGTTTTCGTTTACACCGGCGTTTATATACACGAGGTCGTGTATTTTGGTTCTTCTATACGACAAAAAAAAACATGGTGCGTAATGCGCATCTTCTCTCTCCCTCGTGAACTGCCACCGGCAGAATAAAAAATTGCTCCAACGCTGGTGGACAAAAGTTTGATCCACCAGCTCTCAAAGGACACCTGGCATGCTCTTTCGGGCCCCATTAATATTTGGCCCACATCTTGATGTCCTAGATACCAAAATCATACTGACTGGTGATTTCTATCCATACGATTCTAGTTTTTTTTTTTAATTCGTGGGACTGGAAGCCCAATAAGGGCTTGTTCAAGAGCCCATGCTTGAAAAAGGCTAGATCCAACGGCTAGAAATTATCAATCAGACTAAGTTTTAGTATATGAGCAGCACACATTCATAGGGTAAGTGGACCCGAAAGAGTACGCCACGTGGCATCTTTGGGGTAGTAGATCAACTTTTGTCCACCAGGGGTGGATCAAACTTTTTTCCACCATCGTTGGGCGCCGGTTCTTTGGTCGTTGGCATTGGGAAAGGACGAAGAGTAAACCACGGATGACACGTGCCACTGACTGCAGCCAGTCAGAGCCACGTGTTACATTGTTAAGAGAACACTGACCGTATGGATGTTTGGTTAATCACTAGGTGGACCTACAAACTAAAAAATAAAGCTGATCAGGGATTTCTAAGCGTTGGATTGAAGTTATTTTCATGGGTTGATTTTAACCGGATAAATTTGAGCATTATTTGGGTACAAAGATCCAAAGGTTCTAAGTCACTAATCAGGATGATTTTTGGTTTGTACGTCCACCTAGCGATTGACCAAACATCCATACGGTCAGTGTCCTATTAAGAATGTGCCGCATGGCTCATACTGGCGGCAGCCAGCTACGTCCAAGGTTAAAGTCCATCCAAGGCGGAAAATTTTAGACCACGCATTGCGTGACCCAAGGGCGTCCCTTACCTTTGGAAAGCCTCAAATTCAACAACATTTCTAAGCGTTGGATTGAAGTTATTTTCATGGGTTGATTTTAACCGGATAAATTTGAGCATTATTTGGGTACAAAGATCCAAAGGTTCTAAGTCACTAATCAGGCTGATTTTTGGTTAGTACGTCCACCTAGCGATTGACCAAACATCCATACGGTCAGTGTCCTATTAAGAATGTGACGCGTGGCTCATACTGGCTGCAGCCAGCGACGTCCAAGGTTAAAGTCCGTCCAAGGCAGAAAATTTTAGACCACGCATTGCGTGACCCAAGGGCGTCCCTTACCTTTGGAAAGCCTCAAATTCAACAACCAGAAATCACCTATAGGCTGATTTTTGGTCCGAAACATCTCTAGAGTGTGATGCCATTGGGTTACGCAGAAAACTTTGATGGTTGATATCCACCAAAATACCACATGGCACACTTGTCCCACTCCCACCTCTTAGTGGACCTACGCACCAAAAATCACCATGATTGGTGATTGTCCAACGGTCATAAATCACCAATCTAGCTAGTTACGATGTGTAGGTCCCCAAGGTTTGGGCCAGACATTCATATAGTTAGTGGGCCGAAAGTGTGTGCCACATGGCACCTTTGGGGTGGACATCAAATTTTGTTGTCCATTAGGACAATCTCACGTTGTAAATGCACCTACAGTTTCCTCTCGTGGGAATGATGAACAAGATCCAGGGTCGCGAAGTAACAAGCTGTAGCTCAAACTTTCACCAGCTGCCATCTAGGCCCACTTACCGCATGGATGTTTAGCCCATCCCTTGGTAGACATTGATAAACCAAAAATCAGCTTGTTTGATGATTTTTAGTCATTGGTTTTAGTACTAAAAAAATGGTTGAATCCAACGGTTAAAATCACACATTAAAAAGCATTAAAATCTAATGGCTAGATATTACCAATCATGGTGATTTTTGGTATGTATATCCACCAAGGGGTGGGCTACACATTACAAAAATGGTGCTAGAGTTTGAGCTACAGCTTATGCGTGTCCTCCTTCGTTCACACGCTTTAACTGGTCAAAGCACCAATGTGTGGTGGATCTTAAACCATTGGTTTAATGGTCCAGTTGTCAATTTTAGTGCTGATTCCCCCAAAAGTTGAGCTTGCAATATTCAAAACGTGTGGGACCCATAAGTTTTGAAAAGAAAATATTCCAAAGTGAAGATCCTCTTGTCTTCGAGGGAACATTCGACTAACATGGTTTGAAAAACGTTTATAACGCGTGATGCTCCTAACACAGCATGTTATTTCGTATTTAACGGTAAAAATATCACAACATGTTTAACGGCAAAAGCGATTGTTATAATTTACATTTAAGCTCTGTATGGTTGCCCTGAATAAGTTTTCTAGAAATGATTTTTGAATATAAATTAGGGTTCGCCATGAACACGTGGTAGAGTAAGAATATTCTAACTTGTTAATTCACACCAGTCTCACTTTTTATGTACAAATGTCAGCATCTGATTAGTTCCACATGCTCCACATCAAAAATAGCTCTACATCAAAAGTTTTCTTATTCAAGTTTAGATTATCCACAATACTATTACATAGATTAGTTCACCGTGAGCATGTCTTTCTTTTTAGGCTCAGGCTCCGAGGACTTCCTTTTTCTGACCCCTCTCAAAGTTCGTGCCCTCAACTGTGGATTTCACAAATTCAACCCTGGTTGTCAGCGTCCACCAAAAGCGAAAAAGTGGCATGACAACCACCATTGGATTCTTGAAATCCACAGCCGAGCACACGAACAACAAGCCATTCCTATCTTTAAAGATGGCATTTATTAAACTTTTGGTCAATCCAAGCCATCGGATAAGCTAGACAAATCCCAACCCCCATTTTACTCACAATTAAAAATTACCCAAGACATAAAAAAAAATCCTAAAATACCACATCTCCTCATGGATAGTTTGGATTTGGGTTTAGCTTAAACCTGAGATGGTGGCCCTCTAGTCACATTATATCAAGAGTTCTCACCCAAATTAGGCAACTATTTGATTATCATATTGTGAAAATACCCATACTTTCCACTTCAAAGGTGCTACCATCATTTCCCTATCTGGGGGTGACAACTCTAATTTGGAATGGCCTTCAACCCCTCCTTGAACCATAGGGTTTAGCTTTTTTTCTTAGGCATAAGAGCAACTTGGGTACAATCACATCTAAATTATACAAATTCATGATCAAGATTCTTGGCAAGGAAATTTGGTGTTGTTTGGGTTCTGATGAAGAGATGAGGAAAAAGAACTCTCACATGATGTATTTGTTGTCTTCATGAAGAAAATTTTCTTCTTCTGTTATTTTATATGATAGTGAACAACAATATGCAACAGAACAATGTCAATCCAACAACTTTACATTGTAGTGAAGAACAAGATGCAACAGAACAGTGTCAATCCAACAACTTTACATTGCCGTGAATAACGACTGTGAATGCCTTATGGCACGCTAGGAATGATATGCTATTCGAGGGGAGCAAGTGGGATACCGATCGATCGACTAGATGATGGCCTCCTAGTCACCTTATGTCAAGAGTTCTCACCCAAATTAGGAAACTATGCGACTGTCATATTATGAGAATACCCCTTACTTTTCACTTTAGAGGTGCCTGTCATCATTTCCTGTTTGGGGGTGACAATTCTAATTTGGAAGGGCCTTCAATTTCTTTTCTTAGGCATATGAGCAACCTGGGTACAACAACAACTAAGTTATACAAATTCATGACCCAGATTCTTGACATGATAAGGAAATTTGGTGTTCTTTGGGTTCAAATGAAAAGACGTGGAAGATCTCTCACATGATGTATTTGTTGTCTTGATGAAGAAAATTTCCTTCTTCTTCTTTCTTTTTTAATATAATAGTGAAGAACAATATGCAACGGAACAATGTCAATCCAGCAACTATACATGATATTGAAGAACAATATGCAACATATATAACAATGTCAATCCAGCAACTGTACATGCAAGTAAAGAACAAAATGCAACAGAACAGTGTCAATCAAACTTCTTGTTCTTCCATTATTTTATATCATAGTGAAGATCGATATGCAATGGAACATTATTAATCAAACAACTTCGTTTTCTTCCATTAAATTATATGACAATAAAGAACAATATGCAACCAACAGTATCAAGCAAACAGCGTGTAATACAAAACTAGTAGAAGATTGACAACTGCCTTATTAGAACTAAGTTATATCTGGACCTAGGCCTATTAAGGGCTTGAAAGCATGATGCATCCTAACATACCCCGTGACCTGAAATTGAGCCAAAATTAGATTTGTGATTCTTGGAATCATAAATCTCTATGCTTGGGAGGACCAAATTGTTGCAGCTAGATCAACCCCCATCACCAGATGATGCATCTTGGATTCATGCATGGGCCATAGGTCATGGGTCATGGGACATGGGTATCTTGGAGTGACCCAATATATAATAGAGTTATTAAGCATGAAATGTGTAGTTAGTTGCCTTCGAGGCTAAGGAATTAGAGGTGTTTAATGTGTGCCTTGGAGGCCTATAAATATGTAGCTATGGATTAAGGAAAAAAATAATCTTTGATGAATATAGAATTTGATTTGAAATTTAGAGCTAGAAGGAGTATGGGCTGCCCTAGCCTTTCTCTCCTGGTAAGTTTTGCAACTTGATTTTTTCTTCTTCTTTCTTCAAACTTTTCTTTTGACAGCTAATTTTTCTCTTGATCTTGAGAGAGAATTTTTGACATGCATCAAGTGGTATCAGAGCATCATTCGTTCTTTTGGGATTTTCTTTAAGCAAGTTGTAAAGAGTTCCAATGGTGCGTGCACGTGGTCGAGGTGGTCATGATGACCCCTTCCGCAAAAACGTGATATACAAGATGTTGAAGTTTAGGATTTATGAAGGCAAGTGCAACAACTCACGAAACGTTTAGAACGTTTTAAGAATCGGAGTCTTGTAGATGATAGTCTCACATCCGAGGATGTTTTTAACCCATTCCATGTATGTACTCCGCACGAAGATCATATGGAAAGAGTAAGAGATTTTCTCTTGAAGTTGTACTATCCAGAAGAATTTGTAGATTGAGATTCTCCTTCAATTTACGATGACTATTCGAATGAAGAAATTACAAAAGTTGAAGAAAAGATAGTCACGGAGGAATTTCTTGATTTAGATTCCGTACAAAATTATGAGATCTATTTCAATGAAGACAAAATGGACGTCAACGATGATACTTTGATGGAAGAAATGATGGATATCATGTGATACATCTATGCGTAGTGTGGTGTCCAAGGCTGGCCTTAGTGCTTGGTGATGTGTACGGTATGTAGAGTTGTAGTAAGACATCGTTAGTGTATGGACATGATGCTTGAACTAACCCAACGAAGAGATTCTTTCAAGTTGCGATATATGTCAAGGCATATATCAAAAGGGTGATGACAAAGTCAACATCATAGAGTATTTTGATAAGATTCTTGAAAGAGCAGAGAATTACCTTGGTCGAACTCGAGGGCGAGTTCTCCTTAACAAGGAGGGTTTGTTGCAGCAAGATCAACCCCCACCGTCAGATGATGCACCTTGGATTCATGGGTCATGTGTATCTTGGAGTGACCCAATATTAGGGTCCATAATAGAGTTAATATGCATGAGAATGTCCAGTTAGTTGCTTTGGAGGCTAAGGAATTTGAGGTGTTTAATGTTTGTCTTTGAGGCCTATAAATATGTAGCTATAGATGAAGGAAAATACAACCTTTGATGAATATAGAATTTGATTTTAAATTTAGAGCTAGGAGGAGTGTGGGATGCCCAAACCTTTCTCTCTCGGTAAGTTTTGCAACTTGATTTTTCTTTCATCCTCCTTTCAACTTTTCTTTTGACAACCAATTCTTCTCTTGATCCTGAGAGATGATTTTTGGCTTGCAACACGAATTCCAAGTCCTATATTTTGAATTCCGTGATTTTCTCAGAATTAGAAATTTTAAGGGGAGAAGAAACTTATAATTCCTGGACTTCTATTTCTGGGGTTGATGTCTTTTATTGGTTGATTTTTAACCATGGGATATCTAACATTATTTGGGGTACTCAAATCCAAATGTTAGAAAATTTTAATCAGTATGATTTTTAGCATGTAGGTCCACCTAAGGATGGGACAAACATTCATACGGCCTATGGTCTCTAATAATATACCACATGGCTCATACTATGGTCCATCATCAACAGATTGCAAATTTGTAACCGTTGGATTGATGTCTTTTATATGTTGATTTTTAACCATGGGATATATATCATTAGTTGGGGCATGAAGATCCAAAGTTGAGAGATAAGGTCCACCTATGGATATAACTAACCATTGGATTGATGTCTTATATATGTTGATTTTTAACTACGTGATATATAGCATTAGTTGGGGTACGGAGATCCAAGTTGGGAGATACCTAATCAACCTAATTTTAGTTTGTAGGTCCACCTAGGGATGCAACTAACCATTGGATTGGTGTCTTTTATGGGTTGATTTTTAACCGTGGGATATCTAGCATTAGTTGGGGTACGAAGATCCAAAGTTTATAACCAACCAATCAGCCTTATTTTTAGTATGTAGGTCCACCTAGGAATGGGATAAATATCCATAAGGTATTAGTGATTTGTAATTAACCATTAGATTTGTATCTTTTTATGAGGTATTTTTTAACCATGGGATATCTAGCATTTTGGGGGGTACTCAAATCTAAAGGTTAGAAATAACTAATCAGCTTGATTTTTAGTATGTAGGTCCATTTATGGATGGGGCAAACATCAATACGGTCTATTGTCTCCAATAACGTGCCACATGGCTCATTGTGTGGTCCACATCAACGTTGATGACAAACATCGTATTTGTTGCATCATGTGCCACGTAGGTCTTAGCCATTGAGATTTTGATACGGATTAATATGGTAAAAAATTATCAAAATAATTTTAAAAATTTTCTTTAAATTAACATCGAGAACAGTAAACTATATAACGACCATTATAACATAAAGTTCATGAGATGATATATCCAAATTAAACATAAAATTAGAATTCCAAGTAAATTTCAAGTAAATTCCACGGTGCAACCAAACACAAGAAATTTCAATCCTTGGAATTCAAATTCTCGAAAATCACAAATTCTAGAATTCTAATTTCAATTCCAAATCCATGTCCACTTACCAATCAAACCTCAGCTTAATCTAAATCTTATTCAACCCAAGTAGTGGAATGCATAAACTTCTAGACTTTCACCTCAACTACCCACTGTGTATAAAGAAAATCGCGCCCACTCCTAAAGAGTGATTATAGAAATAAAAGACCATCATCATCATCATCATTATTCACAATGCCTTATCCCAACTATTTGAGGTCGACAACACCAATATCATAATCTATGGGTGAGATTCCAATTTCACCATTCATTCGAACATGATAGGTGAGATTTTTCTTTTGTGGTGGGGGCCAGTGGTTTGCAACAACCGAAAGGTAAGATCACTAGTCTTCCAAATTGACTAATGATTTTAACTTCTAACTCGTCCGATTCACACATCTAACTCGTCCGATTCATTATCCAAGTTCTTTTTTATTTAGAACGAGTCAGTTCCGCGTCACTGACTCACTACTACTAATCCAACAACTGCACGCGGCAGGCGTGGATCTCTTGTACGCACGCCACAGATCTTTCAAAATTTCAATGACGTGTTAAACCATGTTACAGTGTTCTTCGAAAATCGGAGATCGGAGCGACAAACTGAGAAATTCGATCTCCGAAAAGGAAAAGTAGTCACAGAACAGAGAAACCCTAACAGAAATCAAAAGGGGGTGAAGAGAACAAAATCAAAACCCTTGCTCCTGAGTTATTTGCATCTCAGATCACCATCATCTCCTGTTCAAAAAACCCTACGCAAAATTGCTCGCGAAATTACGAAAATTCGGACCTAAAACCTCATTTTACCGAGTTTTAAGGTGGGGTTTCGATTTCCCTTTATAATAAGGTACGATTCTCGCGATCTTGAACTGAAATCCCAAAAGTTTCGGCCTACGGTCTTAAAAGGTTAGATTACTCGGATAAATCCAAGATCGACAGATCTTTATCTCAGTACTATTTACAGTTGTTTAAATTTCAAGTCTTTTGGATTTGATCTTTGTTTTTGAGGTAGAAATTTAAGGATTTGGAAGAATTAGGATCGATTTTAGTCTAATTTGAGCAGATAGTTCGAAATTTAGGGATTTAAAGTTCTATAGGAGAGCAGGAGGGAAAAAGAAGACTTTTTTTTGGCTGTTTGGAGGTGGAAATCGAACGATATGGGGCTTATTCGCAGAAACTAGGGTTCTTCTTATGCGTTGAAAGATGACATTTGGCGGTTGTTCTGAGGAGGAAACTTAATGATTCATATAGTGAAACTATGATAAAATATTTGAACTGAACCGAGTAGATCAACGTAAGGTGGTCTTTGGGGTTGATCTTCTACATGGAATAAAAGGGAATATAAAATCCATTTCAATTTCAGCTGTGTTTCAGTTTCATATTATTGAAACATGCATGCCAGACATCGAAGTCCTGGCAATGGAGTTAGGCCTAATTCAATGGGAATGGTTGGTCTGACTGCCGCTCGGATCTCGCCGGAAGGTTCTATAAGAGCTCATGGAATGTACAACTCGGATTACCGAAACTTCAATCGTGGTTTTGGACGTGGCCTGCCTAAGCCTTACCCACCACTGCAGCCACCTCGTAGAGGTGACATTTTAATGGAAGCTGGTCGGCTTGCAGCAGAGTACTTGGTTTCTCAGGGTTTGCTACCTCCTAATGTGCTTCCTGGAAAATGGCAGAACGTTAGTTTGAAGAGTCAGATGGGGGATTTTCAGGAATTTAGGTTGCAAGATAGAGAAAACATTCAGCTGCCTTCAGAGGGCAGAACTTCAGCCCTTGCTCGTCTCGGAAATGTTGTTCCTGATGCAGGTTCTGGTAGGAGAAGGTTCTCTGATGAGTTCAACTCGCCGGGATCGAGAAATCATATGAGAGGAAGGAGGAGGATGGGATCCTTTAGGGGTTATGGCTCAGACTGGGGCAGAGAAAACGGAAGGAGTGGGTCATGGTCAGAGAAAGCTAGGTTTTCTCCTGATATGGAGGTTCAGGATGATTTTGTTTCTGGGTATAATGAAGAGCAGCAAGTTGGTTTGGATGCTAGTGGTGGGGTTGTGAAGTTTGATGACACTGAATTGCCATCAAAAAGTGATATTGCGGGAGATTCGGAATCTGAGCTAGAAAACTATGAATTCCCTGATGAAATGGGTTCTAAGGCAAGTTCTTCCAGCACTAGGAAAGGACCCCCTCCTGAGTCAGATGGAGACTATTCCAAGGGTTCCGATGAATCTAAAATCTTGAATCTGGAGACTGGAGAGGTGAAGGATGGCATGAGTAGTGATGAAATGGAGAAACAAGGTGCCGTGGAGGATTTCTCCATGCAGCATCCTTCAGTGAAGGGTGATGCATTAAGCAAAAGTGGCAATGATTTGCTACGACTATGCAGCTTTATGAAGGTGCCCACCAAAACTCGCTCTTCTTTGGCATACAAGGGTACAAAGGTTGATCCAGCTCTTACTATTGACGAGGGAAACACATGTGATATTGCTCCTCTAGAAGGACCCAAAGTCCTCATGGAAGAAGATTCTGTTGAAGACTCTTCGAGTGATATGCTGACAAATCAAACTCACAGTTTAATATGCCTTGAATCTGACATTTCCGGAACTCCGTCTGTCCAGTGTTTGGAAGATGCCGGGGACTTGGATCCTGCAATTACGGTGGAGAGAGGTAAATGCATGAGATCGCAATCTTTCCCTGATAGATCTTTCATGTACGAGCAAGAATCAGTACAGGACCCCCCTGGGTTTGGAAGATGCATTTCTATGGTTAAGGAGAGAGGTGAGAAAAGGGCTTTACAAAATGAGGAAATGAACGAGGGAAGCAAGAAACCTAGAGAATGGCCTTCATCCATGGTTACAGATGTTGATGAGTGCTTCCGCCTACATAACTTCAGGGAAAAGACACCAACTTCACACGAGGAGAGGCTTTCACCTGATGTTGAGGTGGTTGAGGTTGTTGATCAAGAGAGGTTGGTGGATGTTGCTTTGTTTCCGAAAGGTGGAGCTGAATCAGGTATTGAGTTAATAGAAGAGAAGCAGCTTTTTCCAAGTTCCTTTAAGATCTGTGATCTTAACCTTATGGAAACTTCTGATATGACCGAGAATCACGATAGTGATCCTCTTCTTGGTCTTCCCTCGACTTTGGAAGCCAAGAAGGAAATATCAGTGGATGTTGATTTGTCCATAAGTAATAACTGCAACAGATCCGATGACTTTGGTAGATATTCAGCTGATGTCAAAGAAGTCGTGGTACTTGATGTTGCAAATGATTCTCTAAAGGAAGACAAGGCCTTCGATACTTCAGAGAGAAAGTAAGATTTTCTTATCATCACGTTGTCCTTCTCTTTGTTAATATATTTATGTTATCCTCAGATATTCATAGATAATATTTGCATCTTGTGCTGGTGGTTTTACATACCTATGATCTAGTTTGATTTTCGTGCCAAATGCAGTACACAATCCCTGTAGCTCCTGCAATTGGTTGCATGGTTGATAATTGTCTTCTGAATCTGAAAATGTTCACTGATACAGGTCTGAAACTATATATTCGAGTATGGAAAATTTTCCAAACCATACGGAGAGTACTGGTGATCTTCCCGATGTTCAGGATGGTTATGGCCTTATGATCTCTGAGTTGCTCGGAACTGATATCTCGAATTGTTCAACAGTACCACCAGATATTACCGGTCTGCATACTGAAATGGGTCTTCATAATGGAGCGGTACAACCATGAAACTGATAGAAGTTAGTTATTCATTTACTGTCTCCATCCGCATACAGTTGGTGGATCGATAAGGATTATATATATACACACACAGATTGTTTTTATGAATTACTCAACTGCTGTCTAATGATACAAAAATGAAAACCAACAGATGATTGATTGCTGTGTTATTGGTTACTTTTTCAGGGGATTCTTGCTGATGACGATTCAATATACCTATCTCTGGGAGAAATACCAATAAGTATGCCCGATATTTAGTTGAATGATATTATTGTTTTCTTTTAGATCTAGTTTCATGGTTGATCTACATGTGGGAATCGATCAGTAGTATTCAGTTTAAATAATTTGACACTTTTCAAATGAATCATACTATCATAGTTATAGTTGTTATCATATACGTAGAAATACGTATTTTATATGTATCGGGGGTAGTTCTGTAAATACCCCCTTGAGGGGTATATTTGTCTTTTGTATTTGGGACTTACATAAATAAGATTTATGGAGTCATTGTGACCTAAGCACATGACATCCTTTCCTCTCATCTCTCTCTTCTCTCTTCTCTCCTCTTCTTCCTAAACCTAAACCTAAACCTAAACCTAAACCTAACCCTAACCCTAAATTACTAATTCAACTTGGTATCAGAGCTTATAATCAAGATCTATAGCCGGAGAACAACCAAAGGGACGCTGGAATAGTGTGGATGTCCGATGACATCATCGTACCAAACAGATGACGTCATCATCCGTATGGTCACGCATCTCGAGGTCTGTCGAAACTCTTCCTTCTTGGTAGATCTCGATTTTTCATGAATTATGGTGATTTTTGCC
Source organism: Euptelea pleiosperma (assembly GCA_035048495.1). Lineage (NCBI taxonomy): Eukaryota > Viridiplantae > Streptophyta > Magnoliopsida > Ranunculales > Eupteleaceae > Euptelea > Euptelea pleiosperma. Next base: position 9,186,272 of record CM068541.1, on the reverse strand, counting down.
GAATTTTTCGAAGCCTTCTTGATGATTTTTGGGACCTTTTTTAACTGAAATTCCGAAATATTGTTCTTCTGCTCTATGAGTGTTTCTAATCTGTGGGGGCTTTCTTGCCTGATTTTGTTGCTTCGATTTGATCCCCCATTATGTGTCCAATCTATTAACACCTCTCTTGTGCGATTCCACTGCCTATTGAAGGCTAGGTGAAGTTTTTTCCACCTCTTTTAGTACCGGCGGCGGTAATTTTACCCTTATTGGGCTGCGATTTGCTCTCTAACATGAATTAATGCATGTTAATTCTCTCTTTAGTGTTTTTTACTTTATTCTCCACCATCCTAGCCTGTTGTGAGATGTTTAGAGCAAACACTATAGGGTTTGTGGGCTGTTATTTGTTTACCACAGCCACGCATATGTTCTCCAGTTGTTTAAGGGGGTTCTTGAGGTTGTTTTTTCACCTCTACTTGCTGTCCACAACCTTTTTTTTTTGGTATTAAAGTTTTTTTGGTGGATATTCTTGGTCTATTTGTTCTTTGAGGCTTCATCAGATGGGTTTATGTCCTTTGGTGTGGTTGTTTACGCACTTTCTGGCCATCTATTGATCTTCGGTGTGGTTGTTAGTGTTTTTGTTTCGCTGTAGTTCTTCATGGCAGATCCACCACCTCCCGTGGTTACATCGCCCACCTTGCCTTCTCCTTTAGGGTCAGATGTGAACACTGATGTTCCCTCCACTGGTATTGGAGGCCTTATGGTGCATCACTTGGCCTATGAGTACCCTAGCTTACAGATCACATCAGTGAAGTTAGACGGCAAAAACTATTTGCGCTGGGCTCAGGCAGCACGGTTGTTTATTGGCGGCCGTGAGAAGTTGGGTCACACTACTGGAGATACAGTTGAGCCTCCCAAGACCGATCCATTTTATCGACAGTGGCAGACAGATGATCTTACTGTCATGTCATGGCTCCTTAACTCTATGGAGCCTGATATCAGTGAGAGTTTCTTATTTATGCGCACAGCGCAAAAGGTCTGGGAGATCACTGAGAAGACTTACTCACAGCAGCAGAACACAGGATGGGCATTTCAGCTGCGACAAACTATCTCCCACTTTCGACTGGGGGAGAAGTCTCTCTCTCAGTACTACATTGCTCTTCGTACCTTGTGGCAGGAGCTTGATCATTACTACTCTTATCAGCCTCTCAACCCATCAGAGATTGCTCCCTTTCGTCGATATATAGAGAAGGGCCGGATCTTTGATTTCCTTGCTGGGCTCAATCCGTCTTATGAGCTTATCCGTGTTCAGATCTTGAGTAGTAGGATGGATCTTCCCTCTCTCAGTGAGGTGTATGCCTATCTTCAAAGTGAGGAGAGTAGGAGGATCTCTCTTCAGAGTGAGCATCCCCTTCCAGAGCGATCAGCGCTAACAGCTTCTCCTGCTCATCAGCCTCAGCAGTTACAGTAACCTTCGAGGGGTCCATCTTATCAGACTACCTCATCTCCATCTTATGCTCCTACTGGACCTTCTCCTGGGAAGTCTCTGACTAGAGAGAGGCCCAAGTGTGATTTTTGCGGCAAGTTAGGCCATGTGCGTGCCAAGTGTTGGAAGCTACATGGGCGTCCTAGCCAGCCAGCCTCCTCCAGTGCTCATACAGTTAGTATGGATTCTTCTGCTCCTTCCCCAGGACAAGTCTCTGGCGAGCCCTCTTCCTTCAGCTCCTCCTAGTGGTTTTTCAGCCACAGAGTATGCTGGCCTTCGACGATTGCTTCAACAGCTTGATGGTCCATCTGCCACATCATCTACCTCCTTTGCACAATCAGGTAACACTAGACTTGCTCATCATGTGTCTCTCCCATCATCTAGCCCCACTTGGATCATTGATTCAGGGGCTTTGGAATACATGACGGGCCTGTATTTTCTACTTATTCCATCTGTTCTGGCCGTGATAAGGTGAAGACAGCCTGATGGCACCTTATCTTGTGACTAGGAAAGGGAATATCCTTCCCTCTCCCCAATTGCTTATTTCATCAGTTTTGCATGTTCTCAGATTTACTTCTAACCTACTTTCTGTTAGTGCTTTGACTAAAACCCTAAACTGTAGTGTCACTTTTTCTCCTACTTGTGTCTCTCAGGACCTAGAGACGAGGAGGACGATTGGCACCGGACATGAAGCTAATGGCCTCTACCTTCTGGATAGACGCCTTCTTGAGCCCACAGCACTACAGTCGTCTGCTAGTAATAGTAGTAGGATAGATGTTTTGAGCTGGCATGCCCGTATGGGGCATGTCTCTTTTCAGTATTTGAAACTTTTATTTCCTAGTTTGTCTACTTCTGTTTCTTTTTCTGCTTTACACTGTGAGACCTGTGAGCTCTTCAAGCATTGTAGATCGACTTATCCCTCCAGAGGTAATAGAAGTTCTACTTGTTTTGACATTGTGCATTGTGATGTATGGGGCTATTTCCCCACTACTTCTATCTTTGGCTTCCGCTATTTTGTTTCTTTTGTTGATAATCATACTAGGTGTACATGGGTCTATCTCATGAAAACCAAAGATGAGGTTCATTCCATCTTTCAGGGTTCTCATAAGATGATCCAGACCCAGTATGGTGTCTCCATTAAGGTTATTCGTACTGATCAGGGTGGAGAATATATGTTTGGGGGTTTTCAATATTACCTCATTGACCATGGGATTTGTCACCAAAATTCCTGCAGCTACACCCCTCAACAAAATGGTGTAGCTGAAAGGAAAATGCGGCACTTGACCGAGATAGCTCGGTCTTTCTTGATTGGCTCTCAGGTCCCCAAATCTTATTGGTCGGATGCTGTGTTGACCCTACTTGACTGACAGAATGCCATCTCAAGTGCTAGTCTCCTATTCAAGTCCTTATTCCTGGCTCTCCTCTATTCACTATTCCTCATCGCATCTTTGGGTGTGTATGCTATGTACATATCTTGGGTCCCCATCGCACCAAACTCGATCCTAAAGCACTTAAGTGCGTCTTTCTTGGTTACTCCTCTACCCACAAGGGATACAAGTGTTACCATCCGTCCTCTGGGCAGAAGTTTGTTTGCATTGATGTCACATTCCGTGAGGAGCTATCTTTTTTCTCCCCCACCTCTCTTCAGGGGGAGAGTCGTAATGAAGAGAGGTGGACTGTTCTTCTTCCTGCTATATCTCTATCCCTTCCTTTAGAGTTTGAGAGCTCTCCGCCTACTCATACTACTAGTGGGGATAGTGCTCCTCGAGCTCAGAAGGAGCTCAAAGTCTATAGCAGAAGGGAGAAAGCCACAGCCGATCTAGTACCAGTGGTTCCTACCTTGGATCCAAGTAATCCTCCACCTCTTTCTATGTCTGTCATTTCTCCTTCTACTGATGTTTCTGATCTTCTCATTGCTCTAAGAAAAGGAGTCAGAAGCTGCACTTAGCATCCTCTGAGCCACTTTGTCTCCTATGATGCCTTGTCCCCCTCCTATAAAGCCTTTATCACTTCCCTTTCCACTATTCTTATACCCTCTTCAGTGGCAGAAGGGCTGGCTCAACCAAGATGGAAAGCTGCTATGATAGAGGAAATGAGAGCTCTGGACAAGAATGGGACATGGGAGCTTGTTGACCTGCCAAAAGACAAGAAACTTGTGGGTTGCAGATGGGTGTTCACAGTCAAACACAAGGCAGACGGGTCTGTCGAGAAGTACAAGGCAAGATTAGTAGCCAAGGGGTACACCCAGACTTATGGGATTGACTATGTGGAGACCTTTGCACCTGTGGCAAAGATGAACTCCATTAGGGTGTTGTTGTCAGTGGCAGCAAACCAAGAGTGGCCTTTGCATCAGCTGGATGTGAGAATGCTTTTCTTCATGGGGACCTACATGAAGAAGTCTACATGGTGCCTCTTCCTGGATTCACTCCACCAGGACATAGTAACAAGGTGTGGAGACTGAAGAAAGCCCTCTATGGGCTTAAACAATCTCCAAGGGCATGGTTCGAGAGATTCACCCTAGCCGTGAAGAGGCTGGGTTACACTCAAAGTCATGCCAATCACACCCTATTTGTGAAGCATCACGGGAAGAACACCACTGCCCTCATTGTTTATGTTGATGACATCATTCTCACAGGGAATGATGTAACAGAGGTGGCCAAACCGAAGCTTCAGTTAGCGGAGGAGTTTGAAACCAAAGATCTAGGACCTCTGAAATACTTCCTAGGCATCGAAGTTGCAAGATCCAGTCAGAGGATCTTCATCTCTTAGAGGAAGTATGTCTTAGACTTGTTACAAGACTCAGGCAGGTTGGGTACCAAACCAGTGGAAACTCCTATAGAGCAGAATCACCAGCTAGCAGATGCCATTGGTGAGCTACTACAGGATGTAGGGAGCTTTCAGAGACTAGTTGGGCGATTGATCTATCTCTCCCTGACTCGACCCGACATTGCCTATGCAGTGTGTGTGATCAGTCAGTATATGCACTCACCCAGAGGTGTTCATTTAGAGGCAGCACATCGGATCTTGAGGTATCTCAAGTCAGCCCTTGGTAGAGGTCTTCTGTTTGAGAAGAATGGCCACATGCGTATAGAGGCTTATACCGATGCAAATTGGGCAAGGGCCAAAGATGATCGGAGATCCACTTCTGGATATTGCACCTTTGTTGGGGGCAATCTGGTCACTTGGAGAAGCAAGAAGCAACCCGTTGTCACCAGATCTAGTGCAGAAGCTGAATTTAGAGCAATGGCTCATGGCTTGTGTGAGATGCTTTGGTTGAAAGTGTTGGTTGCTGAACTTGGTTTCCCAGTTTCAGGGTCTGTGAGCTTATATTGTGACAACAAGGCCGCCATCAGCATTGCTCACAATCCTGTTCAGCATGATCGTGCCAAACACATTGAGGTGGACCGACACTTCATTAGAGTGAAGATTATCTCTGGGGCAGTGTGCACCCCATTTGTGAAGACTGATGAGCAGGTTGTAGATGTTTTCACGAAGGGAGTTCTCAGTTGGCAACTCCATAAGTGCTTGTGCAAGTTGGGTATGAGAGGTATCTATGCACCAACTTGAGGAGGAGTATTGTCATATACGTAGAAATACGTATTTTATATGTATCGGGGATAGTTCTGTAAATACCCCCTTGAGGGGTATATTTGTCTTTTGTATTTGGGACTTACATAAATAAGATTTATGGAGTCATTGTGACCTAAGCACATGACATCCTTTCCTCTCATCTCTCTCTTCTCTCTTCTCTCCTCTTCTTCCTAAACCTAAACCTAACCCTAACCCTAAATTACTAATTCAACTATAGTCTTTTGAGCTTGGGTTCAGTTTCTTCCTTCGTCTCTTTTTTCGACTAGTATTATATGAAAGTGAAAAGATGGAAGGTAAAAAAAAGCAACTCAGAAGGAGAACCACACTCACCATACAATCCTGAGATAACTAGTCCATGGATATACCTCTGAAGTAAGGCTTTATTGGAGATTGTGTCGTGGCTGCTACACTCAATGCAATGGTCTCTTATGATTTTCTAGCTCAGATATACTCTCAACAAAAGAATATTGCACATGCCTATTGGTTGCGACAGGACATTGCCAACCTTTGACAGGGGTAAAAAAAATCCTTAGCAGATTACTTTGCGATACTCAGAAGTATGTGAAGAGTTGGATCATTATCAAGTATTTCAACCCTTGTGTTCTAGTTAGGGGAGCGGTATAAGTTAGTAGAGCAATCTCTTATTTTTGAGTTCAATGTTGGACTAAATCCTGAGTTTGAGTTGGCTTGTGTACAAATTCTCATTAGAGATTACTTGTCATCTCTTATGTCCAGAGTGAAGAGAGCAGGAGAGATGCTATGTCAAACTCTATTGTTACAGACAGATCTACTTTTGTCTCTTTTCTCCTCCTCAAGGATATAATAAGGGTAGAAGTCACAATCGTGGTTGTATGGGGAATCTTGGTGCTATTGATCGTGATAAACTTAAGTGTGATCATTGTGGTAGACGAGGAAACACTAAGGAGAATTGCTGGGATTTAATTAGTTGACCTTCGAAGTTTAATTGCTCAGGTTATTTTGCAGCTTATAATGCAACTATTGAGCATTGACCACTTTACGTCTACGGGCCCCATCATTTGCGAAAGCCCACCTACACTGCTAGCTTAGGATATGTCCCATCAGAGTTCTCTGTCTTTCAAGGTCACTGTTTCTGAGGAGGAACTAGAAAATCTTCGATGCTTCATGGCTTAGTTAGATAGACCTTCAACTTCAGCTACCTCCACTTTTGCTTAGTCAGGCATCATTGGTTTTGCTCATCATGCGTCCACCTTTATGTCTGGTCACTCCTGGATTATTGATTATGATGCCTCTGAGCACATGATTAGTATGCCTTATTTTCTTTTTATTTAGTTTGGTTTGGTTGAGATAAGGTTCGAATTGTATATGGTAGTACATCTAGTCCCTACTAGATTATTGAATATGATGCTTCTGAGCACATGACTAATATGCCTTCCTTTTTCTCTCCTTATTTTGTTTGTTCTAGTTAAGGTTTGAATAGTTGATGGTACACTTTCTACTGTAATCTAGAACTATTTCTCCAAATTTTTCATTATTTTTTGTTCTTCATGTACCTAAGTGTGCAACCAACCTATTTTCTGTTAGCTCTACTACAAAACATTTGGATTGCAGTGTCACATTTTTTCCTTTTTATTGTGTTTTTCAGGACTTGGAGATGAGGAAGACGACTGGCGCTGGACGTGAAGCTGCTGGCCTCTGTCTCTTGGAGGGAACTTTTAAATGTTTCAACAACACTTCAGTCTAATAGTAATAGTATAGTCAATAAAGAGCATCTTATGTGTTTTCATGCTCGTCTTGGTCATGTTCTTTTTTTAGCTCTTTTTTCTTCTGTTTTTTTTATCAGAATTTGAGTGTGAATTCTGTAAACTTGCAAAACATTGTAGGATATCTTTACCTGCAAGTAGTATTAAAAGTTCTTTTGTTTTTCATATTGTCTATACTGATGTTTGAGGACATCCTGTTATTTCCGCGTTTGGCTATTAGTATGTTGTTAGCTTTGTTGATGATTACTCCAGGTGTACTTGGATTATGTTATGAAGTCCAAGGATGACGTGTACACCACCTTCAAAACCTTCCATAAGATGGTCCATACTCAGTTTGAAAAAAAAGTGAAAGTTCTTCGATCTGATTAAGGAGGAGAGTATATGTACAATGGCTTGAAAACTTAGATGAAAATGGAATTGAACACCAAAATTCTTGTGTTTACACTCCACAACAAAATGAGTAGGTGAACATAAAAACTGACTTCATATGGAGGTAACAAGGTCTTTTTCTCTTAGGTGTTAATGTTCTAATCCTTTTGATTTGAAGCTAACGGCTATATATTTCATTAACAGTATGCCTTCTTGCTATCTCAACTTTAAAACCAGATTGCCCTTTTCTTCTACTAAGGTGTTCAGTTGTGTTTGCTACATTCATATATTAGGACCACATCGTACTAAATTGGATCCAATGGTCCTTAAGTGCATATTTCTTGGGTACCCTATATCTCAAAAAGGATAACAATAGAGAAAAATGCTACACGGGAGCTGGTTGATCTTTCTAGAGGAAAGGAACATGTGGATATTTTTTTTGATTGGTGGGAACATGTGGGATATAAGTGGGTGTATATCATAAAAAGTCAGGTAGATGGGTCTGTAGATAGGTATAGGGCAAGATTAGTTGCCAAAGGCTAAATACCTCGTTATCTTCTATTTTTTTACTCCTTCAGTTGCAGAACCTCTAAAACACCAAAAGTGGTGGGAAGCAATATGAGAAAAATGAGAGCAATGGAGAAAAATGCTACATGGGAACTGGTTGATCTTTCTAGAGGAAAGAATCTGTGGGATTAAGTGGGTGTATATCATAAAATGTAAGGTAGACAGGTCTGTAGATAGGTATAAAGCAAGATTAGTTGCCAAAGGCTAAACTCAGACCTATGGGATTGACTATAAGGAACATTTGCCCCAATAGCGAAGTTAAACTCTATAAGGGTGGTTCTATTCTTAGCGGCATATTAGTCATGGCATTGTACCAACATGATATGAAGAATGCATTTCTTCATTGATAATTGAAGGAAGAGGTGTACATGTTTCCTCCAGCGGGCTTTCGACTTTTGGGGAATGAAAGAAAAGTGAGTAGGTTGAAGAATTCCTTGTATGGATTGAAATCTGTTGCACGAATTCGTCCAACTAGTGTTCGAATTGTGTGTCCATACGTGTGGACACAGATTCGCCATGGACTCGTCGTTGAGGAGGAGAAGAAGAAGAAGACGCACCTCATCGTCACCGCTATCATCACCGTCGGTCATCGCCGCCACAACTGCTTCCCCCGCATGAGATGAAGTTAGGGTTTCAACCCAAAACACCCCCTTTTTTGTTTTGAGGTCGAGGGACCTCCCCTCCCCATTTAATCGGGGAACCTTTTTTAGGAAAAATATGTAATAAGGTATACCTCAATGCAGAATCACGATTTTTGTTACTCACCGATGCCATCTGGATTTGGGCCCATTAACCGCATGGATGTTTAGCCCACCCCTTGGTGGATACACACACCAAAAATCACCCTGATTGGTAATCTAAAACCCTTAGATTATAGTACTTTTTAAGGCGTGATTATAGCTGTTGGATTCAACCAATTTTTTTGAGTATTAATACCTACAGCTAAAAACCATCAAACAAGTTGATTTTGGTATGAATGTCTACAAAGGGCTGGACTACATCAATGCGGTCAGTGGGCCCAGATGGCAGCAGTGAGTAACAAAAATGGTGCACCTTGTTACAACACGCCGACACCCCTCATCAATGATGATGAGGGACCACAGTATGAGCCACATGGCACATTCTTAATGACCATTGACCGTATAAATGTTTGACGCACCCCCTAGGTGGACCTACATACTAATTAGTGATTTCAAACCTTTGAATCTGAGTACCCCAAATAATGCTCGAAATCCACGGTTAAAAATAAACCATGGAAAAGACTCTAATCCAACGGATATAAATTAGTAATCAGGTTGAATTTTGGTAAGTCCATCTAGGGATGGGCCAAACATCCATATGGTCAATGGTCTCTAAGAGTGTGCCACGTGGCGAGTCCCCAAATCCCATTTTTTGGGGTTTGTCAAGTCTGACACCTCGTATTCGTGTCCATGCAACATAGATTGAAATCGTTTCCTAGGCATAGTTTAAGAGGTTTATTAATGTAGAAAAGCACATGAGGTACACTCAGAGTCAGGTAGGTTATACTCTGTTCATTAGACGCATTGGAGGTAGCACTATAGCCCTCATTGTATTTGTGGATGATATCGTTGTGACAGGGAAAAATATAAAGGAAATTGAGCACCTGAATAGATACTTGGCTAAAGATCTTGGACTTTTGACGTACTTCGTGGCTATTGAAGTAGCAAGATCTCGTGAGGCAATCTTTATTTCCTAGAGAAAGTATGTCTTTAGACTTGTTGCATGAGACTGAAAAGCTAGGAGCTAGACCAGCAAATACTCTTATAGAACAAAATCATAGATTGGATGAGCAGAGTGGTAAACCTTTATAGGATATTTGGAGTTTTCAACATTTAGTTGGTCGACTGATTTATTTTTCACTTATTAGACCTGATATTGCATATGATGTTGGTGTGATTAGTTAGTACATGCATCTCCCCTGACTTCACATCTTGAAGCGGCGTATCAGATTTTGAGGTACCTCAAGTCTTCACTTGGCAGGGATTATTATTTAAGAGGAATGAGTATGTAAAATTGATAGTATACACTAATGCAGATTGGGCAAGTTCTAAGGATGATAGGAGATCTACATCATGGTACTGCACTTTTGAAGGTGACATGGAGGAGTAAGAAGCAGCATGTTGTAGCCTGTTTCAGTGCAGAGGCAAAGTTTAGATCCATAGCACATGGTTTATGTGAAGTGTTGTTATCCGAGAACTTGGTTTCTTGTTGCTGGATCTATAAATTTATATTGTGGCAACAAGGCAGCAATAAGTATTGCTCATAATCCAATTCAGCATGGCAGAATTAAACACATTGATGTAGATCACCATTTTATTTGAGAGAAGATTGTCTCAGGTGAAGTGTGTACTCCATATGTGAAGATTGAAGAACAACCAGCATGTTTACAAAAGGTGTTAGCGGGAATTAATTGCATAAGTTCTTGGGCAAGCTGGGCATGATTGACATTTATGCACCACCTTGAGGGGGAGTACTGTAGGGGCAAATTAGTCATTTAGTTATTATTGCACTTAATTGTATTTTCTCTCATTCTCAAGGGTATTATTGTTGCCCTATGAACGTTTAATATAAATAAGAACCATTGGGAGGCGTGTAAAACACACGAACTCCACTTCCTCTCATCTCTCTTCTTCTCCTTGTTTTTCTTTTTGCTTCTTCTTCTTCCCAATTTTTTCTCATAAACCCTATTTTTCTATAGAAACCAGCTGGTCAAACTATGGCTAGAGTCGCCATCACCAACGTGATGGAAGCCTTCAGAGCGGGGAGGTCATTGCATTCAATATACTTAGCTTTTGGGTACCAGCAGTTCAGGAGAAGAACAGAGGCATGATTGATTTTCAGATATAACTAGTGATAAGAGTGCTCCAATTAATTCTATCCTTGTTGCTATGGCCTGTTTTGGTGTAGATGTGACCCTGAATTCATTCTGAAGTCTGAACTTGCATTTATAGTGAAGTGCTGAGTTCTTCCATGATTTCCAATATTAGTCACGTTATAAAAAATTGGGCTTTGAAGTTTGTTTGATTTAATTCATCCGTGGCTTTTATTTTAGTAACTTTCTCCATATTCTTGCAATGCAATGTACCACAATAGTTGTTTGTTCATTTGTAACAGAAGTTTTTGGGCAGTGTCCATTCACATCTTTTTTTATACCCTAAGTGCTTCTGAATTTGTTTGTAGGTTTTGTGGAAGTCTGGGAGCAGCCTACACAGGAGTATGAGAAGCCCTTTTGAACCATTATGATGAGCTGTGAAATCTATCTTGTTGCTTCTGGTTATTCACCAGGCTACTGTCTTCGTCTAGCTCAAGAAATCTAGGTTATGTAGTATACTTAGTTCTAGATATTTAGGTTGGTGGTGTTGCAATTATTCATTCTGTAAGTGCCACTCTGTTTCAGATTTCCTTTCTAATGGATGCAATTTTCTTAATATTCTAATGTATGTTTTCTCACAATAGAAATTTTTGGAGATCGTGGCCATTTCTTTTAGTTTGCCCTCTGAAAAATTTGTGAGGTTAGTAGATGGATGAACATGACCAAATTGCATGAAATTCTTTGGCACCCACATGCAACTACCCACCGACATGATGCAAATGCACATGCACAACAAAAATTAGAAGACACTAGGCAACATGTGAATTAAATGAGGAACTTTGTTGATAGTAAGCAACAAGGTCTTATAGCATATTACAAATGTTAGGGGAGATGAGAGGAGCTGGTTGCAAGGCACTCATGCTCGTAGATGGACTCCTGGCTTAATCCTTCCATCCGTAGGGTAGATGACAATCTGGTGTAGGGTTTAATTGAAAATCGAGCAATCTCATGAAGGGTCTAGATGAAGCAACTTTTCTTTTTTCTCATGAGGCTTACCCCCTTAACTTGCAACCCTGTTGAGACAGAACTGTTTATGATTAATAATAGCTACTCTATTCTCTTCTTTATAAACTGTTAATTATCAGGGAAAAAAAAGAACGAAAGAAAGAAAAAATGCAAACATAGTGATTTTTGTGCAGATATCACTAAATTGACTGTATCTTATGCTCAATCTTTGCTTGCAAATTGTAGGAAGTGTTTATATATATTTCCTGTGTTTTTATTAAAGAGTTTAGGTTCACGCTTTCACAGAGTTCTCAATATATTTAGTTGTTTTTATGATTTTAAATGAGATTGCCATTATCTTTTCAAATTTTTTTTGCATTTTTTGGTAATTTTTCTCTGGATAAGCATTTCATAGCCGATTCGTAAACATTATTTTTTTCCTACCCAATGCATCTTTTAGGATCTGAAGCATTTGGTCCGTTATTCTTTTATTGTTGGTGTTGGCAAGGCTCTAGCATTGGTATTTACTGAGATTGTGGACGTGTTGCATCTATGTTATATTCACATGTTTGTTCGTACTACCGGAATTGTTGAAAGAGGTGATATTTCATAATCTGCTGTGATGGCTTCTGCCACCATTTTCTTTTTCAAAAGCACAGAGCTACATGTTTTATCTAGATGATGTCGAGGGTTGCGATGAAGTGTTACTGCTTTGCATTCTGAAATATCACTTTCAGTTGGAGTTATGTCTTAAATTTTTTGGTTTTTTGTATGTACTTAGACTTGTACAGCTCTTAGTTATGGTTTTTGGAGGGTGGTATTGAAATGGACAGAAAATGATTAAAGATCAAAACATCTGCAGGTAATTTCATTTTTACATTTGAGCCGGTCCATTGTTCATTGACTCGTGCTTTTTTTGACAGACCATTTTGACACATTGTAGGATAATTGTCAGTTGCTGTTTCCTTTTGTTCTGCACCCAATCTCTTGATTTGAAGGTACATGTTTTTACCATGACTTTGATGCCGGTTGGACATTTTCTATCTTTGTGACAGGGCTACATATTTGAAAGAAGATAGGTGTTAGAAACAAGTGTACGCTCTGCCGGAATATTAAAGAAGGCAGTGTTAGTATCATCGATACCTTGCAGATACTTAGCACATCGTCCATACGTTAAAACCATTGATGTTCTTTAAAATTCATGTGCTCATCATTCAATAGAACCCATGTCGGAAATCATAACATTTCAAATTGGCATGATTAGGATGACCAAAAGACTCGTTCTGTATGTTCTATAGGCTTTTTCGTCCCATTCGCATTGGTTTTTAAAATGAGGCTATATATTTGATGGTTATGGTTTGACTGGTTGAGCCTAAAGTGGGAACCCTTGCTCCACTCCATGCATGTATGTCCTGCTTGCGGTGTTTTAAAACCTGGACTGGACAGGCCATGTAGCCATTTGATTGGTCCACCTGGGCTATCGAATCGCTTGGGCCATAAATCATCAAATTTTTATCTTCTGGCTTTTGGATTAATGGTTGGAAAAATGCAGCAAGTGTCTAAAGAGAAGTACATCGACAAGATGGTCATAACCATTCGGCCGGATTAGTTGTTGTCATGGAGAACATTGCTGGCTGATGGACCTCCGTCTACAATATGAGCCATGTGGCACTCTTAGAGATCGCTGACCGAATGGATGTTTGGCCAACCCTAGGTGGACCTACAGACCAAAAATCAGGCTAATTAGTGATTTCTAAGCGTTGGATTGGAGACGTTCTCATGGGTTTATTTTAAACCGTGGAATGAGAGCATTATTTGGGTACAAAGATTTAATCAGGCTGATTTTTGGTATGTTGGTCCACCTAGGGATGGGAATCAGGCTAATTAGTGATTTCTAAGCGTTGGATTGGAGACGTTCTCATGGGTTTATTTTAAACCGTGGAATGAGAGCATTATTTGGGTACAAAGATTTAATCAGGCTGATTTTTGGTATGTTGGTCCACCTAGGGATGGGCCAAACATCCATATGGCCAATGGTTTCTAAGAGTGTGCCATGTGGCTCATATTGTTGTCCATCATCAAAGTTCTACTAGTTGGCATGAGATGTCTTGAACTCGGCAGCAATACTCTGTCAAGTGTCAACATGCTCTTTGTTTTTTTTTTAATCATTGGACAAAATTTTACTTGGCTCAGGGAAGCTCATATTTGTTGAGCAGCGCTTTTGAAAATAATGATGCCAAGGGAACAGGTTGGATGCGGAAGCTAAGTGCTGCACAGCAAAAATGATGTCCCAAAAAGGTTACTATAAGGTCAGTACTTGGGGGGTGAAGTTGCTCCTAAGCGGCTCTCCTTTCAACACGTAAATTAGAGTTCATTTTTGCTCAACATCACCGAGGTTTGGCCTTGAAGCTAAGCGCCTCTGCATTTGACAAGTATCCCCAGACAATCATGCTTTTAGAATTCAAATTTCAAAAATTAAAAACAAAGTCAAGAGTACATGTCAAATGGAGAGGTGCTAGGGTTTAGCCTTGAAACTCAGCGACCAAACCGGGCCCCTTAAATTGACGCAAGCCAGGCCAACTAGCCAAGAGAGCAGGCACTATAGCCTATAATGTTTAGTTGTCCATGGAGTCAGTGGGCCTAGAAAAACGGGATACGTCCCGTGATCGTGATCGACTAGATCAAAATGTCACTGGTTCAAATTTTTTTCAAAATTTTTTTCCGACCGACAATTAGGCCCTGTATGGTGATCAACAAAAAAGTTCTCTAGAAAAGGGTTTGTGTTATGATCTTAGGTTAAGACCTTAGCTTTCCACTCCACTATCAGTATTGGTTGGTTTGGGTCATAACAGTTTGTATATCAGAAGGAAAAAAAATGTAACAAGGTAAATCTGAGACTTATTCAATTGCGGAAGCACGATTTTTGTTACTCAGCAATATCATCTGGGCCCACTGACCCGCAACGATGTTTATCCCACCCTTTGGTGGATTTGCATACCACAAATCACCCTGATTGGTAATATTGTCCAACGTGATGTGTATGGCTTTAGATTCATTCCATCGTGACCGACCGTTGCCTACCCGCTTACGTGATGTGTATAGTTTCAGAATAAGTTTTGTGATATGGTGTCGACCTGAGCCCAAGCATGAACCAAGTGATGTGTATGGCTTTAGTATCATTCCATCCTGACCGTTGCCTACCTCATTACGTTATTCTCTGAGCATTTTAACGGTACATCACGTGAGGGGTAGGTCCGAATCCGTTATAATTGGCCATTATTTTCGTTTTAACGGACGTTTTTTAAACCATGATCTAAACTGCCCATCTTATGGACCACCGTCTAGATTGGTCATGTGGAAAGTGTCCTTGTTCACATCATGTCTATATCCCGCACTATGCATTGTATTCTTCTCCTACCAATTGCAGCCATTAAATTTTAAACTTCTTTAGAATTGAAAATGGGCTAAAACACCCACTGAATTTATGGATGTTTACCCCACCCCTTGGTGGAAATCACCCTGATTGGTAATCTATGACCATTAGATTTTAGTACTTTTTAAGGCATGCTTATAGCCGTTGAATTCAACCAGTTTTGAGTACTAAAATCAACAGCTAAAAATCATCAAAGAAGCTGATTTTTGGTATGAATATCTACTAAGGGGTGGGCTAAACATCCATACGGTCACTGGGTCCCAGATGGCAGCACTGAGTAACAACAATGCGCTTCTGCATTTGAAAAAATCTCAGGTATACTTTGTTACATCACGACCCAAAAATTATACATCTATTTTGCCAAGTGGTCGAGTGCTCATTGAGTTGGACAATTGCCTTGTGCTCTTTAGGTTTGCCATGTCAGCTGCCAAGTGTAAAGAAAAATGAAAAACCTCACCACTCCAGAGAAGAGTTCTCGAGTGTCCCATACAGCCCGAGAAAATTTTTGAAGGGGCGGAAATTTAGAAGAAGCGATCACGTGGCCAATGATGTTGTGCCAGGTACACCAGGGTTAGCCTGGTGCAATGATATTGCCCCTACAGTTAGGTAAACCATGGTTAGAACCGTTTGGCCAGGGCCGGCTCTACCTTAAGGCCATTAAGGCGGGTCGCCTAAGGCCCTCGGTGAGAGAAGGCCCCCAGCCCAGATCTCACTAACCACATGGATTTTAGCCCACCCCTTGTTGGACATACAAACCAAAAACTGATTGATTATCTATAGCCATAGATTTTAGTATTTTTTAGGTCATGATTCTAGTGTTGGATTCAAGCATATTTTGGTTTATAATTAAATGCAATGGCTAGAAATCATTAATCAAGCTTTGTTTTATTGTGTTTGTCCACCAATAGGTGGGCTGATCATCCATGCAGTCATTGGGCCCAAAAAATGATCTATGTAGGGCCACGAGAGTCTTCTGCAACGACTGCACCGGGAATCCTCTGCACCTATTTTTTTTTTTTCCGTAGCTTTTGATTATCAAGAATAATTTTTATATAAAGATTTCTAATAATATAGAGTTTAATTTTTTTAATTAATACCTTATATATCAATAAAAGGCCTTAAATAGAGTTTTCGCTTTAGGCCTCAACTTGTATCCAGACTGCCCTGTGTCTGGCCCCTTGGTTTAAAAGGGATAGTTGCAACTTGCAACAACTTAATTGTCGGTGACAGATACCGCTATTTTACCAGACCGTATGCAATTTTAACAGTAAAACAAAATGGTATAGGGGGTGCTACTCAGGGTTTAAAATTTCGACCGAAATGTCGAAATTTCGGTTTCGGTGAGTACCAAAATCTCCGAAATATAGCTTTCTACACCGAAATTGTTATTGAAACCGAAATTTGAAACCTTGGTGTTACTGTTATAACAGCCATTAAAACTGCTTTTCAAAACCATGCCTGGCCTTACCGAAAAGAGAGAAAAAAAACTATACCCTATAACCTAATTTAAAACCACTTCCCGTATTTTTCTGTACTAAGCGTGGTTTTGTTTTACAAAACGGTATAGGGGAGTCCGATTCTCCTGCCTGGTTCCGTAATAGAAATGGGTTTGGTTTGGTTTTTTGTGTTTGCTTTTGCCCTTTTTCTTGCAAATTCACCTTCCCATGGTGAAGTCACCCATAAGACATGTTCTACAGAATTGCTCCAAGGTAGATATCTTCATCTTTCTCTTTGTTTTCTTTTTGACACGCCATTTGACACACTTGTGTGGGACCCACATGGAGATGAATCAAGGGATGATTTTGTTGAGGAGAGGAGATCATCCTCCACAAAAAAAAGATGAGTCTAATGTGACATTTCTAATACAATGAAAAGTGGATTACTAGGCGTGTCATATGGCGTGTCAAAATAACTCAACCCATGTACATTGTGTATTTATAATTTGTTATCTTTGCAGAAGATGACCACAATCTCAACAAGTCCGGTATACACCTCACCTTACACCATGTTCATGGGCCCTGCTCACCTCTAGCCTCGCCATTGCCGTTACCATTCTCCGACATTCTTGCTCACGACGAAGCACGAGTCCGATCCCTTAACTCTAGACTGAGCGCAGGTGATCATCAGTCCGATTCCATTAGAATTCCATTGAAACCTGGCACCTCAATTGGGAGCAGTAATTTCTATGTCAACATCGCCCTCGGTATCCCGGCCAAGTACTATGCCATGATAATTGACACGGGTAGCTCATTCTCATGGCTCCAGTGTCAACCTTGCGCGGTATACTGTCATCCGCAATCGGGTCCGACATTCAATCCATCTGCATCAAAGACATACAAGTTGATGTCATGTGACACACCGGAGTGCCGTGGCCTAGAGGCTGCCACTCTCAATCCTTCGACGTGTACCCGATCCAATGTGTGTTTGTATCGGTCAAGCTACAGTGACGGATCATATTCGGAAGGGTACTTGAGTAAAGATACATTGACTATAGCCCCATCCCGGACCCTGCCCGGGTTCATATACGGGTGTGGGAAGGAAAATGAAGGCTTGTTTGGGCAGTCCGCGGGCATTATCGGACTTAGTCGTAACAAGTTCTCTATGGTTGCCCAATTGTCGCCAAAATACGGATACGTATTCTCATACTGTCTACCTACACCTGCCTCTAGTGGAACCTTGTCAATCGGACGGTTGTCGTACTATCCATCACTCTATAAGTTCACTCCTCTGTTCAAGGATCGTCGGGAGCCTTCATTGTACTTTCTACGCTTGATAGGTATAACTGTAGCTGGTAGACAGTTGAGCGTATCCGCGGCACAATACCGGACTTCTACGATCATAGACTCTGGGACCATAATTACACGCCTGCCTACGACCGTATATACCGCTCTAAAAGACGCGTTTGTTAAGGCTATGTCGAAATATATGCGGGCCCCACCGTATTCTATACTCGACACGTGTTTCAAAGGGAGTGTTGAGGGGATGTCCATACCACCAGTTAGTTTGATCTTCCAAGGAGGTGCGGAGCTGAAGCTACGGGCTAAGAACGTTGTTGTTGCTGTGAGTAACGGCATTACGTGTTTGGCCTTCGCGGATAACTCCGAAACTAACGACATGACCATTATTGGAAATTATCAGCAACAGACGTTTAGTGTTGCTTACGACGTTACTAATTCGAGAATAGGGTTTGCTGCTGGTGGGTGTCGTTGATGAGTCACTGTCTAATGACGTGGCATGACTAGGATCGTCAAAATAAAAAAAAATTTCCTGTTGTTTTCTTCTTGTTTTTTCGTGTATTTTGGGTAAAAATAATTATAAGGACAAAAATGCCCCTATTATATTAAATGACAAATTTTTTTCCTTAACCCAACCTCATCCCACTCAGTTACCTATCGCATTGAGACACGCGGTGCTTCATTTTAGTAGTTTTGTAATTTTAAAAATGTGGTTAAAAAAAAGGGAGAGGCTTCCATGCGCCAGGGCGGTATGGACCAAACAAAATGGCCCTGCTCAAATTGGGACACATCATCCAAAAAGCTAAAATAACTGTGAATTACAAACACAAACGCAACTCAGGTTAGTCGGTTATGTCGGGGGCACGGTTATTTTGAATTTTTTGCTGATGTGTCACAATTTGAACATGACTGTTTTGTTTGGTCCGTATTGCCCTGGCGCATGGAAGCCTTTCCTTCTCTCCACTAATATATATAGCTTGACGCAGTGGCAGAACAAGGATTTTGTTTTAGGTGGGCAATATTGTACAGATTTTGTTACAGGATGGGCAAAAGTATACTTTTTCAAGGTGGGCAAAAGGGTAATTTGAAAGAAAAAAAATTCCTTACTGAACTTTTAAAGTTGAGGGTGGGCACCTCGTCCCTTCTTGGGCTAGACGTTCATGTCCCAGAAGCTGAGTCAAATATCAAGTGCATGCCAGATTCGATTTTTCCGATTACGTCAAAATCGAGTTCCACATTGAAGTCTTACTCCTCAAACTCCAATTCGGTGATTTCCTTGTTGAAGTCCCCAGCCCACACAACCACATAGATGTTTAGCCTACCCCTTGTTGGATATACAAACCAAAAATGAACCTAATTGCAACTACGGGAGTACTCTTCTCCATCTAAATTTTTTCCGTAGTTTTTTATTATCATGAATGGTTGTTAAATAGGATTTTCTACCATACAGAGAGTTAATTTTTTTTAATTAATACCATATATATTAATATATTAAATATACAAAGTGCCTCATATGGAGTTTTCGCCTTAGGCCCCAACTTGCATTGAGACAGCCCTGTGAAGCGCCTACCGTTAACCTATTATAATGATCTCTTTTAAACCATGATTGTCCTTAATTTCTTCATAAAAGTATGATTGAAACACAATCGGTGAGACGGGACGAGGATTCCATATGTCATTAAGGTTAGAAATGGAGACCTAACCATCATATTGATTTTTTTGTTTTTTGGTTTCGTGGGGGTATCTGGGCCTCTTAGAGCACCTGACTAAGTCCCTGAGGACATGGGTAAGGCCACCGCCCACTCCGCATCGTTTAAACGCCTGGACAAGCCCAGCTGGTGGCTGACCCCGAGGGGAGGGGAGGGGATTCGAACTCAGGACCTGCGCTTCCTGAGGCGTAGTCCTGGCCATTTGCACCCAACCCTTGGGGTTAACCATCATATCGATTTGAATCATCCTCATCCACTCACTTTGTTAACCCAGTACTTTTAAATACTTTATGATATTTCCAGGAAATAAATTTGAATAAATATTGTGACATACAGCTGTATGGGTGTTGATAACTGCTTGTGCAAGTTGACAGGTCTAAAGGGGCGAGGGAAAGACCAAAACAGATGTGTAGTGAGATTCTAAGAAACTTGCCTTAATATAAGAGATGACTTTAGACCGGATTGAATGGAGGACCACGATTTGTGCAGCTGACCCCATACCGGTTGGAAAAGGCTTATGATCTTATGTCTGACAACATCATATATTTTCCTTCCTTGTAGTTCTCTCAAAATTCCATGGCAGTGACAACTTGCTAGGTATACTGTTATCCCCAGTCGGCGGGGGTTCGACATTTGATCCATCTGCATCAAAGACATACAAGTTGATGTCAAGTGACACATGCGATCGAGTGCCATGGCCTAGAGGCTGCCACTCTCAATCCTTCGTCATGTACCCGATCAAATGTGTGTTTGTATATGGCAAGCTATGGTTCTAAAGTGTATTCATACTAATGGAGCTACGGTATAGAACGAATTTGATAGGGTACTTGAGTAAAGACACATTGACCATAGCCCCATTTGGGTTCATATATGGCTGCGGGCGGGACAATGAAGGCTTGTTTGAGCATTCCGCGGGTATTATCGGACTCGGCCGTAATAACCTCTCTATGGTTGCCCAATTGTCGCCAAAATACGGATATGCATTCTCATACTGTCTACCTACATCTGACTCTAGTGGAACCTTGTCAATCGGACGGTTGT
Organism: Euptelea pleiosperma; assembly: GCA_035048495.1. NCBI lineage: Eukaryota > Viridiplantae > Streptophyta > Magnoliopsida > Ranunculales > Eupteleaceae > Euptelea > Euptelea pleiosperma. The sequence goes on along the minus strand of CM068541.1, from coordinate 9,165,782 downwards.
CGTACAATGCATCACTCTATAAGGTCACTCCTATGATCACCGATCCTCAGGAACCTACCTTGTACTTTCTACGATCGACGGGTATAACTGTAGCTGGTAGACGTTTGAGCGTATCTGCGGCGCAATACCCGACTTCTACAATCATAGACTCTGGGACCGTATTTACACACTTGCCTACGACCATATATACTTAACTAAAAGTAGCGTTTGTTAAGGCAACAGGCTAAGAACGTTGTTTTTTGTGTTAGTGACGACGTTGCGTGTTTGGCCTTCCTGGGTAATTCCCTAACTAACCACATTGCCACTCTTGGAAACTATCAGCAACTGACGTTTAGTGTTGCTTACGACATTACTAATTCGAGAATCGGGTTTGATGCTGGTGGGTGCGGTTGATGAGTGACTGTCTAATGACGTGGCATGATTAGGATCGTCTAAATAAATTTATTTCTAAATAATATATTTATTATCTCTATTCTACTATAAAGCCAAAAACAGGGTCGTTGGGGCACGCCATACACACGGGTTTCACGAGACGTTCACCTACCTATAAACGCGACGTGGATCTTGACATTTTTTTATACAGGCACCCGGCCTCACCTAAAAACGTCACGTGGCACACTCTTAGAGATTTATGATTGTACTTTGAAACATCCCTAGGTGACCCTACGTATACCAAATATCAGTCAGGTTGGTGGTTTCTAATCATTGGATTTGAATCTTTTTTATGCGTTGATTTTCTACCGTGGACGTTATCATGTTACATAGTAGTGTCGTTTTGTAATTGGTCAAATAATACTCAAAATCCAAGTTTGAAAGCAAATCATGAAAAAATCTCTAATCCAAAGGATAGAAATAACTTTTTTTTTTCTTTTTATTGATACAACATGTACGGGGGGCCTCTTGGAGCATCTGACTAATCCCGTAGGGCACGTAAGTCACCCCTTGCCCACATGCCTGATGTACTGGGATAAATCCCAGGGGTATGGGCTCCCAAGGAGTCGAACTCAGGACCTTCTGCTTACTAAGTCATGAGGTCATGGCCATCTCCACCCACCGGCTTTATTTACGGATAGAAATAACTAATCAAGATGAATTTTTGTATGTAGATCAACCTAGGGATGGGCCAAAGAGTGTTCCAAGTGTAAGGTGTGTCTTGTACGTGACGGCCACCTAGTATATAATAGAGGTTGAGCTTGAGTTGAACCAAGGTTTGAAAGAGTACCGTTTTTACGGTATAACGGACTGGAGGTGCTACCATTAAAATTGTTAAAATGGCCGATAAAACGAATTCTAATGGACGGGCAAAAATGAAAAAAAAAATGGAAAAACGAATTTTAACAAATTTTTTATGGGAAAAAACAGAATAAAATGACGCTGAAATTCTTAAAAACGGAACATAACGACCGTTTTTTTTTTTCACAATTTTTTTCAGAAAATAGTGGCCATTTCTAAGCATTAAAACGGTTCTTAACGTGACACACTACTGAGTCTCATCCGAACTTTGGGCTGGGTCTGAAATCCTAAGCTGAGCCCAACCCAGACAAGGTCAAGTTGGGCCCGCTGGACTTAGATTTCACCAATCCAAGTAGCACCGCTACTTTAAATATGAAGAGATGTGGCATACCATTGGTCGTCACGTATACATGTGACTGGGTCCCACACGACTTGACGTTACGGCTTCTTTCATGACCCCATGCGGAATTGACCGGCTTGTGCAACATTGCACCGTAGTCCGGGGTGGCTGCACCATGTCCCGACCAGAGCCATTGTTAGATCCTGTGGTGGGATGAAGGAAATCTCGCACATGCGGTGGTAGGGTCATGGAAGAACATTTGCACATGGGCTATGCCAATGTACTAAAGGAAACGAGGGATACATCTCATAAATGATTAAGTCTATCTTATACCAAACAACGAGTATAACTTTGATGACAGCCCACAATATGAGCCATGTGGCACATTCTTAGAGGATGCTGACCTTATGGATGTGAGGCCAATCCCCATATATGTGGAATTAAAAACCAAAAATTAACATTATTAAGCATTGGATTGGAGTTATTTCATGGGTTGATTTTAACCCCATTATTTGGGGTACAAAGATCCAGAGGTTTGAAATCACTAAACAGGCTGATTTTGGCTTGTAGGTCCAGCTATGGATTGGCCAAACATCCATACGGTTAGAATCCTCTAAGAGTATGCCACGTGGCTCATATTGTGGGCTCGATGACAGTCCACCGTGATCAAAGTTTTACTCACCAAACAACTTAACAACTCCAGTCCAATGTAGGCCCACCAACCTATGTCTTGTCTTGACTCTTACTCTTGTCACAAAATCTCGCGCGTGCGAGTGCGTGTGCGTGTGCGTGTGCGTGTGCGTGTGCGTGTGCGTGTGCGTGTGCGTGTGAGTGTGCAGGGCATGTACGGGTGTGACATAGTGGCCAAATGTCGCTGCGGTGGCACAATCTGCCGTCGAATGCTATCCACTCAAAACGGATTGATGATAATCTGCAACATTTTAGGGAATTTTCAATTTGTACTGTTTAACCCTGGTTCAAGTTCCACATTTTAGGGACTTGTCCAAACAAGAACCGGAATTGAACCGATAATAACAGTTCTAGTTTTGAGTAGTTTGAGACCAGAACTGATATATAAATATAATGTTAAATATATAAATATAACATTAAAATTGTCATATTATCAAGATTGGAATCAATGCACCCAGAATCAAAATCGGAACTGACTGGAACCAAACAATCAGTTTTGGTTTCGGATCCATCATTTTGAGAACCAGAACCGATAATTTTGTTTTCAGTTCTGGGTACCTTAGAAACCGAACAGAAGCCGACCCATTGACACCCCTACCTACTGTATGAATGTTTGGCCCATCCCTATATGGTTGGCAGTTGGTACAGTTACAAGTCATTGTCAACCGTTTCTAAATGTGGAATTAAGTATTTACGACACGGCATGAGCATTACATTAAGCAAACACAAAGGCATTGTTTTGATAAGCAAAGAAAAGGAGACGTAATTGACTTAGATCAATGAAAATGACACACGCATACACATACACGCATGACATGCAGCATGCCGATGTTTTGCACTTCAATTATAGAGGATTACGTGGTACTTGAGGATCATGTTGCCATGGCGCACCGACCAGTCGTTGTAGATCGATCGCCAGCATCGAAAAGAAAGGGATAGATGAGATGGATTCAATCATCCAGTTGGATTGATTTGGTGTAGATCTCTTAGACTTGGGGAGTCCATGAATGGTGGGATCCACCCACTCGCATGTGTGCTCCCTTTGTCCTGCAATGTTGTATGCAACGAAGTGGGCCTCGAAATTTAGGTTAGATTCCTTTGCAAAATTTGCCTAGTTTCTTGGACGGATTTCCTTATTGATTTGGAAATTGAAACTAGGGTTTGAGACTCGTATAAGTTACTATTTCAATTCGTATATAGTGGAGGCTCTTGATCGTTGTCATCCGTGACGTAAGTCACGTAACCATTAGTGGCATACGACCGTAAATTTGTTTCTACTTGTGTAAGCAATTGTTTTTTCTCTTCTTTATAGTTGCCATTATTTGTGTGGTCGATCCTTAATTTCGCTTAGAAGATGAAACCTGCCTTGGAATCCGTTCAAACCCGCCATGTTAAAAAACAAGAACTTGACTAAACTCGAAAGCTCATTTAGTTGAGTTGACTCGATGATGACTTGTGATTCACCCAATGAGTCAATAAAAATATTAATTATATGTAATATACTAGTGGGTGGCATGTGCCTACCGCACTCCTTGACAAAGCGTTTGTCAAAATTGGGTGTGAGTGGCTGAGATCCACCATCCATTTGATATGATAAGATCTCGGCCATCCTTTATGAAGCCGGATAAGAGGGGGAGACAACCATTCTATTTTGTTATATACTAGTGGGTGCCCCATGCCATCGGCACTCGTCGACAAAAAATTTGCCAAAATCAGGTGAGTGGTTGAGATCCACCGTCCATTTGGGGGAGGATTAGATCTTGGCCCTTCTTTGTTTATGTCTATAAGAGGAGGTATAAGTGGGGAGACAACCACTGTGTTTTGTAACTTTTGTTATATAGAATAGTAAATGGCCCATGCCCACGGCACTCCACAAAAAATGCATTTGCAAAAATTGGGTGCCTTTGGCACTCAAACGGTATAACAAATTGGGGGTGTTACCATTATTTCCGTTATAACAGATTGTAATGCACACGGGCAAAAAATTGAAAATAATGGAAAGGAACGGAAAATAACAGTGCTAAAATTAAAATTTTGATTTTCAAATATTCACTAAATTTATAACAGAAATAACTGAAAATAACAGATATTTTTTAACAAGTTTTTTTCAAAAAATAACGGTCGTTATTTTCGTTATAATGGAAAAATAACAGAAAATAATGGCAGTTATTTTTTTAGCGTTAAAACGGTACATAACGTAATGAGGAAGGTCTAAACCCGTTATGACAATCGCTATACATAACGTAATGAGGGAGGTCCAAACCCGTTATAACAATCGCTATTCATAGCGTACAAATCTCTTTACTTTTGGGCCTATGAACCTTATTTATGTTCGTCACATTTGGTGGACGTACACCAAATCCAAGTCTGTAACATGAGGCGAATAAATGAGTGGGAGTGAGTGGTTGAGATCCAACCGTCGAATATTAGATGGATGGATTTGATCTCAACCACTCTTTATCTTATGAAACCGGATAAGATAAGGGATAAGACAACTTCCCTGTTTTGTTATATAGACTAGTAAATGGCCCGTGCCCACGGCACTCTCTGACAAAAGCATTTGCAAAAATTGGGTGCCGTTGGCATTTAACGGACTGAGGGCGTTATCGTTTCTTCCGTTATAACGACTGTTAACGGATTATAATGCACATGGGCAGAAATGGGAAAAAAATAACGGAGCTAAATTTCAAAATTCAATAAATTTCGAATCTCTTGCACGTGGGGGAAATGAGTGGGAGTGACCGAATAAATGAGAGGGATTGAGTGGTTGAAATCTAACTGTCCACATTAGATGGGTGGATTTGATCTCAACCACTCATTATCTTATGAACTAGGATAAGATAAGAGATAAGACAACTTCTTGTTTTGTTATGGTGCCTCGTGCCATCGGCACTCCTCGACAAAGAATTTACCAAAATTAGGTGAGTGGCGGAGATCCACCATTCATTTGGAAGAGGATTAGAGGAGGTATAAGTAGGGAGACAACCAATGTGTTTTGTTATATAGAATAGTAAATGGCCCATGCCCACGGCACTCTCCGACAAAAGCATTTGTAAAAATTGGGTGCCTTCGGCACTCAAACGGTATAACGGGCTGGGGCGTTACTGTTTTTTCCATTACAACGGCTGTTATAACGGATTGTAACGCATAGAGGGAGAAATAGTAAAATAACAGAAATAACAAAAAATAACGGTGTTGAAATTCAAATTTTGAATAAATTGAGGTCAAATGAGGTGGATTAAGTGGCTGAAATCTAACCATCCGCGTTAGATCGATGGATTTGATCTCAACCACTCTTTATCTAACCGTCCACATTAGATGGATGGATAAGATAAGAGAATACAACTGAGTTGTCTTGTTATATGCGTGGGTGGCCCGTGCCCGCGGTACTTTCCGACAAAGTGTATCAAAATCGGGTGGAAGTTAATCTCAGCCATCGATATGAAGCATAGTGGATCTCAGCCACTCATTATTGAAGCCATATAAGATAAGATGGGTATAAGACAACCACTGTCACTTGTTATATAGATAGTGGGTGGCCAGTGCCCACGGCACTCTCCAACAAGCGTTTGTCAAAATTGGGTGTGATGGCTGAGATCCACCATCTATTTGGGGGATAAGATCTCATCCCTTCTTTGTCTAAATAGATAAGAGGGGGTATAAGAGGGGGAGACAACTTCCCTGTTTTGTTATATACTAGTAAATGGCCCGTGCCCACGGCACTCTCCGATAAAAGCGTTTGCAAAAGTTGGGTGTCTTCGGCACTCAAACGGTATAACGGACTGGGGTGTTACCGTTTTTTCCATTATAACGGATTGTAACGCATAGAGGGAGAAATGGAAAAATAACAAAATAACAAAAAATAACGGTGTTGAAATTCAAATTTTGAATAAATTGAGGTCAAATGAGGCGGATTGAGTGGCTGAAATCTAACCATCCACAGTAGATCGATGGATTTGATATCAACGACTCTTTATCTAACCGTCCACATTAGATGGATGGATAAGATAAGAGAATACAACTGAGTTGTCTTGTTATATGCGTGGGTGGCCCGTGCCCGCGGTACTTTCCGACAAAGTTTTTGTCAAAATCGGGTGGGAGTTAATCTCAGCCATTGATATGAAGCATAGGATCTCAGCCACTTATTATTGAAGCCATATAAGATAAGAGGGGTATAAGACAACTATTGTCACTTGTTATATAGATAGTGGGTGGCCCGTGCCCACGGCACTCTCCAACAAAGCGTTTGTCAAAATTGGGTGTGAATGGTTGAGATCCACCATCTATTTGGGGGATAAGATCTCAGCCCTTCTTTGTCTAAATAGATAAGAGGGGGTATAAGTGGGGAGACAACTTCCCTGTTTTGTTATATAATATATATATATATATATGTGTGTGTGTGTGTGTGTGTGTGTGTGTGTGTGTGTGTGTGTGTGTGTGAGAAGGTTGAGCCCATAACTTCAAGTTGCAACTGTTACATTTTCATAGCTAAGTGTCACGGACTTAGTCTTTGACCCTTGCTAAAGACAGTGCGGCACTCGAGTTAGCGCTCTTGCTTACCTCAAGTCAGCCTTTCCCCCTTTGATCACTTAGGACTTTGTCTTGCCTAAGTACTCAACCCACTCAAGAAGCACACAAGAACACAAAGGCACAAGAGAGCTTGAAGAATGAGGAAGCTTATATTGCTACTCAATTCTGGATTCTAGGATTTCTAGGATTTCCCTAGGATGATTACAAATGAGGGGGCTTGCACCTTTATATAAGCTTCAAGCCTTATTCTAGAATTCTCCATACTATTTTACAAAAGAATCTCTATATGTTTCCCCTAGGAACTATCTAGAATATTTACATATAATACATGGGTAGAGATTCCCTAAAACTCTCATGAGTATTCTAGACTCTTCTATCTTCTAAGGCTCTTTACCATACTCTAGGGTCTTCTAGAAACTTCCAGAGCACTCTAGACTCCTTGAACCATAACCGGACTTGGTTATGGGCTTAGAACGGGCTTCGTTGGCAGGCTTGGATTGGGCCCAACTAGTGACTCCGTGACATAAGGCTCGAAATCTCTATATGATTACACGAAATGGGTTGACGCGTATCTATCGCGTAGTTCTTGGCCGAATCTTGATGTCCAAGTTCATATCCTAGTTCTTGGCTGAATCGCATAGTTCTTGTTCCTTCTGGTGGACCTAAATCTTCTCTTCTAAGGGTTATAAAATTAGGCCAAATCTTTAGTGTGGCAATCGATTATGTGCCTCAAATTTGGAATCTGGGGCGAGTTATTTTTGCAACTAGTTTCTTAATACCATTAGCGCCTAATTTACTAAAATACCCTTGTACCAAATAGAAGAAGAAGAAGAAGAAGAAGAACCCACATCCTATTCTTTCTCTCTCTCACTCTCTAAATAGAAGAATAAGAAGAAGAAGAGAACACAATTTTTTAATGAACTTTTGGTTGACAAAATACTTGTCGATCAAGACTTTACCACTTGGGCAGATCTTAGGCGAGCACCCCTTGTCACTCTAGGCTAGGCCATAGGCCTTGCTGATCACCTATTAATTAAGGGAGCTCATATTTGCACACCCCATTTCCTATACCGGTGGACTCCTTAGTTAGGGCACACCCCAAAAAGAGAGCTCTCTCTCTAAAACTTGGCTGACCGGTGATCATTACTGATCACCCACAAAATGAGCCACTTGGCTTATTTTTTAGAGGGCACTGACCGTATGGATGTCTGGCCAATCTCTAGGTGGACCTACAAACCAAAAATCAGCCTGATCAGTAATTTCGAACCTTTCGATCTTGTACCCCAAATAATGGTCAATAATGCTCAAATTCCCACGGTTAAATCAACCCATGAAAATGGCTCCAATCCAACACAAGGAAATCATTAATCAAGTTGATTTTTGGTTTGTAGGTCCACCTAGAGATTGGCCAAACATCTAAATGCTCAATGTCCTATGAGGCTCATTTTGTCGGTGGTCAGTGACGGTCACCGGTCAGCCAAGTTTTAGAGAGAGATCTCTCTTTTTGGGGTGTGCCCCGACTAGGAGTCCACCGAGATTGGAAATGAGGTGTGCAAATATGGGCTCCCTTAATTAACCCTTCCACGTAAGTTTGTTTCCCTCCCTTTGATGAGGTCTCAACCTTAACATTTGAATTGGGTCATCATAGCTGTAAGGTCATGAGAACTAATATTTAAGTAATTGAGAAGCTCTAACACTAATAAGGCATGTCACTTCATCTTCTCATTTGCCATGGATAATGATAGGTACTTGCATAAGCACAATTACGACAAAGATCATATGTTACAATGTAGTATACGTACTCATTAATTAATATATTATCCAATTAAAATAAGGAGGTCGTTGAGTATTAATTGAAGTAAGTTAGACACGTTTGAGTATTATCACGTGTTCCAAAGACACAACTCATATAATTGAAAGATTACTAACTTAAAAACCATTGGACTCTCGTAACTATATTACTAATACATTGTCTCCCTTTCGAAATGTACCGAATTTTTGAAATGAGACGTATAAAATGTATGCCACGTGTTTGACGTTTAGCGAATTTTTGACGGATTTTTTGAAACCCAAAATCGAATTAAAACTCTATTTTTCCCGTATCGAATATTTGCAGTATTCCAAATAGCTAACAAGGCTCTTACATCCAAACATGTCTCTTTATAGGAGAACCAGTCCCGATTAACCGATGCCTCAAAGGAACTGGTCCAGATTATTGAGTTCGATCTAGGGTTAGTTCTTTCGGAATCGAATTCATGAAGACCTGGAACCAAAGTATATAATAGGTTGGCATTAACGGAAATCAAAATCGATAGGTCCTGGAACTGACATGTTTAGTAGTGTTAAATATTTATTTATTCACATTTTTATATAATATACGGGTACCGATGTTTTTGATAGGAGAACCGGCCGGACATTTGTCAGTTTCGATTTTGGATCGACTGGGTTTAGGAACTAGAACTGTCAATACCCAAACATAATAGGTTCTAGTTCGAGACAACCCTATGTCCTTTATTTATTCACTTCACCTCGGGTTGGACCCGGGCTTGAAAAGAACGGGGCTTTTGGGAGTTCATCATTTTTGTTGCATAGCGCTTAGCTTCAAAGTTTGACAATTTTTTTTTAAAGGAAAATGATATCCCACGGATAATTAGATGAAAATATGTGCGGGTTTGAGGTCATTGACCGTTGGATTCAAGAGATCTATAGTCCACGAGGCAACAACTGCATGGGTCCCAACCGTCAAATGCCCTCGACCGCACATATTTTTAATTGGTTGGTTATAGTAGGACTCCTTTTTATAGTTGGGGCACATATGGATTCAGGAGATTCACGGTCCATGAGACAAATTTATTAGAAGGCAAAATAACTATTTTACCTTTTGCAATTGTTGCCGCATAGACCGTAGATCTCTTGAATCCAATGGTCCATAGCCTCAACGGCACAAATTTATTTTTTCTGTGGTTAGAAAGGAAAAAGATGTAACAACGTATGCCCAAAACTTTTTCAAATGTGGAAGCATTTAAACAGCTGTTTAATTCTGAAAAATTTTATGAAAAAATCGTTTAAACAGCCGTTAAATCCGTTTAATTCTGTTAAAATCTGTTTAATTTCCATTAAATTCCAATTTTTTTTTTTAATTTTTAAATTTCAAAATTTGAATTTCAACACCATTTTTTCCGTTTATTTCCGTTAAAATCCATTAAAACCGTTAAAACCCATTAAAATCCGTTTAATTCCGTTAAATTCCATTTTTTCCTATTTTTTTTCATTTTTGCCCCTGGCCGTTTCAATCCATTTTAACGGCCGTTTAAACGGTAAAGCCCCCAGTCCGTTTAACAGTTAAAACGGCCTCCTTTAAACCTTGGTTAATACTGTAAAAAGTGATGTGAGTTCAGCACTCTTAACCACCATTGATTTCTCGGAATCCAGGGCCGAGGACTCGACTCCCGAGAGGGGGCAGAAAAAAGGAGGGCTCCTGGCCGAGGGGAGAAAGGAATAATTTTTCTTCCTTCTACTTGAATTATGGCCCTACATAGCTCGTTGTTTTGGACCCCTACCCCTACCCCTTCTTCGATACACAGTCGAAAAATCAACTTGATTGTTTATCTCTAGCCGTAGATTTTAGTACTTTTTTTTATGATTGATTCTAGCCGTTGGACTCAACCATGTCTTTTGGATATTAAATTTGACGACTAGAAATCACCAATTTAAGTTGATTTTTAATTTTTTTTACCCGACAAATGAGTGGGCTAAATATTCATGTGGTTAGTAGGCCCAAACAAATGAGCTATTCATTAAAGAATGGGACCCATGACCTTCTAAAAGAATGGAATAAATCTAATGGTTGCAGGCTTTTGATCACATTGATTTGGCTTACAAAATCTTTTAAATGGGACTCTTTGATTCTTCAGTCCTTATCCACTTTCCATGTACCCTATCTGTGTCCTTTTCATCTCATCAAAGAGATTTTTTTTTTTTTTTTAAGAAATTTTTTCCCCCAAATTGAGATTTTGGATCTCATAGAAGATGATCAAGAAGAAAAAAGTTGTTTAAAGTAAAGGTGGAGGAAAAAAAAATAGGGTAAGCCATGATATTATTTTAATCTTATATGATTTTTTTTTTTTCTTTTTGTTGATCATTTTTTGAATTTCTTTATTGAGATTGATGGTTCTAGCTGCATTGCTTGGTGGGGTCTATGTTCCATGGTGGTTTTAAAGGAGCTCTTACCTTTTCATGTAGTTTCATAATTAACCCAATTTGCATAATTAGATTGCATTTAATTAGTTGAATCAATGTTTAAAAACGAAGACGGGTCATCAAAGGCGGTGGACCGGATGGTTCGCTGGTTCAGCGGTTCAATCGGACGGTCAAATGGTGACTAGTCAGTTTCTTTTTGGTGAATATAACTAAAGCCGACCGGTTAGTCCAGTCTGGATTTTGAAAATGTCTGCTTATAAAGGAATTCAAAATTTCAAATATCAATTGTGTGGGCAGTATAATTAAGGGTATTTTAGTAACACCCCCTTAAAATTTGAAAGAATTAGTAATAACTCCCTTACACTTTAAAACCTTAGGAATACACCCATCATCATCTGACTAAAGTTAAAACATGACATGCATCATGCGTCTGTTATGCACGTATGAAAAGAAAGGACCATAATATTGCAAGTACACATGTGATTCATGTCCGTTTTAACTTAAGTCAACCACTGTTAAACTAGGTCAAGGGGTGTAATCCGAAAGTTTGAAAGGATAAGGGGGTGTTACTAATAACTTTTAAATTTCAGGGGGGTGTTACTAAAATACCCTATAATTAAATGTTTAAAGGGGACCATTATAATGTTATAACGGAAAGGTACTGTTACTGTTATTTCGATAGTAAAAAGGGTCAAATTTTCTTATTTTAATATATTTTTAATCCATGTTGAACCTGACTAGTCCAGTCCAGTCCGGTCTATGTTTTGAAACTGACTTCTTATAAAGGAATTCAAAATTTCAAATATCAATGGTGTGAGCAGTATAATTATTTTTGGTGCGGAGTGTGAGCAGTATAATTAAATTATTAAAGGAGACCGTTATATGCGATAATGCAAGGTTTAAAATAACGCCGTTTAAACGGTTTTAATGGCCGTTAAAACGGTAACGCCCCAAGCCTGTTATGTTAAAATCGGTTTTGACGCTTAGAAAATAACGGCCATTTTTTTGTTTGTTTTAACAGCCCTTGAAATCTGAAAAAAACAACGGCTGTTATTTCTGTTAAAATTCATTTTTTTCGTTTCTGAAAATTTGAAATTCAAATTTCAAACGCCATTTTTTTTAACGGACCGGTAATGTTACTGTTATTTTGACAGTAAAAAGGGTCAAACTTTTATTATTTTAATGTTTTTAATCCATTTCTAAAAAGTACATGTAACAGCGGTTGAACCGGATGTTCAAATGGCAGTTAAGGGTTAGAGATTACGAGTAAAACTCATGTCACAAGATGTTGTGATGGAAGCCGGTCACAGCACTCAATACGAGCCACGTGGCATACGATCAGAGGGCACTAACTGTATGGATGTTTGGCCAGTCCCTCGGTGGACCTACAAACCAAAAAGCAGCCTGATTAGTGATTTACAACCTTTGGATATTTGGACCCAAATAACGCTCAATAATGCTCAAATTCCTACTGTTAAAATCAACCCATGAAAATAACTTCAATCGAATCAGTTAGAAATCACGAATCAGGCTGATTTTTTGAGTACCAGTCCACCGAGTGACTGGCCAAACATCCATACGGTCGTCGTCCTCGAACAGTATGCCACGTGGTTCGTATTGAGTGTTGTGACGGGCTTCCGTGTTGTGACACAAGTTTTACTATATTCATGCGGTCAGTGGGCCTAGATGGCAGCGATGAGTAATCAAATCTGACGCCAATTGAAATGGCGTTTTGTATTCTTTTTATAAATTGATTTAATTTCGTATATTTTAAAAAAAATTGTTTTAAAAATAAAAAGGTAAACAACGGTTAATCAAAACAGCAGTTCAACCGGATGGTCAAACGTCAAATAGGTGAACCTCTTGGATTTGTGTTTTGGTTTTTAGCAAAATATAGATGAAGCCTAAATATCCTGGTCAAAGCTGACGTTGGGATGGTTCACCGATTCAACCGGCCAGTCCAGTCTGGATTTTGAACTGGCTTCTTGTAAAGGAATTCAAAATTTGGGGGAGTGTGAATATTATAATTAAGTGCTAAAAGGGACCGTTATAGGTTGCATGTAGGTAAGCTCAAAATAAGCTAAAAGTCATTTTATAACTTATGAAAAGCAATTTTTTCCAAGTTAAAAACCAATTTTTCGAGTCAAGTAGAAGAAATTAAAATTCGGATTGTTGCTTATAGCTTAAAGGAAACACTTGTAAAAAAACCATGTGCTCAAATTGAAACTTAAGTGAAACTCTTTAAATACCTAAAATGTCCTTCTATTCAATTATGCATATATTTCTAAAGTCAATAAAGAAAGTACCTCTCATCTCGAGAAAGATGGATCTCATAAGGAAAGGATGGCTTTGATGTAACCACAAAATCGTAAATATACCATCCTCCATAATAGCTTCCCTTTATAGTTATTACGTGTAATAGCCCTTAATGGGTTTAAATATTAAGCCCACCAATAATCAATTAACCAGTCAAGCATAGGAATGAAGCAATACATAATACCAAATGAATTATACTCTTTGCATATGTGGAACCCACCCATGTGTTCAAAAGACAAAAATACCCTCATAGGATAAATTACAAAAATGCCCTCATAAGCAAAAATTACCAAATACCCTTAATTATTAATTAAGTTTTTAATTCTCATAATTAATGAAATTTAAGATTTCAACTTAATTTTCGTGCCCGAGTGCTAAGCCTACCAACAATCAATTAACCACACAAGCATGGGAATGAATTAATACATAATACCAAATGAATTATACTCTTCACACAAGTGGGACAAACCCATGTGTGCAAAAGACAAAATATCCTCATGGGATTAAATTAAAAAAATACCCTCATAAGCAAAAATTACCAAATACCCTTTATTATTAATTAATTTTTAATTCTCATAATTAATAAAATACCAATTTTTAATACTCATAATTAATAAAATACCAATTTTTAACTCAATTTCCCAGGCCGAAGACATTGAAATAAGGAATTACGTGTGCGTGAAATGGTGATTTGTTGGTTTTTAATCAAGGATTCTATATATCGTAAATTCAATAGTTGAGTAAAAAGTAATATTTTTATTATCAAAATTATCAAGATACCCATATCAGGTGAAATTACTAAAATATCCTAAAAGGCTATCTAGTGTTATTAGTTGATGGTGTCTCATGAAATTACCCTAATGTCAATACCATTTATTCATTTATGTCCATGGAAAGATGAAATTATAAAATTGGCCCTATGTTAAAAATTTACAAAAATGCACTTTGTAGCTAGGTAAAACTACTATTTTACCCTTATACATAAAATTATCATCATATGATTGTCACAGGCTAGTAACAATAATAATATGGCCTCTCCATTACTAATGGTTACCCCAAAAAGATTTTATTCATCTCAAAGAAAATTCGACTCATAAACTTGATGGGCATAAATCCGAAGATCAGTATGGGCCTAAGTACATAAGATGTTGAATCCTAGGAGTAGAATCCATGAAAGTACTCCTTTCTTCAACCTTCAAACACAAGAAGAGATGGGGATTTTGGTCGAAACTGTGGAGGTTGACCAGACACAGAAGACATTGGTAGGTTGGTCATTGGTGATTGGCGGTACTCTAACGAGTCGTACGACATTGGTAAATTGACGAAATCACAAATTTGTATAGTTTTTTTTACGGTAAACATTACTTTAAACGATGAAAACCCATATAAATCAAAGGTACTTTTTTTAGTATCTTTATATATACGAGAGTTAGAAAAAAATCTACACCCAATGGTGGGTCTCACAAACCTTGAACATCTCATTCTTTCACGTGCTATGATCGGCAATGTATTAGCCAATCAACTTGCAAAAGAAAGTGTCTTTAGAGATGACATAGATTGCGGTGTTATCTATATATATGAAGGTATAGTTCCCAATTGAGTTGATGGCAAAATATGATTAAAACAAGAAAATTAAGATTCAACGACGGTTAATTCTTAACCGTTGCCAAAACAATCGGTGACGGTTCAGAACTGCCGTATATACCGTCGCCGCATGATGATGATATTTTTTCATCTCCTCTTGTATTTCTTTTCCTTTCCTTTATAAAATTAATCGGGAACAATAAAGAAAATATCTTTTTCTAGAACAAAAATGACAATCCAAACAGCCTTCAAACATATCAATAGCATTGGTAATCTCAATCATAGTTGGGATTTTAGTGAGATGATAGTGTTGGAGAATGCCATAAAGGTAGAGGCTCTAGGTGTTTTGAAGGGCTGGTCTTGAAGCTAATTTAGATTTAATTATCCAAATAATTTTAAAACTCGATGAGTGAACTTGAAAACTCAGTTAAGTCAACTTGATTCAATGAGATTTCAGGTAGAATCAGGCTAGTGAATCGAATAGTAACTACTTGTTGAGTCGACTCGAAACTCGGCCGGTAAAAAAAGAATGAATTTCTTTTAGTTGTAGGGTACTTTTTGTCAAATAATGTGGCAGTTCAAGTCATTTTTAATTTTTCTTTATTTTTTACATTTTTTTATAGATTATAATTTAAGGAAATGTTAGTATTGTGCTTAGGATGGCACTGTAATACCTCGTCACATTCGTTCAAGCCATTGTTGTTTCTTGAAATTTGTGTTTGTGTTCATCAGGATTCCAACTGCATAAATTTCAAAGAATATCAACGGCTTATGGAACGACGTGCTACTATGTCGTCCTAAGGACAATACCAAACACTACCTTAAAATTTATTAACTTGTTAACTCACAAGTCACCAAGTCAACTCAACTCAACTCGATGAGGTTTGAACCAAGTTAATTTTTGAATTTTAGTATTAATTGAGGAGACCAAAGAAGGAACAAATGCAAAACTAGAACTATGGAGAGATACTTTATAACTAGGGTTTTAGGATAAGTAGGACCAAGACAGAATGCACGCAATACAACTTCAATAAGGAGGATACTCATAAGGATAAGTTGAGACATTTGTTAAGATCATCAGATAAGAAACACTCCAAAATGACTTTACTTTCGTTATTTATCCTTAATTATCTACAAAGATTGAGAGATTCATGAGAATGCATATAAGCGATAGAATTAGTGTTAGATGGCTAAAGTCGAGATGCGCTTCTAGAATATTATGTGACCAACATATACTTAATTATCAAATAAATTATAAGACAGTAATAAGATCAATTATATTTTATGGAGTAAAAATGTTGGACAATCAAGAACAATACATTCATAGAATGAGTGCAACAGAGATAAAATAAAAATAACCGAGAGATGTAGTTTGGCCATGTACAACAAAGACCATCGGTGCACCATTGTTGAGAATAGACATTTCGATACAAATATTAAAGAGGATAAAAAGGAGAAAAGAAGGCGAGAGAATGACATAGAGTGAGGTGGTAAGAAAAGATTAAAATCTTGAAAAAAGATAATAGCTTTTAGTAAAGTCTAATGATGAAATAGAATTCATATCGTCGTCAACCCAACCGAGATAGCTGGGGTAAGGCATAGATGATGATGATAATAATGAGTGGCTTATAATAATTGTATTTTTTTTTTTTTTTTGAAATTTTTTGCTTCCCCGGGTATGACCGGATCTCAAGTATCCTTGTTCTGAGACTACTGATACCTAGTAGGGCCGGATCTCGATTATCCTTGTTCATGAAATCAATGGGTATACTTAGAATTGACATATATAATTGGGCCCGCTTCTGGGTGTATTAATACCTAGACCGAATTGGGCCTGGAACCAACCTACAAACCAGTGCTAACCATGTCAAGTTTCTTCTGAAATAAGCAAGTTGGAAAACGGGTATCTGTCAATTCCAATTCTAGGACCACCAATTTCAATGTAGGGATGGATATGACTCATCCATCCTCACAAATAATAGGTTCTTAGTTTAGGGTAAATTGGTACCCAGACCCAAACTGGACCGGTTGATGCTCCTATTCATCTTGATCTAAAGTCAAAGAGGGAGATGTCAACAAATTGTAAATATCTGTTATTTGCTAATTCCACCAAAAAAAAAAAACATGGGTGTGATGCAAAAAATTCCTTTGTAAGGGAAAAACATCTACTCACACTGTTTACTAGCCACGTGTCAAATTAGAATACCTACACTGTATTCATGACCAAAATACCCTTATAAAATGATACAATTCGGAGCATGGCAAAAATACGGTACCGGGAATGTTCGAGCACAATTCGGGTTTGTCCATTAAAAAATGCATTATAAAATTTGGTAAAAATAATTTAAAAAAAAGAAGTAAAATATTGATAAATTTTTGTCTTAAAATGATTTTTCATGTTCAAAATTGAATAATCCTGAGTGATTCGGACCCGTTCGTCAATTATTTTCGATCCTATTAAAAAATGAGTGAATTTTTTGAAATCTTTAAATAGGACGTTGTTAGGTTCGTAAATTATTTGCAAATAATTCGAGAATTTACTAACTATGGTCCATTCAAGATATGAGTATAGGTATAATCAAGGTTTAAAAGGGGCCATTATAACAGTATAACGGACTGGGGTGTTACCATATTTTTCCGTTATAACGAATTGTAACGCTCAGGGGGTAAAAATGGAAAATAACAGAAATAATGGTGCTGAAATTCAAATTTCAAATTTCAAAAACAGAAATAACGAGCCTTTTTCACAAAATTTACCAGAAATTAATGGTTGTTATTTCCGTTATAACGAAAAAATAATGGCCCTTATGACGAAAATAACAGCCGTTATTTTTAAAGCAATTTAACGGTACATAACGTAATGGGGGA
The DNA here is from genome assembly GCA_035048495.1 of Euptelea pleiosperma. Classification (NCBI taxonomy): domain Eukaryota; kingdom Viridiplantae; phylum Streptophyta; class Magnoliopsida; order Ranunculales; family Eupteleaceae; genus Euptelea; species Euptelea pleiosperma. The sequence continues at coordinate 9,148,021 of CM068541.1, read as the reverse complement.
TGTCCGAATTGTTATAACGGCCGTAATTTTCATTGTAACGGCCTTTTTTTAACCATGGGAATAATAAATGTACGAGGGTATCTTTGTCATTTAAAAAAAATAAGGTGCAAATCTTGTAATATTGGAGAATGAAAGGGGCTTCTTCCAAGGAAAAATAGATAGGGAGGAGGAGAATCCTGAAAATTCGGCCATCCATCAAAAGGTCGCATCTCTTATTCAACCTTGCTGACGTGGTGTAAAAAAAAAAAAAAAACAAAAGAGGGGGCAGAAAATCAAGAACAGATTGAAAAAATCTGGGAATATTTAATAAAATTTCCTTTGGGGGTAAAAGAAACATTAATGTTAGTGGGAGGGTGTGATGTCATAATTTTATAACCAGGACAAACCCCCACCCCCTGTTAAATAGTTCATTAACAAGACCCGGTCTAATTTTAGAAATTTGCTAACACACCCTTACTCCTCATAATATCTATGTATTATTTACACCCACCATCCTTGTACATATAATAAATTCCAACAATAACCTTATAGTCATTTAAATGACCATTAAGCCCTTTAATTTAAGTTGGAATAAAAATATGCCAATAATATTAAAATTACCAAACTACCCTTCATAAAGTTAAAATTAATAAATTTTTTTACATGTCAGTTGAACCAGATTGACCCCCAACCCGACCCAACCTCCATACTAGTCCGAGTTTAAAAACATTGACTCAAATCATGTTTTACTAACACAATGAATTGGTCAATTGTACCAAATAAGATTTTTTTTTCTTCCATATCACACGAGAAGGAAAATAAAATAAACAACAAAAGACCAAAACAAAACATGCAGTCCTGTGATAATATTATAAAAATAAATTAGAAAAAGTGCAATGTTAGCATCATCCCTAGAACGATATTATAGGACATAGTCCCAGGTCGAAACCACTGGTGTTCATCGAGATTTCCCGTCACGCAAACCCTGAAGACCAACACAAATTTCAAAAACATCCAATGGTTTGGTATCATTCCCCTTGATAAAAAGAAAAAAAGAAAAAAGAAAAAAGAAATTGTTAAGTCTCAGTTTATTGTAAAGCTTTCAAGTTCAAACATTTGTTTTTTTCATTAGTGGCATTTCGGTCAACATAAAAATTATTTGTTCAAATTTTCAAACAGAGAGGGGTGTTTTTGTAGTTTTAATAAAAGATTGGGTCCCCATTTAAATATACACATAATAATATGAGGGAAAAAAAAAAGGGAGAATGAAAAGGCTTGGAGAGTGGGCATAGGATAGGACAGCTCTCTGGAAAAACTCTCTCTCTCTCTCTCTAGCTCTCTGTCTCTCTCTCATATGGGGGTGAGATTAATTGTACAAACCTGCTTTTGGTGGAGAACCTGATGCCTTTGATGTGTGAGTGGGTGGTGCTGTTCTTTAAACTGTACACGTTGGAGAACTCTCTCTCTCTCTCTCTTTCTTTCCTGAAGTTCTATTTTTGTTTCTCATTTTCTTTTTCTGGATTTTTAGTAGAACCCATGAGGGAAAAGCTTCAGAGAAGAAGGTTTGTGTGATTTCATGTTATCTTCTCCGTTTTGGGGTTTTTTTTTTTGCTCTTTCTCTTGTTTGAGCATGATTTTTTTTGGGTTTCATTCTTTTTTCTCTTCTTCTAAGAATAATCCTTCATGGGTTTTCTTTAGATTTTCTTATGATCATACCCATCTTGTTTCTGGTTCATTTTCTCTCTAAAATTCAACCTTTTTTTTCTCAGTTTTCTGATTTTCTGCTGTAACGCACGGGGACGAAGTTTGAAACAAGAAAGGTCCTTGTAATTTCATGCTCTTTTCTACTTAGTTTTTGGGGTTTTGGGGTTTCTTTGCCTTGTTTTATGGGTTTATTTGTCATTTCTTTTTACTAATCTGGTGCTGGTTATCTATTCTTGTTTGTTGGGGTCATACTACCTTTTTCTTTTTCCTCCTCTCTACTCTCTTGTGATCTTGATCTTGGGTTTTTGTTCTTAAATGGGGTTTTTATATGGACTTGATTATGGAAATATGTAAGGTATTACTGGTTTTTTGAGGTCCTTTTTCTCAATTTCTGATGTCTTTCACCTGTTTTTTTTTCTGGGTTTTGTCACATAAAATGACGTTTTAGAGACTTAGATCCTTTTCATTTATATTTGCTCTTTGATCTTATGGGTACCATGAATTTGGAAGAGTAGATGCTTGTCTTCCTCAAGTTTACTCATTCTGAACACATAAAATAACGTTCTAGAAGCCTCTAGAACCTGGTTTTGTGCTTTATTTTTTCTGGGGTTGTGATTTTATTTTCGTTATCTGTAATTTGCAGGCAGCAAATCAAGATAGAGGGGTGATCAAGAGAAGGGTCTATTTCTTTGTGGGGTTCTGATTCCTTTAGTTGTTGTTATTGGAGTGGTGGTGGGGGTCAGGGTGGGGGGGTGTGATTTAGGGTTCTAAGGCCTTTGTTATGCTGGAGACTAAGTATAAGATAAGTCCCAGTTGTAGCCAAAGCTCTTGTGACTGTTGCAGAAACAGCACAAGAGGAGAGAAGCTTTTCTTCAGATGTTATCCATTGAAAACTCTCCAGATCCCACATGTTCTTGCAAGATTTCAGGACTGAAAAATGATGAAAGGGCTTCTGGTAAACTTGCCTTGCAAGAGGCAGATCAACTAAAGTCAGGCCTTGCTGATGATGATCAGCTCTCCCCCACCTTCTCCATAAGGTATCCCTTTTCTTCTTCTTCTTCTTCTCAATCTCTAATTATGTTTGCTTTGATGTTAACAAGGCAGGCTCACATCTACTTTTTTTTTTGGGGTTGGGGGGAGGATCTTAGTCATCCAAGAGTCTCTTCAATAAGATCCAGAGCTATATGGTGTTGGGTTTCAAGAAAGATGGAATGGATTTTATTTATCTCTTACCCTTTCTGAGTGTGGCGCTGAATCTCAGTTTCCCAGACACCCATCTCGATTTTGTTTCATGGGGTATTCTTGGTTTAATCAGATAAACTGTTTCTTATATCACAAGTAGCTGATGATGGGTACTGCTCATATATGGGTTTCAGTAGTTCATAGCTAATCTATAACTCTTTTGATGCCAAATCTTGATGTTTTATCTTCGTTTCTCCTTCGATCTTTGGTATGATTTCATGTCACCTGTTGGGCATCTGACGTGTTTCAGAGCTAGTTGGGATGGATTGCTGCAATCCCTCTTGTTATCTGTTGCTTGTTCCACTGGTGGTTCCTCTGAGTTCAATGGATCATACAATTGGGTTGCTATATCTGGCACTTCTTGCCAAATCTTCTACCAAATTTGTTTAATTCCATGATTAATGGTATGCCTGTTTTGGGGTTTAGTTTAATGAGGTGGTTTCGTTTGATGGTTGGCAAAAAAAAAAAAATTTGGTGGATTTTCTTGGTAGGATTCCCTTATATAGTCTAGTCTCTACTTAGTCGGAAGAGAACTTGACAACTTGGTGCTTTTTAATGCCTTAAGAGTAGATAAGATTTGGTAATCCTCGCTCTAATTTCAATTAATGGTTTTGGCTTGCAGAGATTATGTTTTCGCAGTAAGGAGCAAAGATATCGAGACGAACTGGCCTTTCCCTCAGCAGTATTTACAACTTTGTTTGAAGTATGGCGTTAAGGATCTATTGCCGCCTTTTGAACCTCCTGATTCAGTGAGAAACCGGTGTTCAAGAAAGGGTTTAGAATCGGGTCAACTGGCCGTTCATGTAAATGGTAGGAAAAGTGTTGAGGAAGATAATTCGCGTGAGGAAAACGTCAGTTATTTGGATGGGGAATCAAATTGTGTTAAGTGCAAATCATGTCTACCAATTGATCAGTCAGTTTTAGGCTCTTTGAATCAAGCTCCATCTCCATTACAGGAACAAGAGAAGTTTACAGTGGGTCATACAGACACAAAATTGTGCAGATTATCAAAATTGCCGGGTTTGAATCAGGGCGGACGAGAAGGAGAAGTTCTATCGACGGTAACCAGTCATGCTCGATCTGAAAGAGAGTCAGTTCCCACTAATAGACTTCCTTGTTCAGCACAAGAAGCTACCACTTTGTCAGAAGATTCAATAGAACTTGAAGTTCCAGGACCTCCTTCTTCACCCCAGAAGAACGAAAACACAATTGAACCATCAGGTAAGAAGTGTAGATTGATAGTGAAATTGGGTACCATCTCTGATCCCAGCCGCACTGAAGAGATTGTGTCGAACACTACCACCATATCAGAACCCATGGCTAAAGTTTGCCCTGTTTGCAAGACGTTTTCATCCACTTCAAACACCACCTTGAATGCCCACATTGACCAGTGCCTCGCTGTGGAGTCAACTTCCAACTGGGCTGTGAATTCTGAACTAACCAAACATAGAGTAAAGCCGAGGAAGAAGAGGTTGATGGTGGATATCTACGTGACAGCCCCACGGTGCACCCTTGAAGACCTTGATAGGAGGAATGGTTCAAACTGGGCAACAGATTTAAGCTTGCAAACTGCACAAGCTGATGTTTGTGCTGAAGGCAAAAGGCAAAGGCCATCCCCAGTAGATCTTGAGGACGTCGGCAATGAAAGTGCAGTCTACTTTGATTCAAATGGTACAAAACTTCGGATTCTATCAAAATTCAATGACGCATCAGTGCCGACAGTAGGAGTGGATTCCAGACCAAAGAAACATATGAAAGATAGCAAGGAAAGCAATACTTTTCCAACCGGTAAGAAAAGGCATCTTGGATCAAAGCATTCAAAGTATCTGAAACTCAAGTCTCAGAACAATAAAGTATGCTCTCTCAAACCGGATAGAGCCAAGGTACATCACTCATGCTTTCTGCTTATGTGCGTCTCTCATTATAAAAAAACAATTGTAATTATATTTGTCTTCCTTTAACTGGTTCTGAGTCATCTGCTGCAAGGTAAATATGATTTCTCCGGCCAGTGGCTTGCCTTTTAAGGAGAATCATAGTAAGACTTGAGCATTCTATTTTTCTGAGTGATTTACCTTACAGGTTTCCGAAATCATAATAAGCTAAAGACCATCTCTCAATGATTTACTACACTGGTTTTCAACAGCTTTGACTTTGAGTTCTTTATTGAAAACCAATCTCACGTTAGTTCGTGAGTATTCAGTAAATTCTTGAATGATGCTTTTTTTGCAGTCATTCTGGTTATTTTTATCACATATTAAGTCTATGTTCTTAATTCTGATCTTCTAGTACTCCATTAGATTAAATGCCTCCACATTGCAATTTTAATTAGTATGAGATTTCAGCCATATGGTTTCTGATTTGTTGGTAAACAGATTCATGGGGCAGCAAAAGGTAAATATGGGATGGATGAAAATCAAGAGAAGGAAGAATGTCTGTCTCAAATTCTGAAAGCTTGTGACCAGATCAGTCCCAGTGATTCAGGAACTTTAAAGCAGTGGGTATGCTCCAAACGGACTGGTCTCTTGAAGAAATTTAACAGCAAAGATGGTTGTCAAGATCTGGGATATTCATCAACCATGACATGCGACCCGTTGATTGAGGGTAATCAGTCAACTTTTGGTAATTTATCTATGGAAGGAAGCTGTATTCTGAAATTTCCATACCAATCAGAAAATACTGCCGGTTCTCCAAAAAGCAGGAGGGTAGAGAGTCAATCATACAGGGACCACATAACTGACAATGGGGAGAAGTCTCGACAACCATCTGAGAGTAATGTTGATCGGTTGACCAATGGCAGCACCGCTTCCACGCATGGTGGTTGTGTGCTGAAACTTTCTAGATCTTCAGGAAGTTTTGCCTCTTCCCCGAGGAGCAAAAGAGTAGATGTGCATGCAGGCCCCGTCGAGAACTCTCGTAGCTTGCTCCAGACGACAGTGAACCCATCTGAGGGTTGTCATCTGTTCACACCAGAAGTCAAGAAACTCTCCTCTTCAAGGAAGAACGTGTTATTAGTTGGACCATCTTTTCCTAAATCCAAATTTTGTGAGAACAAAAAAGGTTCCACCTTAAAGAAGTCTCGCATGCACAGATATATGACAAAAATGGGTGAGCAGGTGGGAGCATTACCCTCTGATGTGGATGAACCATATGATCGGGTGAATAATTCTACTGAAAACTTATCTGGAAGCCTTAACCATATTCGAGCGACACATAAATCAGATGGCTGGAACAACTTTATGAGGCCTGAAACAGATGAAGTGTCTATTGGGAGAAGTGATGTACTGGAACCCGGACAAGGGAGAGAAACTTTAAGTACCTCAGGAAGGGAGGAACCCGTAGCTTTGGAAACTTTGCAGTCATTGCCAGAGTATTGTGGTCTCGATCTGGTGGCAACTGTAGATTCTCATGTTGGAGTCTGTCTTCATCAATTCCACAGTGGCGATAATTTCACATGTAGAAAATCTATAGTCCTAGAATCTGCTGAAGAGGTTCCACTCAATGAGGATTCTGTTATTGAACCTTCCATTGGGGGTCACAGCATAAAATCCAGTGAAACCTTGGTTTCAGAATTTCATAAGCCAGCTAATCCTTCCAATGCTCGATCCAATTGTTTGCGATATATTGAAGAGCATAAAAGACCTGTATATGGAACTGACGCATGGACTGGACTTACTGAACAAAGTCTTTGTGATTATCAAGAGACATGTTGTGCCAATGAAGTTGGTAACGGGATTATTTGTCAAAGCACTCATATGGCGTCAGAAATGGAGTGTAGAGCTGGTGGAGTGAACTCTTTTTCGGAAATTCAATACACAGGATGTGTAACTGATCCAATACCTATTCCAGGACCACCTGGATCCTTTTTGCCAAGCCCTGGCGACATTAGTTCAGAGATTCTTCAGGAGAACTCATCATTGACCTCAAGCAGGCTCCCATCTTCTCAAGACCGACATGTTCTGGTTGATATAGATTCATCAGGATCTCCTGTTTCTGCAACCTCGACCATCTCTCACCCCTTTACAGCAAGATCTGATTCAAAATATGCTGAGCCCGAATCATCTGTAGAGCCACCTGCAGTTCAAGACAAGTTCATATCAGGCTACTCAGATGATGGCACCAAGCCTGTAGTAGGAGATGCTACCACATTTCCATGTGCCACAAGCATAGGGGGGGCAGAAATAATAAATTTAGAGGAGAGTCTAAAAGTTACTACAATATCTCCAGCAGCAGGACCTGCGAAATTTTCAGATCAATCGTGCTGTTGTTCATGGAAGGAGAGTATCCCTCAAGGTGCTGCCCTAACCTATCAAGAGTCACAACTCCTGGGACTACATACCATGGCCCCGGTTATGCTGCCTGCCAAGCAGATGACTTACAATAAAAAAATCAGGCCTGAAATATTCACTTCTGTTGATTGTCTTAGTACAAGAATTGATGAGATGCTGGTTCCCATCTCGGATTCATCCAGGGGTCCCATTTCTATGAAAGCCTCTCCTGATGCTGCACTGAAGTTCCCAAGTCATGGTGAATTATGTCCTGCCAGTCCATCTTCTCAGGCGCATCCTCAGTCGACTTCCAATCCTGTCCTAAGGTTGATGGGGAAGAACTTAATGGTAGTAAACAAAGAAGTAGATGCATCCATGCAAGTCAAACAGGCCCTGACAAGTGCTCCGAATGACCATACAAATGCAAAGTATATGACGCTTCTCGAATTCTCTACACCAGTAGGCAATTGCAACATGCATGTGGGAGGTCATACGGGGATCCCCTTGATGCAGCATGGGTCGACCAGTGGAAGCGATTTTCAGACTCGACAGAAGAGACCCGTTAACAAACCGAATTTCCAGTTCACATGTAATGTTGAAAAAGTTGTTGCTACTCCACACTTCCAACACCAGAAGCCCGCTTCTGCAGCTCAAGCTTCTGCCAATCCCATTCCAGAGGTGATAGTCATTGATGACTCTCCCGAAAATGAAGCCAATTTAAGCATGATCAATGCAAAATACACACAGGGGTCAAGGGGAAGTCAGCCGTCTCCTGTGGGTATTCTTTCTCCAACAGCGTCAGATTCTAATTTGAGGCAGCTGACTGCATTCTCTTGTTATCAATCACACAACTCTATTTCATTGAGGGAACCACCAGTGGGGCCTAAGCCGAGTTTTCTAGGGTCATGCCCAAGAGGAGCAAACACAAATTCTGTTAAGCAGGGAGATCTTTCTGAATGTTCAAATGTATTACCGCGTGGTACTTTTATGGTTCCATCACCCTTGACAGGTCATCGGAGACTATATTATTCTTCGAGCTTGTCATAGCTAACAAGATTTGCTTTGCTCCTCCAATGTGCCTGCAATTGGATCTCAATATCTGGCAGCCATTTTCGCATGCTTTGTCGTCCATCATCAGGGCTCGACAAGAAACAAGCAGAAAACTTGAGCTCTTCCAACAGTTATGACTGGCAGATCATGGGGGTTTACGAGTTATTCTCCCGGATGAGGAATTATGCATTTTGACTGAGAAATGAGCCCACAAAGTTTTCACAGATGGACGGGTTTTTTTCTTCTTCAGTAGAGTTAGTATTTACATCGATGTATTGAAAGTTGAGGCCTTCAAACAACTCTGAGGCTGCTGTCTGCAAAATTTCAGTCTCAAAGCTTATCTGGTGTACGATTGTGCGAAGTTGAATAATGGTCAAATCCAGGGATCCTTTCTCAATGTCAGTGGAGTCGAACATTCATAAATGAAAATGTTGATCATGTTTACAACTAGCAGAGCCGCTAATAATCTGTTTGCACATTTTTATTTTTGAATTTTACCAATTCCTCTTAGTAATCAACCTGTTTAATGGGCTCATCAAGATTGCTTTTAATCTTAAATATCAAGACAAAACAACAGCTGAATTTATAATTTTTCCTATTAATTTTCTTTTATCATGGTTAATGGACAGAAGCAAACCAACTTGATGTTCAGAGGTAGAAGATATGTGAAATAACAACTGAAACCCAGTTGCAGTTTGCATGGATTCGATCATTCTCTTGAGCTCCATGATAATCCTGGAGTTTCTTAGCAAAAACATTGATGATAAACAACAAGTGGGTCGTTCTCGAATGCACGAATGAATCTCCCTCTCTCATATCGTCCTTGTGGGTATAAAATTTTTCTCTTCACTTTGTGCATACTCCATGTCTACGTTGTTTGAATTTTATTCTTAACTTCCCCATCTCCTCAGAAAAAGAGAAGATATGGAGACCAAACCAGAGAAAAACTGAGCAACAGCATTGTTTGATTCCTTGGACTAGTCCCTTCTTCTTGTTCTTGTTCTTCTTATTCATAGGCTGTGTTGCTGTCGGTTTGAGGAGTGAGAGGAGAAGGTCCTCCCCTGGGAACTTGGATGGCCCTCGAGATACCTTACTACACGAATCAAGAGGACCCACTCAACGGTCAGGAGACTGGAGATGACGTCCTCAGTAGTCTTGAGAGCATGATCTTCCGCAAAGTAAACAAAACAGCTTAGAGCTTAGAAATCTTAAATATGAAATGAGTTTGCGAGAGCATGAAATATAGCCGTTACACCAACCCGTACATTACGAAAAGGACTGGGGGAAAAAGCTGACAGACGGAAGAGAGAGATTGGGATCAAAAGAGAAGGAAACAAGAGCCGTTGGATTTGCAAGATCTTTCTTGATTGTCTTTTTACTATTTTTTTCTCTTTTTTTTTTCAACTTTAGCTTTTTATTTTATTTTATTTTGTTATTTTGCATCGTAGAATGTGCAGTTTGCGGAGAAAGCTCGACAAGGCAATTAGTCTTTCGAAGACGAGAGCTTTAACGTGGGCCACTCTCTGTCTACCAAGTCATCCCTCCATTAACGATGTGTTGCTGTCATTCACAGTAGAAACGTCAGCTATAGGTATGTATCGTTGGATGGTCCTCAAGATTTACGTTTCACGAATCAAAAGGACCATATCTCAGTCTTGATCCTACGGACGATGTCGTACTCTGGCTGTTAGAATCATTTTACCCTCGCCGTTCCGTACAGTTTTTGTGTCGGGATCTCTGGATACGTTCGGACTTACCGTCGTGCTCTTCCCATCGTGTCGTGCTTTTCATGGCATTTTCAAAAAAAATAAAACGCTATCAACTTGGATTAGCACGTCCTCCCTTGGGTCTAGACCGTTGGATAGTTTAGGAATTCTTAATCGTGTGGTTTGGAGTTTGGACCATCTAACAATCCAGACCTTAGGAGCACGTTAGAGAAAATTTGATTTTCTTGCTCTTGCAGCACCACCACCTCCTCTTCTTCTTCTTCTTCTTCTTCTTCTTCTTTTCAAACCCTTTTTCTGCATTTGTGAGTCTAGTCCATAGTAAATTCTCGAATTATTCGCAAATTAAGCGCGAATAGTGCAAATTATCCAAAAAAAGAAAGAAAGAACGGAACGTTATCTTATTCAAAGGTTTGGAAAATTCTCCGTAATAATTTTTAACATGAGTGAATTATTCACGAACTTTTCTGAATCATTCCAGCATTATTTAGTTTGAAAATGAAAATTCATTAATATTTTATTTTTTAAATCACAAACCCGAATTGAACTCGAACATTTCCCATACCACATTTTTTCGCCACACTGAATTGCTAACTACGGGCTAGTCGAGTCGATTGATTCGGTCGAGTTTTTAAGTCGACAAAATACAATTTAGTTAAGTCGACTCGGCGGAGTTTCAAGTGGACTCAACGAGTTTTAAAACCAGCAGAAACATATAAGAAAAGAAAAAAATCCCCCCAAAAAAAAAATAAAAATAAAAATGGATGGTTAACATCTATATGTACATCCATGTTGCACATGTGAGGTAGGGTCGTTGAAGTAATCATCAAATGGAAACAAAAAAACAAAATCACATATTAATTATTGTGAGTTGTACATGTCTATAAGAAAGTAACATGTTTTAAAAATCTTTATAACGGATGTTATAACGCTCCATGACAACGGTTACATTATTCGCAGAAAAAAGAAACCAAAAAAAAATAAAAAATGGACTTAATGAACAACCGTCATAATGTCAGTTATCTATTATTTTACCGCCATTATTGATATTAATTGTTTTGTAACAAAAATAATAAAAATTTGACGTTTTTGAGTATGATGATGTGATTTGTTGTAATAGCCGTTATAGCAATCCAATTTAAACCTTGTAAGACAATATTAGATTATGTTTTAGGAAGCGGCGATCGCCGCTTAGCCCAGAAAGAGAGAGAGCATCGGCGCATAATCGTCGCTGCTTCCTAAAAATGCTCTCTCTCTCTCGACTAAAAGCCCAGAGAGAGGGAGAGAGAGAGAGAGAGCATTGGCGCATGATCGCCGCCGCTTCCTAAAAATGCTCTCTCTTTCTCTCTCTACCTTTAGCTCCTACAGTGTTAAACTATCGTGGAGACTATATAGCCAACGGCCAGCCCAGATATGGCCGCCACAATTACCCATGGTTACTTTTTAAATAGTGTTTCTAAAACTAAAACCTAAACCACGGGTATATGTGGCGTATGATCATTGGCGGCATGATCCCAGCTTCAAAATTTTTCTCCCCTATCACAAAAGTACTAAACTTCGACTTCACTCTAAGCTTAAAAGTAAATTTTAAATTAATTTGAAAAAGGTTAATTCAATATTGAGAAGTTCTGTCAAAGTTATTTTATTTAGAGAAATGTAAAAAATCTGATATATATATATATTAGTAATTATAATGTTGCTTAAATGTCGAAGTGTTGGAAAAATCTAGTTTTGTAAAACCAGAAAATACGAGTAATGGGGTCACTTTGAGCATAAATTAAAGTGGGACCAACTTATCTTTTAAAGAAGGTCCATATTGATTTTTCATCTCCTTGATACGAATAATAATGAAGTTAAATTAGTTAACCAAGACACTTTATCGGTGAATGGACAATTGGCTCCAACCTACTACTACTAACAATTTATAACATTAGTTTACAAAATGAAATGTTTGTGTAAAACATTAGTCCCACGTGGAAGAAACACAAGGCGTTCAATTTTCAACTAAACGCAAATTATGTACAATGTCATTATTTTCAAAATAATGGCAGTTAGTGTTAAATACGAAATAACGTAACGGGGTCGTTATAAATGTATTATTTTCAGGAAAAAACTTATTTGCCACATTTAAAAAAATAAATAATAAAGAAAAGAAGTAAAAGTAACACATAAAACAGTTTTTATTTTTTACTTGCTCTTTATTATATTTTTACCTGGAATAGTTAACTAATACAATATTCAATGGTGGTTTGCAGAAGAGTAATGATACCATGGACCGGGGACCATGAATTTAGTCACTGTGCATAGTTCTGTCTTTTTGTCATTGGTCAAAAGTGTACTTTTGCAATCACTTACTTTAATAAATAATTCAATTATTGCTAAAAAACAATTTGCATGGATGCCAATAATTCAATTCATTCCTATTTGTAGAAATAACCTCATCTATTGCAGTAAAACTTATGTCACAAGATGTTTTGGCCAAAGCCGATCACAACCCACAATACGAGCCACGTGGCACACTATTAGAGGGTGCTGATCGTACGGATGTTTGGCCAGTCCCTTCGTGGACATGCAAACCAAAAATCAGCTTGATTAGTGATTTACAAACCTTTGGATCTTTGCACCCAAATAACGCTCAATAATGCTGCGAACCAAAAATTAGCCTGATTAGTGATTTACAAACTTTGGATCTTTGCACCTAAATAACGCTCAAATTCCTATGGTTAAAATCAACCCATGAAAATAACTTCAATCCAACGCTTGTAAATCACTAATCAAGCTGATTTTTAATTTGCAAGTCCACCAAGAGACTGGCTAAACACCCACACAGTCAGCACCCTCTAATGGTGTGCCGCTGTGGCTCATATTGTGGGTTGGGACCGACTTCGGTCACAACATCTTGTGACAGAAGTTTCACTCCATCTATTCTACTTATCAATGGATGAAGTCCCTTCTTTTGTGCCTCACGTTGAACCCCAATATTCAAAAATGTTCGAATTTGGCTTCTTTTGTCTTCTTTAAACTATTCACACAAAAGGGCTCTTACATTATTTTTGTGTCAAAGCACACGTAGCGCCTGTAAGTACGCACCACCTTGCAGCTCATTCAATTTTTGTCTTTATTAAATTTCTTATTCTTAATATGACCCTCAAATTCTTAAATTGACTAAAACTACTTATTTTATTTTTTGAATTAGTTTTTTTATTCAACATTTTAACATTTCAACTCAATCTATGAAAGCATTTATTGAATGCCCACCTTGAACCTAAACGCTATCCCTAAAAAAAAAATTTGATGATGGGTTCACAGTGTGAGCCACGTGGAAAACTATTAGAGGATATTGGCCATATGGATATTTGGCCCATCCTGGATGGACTTACATAACAAAAATCAGCCTGATTAATGATTTTCAAACCTTTGAATCTGAGTACCCAAAATACTACTAGAAATCCATGGTTAAAAATAAACCATGCCATGAAAAACACTCTAATCAAACAAATAAAAATTACTAATCAGGACGAATTCTGGTATGTAAGTCCAACTAGGGACGGGCCAAGCATCTATATGGTCAATAGCCTCTAAGAGTAGGCCACATGCTGCTAAGGTACACTTGAATTTGCCATAATTGAGGTAGCGGTAAATACGTGAATTTACCATAAATGTGAATTTGAAATGGTCTTCTGCAATCTTTTCAATGACAATGCCAAGCAGGCCGGCTTCTTATATTTTCAGGCTGCTTTAATGCACATGGACCAAGCTATCGTGGGGACCTTCTTGATATGGGTAGGCCACCTCATCCTTTAATATGTCAGGGGGGTCCAAAGATTTTAGAGCGTATATTTATTTTTTTTTTTTTGAGTGAGGGTGTAATACACATGGATGTGTAATTCACCTGAAGTTTTCAATTTTGCATGTCAAAATGTGCAAACCAAATGCATGAAAAGAAATTTGCAAGTGCATTTGTTTGCATGCGCAAATCATTTGTGCATCCCTCTTTAGGAAAGCCAGCCAACTCATTTTGCGGTCTAGGTTGTCACTCCTGATAAATAAATCTTTTGTATTAGTGGAACCCCCTTGAGTTTTCATTATTTTGGTCTTGTGCCTTTGACTATTTTTTACTGCTGTTGACCAATTCAAAAACCTTAAAGCCTCCAAATATTGAAAGGACCAATAGAACCAAAAATTGCCTTCGAATGAATGAAAAAATGCCAGTAAAAATTAATCAAGGAACCAGTAAAAAAAGTGTATCTTGGCGGCTTGTATTGGCTTGTAAGGAGCCCAAGGTACACTTTATCCAATGAAAATGAGATACAAAAGGCTTCTATGGAAAAGAATTACCACTCTTTGCTTTGTAGCTTAGTTTATGCTAGGGGACGCCATGTGCACCTTACACGTGGCACTCTTAGAGATGACTGGCTGTACGGATATTTAGCCCATCCCTAGGTAGACCTACATGCAAGAAGTCTGCCTGATTAGTGATTTCTAAGCATTTGATTTGTGTCGTTTTCATGGGTTTATTTTTCACCGTAGATATTGAGCATTATTTTGGGTATAACGATCCAGATGTTTAAAATTACTGAATGGCATAGTTGGGGTACTCAGATCCAAAGGTTAGAAATCACTAAAAAGGCTGCTTTCTATAGATTTTAAGCATTATTTGGGGTACTCAGATCCAAAGGTTAGATCACTAATCAGGCTGATATTTGATTTGTACTCAGATTCAAAAGTTTGAAATCTCAAGGGCCAAATATCCATATGGTCAGTGGTCTCTTAAAGTCTGCCACATGGCTCATACTGTAGTCGACGTCCATCTACGGGGAAAAAAATTTAGATGCAAAGAACTTTGGATGCAGTCGATGCAGATGTCTCTCGTGGCCTTACAGAGCTCATTCTTTGGGCTCACTAACCGCATGGATGTTTAGCCCACCATTTATATCCAAAAATCAGTCTGATTGGTTTTCTCTAACCATAGATTTTAGCACTTTTTTAGGATTGCTTCTGGCCGTTGGATTCAAGTATGTTTTTTTGCTTATTTTTGTGTACATCATCCAACGGCTAGAAATTATCAATTAAGCTGATTTTTGGTATGTTTATCCACCAAGGGCTGGGCTAAACATCCATATGGCTAGTGAGCCCAAAAAAATGAGCTATGTAAGGCCACGAGAGCCCTCTGCATCGACTGCATCCAAATGTCCTCTGCATCTAAATTTTTTCCTATCTAGGGTTAGGCCAAACATCCATACAGTCAGTAGTCTTTAAGAGTGGACCACGTGGCTCATACTGTAGACCCTCCTTGTCCTTTATTAGGGACGTCCGTCCAGGGTTAGGCCAAACATTGTTTCTATATAAAATAACTATTTGAGCACTTTTTATCATGGGCTTGAAACCTATCTGTAGGACTGTTCATGAAGCCCATTATGAAAAAATGCTTATATCAACGGCTAGATATCACCAATCATGCTAATTTTTTTGTGTGTAGGTTCTCCCGGGTGTGAAACAACCATTGTTGGGATCAGTGGGCCTAAAAGAATGGGCCAGACCATACAACACCTTGAGGGGACTTCTATATCAAAATTTGATACAGAATAAGGGCTCCACCATAAGAGAGTTGCTCATATGCAACCCTGCAAAAGCCAAGGGAGTTGCTCAATACAACAGATAGAAATTATTAATCAAGATGAAATTTTGGTATGCAAATCTACCTAGAGATGAGCCAAACATCCATATGGTCGGTGTTCTCTAAGAATGAGCCACGTGGTTCGTATCGGTATAATGTACTGGACTTACATACCTATAATACCGCCACGTGTACTGATGACCACTCCCTCTCAAATGTCACCTGCAACCTTCCCTCTTAAGCTCTTAAAATCCCGACCTCCACCTACCTCTGCCAAGAAAAATTTTGATCGGGACTTTTTTTATCCAAGCATTCGGGCATGCACCTAAAAACACCATGTGGAATATTCTTAGAGACTAATTACCGTATGGATGTTTGGCTCATTCCTAGGTGGAGATGGACCTACAGACCACACGTTTTATTCGTTTAATCTTGAAATTCGAGATTTTTTCTGATTTTTTATTTTATACAGCTGTATTAAATGTTTCTTCAAAAAAAAAATTCACGTATTAAACGTGAATTTACTAACTAGGGCCCGGACGCCTGAATCAAAAAAAAAATGCCGGGACTAAAGTTTTTCTTGCCCCTGCCCCCACTTTGATAGACGTCGCTTACTATTTTTAGTTGAAAAATGATTTCAAAATAATAATAAACTGTAATTTGACCTCATAACGCCAACGTTACCTTCCCGTTATGGAGTTATAACAGTCCCTTGTAGAGCTTTATCTGTACATGACTACTCATTTCAATGGTTTTCTTTAAGCTAGAAACTTCACCATCCCTTTCCTTGTCTTGCCTAATACCTTCTTATCTCTTTCCGGCAAATTAAAACTCACACGCGCGAGCACGCACGCACGCACGCAAAAACGCACGTGCAGAGTACCATTTACACATCTCGGGTTCTCAACATTGTTACTACCTATGCAACAAACAAGCGAGAGCGGAAGTGTACTACCAATTACAAGTCTGAAATACATAAGAGTAACGTGTACAAGTTTCAGATTCACGTGAGAGAGAGAGAGAACCCTGAGCGTCAGGTGGAGATGGCCAGGACCACACTTTGGGTCTGTAGAGGTCCTAAGTTCGAATCCCCTAGAGGCATGGTTCGAAGTCTCGGCTGATCCTGTTCCGGATTGAGATCGACAAGCACCACTACATTTTATTTCTGGATCATCTCGCCCAAGATGCACAGTTCCATGAAGAAACCTAATGTCGTCTCGAGCGAGATGGTCCAAGATGGTGTTAGATCGTACCGATTTAGATTTGTGGTTGGCAATCCGACCACTGATCCCAAGATTTTGAACCATTCCTTGCGGCTACCCCCTATCAGGGGATAGTGTGTTCCCACACAAGTGTTGTGTTGGCCCGACAACTAGTTGGTATAAAACTATACATAGTTGTTCTGCCTTTCCCCAACGGGTCGATCTTTTGGGGTAAATGGTTATTTAACATGGTATCAAAGCCTTAAGGCCTGTGAGATCGTGGGTTCAAATGTCCAACGGAGTTTATTTTCGTTGAGGGGACATGTTAGCAAATGGTGTGTTCCCATGCATGTGTTGTGTTGGTCCAACAACCCATTGGTATAGCTAATTGTTTCTCCTTTCCCCAATAGGTTTATCTCTTGGGGTAAATTTGTATAACCCCCCTAAGATATATCCCAATAGACTTGGCATGTGTGTAATGATTAACATAAGTCCGCGAGACTAGGGGGATGCTCCAAGAGGCTCAGATATCCAGGGTAGAGAGAGAGATTTTGTACCAAGTAGCAGTTACAAGTTCTCGATTAGGAAATATGCCAAATAACTAAAGTCTTCACAAAATGTTACAAATATGGAGAGAGAGAGAGCATTGACACCAGACCAAGCATAACCTTAATGGAACTTGAGGCTAGTCAAGACGTTGTTGTTGACTGGGTCAGCCAAGTGGTCCAAGAGGTTTTGGAAGGGACCAACTCCAGTAACTAGACCTTGCACAAAGTAACCCAAGATGGCCAACATAGCCAACCTCCCATTCTTCACCTCCTTCAATTTCAAATCCTTCAAAGACTTCTCATCCTTGCCAAACCCAAGTGGGTTAAAGAGGGGTCCACCAGGGTAGGCTGGGTCACCCGACCCACCCAAATATTTCTCAAATCCTAAGAAATATTGCTTGCCCATGGACCCGGGCTTGGCCCAGTCCTGGAATCTCCTGTGCTCTGCAAATCCCATCAGTGCCATCTCCAACACAAATAGTGTGTAAGAGTCTGCCCAATAATTGTATGTTCCGGCAGGCGGAATTACACCAGTTTTGAACCATGGGAGCGCAGTTTCGGGCGGAATGAGACCGAGCTTGCCAAAGATCTCGGGTGCAATAGCACCTACAGCACCCAACATGGCGTAACGTCCATTGATGACCTCACCGTAGGCTAGCCATTTTGGCTCGATGAACCCTCCTGTGCCTTCTGGGTCCGAAAGCCCAAGCGGGTCAAATCCATAGTCGCCAGGGAGACTGTAAAGGTGAATTGGGACACAAGGGCGCATGTTAGCATAAGCATAGTGCTTAATATGCAAAGATTTTTTCCATTTTTACTAGTTGGAAAACATTGTGATTTAGGATTTCACATTTTTTGGGAACCGATTGAATTTGAACCAGAACCGAATTGATAATAACAGTTCCAGTTCTGGATAGTTTGATACTAGAACCGAACTGATAAGAATCGGAACCGATATATAAATATAATATTAGATATATAAATACAGTGTTTATCATATTTTCAAGATTTGAACCGATGTATCCGAACCGACCGAAACCAAGTAATCGGTCTGGTTTTGGGTCCAACATTTTGAGAATAGGAGCCACTAGGAACTGAAACCGATAAGAACTGACAATATTGATTCCGGTTCTGGGCACCTTAGGAACCGAGCCAGAACTGACCCTATGTATATAGGAACAGGCTCCGAGGACCCCCCCTTTTCTGACCCCTCTCAGTGTTCACGCATGGCCGTGGATTCCACCAATCCAACAGTGGTTGTCAGCGCCGACAAAAAGTGATGCCAGCACGGCGCTGACAACCACCTTTGGATTCTTGAAATCCACGGCCGAGCACACAGAAAAAAGGGGATCCCCTGAGCCCCCCCAAAAAAAAGAGCTATGTAGAGCCACGAGAGCCCTCTTAATCGACATCCAAAGTCCTCTGTATCTAAACGCAAAGGACAACATGCGTAAGATAGCAATGCTTGTATACTTCATCAAGGACCAGCCAGTGTAGGAATTATCCATGCTGCTTCACCCCCTGATATCCATGTATTGCACATGCAAGCAGGTCCACACCATCTGATCAATTGGGCCCACATGGTTGAAATAAGACCAATGAGATTATCTCAACCATCCAATAATTGGATTTTGGACCATCGATTGGATGTTCCAGACCTCGTTGCATGCGCTCTACATGGACAGTACGGGGGGTGCCTGAAAAGAGTAGGAGCTCAGTAACTTAGTAGAAAGAGCACATTTTTTTTTTATCATGGGTTCTTCTAACATGCGCAAGGGGGGCTTTGTGCCTTAAAATTACCTGCCATCTAAGTAAGAAAGGCTCTGTTTGGATGCAAACCAAAGCTGTCTGTCTCCTTGCTGGAAAAAAAACACAGATGTACATAAAATTAGAACATGGGCATGCTGTAAAAATTGGTATTCATCTTATAAAACGATCCTAACTCCTAACCATCAAATCAGACGGCCTAGATCGTCGAATCAGAGAAACCCAATTGGAGAGCAAACACTAACCTTAACAGGGGGTGTAGAAGCAGCTCTAACAACAAAGGAAGCCTTTCTTGAGGAGCCAATTGGAGATTGAAAGGGCCTTCCTCCAATTATGAGCTTTCTAGCGGCCTCCATTGAAGAAGTGAGAGAAGAGGAAACAAGGGCTTGGGTTGCCATTTTAGCTTTTTTCTTTTCTCTGGGAGTGGAGGAACCAAGTTTATGTGAGTTGGGTTTCTTTGTATTAGATTGAAGCCAACAAAAACAGGGGGGAAATATGGATTGGGAGTAAGGGGGGGAATATGAGGTGGCCTTGTTGCAGATTAGGTTGTATCTCAATGGCGAACAAGAGAGTGACACGTGGCACTATTCCTTGGATAAGGCTCTCTATGGTTTTAATTTGTAGGTTCTCATGCCACATGGAGGGCTGTGAACCATTTCTTGGTGTTTTTTGAGATTCTTTTGATCTTCTTCCCCGCCCTAAGACTTGTGGATTGCATCAAGTCTATAAAAGTATAAGGATATTTTATCTCTACCCCCGGAATATCGGTTGAATTACTAAGATCCCTTTCTACTTCTTTAAATTAGGACCACTCCCCTTTTAAAAACAAGCCATAAATAATTTATGCAAGAATTTAACTTGGTCTTTGACTAAGTTTTGATTCGACAAAACTTATATTTTATCCTAAAATTGAGTAATTAAAGAGAAGTTTGTACACGGTCTTTGAGGAGTACAACTCTGGGAGACTCAGATTAGATATGAACTTGTTGAAACCTGGAGATAGTATTGCCAAGAATCTCTGTTTGCGCGTGAGGGAAGCTCCAATTATCTTCAAGAAAGAAACATCTCCCCTCGAGCTTTGAATCAATAAAATGGTAATTTTGAATTTGTTGAATTTTATAAAATAGAAAGAGATCGGAGGCCAATTCTAACAAAAATAGCAAGTTAAACTAGACTAGGAAGCTTGCAAGATAATTAAATAAATAAACCAAAATATTCACATGCCCTTGAGATCAACCTTGGCCATTAGGTTGAGAGTTCAATAAGTGGCCACTCAACTCCATGTTCAAACTCTCGGGATCAGAGGCCGGATCAGTGGGCTCCGATCCCAATCTGGATCAGTCCGATCCAAAACAGGATTGGGGCATCTTGCCTGAGACAAAGTGAAACTTCTTTAGGAAACAGTGATCTCGGGGCGAGATGATCCATCTTTGGATTGGATCGGTGGGCTCCGATCCCGATCCAGATCAGCCGAGACTTGGAACCATGCTCTACTCTTCTGTGTTAAATAATCTTTATCAGCCAGTCTAGTCTCCCCCTCCATAAGAAAAAGTTGTTGATTCTTGCATTTGTGGCCAGGCCGAAAGGGCTCATTACAGTTAAAACACATTCCTTTGTCCCGTCTCTCTTTCATCTCAACTGGGGAGATGTGTGGTAACCGTGGTGGGGCAGGGCAGGATGCATGATGTTAGTAGTAGTTATTGAAGATGACACAAGTTTGGGTAGCAGTGGGTGCAACCTTGATTTTTCGCAATCTGTACTTCTCACGAAAGTCTAGCAATTCATTGGTCGAGATCCATGAGGGTGCATCGAATCTCCATCATTTGTTGAGACAGCCTGATTGAGGCATTAATCTTCTAAATTGGCATTCAAACTGATCCCTGTACTCATGGAAATCCTCTTTGAAAGTCGATTCTTGCAGAGGATCATACTCAGCCTAGGTCTCATGGCAAAAGATCATTCTGAACGCCATTTTCATATGAACACCATAAGGCAAACGGTCAGTGATCCACATCTTGGATGATGGGCTGTAGCCCAAAATTCAAGCCGAATGACCCCAAGTCTTGGTGGTGGTTAAAGACGAGTTACCTATCGCGACTTATACCAGGTTTACTTTCATCAGGCAACTTAGAACTCGTATAATTGAGGAGAAAAAAATGTAAATCGGGTATGCGATCCTGCTTCCTGATCAATGTTGCCAGGTAAATAATTGTGAAGATAAAACATGAAATGTATATATACAAAATTCGGTACAGTTCAAGAGGGGAAATAACACCCTCGAATGAAAAGAGCTAGACCTACAGAAAAGTTCTACTACACAGAATGAGACCACCTGAATTTATTCTCGTCCGTTGCCGCCACCCCTCAAAGAGGAGATCTTGGCTGCGTTGAAGATGGAGGTACTCATCCATGTCAAACCACGATTCCCTTGGTCCACTAGCAACCGACTGGTTGGGATAACTTCCGTGCTCCCTATACGTGCTGCCTATTGCATCTCTAGCAATAACAGAAGGGCTATTGCCTCCAGGGCTCCAACTCCCACGGCTGCTGGTAAAACCATTGCTTTTATTGTATGCAGTGCTCACTCCCTAAATGAGTTCATAAACGAAAGAAAGAAATAAATGTCAAGTAGGGTTATTAATAAGCCAGATACACAAAAAATGTATTCATATATGAGTATAGGAGCAGGTGTTGTGTGCGTATGCATTAACAAACGCATTAAATTGAACAAGGCACATTTTCAGGAGCCTCTATTGAGCTATCCAGGAGAAAAATAGTTTTCCACGAAAGGTGGAGAAAAAAAAAGAGAATTTGAAAAGATCTTATGCCCAAAAGGTATTATAGTAGCAATGAGTATGGAGAGACAAATGAAGACCATGAGTGTCATCATAGAGCTAACACGCACTTCTACTGATAATATGGGACTAACAATGCCTGGATAAACAAGAATCAAAACAAAAGTTGGTGTCCAAATAAAGCATAAACAGAATTGGCTCTTTCCGCTTATATATTGAAAGTGGCATTGTAGTTGAAGTAGTGTTCCTTGAAAAAGTGCTGTGAAGCCTCCTCTTTTTAAATGCTTTACCTCTTTTTGCTAATGCCAGTATCATCTAAGGACAACAATTGATAATGTCATTCGGTTGATGAGATATTTTGTGCAGCCATTTACATAAGAAAACTTTATTTCCTGTTTAAGTCAGTGTGTCTGCCCAAGGTTTAAAATCTCGTTCCGTTTTATTGTCTCGGTAAAGCTGGCGGGGCGACGGAACAAGACAATGGAAAAAACATTATGTCTCGATAAGGCTAAACCATTTTTTAATGCTTAATTAAGTTACAAACTTATTTTTTAGCATTTATATAAAAGTACACATATCATGAAAATAAGGTTCTAAACCAATTATAATACTTAAATTAAGTTATTGACATGAGACAATGCATGCATTCCCCAATGTATCGTCTTGATACCTTAGAACGAGACGTCTTGGCTGAAATGGAATGAGACGAAATGAGACTTTCAACCATGGTCTGCCCATGTTCAAAGAGAAGCAAAACAACACTATGACTTTTGTTACTGAAGTAGGGCTCCTTGAAAAAACTGTTGTGATGCCTACTCTCTTTTTTAAATGCTTAACCTTTTTTGTACATGCTAATATCATCCGAGGAGAGTCACTAAAGTCTAAATGTCAATTGGTAGACATGAGAGATTTCTTGCGGCCATTTACACAAGAAAAATTTTATGTTCCTGTTTAAGTCAAGAATGTGTCTACCATGTATACAGAGAAGCAAAACACTATTACTTTTGTGGCAAAATATAAGTATGCACTTGGGATATGGGTACATTATGGTGCAAGGGTATTTTAATGCTGAGACCTGTAAAAGGTGGATTTTCCATCCTAAAAAAAACTCCTTTTTTCCTCTGTTTCCTCCATCTTCTCCCCTTCTGAGGTTTTTTATTTCAAAGTTCAATCTATCAAACTTATGATGATATAGTTTCAATGTTCAATCCATAAGGCTTATGATGATGGTATAGTTTCAAAGTTCAATCAATAAATCTCATCTAGATCCTCCTTAACCACAGTAGAAAATTTTGCATACATGTTAGTAAGATACACCACCTAGAATATGCATATGTTTGCATTTTTTATAAGTATATGCTTGCAAATTTAATACCTAACAAGCTGTAAAATTCAATTATCGTTGCTATAGCCATAGAATCCAATGCAGTTATGTCCATAAAATAAACAAATCAATTAGATGATTATGCAATCAATGTCTTAGCCCGCCCCTCCCTATCAATTTCAAGACGGAACTCAAGAAAACAAAACTGTTTATAAAAATATCAACAGGTTAAAAATTACCTGAGCCGCATCATGTAAGTTATTTTGCGGTGTCACTGGCACCTTTCCCATAATCTTGCACGATAGAGGAGAGCCATCATTACTAGTCTCCCACTGCAACCAAGGCAGAACAACCCCGTCCATTTCAACAGGAAGAGAAGTAGATCTTGTTGGAGTTCCAAAATTTTCTGTTTCCGCAGAATGCATTATAGGATCCCTTGACTTTGTGGTTCCTCCCAACTTCGAACTTGCATCACTTCTTTCTCCATCAATTGACGAAATATCAGTATCTTCAACATTTGAAATAAAGCCCTCAAAATATTTCTCTGCCTCTTCAGTCAAGCACTTGGACATCCTACTTCTATCATTGCTCCTCTGGTAAAATTATAAAACAAGATAAATACAAAGGTTGGAAAATAGAATTAGCTATGTATAAAAAGGTCTCCATTTACTCTCCTTTAGCTAAAGGATTTGGTCATGTCATTATTACCGAACTCTTATGTGAAGACTTGCAACAACCGCATGCAGCTCCTGCTCACACACAGGTGCAAAAGAAAGAAAGTTTCTACCTTTCTAGCACGTGATGGCTTTTCTGGAACAGCAGTATTCTTTGGATCAGTAAGCAACTCTTTAACAATCTTAGAGAGCTCCCGACCGCGTTGCTCCTCGACCACTACCTCAGCTAACAGATCCTGTTTACGCTTCTCCGACTGATACAGGAGAAGAAATTCACATCTAGCATCACTGGAGCAAGAAGGGCATAATCTCACAAAAAGAGAAGCTAATACATAACAAATAATTTCCAATTTTCTTATATGCACGCTCACTACCATATTTTAAAACATTATGAAAAGGATGATCTATGGTTTGACCTATAAACCACAATTATACTGGCTATCTGGACAGAAAGACCACACCTATGTTCCACAAATGGCATGGGCTGCACAAATGGCCCACATGAAGAGAGGAGAAACATTTGACAGGTTCCACGTAGGACATCACCAGGGTCAAAAACTAAACCAAATCAGATTATTGCAATCTTCCAATGAATAGATATTCATCTGGAGGATTGCCAATTTTTTGGGTCATACAAAAGAATGTGATAGAAATATATAATCATGATCATCCGATTGGGCTGATTGTTGACCTAGGAGATCCCTTAGGTGGACTTAACCAAATGTGGACCCATCTCCCTGCATGTATGCCACATGATCAGGGCAAATAAACATTACTTTGAGGTGTTACTAGTATGGGCAGTACAAAAATACCACCAGTAGCACAGGCTATTAAATCAGATATCGGAGCATGCCACTCAATGAAGATATTTCTGAAAGATAATGGATTTAGCAATTAATACCTGTTCCAATTTAGTAATGTAGTTTTTTCTGATCACGGCAACAGCCTGAAGAACATCGGAGTTGTTTGACTGCAAGCTATCACTGTGGGATAAACCAGAAGACTCTGTTTTCACCCTGACCTGCATAAATGATGAAGAAACCCATGAAACTTCAGAGGAAAGAAGGGAATGCACCTGATCTTACACAGGTATGTTGGGACAGATCCATGTTGAAAAACAGGTATATGGAATGCTCAAAATTAACACATACTTGTTCAAGCTCAGTCTTTATCTCTTCAACAGCATATCTTAGTTCTTTTCGCATGGCTTCGTACAATCCAGTCTCCACTCCATCCCCGGTAGGGTGTTCTGTCTGAAGGAGTAACAAGAAACAACAACAAATTTGGAAAAGATACTGAGTTCAAATGTTAAAATCTCAGGACTTAATGACAAGCTCATCATTCTTTCCAGCATAAAAGATAAAAGATGGAAAAACTATTCATTTCATATTTAACTGTTAATTTCTATATATAAAAAAAAAATGATGAACCTTTTTCTGCGCATAAACTGCTCGTATTGTCCTCTCAACCCCATTTTTATTTGAACGAGCATCCCGTGCTTCATCATCAGTTAGTGCAGAAGAGTGGCTCTGAAAGGTTCAAATATTTCTTTATAAGTATGCTTCACTTTTAGAAATAAGCTCTTCAATGAAGCTTCCAAACCCAGTACTAACAAATGAATAATACAGAGACAAGGTCTACTAAGGATCAGAGCTCAAATATTAGAACTGGACCTTCCTTCAGTCTTTTGTATCCAAAATTCCTATTTTTCCCTCAACTAAATAATGATAACCTAGTTTCCTAAAGAAAATGATCAAAGCTCGCTAACTATAAGTGATGGAAAATTCTTACTGAGTAGCCATCGTGCAGCTTTGATAAATCTTTTTGACTCAGAGACCTTCTGAGTACACGTTGATGGTTCGGAGCTGTTGGCTTATGCAATGAAGGCCTCTGATAGTTCCCACTACTGAAACTCTTCTGATTAGCATGATTACCGGAATTATGAGAATGACTTGTATCGCTCTGCCAATAGAAACATAAGATAGAATTAGTTAGTCTCTTTAATATATGAACATAACCATGAAACTGTACATGTTAATAGTATGGTTCAATAAGAAAAGTTTGTATTACAGCTTCATCTTAGGGTTGCATATAAGAATAACAAGTATCTATTAATCCAAAAATAACACATCATATTTATTACTTTGTCAACTAAGGAAAACTTATGTCGGGACGTCTGCATGTCAAACGTTTGTCCAGACCTAACTATGTCATGCAGATGGAACACATGCACATGGACAACCCATTCAGATAATCATAACCCTCAGATTTCAAAATACTGTTGTTCTACATCCTTTGCTGTTGGGACCATCCAAAAGCACATGACAAAGCTGATGGTTAGGCCTTCTAATCAAGTTGATTATTACCCTAGGATATCTGTAAGATCCATTGGTTTCAACTCACAACCACTCAATATGTGGGCCACGGTAGGGCCCAAATATATAGGACAAATTAGGGCCGCAACTTGGGCGGACCCAACCCGAGCCCGACCAGCTAAACCCGACTTCGGGCTCGGGTTCAGTTTTTGAGAACCCGATAAAACTCGGGTTGGGCTCGAGTTAAGGCATCGGGCAACCCAATAAAACCCGAGCCCTTCGGGTTGTATAACTCTTTCTAAAATGGATTCTACAAGAAGAATAGAAAGAAATATGTACCCTTTGAGAATTTCTCCCGAGGAGGATCTGTTGGATATTTTGAGAATGCAAGATCATTGAACGAAGTTTAGCAGATTTCATTGAAGAAGAATCTCAATTGAAGGAAATTTTGAATCTTTTGAAACCCTAACCCTAGAATTTCATTTCTATGGTTTCGGTTGCTATCATTTCGTCTTTGCGTAGAAGATCTCCTTCGTTGGAAGCCTTTTAGGCTCCGGTCCATTTCAGCGATGTTACGCTCGTTCAGACTCCTAGCAGTCATTTTGGCGAACTGATTTTATCTTTTTCTTGATCGCTCATTCCCTTTCCAGTGAAGAAATTTTAGATCTCTAATTCGAAAGATTGAGATCTTCGCCATGTTCTTTGAATTTCTTAGGGACTCTGGTTCGAGTTTGCCTTCTACTGCGATTCCTTGCTTTAAGAAGCTTTATCTTCTCATCTACCGATCAAAGATTATTCAAGATTACTGCTCATAGGATCCTCCTCCAGAACTGTTCGCTTTTCGGCCATTTCCATGATCTAAACAAGAAGATTTCAACGTTGTTTGACTTTTTCCATTGACGAAGCTCAGTCTAACTCAAGATATGAGATAACAGATTGAGCTTCTGCAGAAGTAATCGAGAAGAGCCAAGTTGTTCATTAATCAATGTGATGAGATGCTAAGGCTCCGACTCCCTTCCTTTCTCGATAAATCTGTTCTTGGAGAAATTCAATCTCAGCTCTACAATTCTTCACATCTCAAATTCCCAATCTGTCTAGAAATACAATGTCAGTGTGCAGCTCCACCGGTCATCTCCTTCTCTCTATTATACACCCCTCCCCCTCTTCTCTAACCTGACTAACCCGCCCGAGTTGCAGCCCTAGGACAAACAGTTGGATCTACTTGCATCCTTAAGTATTCCGAATGTTTTAAAAATTCCAATGCGTATATGAGATGTTTTGCCTCCATGAGGTGAGGCGTAAGCCTCGAGAATTTTAATAGGAAAAGCTTTAAATATCCACAAAATTATTAGAAAAAACTACAAAAATAAAGAAAGAAACAAGTCTTTTGATGATTTACCATAAAGATCACCTGGAGGTGGGACGTCTAAAACATTGGCTAATTATCATCTGATGTCCATAAAGCAAAAGTTCTCCTTCTATCATTTGAAAGCCTTTATTAGTTGTTCCTAATTGCTAAAGAATGTAGTTATTTGGAAGAAATTCCAAGTAAAGATGCCAAGACCATGTATGCCATATTTACTAGTATAAATAAGAGGAGATGATTTAAATTGTCTTCATTAGATTGTCTTTAGCATAGAATATGGGGTGGGGTATTTCAGGAAAAGAAACAGAAAATAATTGGCCCATGTATAGTCAAGGTTTAAGCCTCAATTGTGCCTCAGGCTTAGGTGAAGTGAAAGCCTCTTATAAACTAGTCAAGGCTTAGGCTGCAAGACTAGGACTCTGCACCTCACCTTGAGGTGTAAACTTCACACTCTTCGAGGTAAGATTTTTGAAACACCAAGTATTCATGTGTTTGGGTGCTATATAATATGAATACTTCTTTTCAAATCTTTCTTTTTTTGTACTTGGGAAAATTTTCTAGAAAGGATAACTTTTTGAAAGAAATACGAACCAATGATGGTGAGCTGAAAAATGGCAATTAAGGATTGCCTTTACACAAATGATTGTTGGTAAGTCCTTTTTCTCTCAAATCCTATTCTCAATTTCCGTTTACTATCTAAACTATTTCAAAAGCCAAGCATGGTTTAACTGTTTAAGATGTACTTTTTGTGTTAGAAATAACCAAAAGGGTAAAATGGAACCCATGATTAAAAAACATAGTTTAGAAAACAAAACATGGTTATGATTACTATTTGAACAAAACTACTCTTCTGTTTTTACACAATCCTTGTTTTGTTATTTAAAATAATTTATATAGTAAAAGGAAAAAAACGAGAACTAAAAGTAGAGTTGAAGGGAAAAAAAAAGATTGCCAACTATTTGTATAAAGACAAACCTTAGTTGCCATATTTTGAGCTCACTAACTTTGGTGGGTATTTCTTTCAAAAAGTTATCCTTCAAGCTATTTTCCTTTTAAGAGAGGTCTCGTTACATGCTTTTACTTTTGCAGGAACCCTAATTGGACCGTACTTGATCACAGGAGCATCACCAAAACGTGTTGATCATCCCATGATCAATCATAGAAGCCCAAGAATGATATTGGCAACATGATCGACGACTGCGATTGATGCAAGAAGTGTTATATCATGTTCTTGGCTTAAATACTAGAATACCTGCACCTTAATCAAAACCCCTACTATGCCTGGATAAGTTGCAGATAAATTCACTAATCTAACATTTGGCCATTGACGAAGGGATATAAAATCGGTATTGGATCACACGCATTCAAAATATCATGCCTATATAGGCTAGTATACCTTTTCACTTGTATTTCAACTATATTTGTTTGTACGGATTGCAATGGAAAACTGTGAAAAATGCAAATCCGGTGTGATAAAATTGTCTCATATCATTATTACTATGAAAGATGGAGTCTTAATCTGATAAAAGTTTCAAATTCCCAATACCTTGGTTATCCCAGCAAGGCAGCAACCTAGTGTGAATCTTTAGGTTAATAGTCAGCTTGCCTTCTGCCCCTTGAAAACAATGTCTGAGCTGTATATTCTCAAAAACTTTATGCCCCTCATACTCTTGTTCATTTTTCAGTAGAACTCCATCATTGCTTGCTTAGCAAAATCAACAAAGCAGAAGCACTCCAAGATGCTGCTAATGATTTTAAACTAACAAGGTTTCTCTTTGGCTACATCATAGAAGATTATGTTTTTCCGATCAAAACACCACAAAATTTTTGTGAAAGTTAATATCTTTATTAGAAGCTTAACCAAAGTAATTCAAAGTTTTGCTTTCAATAAGAGATTTGATTAATTATGATAATTGCTTACACTATCCCATATCTAATGTTAACAGCAAACGGAACTAAATTTGCCAACACAGAAAGATTAATGGCGAAGATTTCAAAACCCAGAAAAGAACAAAGAAATATCCGGAAAAACCTACCTCTGAATCGCTAAACTGATACCGCGAGACGGAGACCGAGCGCCTTCTCCTTGAATTATTGTCAACGACACCCTTGCCTCCCAAACCATTATCGAAAATGCCCTTGCCATCACCTACTTTGCCATGTTGCCTTGACACCGATCTCCCCCGCCTCTGAGACGCACCCGCCGTTGTCCCAGACGTCGTGGGGCTAATGGCAGAGCTCCGGCGAGCCGACCGACCTCTCTCGCTTTCTGCCGCATCGGCGTCTTTTAAAGGAAAGAACTCGTTCACAAGATCGTCGAGGCTTATTTCGGGGAAACCCGATCCTCTCTCCGTATTTACGAATTTTCCCCTCGGTGTCGGAAGCTCGTCGGAGTCTGCCACCGCGAAGCGACCGGAAAACCGACTCAGACTCCTAGACCGACGATGAACTCCTGTTCTATTGGACGAACCAGCGTCATCGGCGTTCGAAGGGGATCCGATCAGAGATCTTTTTGTCGTTGATTTGAATGCTGAAGTCGCCATCTACGGAGCAGAAGCAAAGAGGACACACATACAGAGAGCGAGAGAGAGAGAGAGAGAGTCAAATGTGAAAAATTAGGGTTTGAAATTCGACATTTTTAGGGTTTCGAAGGCGAAAAGCGAAGCATAAAGAGGTCTGAATCCGTCATTTGAGGGGTTTTCAAGAAGAAGACTTGAGACTTGAGAGAAGGAAAGAAATTCACGGAGACGAAGAAGTGGAAATGAAATAGACAGATTTTAATTTTTGCAAGAAGAATTGGCGGACAAATCGAAATTCCCGAAAAAATCAACTTTCACAAAATAACATTGACTTTTAGCAAAATTACGTTAGATACCACTCAAGTAGTCTTCATCAAATTCTTACACCCGGTGGTGGGGCCCACGTGAATGTCGTGTCGGACAATGCAACCATACATTGAATTTTTCATAATCTGGAGATAATCCTTCCAAAAAAAAAATCAGTCCATTTTCAAATTTCTTAATTCTTACCGCATTAAAAATTGATTTGAATTTGAAAGATCCGGACCATCCAAATAAGCAGTTCCTATAGGTCAAATTTTTATATAGTCAACAATGTTGAAATGGACTGATTTTTTGTGATGATCATCGTCATGGCAAGAACAACACAATGTATGGTTGGATTGTTTAATATGATCTCCATGTGGGCCCGACCACTGGGTGTAAGAATTGGATGTTAGCTCTAGGCAGACTCTTTTTCAAATTGGCCGCCCTTTGTATTTTGGGTCAGGAGGATCAGGGGACACAAAATTTCACACCAAAAATTTGGCAGGGACTAATATATAAAGGGTCCGGGACCCCCATTTTGGCGGATCCACATAGAAGATGAATCAATGGCTGAATTTTGGTAGGGAAGATCTCCTCACCATGTAGATCACCCCAACAAAAAATCAGCCCATTCCGAAATTTCTAACCCCATCAAATGTGGTTTTCAAGTTGCACGTTAAAAATCGACGGTCCATAATTCTTCAACTTCTAAACCAGTCTATGAATATCAGAATGATTTGAATTTTTGTGAGAATGAAATCCTCACCATAGATATCATCCTCACCAAAAATCAGCCATTGATTCATCTTCTATGTGGGTCCACCAAAATGGGTGTCAAAAATGGGGGTCCCCCAACTCAACTCATATATAAATTACGAGTTTTGGACTGGGATGACTTTTGGCGAGGATAGTCTCTATGGGGAGGACATCACGCTAACAAAAATTCAAAATTCAAATCATTCTGATATTAGTAACCTGGTTTACAAGTTGAAGAATTATGGACCGTCTTTTTTTTACCGTTAACTTGAAACCCACATTTGATGGGGTTAGAAATTTCAGAATGGGCTGATTTTTTGTAGGGGTGATCTATATGGCGAGGAGATCCAAAAACAACCATTCAATCATCTTCGAGTGGGTACACCAAAATTGGTGTGAAATTTTGCATCTCCTGATCCTGATCTTGACCCCTTTTTTAACCAAAATTGGCCACTTTTTATTCACTGAGAAAAAGCCCCCAATAATGTTTATTGTACGACTTTAGCGCATTTATTTCGAGGCATGGCGCAATAATTGTTATTGCATGAAATTTCAAAATTTGATAAGATCTTAGATCTCATTTAGTTGGGTCACTCGTCATGCTAACCCCCACCCCATGAACCAGACAAAAATATATGCGGTCGTGGTTATTGATCGTTGGATTCAAGAGATCCACAGTCCATGGAGCAATAACTATTGGGTCAGGTAAGGGAGCCCCCCTTTTCCTGACCCTTCTTGGGAGTTGGACATGGGGCCGTGGATTCTGAGAATCCAACAGTGGTTGATAGCATTGAGCTGGCATCACCGTTGGATTCTTGATATTCACTGCCCGGTCCGACTACCGTGGGGACCGTTATAACGGTATAACGGATTGGGGGCGTTGTCATTTTCCGTTATAACAAAAAAAAGGTTTAGGGGCAAAAACGGAAAAAATGGAATTTGAATTTAAAAATAGAAAATAGGAAAAAAAAAATGGAATATGACGAAATAAATGAAAATAATGGCCTTTTTTTTCCACAAAATTTTCAGAAAATAACGGTCGTCATTTTCGTTGCAATAGAAAAATAACAGAAAATAACGGCCGTTATTTTTTGGTGTTTTAACAGTCCATAACATAACGGGGTAGGTCCGAATCCGTTATAATGGCTGTTTCTAAAACGTTGATCTAACCTCAAACATAAAGAGTGGTGATGATATGGTCAGGGGTCAATGTGGTGCCCAACTGGTGGCACAGTTTGATGGACAAATCTAATATGCAACTGTTTACATACTTAAAAGTATGGAACAGTGTATCCACCATTCAAATATAATAAGATGACGATGATTTCCACTTTGATTGTGTCACTCTTATAAAATGCCACCTCATTAATCCACCTCAACGCCACATCAAGGTCACGGATGATTGGTGGTAAGGTATAGGCACAAATAGACCAAATCATGCTTTAAAAAACGCCCCTTATAACGGATTAGGACCTCCCACATTACATTATATACCATTTTAACACTCAGAAAATAACAGCCGTTATTTTATAATGAAAGAAACAAGGACAGTTATTTTATTAGAAAAATTTATTAAAAAACCGTCCATTATTTCTGTTATTTTTCATTTTTCCATTATAAAGTTTAATGAAAATTTGTAATTCAAATTTTGAATTTTGGCGCCCTTATTATTCCTTATTTTCTTTATTTCTATTACTTTTCCATTTTTGCCCATGTGTGTTACAATCCTTTATAATGGCCCCCTTTAAACCTTGGACCAAATCACGAACTTGGAGCGAGCGATACTGATAGGCATAGACTTTCATGTGAGGTTGGACAGCTGCCAAATGTTTGACGAGTGCAACATAATTGGTCTCAATTGTGTAATGCTAGATCGACAGAGTGGACACTGGGGCTTAGATTGATAGGTCGTGTTATACCACCATTCGTCCCATGGCAGCCATTTAGACAAGATTGAGTTCTAACAAAGCAACGTAAATAAGCCTCTAGGGCGTGATTGACAACCTCGGTCTAACCATCTGATTTTGGGTAGTAAGTGGAACTCATACATAATTGTGTGCCCTAGACGAGGAAAAAGAAAGTCCCAAAACTGGCTAGTTGCTAGTTAAGATGGGATCCCTCTCACCAATGTACGAAGCATACCAAGAAGTTGTGCTACATCGTGAACAAAAACTTAAACCACATTGGATGCAGTAAAATGGTGTGACATAGAGCTGAAATGTATATATACCAGTGGGTGGCCATTACCCACCACTTTCTGACAATGCATTTAGCAAAATCGAGTGTGAGTTGCTGAGATCCACCATCCAGTTAGGGGTTAGGATCTTGGCCCTTCTTTATTGAAGACGGGAGACAACTGAACTCCCTTATTATATAGACTAGTGGGTGCCACGGGTCCATAGCACTCCCCACAAAAAAAAAAAAATTGGACTTAATGTTATGGTGGCCGTTATTTTACCATTACTAATGTAGTTCCAAAAAATACTATTGACCCATAGTGTAAATGCACCACATATACTGTGCTTGCATACTACATGGCACTAGGGGTTGTCAATCCGGCCCTTTTGTAAGGAGACCCGGCCAGGCCTGGCTCAACCCTTTGAAGCCCTAAAATGAAGACCTTTTTTTTTTTTTTTATAAATTTCAAGCACTTAGGGTTTGGTTGGGCTGAAATATGTAAGGCCTTCCACATAAAGGTCGGGCCAAGGTCACACTCAGTAGAGGCCAGCCCGGCCCTCATACTATTTCTGTATTTTTTTCAAATTATATTCCATAAAAAAAACACTTCTGCATCGTTTTTTTTTTTTTTAGAAAATTACACACCAGGTGTGTGGTATATTAAGAACTAAATTAAGTTGTGCCTTTTTTAAATAAAAAAATATAATTTTTTAACATTTTTGGTTCATTCCCAAATGTTTAACCCATTCCAAAATTAGGAATGACCCAAAATCATTCTTATTTCGAAAATTTAATGATGGTCCAAAATCGTTTCTAAGTCGTTTTTTTTTTTTAGTAGTGTAAATTTATGATATATCATTTATTTTATCGAGCTTTTTAAAAAAGGTAAAATGTTTCATTTTTAAACTTTAAGGGCGAACCCTGTGATGAATAAATTATGATCTTTCGTTGAAAAATCTACATAAATTAAAGCAAGGAAACACATTCACCAAGTCAAGTGCATTAGTCAAGCATCCACTTAGCTTTATTTACATACAAAATTTTATATCTTAATGCTCTTTATTAGGCCATCACCATAACATGACCCAACCTTAGCCCTTGAGGGTAGGCCAAGGCCTAACTAGTTCAAACCCTCTAAGGGCTAGGGTCTCACCCTTATAAGTGAGGGT
The DNA here is from genome assembly GCA_035048495.1 of Euptelea pleiosperma. Lineage (NCBI taxonomy): Eukaryota > Viridiplantae > Streptophyta > Magnoliopsida > Ranunculales > Eupteleaceae > Euptelea > Euptelea pleiosperma. The sequence continues at coordinate 9,113,521 of CM068541.1, read as the reverse complement.
AGGGCTAGGGTCAGGGGTAGGCCCTTCCCTGGCCCAACCCTTTGGCAACATTGTATGGCACTTTGATACACTAACACATGGCATGTGGGGCCAACCTATTATGTTGATCACACGTAACGTAGGAACCACTAGGCATGTGGGGCCCACATATCTTGAATCACATACATGTAAGGTGGGTCTTATTGCACTAACACTTAGCACATTGGAGGGGGGGCACCTATCATGTGTGGCTCACTTAATATGATAATCACATGACACATGATACCCACTTGACACATGGGGCCTACATTACTCGTGGGGCCTTGATGCACTAACATGAGGCACATGGAAGCACCACCTAGCATGCAAGATTCACCTATAGCATAAGCGGCAGTGCGGGGGCCACACGAGTACACCATGTGTTAATATTTTAGAGTATGATGCAACAAGCTCCATGTGCAATGTATGTATTATGTAATATATTTCTAAAGCCAAATTCATCCCAGTGTCCACTATTATTCATTGTTTAACCCATGGTTTTAAAAACAGCCGTTTAAATGGTTTTAACAACCGTTAAACGGTAACACCCCAAACCCATTTCTGTTAAAACCGTTTAAACAAGTTTTATAGGTTTTGAATAAAACGGCCATTTTTTTTTTTTAATGGCCGTTAAAATTGTTTAAACAGCCGTTTAATTCTGAAAAATTTTATGAAAAAATGGCCATTAAATCCATTTAATTCCATTAAAATCCATTTAATTTCCATTAAAATCTGTTAAATTATATTTTTTTTATTTTCAAATTTCAAAATTTGAATTTCAGCGCCATTTTTTCCGTTAAAACCGTTTCAATCCATTTTAACGGCCGTTTAAACGGTAACACCCCCAGTCCGTTTGACCGTTAAAATGGTCTCCTTTAAACCTTGGTTTAACCATCACACAATTTGTACCTTGCACAAGTTTCAAATATCCGCGAGTTGTAATTCTCAGTAAACAAGCACAACTATACAATTTTTCCGCAAAGCGGGACAAATTGATGTTATTGGAAACGGGTGTACCCTATAATAAATACTCCTTAAGAACCATAAAATATTATTATTATATAAATTTATAAAATTAAATAATTTATAAAAATTGATAAATTTATACAATTAACTTTAAATCAAATAGATTATTCATTTACGGTGCATTAATTTACGACTACTTGGTAGCTTTGCATTTTGATTCAAAAGAGGGGTACGCGTCATTTAAATAACGAAATTTTTGTTGACATGGGAGTAATAGAGAGCGTAGCTTTAAAAACGGCCGTTAAAATCGTTTAAACGGCCGGTAATATTGTTTTAACAGCCGTTAAATTCTGAAAAATTTTGTGAAAAAAAATGGCCATTAAAAAATTCAAAATTTGAATTTCAGCGCCACTTTTTCTATTTTTTCCGTTAAATTCTATTTTTTCCATTTTTGCCACTGGTCGTTTCAATCCGTTTTAACAGTAACACCCCCGGTCTGTTAAAATGGCCTCCTTTAAACCTTGATAGAGAGATATTACTCTTTTGTACCTCAGTATCAATTATACAAACTTAAATTTATAAGACTATTATAGGTATTTTAAATTAATGTAAATATCAATTCATAATTGAAAAAAAAAAAAAATAGTTACTAAATTAATGTCATTGAAAAGTTCTCGGCGAGAGCTTTCTAACGGCATCATGCATTTTTACTGCAAAATAACTTGTTGATTGAAACTTATTTACGCGGAAATAAATAAAAATAAGAAATAATTTTTTTTTAAATAGAGAGAATTTACACGCCCGGGGATGCCTCGGCATTGCGATTCAGTAAGTTTTGTCCCGCATTATAATACGACGGATTTTGACTAGGGAATGCAAATGCGCATCATTCATTTACGATGGTCCTACTTTACGACGGGTAATCAAATGCCAAAAATTTATAAGGCCACCGTAAATAAATGCAAATTCATTAGTTTACGTTGTACCAAGCGGAGCCTATTGCAGTATCTGCAAAAATAAAATTGTCATTTAAAAATTTCAACCACACGGGTTAATTCGCCAGCTCGAAATAAGTTGATTCGAGGGTTCATCACGAGCCTTATAAATATCGTCCTCCAGTTGGTGGCCAAAATCGAAGGAAGTGTGGTAGGTTTTGATAAGTTATTAGTGTTCCGGTCACAACCCACAATATGAGCCACGTGGCTCACTATTAGAGGGTACTGACAGTATGGATGTTTGGCCAGTCCCTCTGTGGTCCTGCAAACAAAAAATCAGCCTGATTTGTGATTTACAACCTTTGGATCTTTGCACCCAAATAATGCTCAATAATGCTTAAATTACTACGGTTAAAATCAACCCATGAAAATAACTTCAATCCAATGCTTAGAAATCAATAATCAGGCTGATTTTTAGTTTGCAGGTCCACCGAGGGATTGGCTAAACATCCATATGCTCAGAACCCTCTTATAGAGTGCCACGTGGCTCATATTGTGGGTTGTGACGGGCAACATCTTGTGTAGTTTTACTCCAGAAATATATATTTTTCTTCTATGTATCCTTTCCTACATTACTTGTCATTCTTTTTTTTTGGGTATTTTAGTAACACCCCCTGAAATTTGAAAGTAATTAGTACTACCCTCTTATACTTTCAAACTTTAGGATTACCCCCCTTGATCTAGTTTAACCCATGGTTTTAAAAACGGCCGTTTATACGGTAACGCCCCAAGCCCGTTTCAGTTAAAAACCATTTGAACGTGTTTGACACTTTAAATTAAACGGTCATTTTTTGGTTTTAAAGGCCGTTAAATCTGTTTAATTCTATTATTTTATTTTTTTTTGAAAATTTCAATTTCAAAATTCAAAATTCAAAATTTGAATTTCAGCCCCATTTTTCTGTTAAAATCCGGCTTTTATTTTTTTGCCCCTGGCCGCGTTTCAATCCGTTTGAACGTTTTAAATGGTAACGCCCCCAGTCCGTTAAACCGTTAAAATGGCCTCCTTAAACCTTGGTTTAACCATCATTTAACTCATGGTTTTAAAAACGGCCGTTTAAACGGTAACGCCCCAAGCCAGTTTCCGTTTAAACCCGTTTTATCGGTTTTGAAAAAAATGGCCGTTTTTTTTTTTGTTTTAACAGCCGTTAAAATTGTTTAAACAGCCGTTTAATTTAAAAAAAAATTGTAAAAAAAACGGCCGTTAAAACCGCTTAATTCCGTTAAATTCTATTTTTTTTTTAATTTTCAAATTTCAAAATTTGAATTTCAACGCCACTTTTTCTGTTTTTTTCCGTTAAAATCCGTTTAATTCCTTTTTTTCCCGTTTTTTTTCTATTTTTGCCCCTGACCGTTTCAATCCGTTTTAACGGCCGTTTAAACGGTTTAAACGGTAACGCCCCCAGTCCGTTTAACCGTTAAAACGGCCTCCTTTAAACCTTGATTTAACTATCGTTAAAACGTGACATGAATCATGCGCCTGTTAATGCACTTATGAAAGGACCATAATATTGCAATTACAATGCTAACGACATGTTATTCAAGTCTCTTTTAACTTAAGTCAACCACAGTTAAATTAGGTTAAGGGGTAATCCTAAAGTTTGAAAGAAAAAGGGGGTATTACTAATTACTTTTAAATTTCAGGGGGTATTACTAAAATACCCTACTTTTATTTCCGGACAAGATGCAACAGGTTAGAACTCAGCTAATTTCAATTTGGAAAATGATGTTGTCAGCTTCAGGAGGACATACTCACTTGGGTCCAATCCTGGGATTCTCATGGACCACCCAATGATGTGAACCTAGGCAGGATGTTCTCCTGAGGCTGCCTGCAACACCGCTCATTCCAATCGGTTCGGTTCGGGTTCAATCTTGATAATATGATAATTTTAACACTATATTTACATATAGGTTCCAGTTTCTATCGATTCGGTTCTAATATCAAACTACCCAGAACCAGAACTGTTATTATCGGTTATGTTCCAGTTCTGGTTCTTGTTTGGTCAGTTCCCAAGAATGTGTCCGATTCGGTTCGGTTAAACGGGTACAAATCAACATCCCTAGTCATGAATAAAGCTACTACCAGATGAATGATCGTAGTCACTACAACATGAATGTGTCCATATTTGACGACCCTCCTGACATAAAATACAAATTCTTATAAATCAAGCCACCACCAACAGGGCAATTTGTTTCAGGAATTTGAAGTGAACTTTATCAACTTTGTGATAAAAAAGCAGAGCAGTTGAGGAAGAAAAAAAATGCCAGTGTGTGACATTTCTTGCACCCCAATTACTGAATCAAATGAGAGTATTTTAGAGGAATTACAGTTGAAATTTCATGAGATTTGCATTTAATCCACATCTGAGTAGTATGAACAAATAATAGTTGTTGTGATAATGGCGATGAACTTGCTGCAAACTCAATCAGTAAATGGTGTGGAAGTTATAGAAACAAATGCCTAAACTGAGGAAAGTATGAAGATTACAAGTGAATATCACAGATGATATTTGCAGTTCTTTCGAGAAATCAGTTGTCATCTTCACTTGAACAAGCACATCAACCATATGATCTTACCAAGAAGTAAAACCAGGAGATTGAACATAAAGACCTGAGAAAATTGCTTTTTTTCCAAAACAAAAAAAAGGCCATTATGATACAGAGGTTTATGATCATTGCACATTTCTGCTATTACTGTAGAGTCTTGATTCATACAAATGGTGCATGTTTTTAACAATTCAGATCAACCAATCAATGGGCTAGAACCCAAAAAAAAAAAAAAAAAGAGAAAAAAAGTTTGATCAGATTACTAAAGCATCAGAGAAGTACATTTTGGTAACAATGCTCCCATTTTGAGAATACTGTGCACATAGAACACGCTCAAATTGATGAATTACACAGTTTAAACGCAATAAATTCACAAATTTACTTAAAATATAATCAATTAGTGCTCTGCTAAATGCTAAAAGATGAGTGAATCCATGGAGGTTGGATGTCCAATATGTCAAGAATCATGCTGATCCGATGATTCGGTTGTAGCAGAGCTACCATATCTGCCTTTAACACTGTAAATACAAATTTACATATCTACTGTTTAGCAAAAGAGAGATCTATAGAAGAATATATAATATAAACTCAAAGAAGATTCAGGCTTTCTAACAGGAACTAATCATATTTTCAAGTAAGATGAGCAACCAAGTATTATAAAGAGAGCAAAATTACAGTGTAAATGTAAAGAAAACTTAGCAAAATTACTGTGTGTCACATCTTACTCCTCAACCTCACCAACTTGGCCAGTGTTTCCTGAGCTGCCAATGTCTGGGCATGGTTATGACCAAGCATCACTGTTCTGATACTGATACAAGTCCTACAGAGCTCTTCGCCACTATCAAAATGCCCACCTCGCAACAGCAGCTTCGCTCTGGTTTCAAGCAATGTAGCCTTCAGCAATGTCACATCTTGCCACACATACTCATCCACCCTTTGGTTGGAATGGAATTTCTTCTTCCAGCAAAGCGAACCATGACACCAGTCCTGTATCTGAGACACAAAGGACTTCTCAACCTCCTCGAGCACATTTGTGCACACCTTCAGAAGCTCCAATGCTGAATTGCACCGTGAGAATGTTGTGAAGGACCGTATTGCTAAAGGGAGAGCCGTCTTCTTTATGAAGAGAACCATGTCGATTGCCTTCAATTGGACAAGAGGGGGCTCAGATTTGAAACCGAATACGAGGAATGCAGAAGCCCATAAGTGGTCTGAATTCACCAATGGGTTGCCAATCTTCTTCACGCCATGAACCGTGGCCTTGGCACCCGGTAAGCCTCCTACCCTTTTTGCAAATAATTGGGTGATGGGGTGGAATTGGATCCAACATCCAGGCTGTCTGTTTGTTCTTTTTGCTAGGCCTAGTTTTACTAGAAGAAGAGCTGAGTCCACTTCACTCCTCCGAGTTTGGGGTGAGCAGCAGCTAGAGCAGCAAGAAAAGGATAGTCTCAAGCACTTCGTCCACTGCCTGAAGCGGTTTCCTGTCGCAGGTATCTTCTTAGCTGCGGAAGCTAGTAGAGTCACCGAAATGGGCGCTGGGGCAAACCAAGCTCCTGCGAGAAGCATTCTTGATGCGAGGAGATTCCTCCTCCCACTGGTTTGCTCTAAGACAGCAGAGCAAAAACCCAGGGTTTTTATCAAGAAAGGATTGTTCTTGCAGAATTGTTCATCACTGGCACTCAAACAATTCAAAGAATTGCTGTCAACTGAGACCTGGTTCACAGCTTCAAATAGAGCAGATGGGGTAATCGCAAGCTCGGAAAGCAGTGACCCAATAACCCACAATCCAAAGCTCGAACGCCCCAATCGCTCTTCGAATTTCCTAAGAAACTCTAACTCATCAATTGGGTAGTCCTTTTTCCGCTTCCCTCTGATTAAAATCATTGCATCAGACAAGGGCAATGGTGAGAGCTGCAATGGATCAAAGTTCATCACCTTTGAGAGCCGGGTGGTGACAATCACATGGGAAGCTCCAGTGTTTCTTGGGATCAAGTCATGTAGATCCTTCCCTTCCCACCATTCCTTCTCGCTCTCAAGATTGTCGATAATTAGCAAGTATGGCATGTCTCGAAATATCTCTCTCTTTACTCTCTGGAACGCTTCGAATTCTTGCTCTTCAAAGCTTCGTATCCTCCCTCTTTCCTTCTCCGCCTCTGCACTCACATCCAACCCAAGATTGATCGACAGATTCAAAATATTCTGCCTCAAATACCGAGCTTCTCCACCTACCCATAAAACCATCTTGTATCTCTGAGAATACCTGTAAGCAAACTCCAATGCCACCTCTGTTTTTCCAACCCCCGAAACTCCATTTATGCACACCACACTGCTGAAGCTCTTGTTACCACTCTTTGATTTCTTGTGTTTCGCCCTCTTCGATGGACTTCTTCCAATCATAGGTTCAATCCAAGCCTCTAAAGTGGGCTCCTTGCACTTTCTCATCTCCAAACTAATATATCTCCCTCTGGTTCTAACTGTGTCACTCTCTTCATCCGCAAAGCCTTCAGAAATCCCATCTGATCCTATTTTAACAATTGGCTTTGAACAGTCTAGTTCGACACAATCTCCACATCCAAAAAAGGCGGTCTCAATCTCCATCAGCTCCTTCTCTCTTCCAACAAAGAATTTGTTTCTCGGGAACAAGAAATCATCAAAACTCTCTACATCCTTCTCAGCAACACTCTTCCTCCCAAGCTTTGCTCTTAAAATCCCAGCAGCTCTAGATACACAGCTTCTCCAATTACTCTCATTGGCTTCGAGCTTGAATTCATGAGACTTCATCAACCCATCGAATGCTTCTTTACATTCCTTATCATCAGAATTGCGATTGAGCAGGTTCGTAAGCTCCGTAGGATCCACATCAAACAACAAAGGAATCAGATTCTTCTTCTGAGTAAAGAATCTGATTTCTTCAATACTGAGATGGTTGAGAAAGCTTGAACTCGTGACGACGACAACACCGAAGGTCGCGGAGCAAATAACTCGATCAGCAATCTCAAGGCTCTGAGTATCTGAGTACTTAGCTCTGTCGGCGACAAAGCAAGCTATTCCCTGGAGCTCCAGCTCTGATTTAAGCCACTTACAGAAGCGTAAAAGATTGGAATTCTGACCATGGAAGCCTATGTAAACATCACAGCTTCTCAGCTTTGTATTGGAGGAAGGAGAAATAGGGCCTTTTGCAAAGGAAATCCTAGGAACAGGGAAGGAGAATGAGATTCGAGGGGCAGTAGGCTCTTGAACAGGAACACAGGTCACAAATTTGAGCTTCTGATCAGTTGGGTCATCAGAAAAATCAAATCTTTCTGGTGGGGGAGTGTACGAAGTGCTCGGAATGTCGTCGGATAGGGACCCACAATACGAGACTGGCGGTGATGGATGCGTCACCGGAGTCGGGTTTTCAGACGGTGGTGGGTTCAATGCTCTTGGAGATATGTAAGGTGATTGCAGAGCCGAAACAAAAGCAGATGATGGTGGAGAGATTAGAGAGGGAGAGTTGTATGGAGATGATTCAATTGAGGTCTTTGTGCACGGAGAAAGTAAATTTGAAGGAGAAATAAGGGGAGATTTCTTACCCAGTTCGCAGCCAGAATTCCCTATCTTGATGGTCAGAGGCTTAGTTGGTTCACCAGAATTCTCTGGATCAGATACTGATGTTTCATCCATGAAGAAGAGGAAGATTGGTGAAACTTGTGTAGTTTCAAATTTTCAAAACAAGTGCAGAAGTATATGAATTACTAAAGAGACTCTGGTTCTACTCCATTACTGTCCAATACAGAGTTCTTCAAAACAACCATTTTCCCAGAAGAAAAAAAGAAACCAAAAAACTTACACTACTGCTTCCTTGCTGCATTTCATGTTGACAGTTTCAGAAGAGGTGGTAGATCTGATTGAAGACCCAGAAGAAAATAAATGCAAGATGGAGAAGTAAAGACAGAAGATTATCTCCTTTGGTGGGCCTCTCAAGTTGCAAGTCAAAACCAGAGCCACAGGAGAAGATCAGATCAAAAACCCAAAAGTTAAACTTTTCATAGAAGAAACACAGATATATGCAAAATCTAAGCTTTCTGATGAAATCAAAACTGACCCAGATACAAAAATCTACCACTGGAAATAAAGAACAATGCAGTTTCTCTGATTCATCTCCATAGGGAAGAAGCAAAGCTGGAACAGATCTTCAGAAACCACTCAAATGGTGCAACAATAATACTCAAAAATCATCCAATATACCTAAAATTTGTTCCATTTTAGGCAAAAAAGGATGAAAAAGATGGATATAGAGAGAGAGAGAGAGACCCCACCTCTTCTACAGAGACTTGAGAGAAGCAGAGATTTTCTCTCTCTCTTTCAATATCCACCATGAACCAAGCTGTAAATTTCTAGAGACAGGGAATCTGATGCATGGGAGTGATCTGTAAGGATTTTTGAATAGAAAATGTTTGAAACAGTGATTCAAAAGGAGTTGCAGAAGTGAAGAGTGCAATATTTTTATGGATTTTATTTCTTGGGCTTGGGTTGGGCTGTTTCTTTTTGTTTTATGCGTTGTAGCATTTTATTTCTTTTAACGTGGGTTCTCACAGAGCCGAAGACTATTTAGAAATAAGTCAGGAAAATAGGCATTGGGAGGAGAACCAAAGCTCAGAGAGAGCATCACAGGCTTCAAATTCCATAAGAAAACAAGGTTAGATAATGCAGGGTTTTCTCTGTATTTGTACTCCTCTGACATTACAAGACTTTGCACTGGAAATTGGACCAAAGACCAGTCAACCCACAGGAGAAGAAGAAAATAATGGAAGATGGGTCACCCTTTCACCACTCCTTTCAAATTTTAAGCCTCTCCTAAGCTGACTTAGCAGCTTATGAGCTGAGTCAGCAGCTGTTATGGCTGAGCCATGAATGATGGACCTACAGACCAAAAATCAGCGTGATTGGTGATCTCTATCCATTGGATTTGAACTTTTTCATGAGATTGTTTCTAGCTGTTGGATTTAAACAATCAACCTGATTTGAATATTTTTTTTGATACTTAGGGCCTGTTTGGTAGGCCACCCCAGTGGGAAAATAAAATATTTGTGCCAGCTAATATTCGCCTGGGCCTGTTTGACACCGATTTGTTCACGCCAAATATTTAGCTGGGCCCACAAATTTGCCCTCCGCTGCGGGAAAATATTTGATCACGTCCCTCATGAATAAATATTTTCACACCAAATAAGCTTTGGTGGGAAAATTTTATGTTCTTACGGAGATCGTTATTTTCAATAAAAATGAGTTTTTTAATATATAAAAAAGATAAAAATGAGACCGTTTGGATCATGTGACCTAATATGTGGGACCCACACTCAACTAATCCATATTGGAGTTACTTTGATAGTGGGACCCACACATATTGAAAGAAAATGAAGTAAGCTAGTTAATACATGTACTAAACTCTGCTTAATATTGATATGCACAAATATTTAGCCAAGATAATATTCATCTAGATAAGATATTCGCCGTTGGAACTCTTTTTCTCACGCACCAAACAGGCCCTTAGATTGAATGGCTAGAGACCACCAATCAGGCTGATTGTTGGTGTGTATGCCCATCAATTGTTGGGCTAATACTGGGAAAAAGCTTCACAAAGTTAATTTTCTCATTTAACCCCCTCTCAAATTTAAGCCTCTCTAAGAAGCTGACTTGGCAGCCCATGAGCTGAGCCAGCAGCTGTTGTGGCTTTTAGGTTGAAAATAAAACCATTTTTATGCTGAACTGGCATTTGAAAGCTGAATCAGCAGATGACTAGGATACTGTTATGAGTGGGGTCATCTCATCTTTAGTAGTTCATTCTAGATAGTCGTAGCTGAAGTGGTTCTTGGAAGCTGAGTCAGCAGACTGGTTTAAATTAATATTGTTGCTTATGAGTTAAGATGATTATTAAGCTAGTCAATCGATTGCTGACATGGCATATACAAGCATTATAATTTGCTGAAGTGGAACTAGTCTAGTAGCCAGGTCAGCTGATGACTCACATTAGCTAAGGTAGCATATATGTGTGCTAGTGTGATTCAGATTAAAAATGACAGCTTATAGGGGAACTCATGCAATGGTGACCCTTTTCTGTGTGGAGCTGTGGAACCATTTCAGGTGCTGCCATCTGTACATGAGAGAGTGGGACCCATGTGATTTTACAGAAGAATATTCTAAAAAGTTAGAATATTCCACCAAACCACTTCCCTCAACTAAACCTGCCAAGTAAGCAGACAAATAACAAGCAAATACCTTCACTTTGGAATCTTGGTCCCACTTTCTAATGATCACTTCCACCTATAAAGCTTCTACTCCTATCATTGTGCCAAGCTGGAAAGCTATGCTGACTCAGTTGCTAAGTCAGCAAGCATTTTTCTTCTTTCTTCATGTTGCTTTCATGCTCTGCCTTTTGTGATCTTCCCTTTTCTCTTTACCATTTCTTATTCCAATCTTCCCTTCAACCCATTGCCACGTGTCATTCTACCATTCATGCCCTTGTCATTGACTCCATGCCACTTTCTTGTCTTAATCAACAAAGCTCTATTCCCACCAACCCACGTGTCACTGTGGGTATTTTAGTTCTATCCTAGGAAACAAGGCCAATTAGTAACACCTCCCTTTACATTGTGAAATTAGTATGACCCACCTTGACCATTGGTCAACATCATTCACTCACACAACCCACCGACTCCTCAATAATAATATTAAAATACCTCCAAATGACTTGCAGTTTCGTCATTCATACATCTTACAATACTATACAAAAAAAAAAAGAAAATACATGTCCTCCAATGTTTTATTTATAAGTTAAACGAATATATTAAAGGAGATCGAGCAGATGTCAAGAAAACAAGAAGATGTGTAAGCCACCTGGAGCAACTAAAAACTCACACACAACTATCTCACCAATAAAGTCTCGAAACTAGACACCATATCACTAAAAAAGCTCATATGGACTTTGGAATAACCTAGAGCAAGCCCACTTGGCCAGAAAGTATGTCCAAATCTGAAAGGCAAAAATCACAATGCAAAAGAAGATAGGTTGTATTCTCACCATTAGACTTGAACGTAACACAATAATTTATCAAAATTTGCCTTTTAACAATTAAATTTTCAATAGTGAGTATTTTATCGAAGGAAGCTACACACGTAAAGAAACGAATTTTTGAGGGTACTTTAGACTTTTAGATACATGAGCTTAAAAGCGAATCAAAATGAGAAGCAGAGGAACATGAGAGGAAAACATAAATATAACTCGCTGAGAAACACCTCGATTTGGAGTGAACACAATATAGGTAGTCCTCTTCATTAGGTGTGACTATGTAAAGATTCAAGGATTCCAGTAGAATTGCAGCCTGTTCCCTTTTTCATTCAAAAAGGTTTTTATTGAGATTCAATTCTCAAGTACCTTCCTGACTATATCCATGCTAAAAAGAAGCAATGTAATGCTCCTTTTCTACTAAGAAAGATAATACAACTGAGGAAAAGCCTCCATTAGATAGACCAAGCATCCTCCTAAAATTTGATCTTAGACCTATCCCCTAATACCTGTCTAGTCCCTTCTAAGAACCGCTCCTTACTCTTAATGATTCCTTTCCACACTCCTCACTCTAAAGATGCCCTAGAACACTTAGAGATCCAACTCCCTAGCTCCTTCCCAAACTTGTCAGCTATCACTTTAAACCAAAGATTACTCATCTCCTTCCCAAACCTCCAAATCCATTAATACAAGAGCCTTATTTATATGACCGATTTTTCTAATACCCAACCCTCCCTCCTTCTTAGGTAGACAAACTTGTGACCACTTCACCAAATGACAACAGAGGGCATCTTCCATGTCATTCTAAAAGAAATTTCTCATATACCTCTCAAGTAATTTTTTTTCCATGCTAACAAGAATGGAGAACAGGGATAAGAAGTAAACTGGAAGGCTGGATAAGGTACTTTTAATAAGAATCATCTTCCCTCATTTAGATAGGTACTACTTCCCTTTCCAGCCTGCAAGTCTCCTACGAACCCTCTCTACTACTAGATCCCAAATTGCTTTTCGCTCTATATGGTGTTCCCAATGGCAAGCCAAGGTAAGAGATAAGAAGTGAATTAGTAGAGCACACCAAAATCTTAGCCAAAACCTCTATATCCCCAACCTTTGACGGTTATTTTGCTCTTTTTAATAAGAAGCATGTTACTGGTTGATGGGATTCACATGTGTTAACATTTCTATGTGAGTCAACAATGTTGACCAACAACTCAATGATCGATCTTACTAATTTCACAAAGAACACCCATATAAGTTCTAAATTCACAATCCCCCCATCTTTCTCTTACTAATTTCACAAAGTAGAGTCCTAAAATTTCTAAATTCACAACCCCCCCTCTTTTAATATTCAAGTTGATGAGAAGCGTAATTGGGGTTCTCTTTTTAAGTGCTAAAGACCTTTTTTTACAACCCAAGAAAGGTCAAATTATAAGCATCTTTTCAAGTTTGCTTACTTTATCTTTAATTCGAAGTTGATGAGTAATGATATGTGGATCCTCCATTTTAATATCACAGCATTGGCAGGAAAAAAGGCTACACGGCCACCCACTTATAACAAATATTAAAAAAAAAAAAGAAAAAAAAAAAACTGCCCACCACCTTAAATTAATAAAATAAGGAGATTGGGCTGGGCCTTGAAGGGGCAATGGGAAGCTTCTGCTTCTTTTAATTGCCATATACTACTTCCATGTGCCCTTGATTCTCTGTGGGTGTGACAAGTGGAGTGTCTCAATGATGATGCAATTTGAGCCGGCAAACCAATTACACGACGACATGTGGCACAAAAAAATCAGGATTGAGTATAGGAACCAAGTTAGAAATATAACAGATGCTGTATGATGTTGACATGGAGGTTAGCAGATGAATCAGATGATGACAAGAGAATCACTGTGGAAGAGTAATCATAAGATGGCCCACTAGCCCATGATGAGATGGGCATAGATCAAAACCAGAAGTTACGGACCATGACATCATATACGTACGTACCCATATGATCTAGGGCTCAAAAATAACAATCAAGGAAATCCAAACAGTAGGTAGAGAGATTATCTATAATCAATTTTGGACAGTGGACCATCAAAAAGGTGGCCCGGCCACCAAATGAATGGCCCGGATTAATGATCAGTGGCCCACATGTACTAGGTAAGTGCACTATGAATGTTTAGGAGTGACTTGTTAGTGGTCGGCAAGTGGAGTTCCAACAAAGGAACACCCTCCAGGTGACAACTAGGACGATTGTAATAAAAAAATAAGGACAAATACGGGAGGAGGACAGTTGGGAACCCTAAACTGAGGAGGACAAACACACCCACCACTGGAAATTAAAATTACATAAAAGGGAGTTGATTTTGGATGAAAAAGACAACAACCACATCCATGATTCCTGAAGATAAACCTTAATCATGTTCTAGAAATCATGCCAGGTGGCATTACCAGAGACCCACACAGTTGGACGAGTAGGATGACAACAAGTGGATCCAAATGAGTAGTTGTCAAAAAAGGGAAATGGGTGCAAGAAACGATACGGGGAATGGGAAATGAATAAGAAAGAAGGATGTCGGTACAGTTTAGTCAGACCGAACCAAGACCAACTGTTTGATGTTTTGAAGATTTGGTAAAGGGTCGTTTTATATGGGCACCCACAAGCTGAGATGTCATGGGCTATGTCGGTTGGCCCAGTCGACACAGTGTATCACTAGCCGGTGTGGCTAGGTAAACTACACACCAAAAATCAGCTCGTTTGGTGATTTCTAACCGTGAGGTTCAAGTACTTTTTCATCATGGGTTTGGAACCCATTCATAGGCCTGTTTATGAAGCCCATGATGAAAAACGATTCTCGAATCATGAGCTATAAATCACCAACCAGGTTGATTTTTGGTGTGTGTATAGTCCACCAATATGTTGACCGAACATTCATGTGGTCAATGGGCCCGAGACCATCTTTTCATGGACACCATGCGGATAGATGTACCTTGCACGTGTGAGAGATGGGTTTGAATTACAAAGTAAAACAAACATGTGTACCGGGCCTCTTAGAGCACCCGACCAGTCCCCCGGGGCACGATAGTCACCCCTTCCACATGAGTGTACTGGGAGAGGTAATGTGGACTGAGCCACTTATTGCCCTTACTCATTCCAGGGGGTGGCCCAAGGAGAGTTGAACTCAGAACCTCCTACACTTTTGAGTGGAGTCTTGGCCACCCGCACTCGATCCTTGGGTTTGATTGTCAACTGTTAACGAGAGCTCCAACCTACCAAGGGTATCTGACCTTTTTTTGAAACACAAGAATACAAAAGGAAGGGAAAAACCAGTTGGCATGGTCTCCGGATTTCCTTAGGTACATATGTCACGACATTATTGGTGTTGGTGATACTTTTTTAAGTCCAACATCGTTGGACACTACAATTATCCATAAAAATATAATAAAAGCATAAAAATCTAAATATGCAGTTTCGATTATATAGGCGCCGTTTTATGAGAACATACATGAGGGAAAGGCTAAAAAAGATGTAGTTAAGGTAACAAGAGTATATTTGTAGACAAATTTTTTTTTTTTTTAAACCGTGGGTATCCGGGCCTCTCAGAGCACCCGGCTAGTCCCCCAGGGCACACGATAGTCACCCCTTCCACACGTGCCGGAGCACGCTTTTTGTTACTCACCGCTGCCAGCTGGGTCCACTTATTGCATGGATGGTCCACTGATTGCATGGATGTTTAACCCACCCCTTAGTAGAAATCCATACAAAAAATCAACTTGTTTTGTTGATTTTTAGCCGTTGGTTTTAGTACTCAAAAATAATGTTTGAATCCAAAGGCTATAATCACGTCTTAAAAAGTATTAACATCTAACGGTTAATGATTACCAATCAAGGTGATTTTTGGTGTGTATATCCACCAAGGGGTGGGCTAAAGAACGATTTTACCCATCAATGTTTATTCTTGTCAAAGGCAAGGTCCCGTGGCCGTCTCCAGAGGAGCCGGCTGCCATCAAAATCTACAATCTTCCCTCGACTAAAACTTTGCTGACTGCCACAAAGTCAACGACATGTGGATTTTAACCCTTTTTCTTTTCGCTTCGTTTTAAAAAAGCAAAAGCACTTATGGTACGTGTTGCTAACTTTCTGGTTCTCAGCAGTTTCGCTTACACCCCGCAGTGAGCGAAGTTTTATTCTCTTCCCTCATTTTTTTCAGAAGTTGGAAACTAATGAACCATAACAGAGACATCGACGCACTCACTCTCATTGCTAACCAAGGTTTAAAAGGGACCGTTATAATGGTACAACGGACTTGGGGCGTTACCGTTTTTCCATCAAAACGAATTGCAACGGACTGGGGGCTTTGGGAGTTACCATTTTATGGCCATTAAATTCGTTAAAATAGCATTATTTTAAATCATGCTATTAACCATGGTTTAAAAAATGGCCGTTATAACGAAAATAACGGCCGTTATAACACATTCAGACCTTCCCCGTTATGTTATGCACTGTTAAAGCGCTTAAAAAGTAATGGCCGTTATTTTTTTATTATAACTGAAAATTTTCATAAAGAAAGGCCGTTATTTCCGTTTTTGAAATTTTGAATTTCAAATTTCAACGCCATTTTTTCGTATTTGCTCATGAGCGTTACAATTCGTTATAATGGGAAAAAAAAATGTTAACAGCCCCCTTTTAAACCTTGCTATTAAGTATTAACCAAGGTTTAAAGGGGACCGTTATAACGGACTGGGGCCGTTACCGTTTTTTCCGTTCTAACGAAAAAAAACACTCAGGGGCAAAAATGGAAAATAACAGAAAAAACGGAAAAATGGTGCTGAAATTCAAATTTTGAATTTTAAAATTTGAATTTCAAAAATGGAAAATAACGGAAATAACGGTCATTTTTTTCACAAAATTTTCCAGAAAATAACGGTCGTTATTTTCGTTATAATGGACATTATTTTCTGGGCGTTTTAACGGTCCATAATGTAACGGGGTAGGTCCGAATCCGTTATAATGGCCGTTTTTAAAACCTTGGTATTAACCACAAATGTCATGTGGAGTTCACTTTAGGGCCTACTGACCTCATGGATGTTTGGTCCACCTCTTTGGTGGACTTACATACCAAATATCAACTTGATTGATAATTTCTAACAGATAAATTTTAGCATGATTCAAATCCAACGGCCAATAATGACATTATTATAATATTAAATCCAACCACTATTAATCACCAATTATACTTATTTTATATGTATAGACCCATCAAGAGGTGGACCAACTATCCATTAAGGTCAGTGAGCCCTAAATAGTACTTCAAGTGGCATTTTGGAGGGGACCTACATAATAAATATCAGCTTGATATATGATTTCTAATGGTTATATTAACATCTAAAAAACAATGCTCAAATCCAACGGCTAAAAAATATGTTATTAAAATGCAGAATTACTAACTAGGGTCTGGACTGCACTTAAAAAAATGTCACGTGGCATGTTCTTAGAGACCAATGACTATATGGATCTTTGGCTCATCCCTAGGTAAACCTACGTGCTAAAAATCAACCTAATTGATGATTTGATGATTTCTAGATGTTAGGATCTTTGTAGTTTGTACCCAAAATAATCCTCGAATCCCACGGTTGAAAATATCCTATCAAAAAATTTCTCCAACCAAACATGCATTGATCTGTGGGATGAATAGAGTAGATCCACGTGGCTTATTTTAGTCCCCAAACATGGATTGATTGGTCGCCCGAAAGAGTATACCACGTGGCTATTTTTCAAGTCATCAAGGGACAGCAAACTCGGTCTCCTCGCCTGAATATGAGGGTTCCTTTTTCTCTTATAGATAAAGGGTAAAATAGGTAATAAAATTTAATAAAGCTTTCGTGCCACGTGGAGATACACGCGTTAAGTTTGAAAGGTTCACAGGTCAACCATACAGTTCACTCCACGAGCTCGGGATATCACGATTCTTCTCTTAGTAAAGAGTAGTGATGTCCCAAGATAGATCTCATACCAAAGGACTGAGATCTAGAGATTTTGTGACTCACGGATGCCCTCTGGGCCCACTTACCGCATGGATGTTTAGCACACCCCTTCATGAGTGTACACAACAAAATCACCCTAATTAGTAATTTCTAACCATTAGATTTTAGCCATTTCTAGGAAGGATTATACCCGTTGATTCAACCGTTTTTTCAGATAATAAATTCAATGGATATGTACCATCTATCATGATGACTTTCGATATGGATATCAATCAAGAGGTGGGCTAAATATCCATACGGTTATGGGCCCATAGGGCAGGGGTGAGTGCGTAAGATCTATCTGGGGATATCACTACTCTTTAATAGTTCGGCTTTATCTCGATCAGATCGATCAGTGGCCCTAGAGAATTTGTTTTGAGCCTAGTGACCGCGTGGATGTTAAACGCACTCCTTGCTGGATACGCACACCAAAAATCAGTTTGATTGGTTAAATCTATCCGTTGGATTTAGTACCCCAAAAGGACTTGAATCCAATGGCTATAATCAGTCCTTAGAAAGTTTTAAAATTGAACGGCCAGAGGTAAGCAATCTAGTTGATTTTTTAAATGAATATCCACCAAGGGTTGGGGTAAACACCATACAGTCTGTGGGCGCCACGTGTATGGGCCAACCATCCATCGCCTACAGAATCTTTCCACGTCTGTAGATTTCAGGTATAAAGCTGCAAATCCAGCCGTAGCTTAGGGTTTCCAGCTCCATTAATTTTCCTCTTCCTCATTGAAGCTCAATCCCTAAGCTTCTCAAATGGAGAAAAGGTACGAATTTGTTCCCAGAAATCAAGTCTTTTTGCTCATTTAGTCGAATTTCTTTGTTTAGTTTTCCAAGATAATTTAGATTAAATTTCCTCTCTTCGGATCTGCTTATGCACCTTTTGATTCTGTATCAATAAATGACAAATTATGAGTAGGAAATGGTTTTGATGAAATATTAATTTGCGATTTCGTTTGAATCCATTGAGATTTAGCTAAATGAGTAGTTGATCTAATTAATTTAGCCATGGGCTTTGATGATGGATGCTCTAGATCTGAATTTGGGGTGGAGAAGCTGAGGGAGATACCCTGGAGAGATCATGAGCATGAAATGGGATTTTGATCAGAACTTATGTGCTATCTGTTTTGGATTTCATCCAAATTTAGCAAAAGGAGTAATTGATCTTTTCCACTTATGCTAGATTTAGCGATGGATTTGGAGGGTGACTGTTCAACACCTAGACCTGTGGATGAGAAGGAAGAACCCCTAGAAAAAACAAACAGTTTTGATGAAATTCAGGTTGAGAATAATGGGTCTTGTGCTAATGAGAATTGGGATTTGGGGTCTGGAGAACATTTGAATGTCAAAACTTCAGCTGAGATAAACGGGAAAGAAATTGGAATTGAGAACCTAGTCGAAACGTCTTCAAAAGTGACCGAGTCTCCGGGAGTTTCCGGGGTGACACTGCCAACGACAAAAGGGTATGGGTTGAAGAAGTGGAGGAGGATTAGGAGAGATTTTGCTACAGATGGAGGTAGTGGTGTCGATTTAAATAGAATTTTGAAACGGGGACTGGGTAATGTCGCAGAGCCTGTGAAATCCCGAGATCCATTTGCCGAGATCAAGCAGAAGAGTGAGGATTCTGTTGCATCTGTGAATTCATCGATAAAAAGTGCAGGCGTTCCCAGTGGTTTTTCCATCAAGGGATCAAGTTCAAATTCTAGGCTTCCAGTGGGGTCTGCTTTCCCTTTCCGTGCGGATTCGGAGAACAGTGAGGATCGGAGTAGCAAGTCTTCTACGGCTGCCAGTGTTCCGAAATTGAGGTATGATGTTCCCATAGTACGGGATAAACACAAGGCAAAGAATGTTAGTGGGAGGAGTTCAGGTAATGTAGTTCAAAGGGCTCAACAGGGAAAAGGTAGGATTGAAACCAGTAAGAAGCATAGAGGAGAAAGGGTTAAAATTGAGAAGGAGAACTCATATTCGAGCGTGGAATCTGACTTGAGAAGCTCAAATATCGCCTTCACACAGATGGGTGGTTTTTTTGGGACTAGTAACGGACGACAGAGTGAAAGGCCTTCAAGTTTTGATGGAGAGAATGGCGATGATGCACAGGCTAGCGAACCACAGTCTAGCGAGGAAGTTCGGACGGATTACTGCAAAGAAAATGGGGGAGAAGTTGAAGATGTTTCACAAGATGATGTAGCTGCTGATGTGTCATGGGAAGTGAAGGAAGAAGAAAGTGACAACCATCAACCCCAATCAGACTGGGATCCTTTGGTCAAGTCGATCATTTCGCTCCAGGCTGTGCAAGAAGTGCTTGAAAAAGGTGGGTTTTACCCTCCTTTTATTGCTTCTAATTTTCTCTTCATTATACCCTTCTGTGATAAATGTGGATTTACAGTATTCACAATTATATTATGTTTGTTTTTGTTGCTGCTTTGCAATGCACTTTTCTCTTGTTGTTGGTCTTCACCTTTAAATTTGACAATTCCTGTTGCGTATTACCGTAGACAGAAAACATACACTACTAAATTGTAGTATTGCCAATAAGATAAAACAAGAAAATATAAAAAGATAAGAAAAGAAAAGAAGAAGAAGTAAGGAACCATGGAAAATATGATATTTTCGGAAGGAGAAAAGTCAAGTGATGTTTCATTGTTGGATCAAGTTTATATCTTTTTGCTACAGTGCCTACAGTTTGTAGTTTCTCCACATCTGCATCATTTCTAATTTTTCTTTGATGTTCATCAGATTATAATAATTGTTTACTAATTTATTTGAACTTTGTCTGATTTTCCTAGTGTTGACTAGCTTGCTTATTCCACCGACCCTTAAGTATTGCTCATGATATATGGACATGCATATGTTATTCTCATCATCATAAACCAAACCTTGTCCCAACTATTTGGGTCAGCTAATACACATGCATACGGAAATGTTATCTTATGTGTGTTATCTTAGGGTGTGTTTGGAATGCGTGCATTCAGCCATTTGCATTTGCATTTGCATTTGCATGCACGTAAACAATTGTGTGCCCTCTTTAGCAAATAAAAACCCATCTTACCCCCCTGTGCAACCAGATACGCACCTGAGCGTGCAAATTGGAAAAATTCGGTGTCGCACATACACGGGCATTAGTACACACACACACTAAGAATGTTCCTAATATATGGGCTCCATACATTAAATAGCAAGGTGGGTCCCACATGCATCAAGATGGACTCCACAACTCATATGTGGGTCCCACACACGGATGTAAGCATCTTAACCCATATGTTGACTATTGCTTTCAAATCCAAGTTTTGTGATACCCACTTCTATATGTTGGGACCCACATATGAGTCGTGGAGACCATCTTGATACGTGTGGGACCCGCTAATGCAGGGGCATTTTCACACTGGGCTCGAGTGGGGCAGCCTGTGTAAATGGGGCACACTCGGGTTGGGATGGCCCGTGTGAAATGGGACCCACGAAGGAGGGTTCGACCGAGGGCCTAGATTTGGGCTATGAGATAAAGAAATTTAATATCACGCTACCAACAGTCGCGGCTTTTGGAGAGTTTTGGTTAAATGTCCTGCATCAAATTAATGCAGGGGCATTTTCACACCGGGCTCGAGTGGGGTAACCTGCGTAAATGGGGCACACTCAGGGTGGGATGGTCCGTGTGAAATGGGACCCACGAAGGAGGGTTCGACCGAGGGCCTAGATTTGGGCTATGAGATAAAGGAATTTAAGCTCACGCTACCAACAGTCGCGGCTTTTGGGGAGTATTGGTTAAATGTCCTGCATCACCCGCCTTGGTGCATGTCGAGCCCACCTTGTCCTTTGATATGTTGGGCCCCACAGATTTGGTACGTTTTTTGTCTGAGGGTATAAAAATACACGTGCGATACACCTGAATTTCTCTATTTTGCATGTCTAAATGTGTGAACCAAACGCATAAAAAAAGTGTGCATGCACATTCATTTGCGCGTACAAACCATTGTGCACGCAAACCAAATAAACCCTTGATAACGGTAGAAAAATAGTTTTTTTCTTCCAAAATAACAGCTGTTATTTCCGTTATAATGGATATCCTTTTTTTTCCGAATTTAATCGTCATTTTTTAAATAACATACTAGGGTCAGGCTATGACCATTATAACGGTCGTTATTTTTGTTATAACAGCTGATTTTTAAACCATAATTGGAAGTAAGTTTGTGCTGCTAAGAGGCTCACCACCTGTCATGTACCCTTGGCAACCCTAGTTTCAAAAGGAATTTTTTTATAGGTAATTTTCCAAGAGAATTCAAATTTTAAAATTTAGAAAGTGGGTCATCGAGGGTACATGTCGAGGGCAACTCTAACGCTGGGCAACCAAAAGTTTCTCAGCTATTGGTGTGTTAAGACATTTTCAATTCACCCTTGCCTTTTTTTTAGTACTACCACCTGAAAAATAAGGTGATTTAGTAAGATAATCATGTCACTCATGTATGGCATGGATAGAGTTTCTTTTTCTACATATCTAAGGATGCATTGTTATTATATATGATTTGGGACTTAATCTATTTGATTCTATCACCATGAGTTAAAAATGTCAGATAACCAAGCATGATTTCATTAACCTAATAGTAACTAAGAAAAAAACATACAACTGGAAATTTTATGAAAAACAGATTTTGTGAGGAGCCTATTTATTCTGATTTCCTGGTTAACTTTGTTATTTTGGAAACGTGTGAACCCGATGGCCTTCCCACAATACTCACATCTTCAAGTCTAACTTTTCCCTTGCAATTGGCTCCATATGCATCTTCTTTTATCCTCACTTTTCTACTTAAGGTTTCATATCAAAACATGGATTTTGAGTATTCTTTGTAGCACGTGGGGGTGTTGTAGTTGTGTTTTCGAATGTCCTTTTGCCTACTCCAAAATTTTATCAATCTTGCTTCCTGGTCTCATGGTTGTATCGTCCAAGGCTTTAGCTACTGGTATCTTGAACATATTACATGTCATGGTCTATAACCTCTATTCAATCTCCATTAAGTTGATACCATAAACACTCTCGTCTGTTATTTATAGACATGTTGATATTTTTTACTTTATAAAGATGAAAGGAATTGCAATCTTGAAAAAATGATTCTAGCAGGAAATTTTGATTTTGGTAGCTCAACCATAGTACATGATGTTGCATGCTTTGCAAGATTCCTTATACGCTTTATTTGGTCCCAAAAGAAAAAAAAACTCTCTTAAAGTAATATGAATTGTGATTTCCTGTTAGTTTTTCAGATGAACGTTTCTCATTTTACGGTTGGTAGATGATTTTTGCACCTATCACTGGTTGAATGAAGTGGTCGCTATGTGAAAAATGTGTGGCATTAGACTAAAGGAATTGTTCTTGTGCGTGGAAATCCTTTCCCCCCTATTTTCTGGAGAAATTTAACTTCTGAACTAGGTTATAAACCCATGTCTTGGCCCAACCAGTGAAAATGGAAAGCACACTCAAATTTGCACAATTTTCCCCACGCAGAAAATTTTTAATTAGATTATGACTTCTGATATATTTGGATGACCTTTGAAGCAGGAGCAAGTTAGATGTTACCTGGAACTGTCAAGCAAGATTTGGTTTGTGTGTGATACTGGACACTGGTTCAATGCTTCCACAAGGCTCAGTTGCAAACATCTGAGCCTTGTATTTCAGAAATTTCTTAGACCATGTTCGACCCAGAACCTGTCTAGTGCTGAGTCCAAGCTTCGCCTATTTATATAGTCTGTGAGTTCTACCAATTTCTGCGTTGTGTCTCGGTTTTTGAACCTACCGTGCAAAAGTTATAAGTTTCTCTCTTCTTTGATGAAATTAACTTTTTAAATCTTCTGACAATGATCATACCCGTGTTTGCTGATTGTTTCCTTCTGATATTAGAAGTGTGTAACTCTTCAACGAGATTAATTTATTAATGAAATTTTACGACACTGATGTATCACTGTTCTAAGTATTCTTTTGATGGAACTGTGGATCTTTTTACAGAAATTCAAAAATTTGGGGAAATAGGAAAGGAACCTGTTTCGCTAGCCGATGACTTCATTCAGGGTCCAAGTTTGCCCAAGGAGTTTGTTTCTGCTGACCCAAAAATCCATGAACCCGACTCATCTGGCCAATTGAGTTTCAAAAAGATGGAACAAAGTGGTGTGCGACCTTTGGAAGCCGAGTTAATTAAACTAAACGAGAAGGTAAATCTTCTGGAGAGCAAACTGGAAGAGGCATCGGTTATGCTCATGGCCAAGGAATCTAGAGTTGTTGAACTTGAAGTTATTTTGAGCAGAAGTGGGTTGCAGAAGGAAGAATCAGGGAGCACTTTACAGTATCTACAGGAGAACTGTAGAGAGATGGAAATCAAATTCGAGGGTCTGTTCAAGCAGAAGATAGAAGCTGAAATCGAGTATCTAGCAATGACTAGAACAACCCAGAAGTTGAAAGTTGCCATGGAGGATCAATTGTCGCTCTTTGAGGAGCAGAAATGTCTGGCTGAGGAGCAAAACCTGATGCTGCACAAGCTCAAAGATGCAGAAAGCAAGGCTGTCGAACTGAAGAGACAAGCAGAGGAGTTAGATGCTTCTTGTGGAGAGTTGTTAGGTACTGAGGTGGTTTTGAACATGCAGAATAGGGTATGTAAGCATACTTTGTGTTTTTTTGTTCAGTTGCTATTGCTGTTTTTAGCCTTTGTGCTGTTTCTCTTGCAGCTGTTGCCCAGTTCTACTGGGGTTGTACCCACCTAACTCTTTGAACACAGTAATCCTTTACTGTCTTTTCATCATCTTAGCATCTCCAGATGATTTTTTTTTGTTAGTTTTTTCTAAGTAATTTTATTAATTATTTTTGCAACAACTTGCCATTTGTGTCCCTCTTTATGATTATAAACACATGACATCACTGCATTGAAGTTCATGACATACATAGCTATGACTAGAGATACTACTTACTACTTGTGCCTATGTTGACAAAACACATGACATCACTGCACACATCTACTTGATCAAGCAGGTCTCTTCAATTGAAGGCCATGACACAGAATGTCTAAATGCCAATTTGCCATTTATGAAAATCTTGAATGAAGATCTGAGCAAAGCCCAGTTCTATGAATTTAAGTATGTGAGGAACAGTGGAGATCAGATGTGATAATGTCTCTGATTGAGTAAACAGGATTGACAGTGATACTACAGTTTATTAATTTTGGAAATGAACCAATAATCAAGAAGTCGGCCCTTGGTCCCTCGCTGATGTCACAAGGGGACCCAACTGACGATTCCCGCTGGACGCTCGCGAGTTGTCCCGGGGAGAAAATATAGAATGAGCCTGGGTAATAATTCCATATCGATCCGAACCAATCCATATGCTCCCCATTTATATTATTGTACTGTAATGTGCTTGTCCATGGGTATCTGGTTACCATGCTGTATATTTTCTGAAAAATCTTTTCTATTTTTTTGTAAGCATTTTCAGAATAATCACCTGCTAATCCTTGGATGGTTCTTCATGAAGAGCACCACCTGAGAATCAGTCTCTAGGATCCATCGACGAACAACCTGAATCCCACGCCATTTTGAGGCGATACGAGGCTGCCCACATTTCTACAACGTTGTTGAAAGTTTATCCGG
Source organism: Euptelea pleiosperma (assembly GCA_035048495.1). Classification (NCBI taxonomy): domain Eukaryota; kingdom Viridiplantae; phylum Streptophyta; class Magnoliopsida; order Ranunculales; family Eupteleaceae; genus Euptelea; species Euptelea pleiosperma. The sequence goes on along the minus strand of CM068541.1, from coordinate 9,088,324 downwards.
TTATATTTCCACAAACACTAATAAACATTCTACCCAAAAAAGACTAATAAACTGGCCAAAAGAGTTTCAAAGAAGACTGTCTATGCCCGGATTCCGTGCTGCTGCACCATTAACAATTACTGTAACCAATAAACTGGCCAAAAGAGTTTCAGAGAAGACCGTCTATGCCCGGATTCCCTGCTGCTGCACCATCAACAATTACAGTAACCCAAGGATCAGAAGTTGCATTCTACCTAAAATAAGAAATTTAAATATTTTGCATTTTGCAAATATTTTGGAAACCGACTATAGCATGCATATAAGGGTAGGGAGCCCCATAGCACAAGGCCATATCATAAGGGTAGGGAGCCCGGAGCCCCATAGCACAAGGCCATATCATAAGGGTAGGGAGCCCCATAGCATATATTTTAAATTTTTTACTTTTGCATAAAAAAAGATGGAACGGTTCGGAGATTTCCAGATTTGCCATAGAAGATGGTGATACAGGGAAGTAACATATGGAATGGTAAGATTTTAACCATAAAGGAAGGTCTGGCAATGGAGGAAGGAGGGGATACTGATTACAGGTGTCAATTTTACCCGTTTAACCGAAACCAAAACGGAACCGGAACCGAAGTGGACTAAAAAAGCCGGAACCGCAACTGCAAGCGAACCGAAAATACAGGTTCTGGTTCCACGTATAAAGAACAGGAACCGAACTGAAAATAATTGTTCCGGTTCTGGGTAGTTAGATTTAGACCCAAAACCAGTAGAAATCAGAATCGAACCGAAATATAAATATATTTTTAAAATTTTAATATTATCGTCGACATCCGGGTCAACGTGGAATCCTCTAGCTATTAGCTTGAGTTTGACGTGGAAAATTATTACCAAGTAACCAAATAAAAAAATGAACGGGCTATATTTTTTCAAAATTTATTCTAATCTTCATAAGGCTAGAAACCTCGGAATCTGTATTGACGAGGACAATCTTTGAAGTCACGACTGTCTGTCATTTCATGAAGTTTGAAGTCACCCCTCCAAAAATGCCACCTGACATACTCTTTCTAGCTCACTAATCCATTAACCTCTTTATATACCAAAAATCAACCTGATTGGTGATTTCTAGCCGTTTAATTCGAGAAATTTGCTTATCACCAATCAAGCCAATTTTTAGTACGTGGGTCCACCTAGGGTGGTCCAAACCAAGGTTTAAAAGGGGCTGTTATAACGGTATAATGGACTGGGGTCGTTACCATTTTTTCCGTTATAACAAATTGTAATGCTCAGGGGCAAAAATGAAAAATAACAGAAATAATGGCGCTGGAATTTCAAATTTTCTAAAGCGGAAAATAACGGCCTTTTTCAAAAAAATTTCAGAAAATAATGGTCGTTATTTTCGTTACAACGGAAAAATAACCGCCGTTATTTTCTGTCCAAATCCATTATAACGGCCGTTTTTTTAAACCAAGGTCCAAACTCCAAACATTAGGAGGGACTGACTTCAAACTATGACGTACCAGGGGCAGTGAATTTTGCGCTCTAGAATTCACGTGGCCCTCCTGAAGTTTGAATTAATCTTTGATGACGATCATCAACAATCCGTCATCACGATGACGAGGGACCACAGTATGAGCCACGTGGTATACTCTCAGAGATTACTAAAAATTAGTCAGATTAGTGATTTCTAAGCATTGGATTGGAGTCGTTTTCAGGGGTAGATTTTTAACTGCCTGATTAGAACTGAGGTACAAATTACAAAGATCCAAAGGTTTGAAATCAGTAATCAATGGCCAAACATCCATGATCTCTAAGATTCTTCCACGTGGCTTATACTGTTGTCCCTTATCAACGTTGATGACGGAAGTCTATCGTCAAAGTTCTACTCTTAAAAGTCTATGGTTGTAAGAAAAAGAGATGAAAAAGACAACAGTTACGTTTACAAAAAAAAAGTCAGGAAGATTTTTCCCTTGCATAATGCTTGACCCTAAAGGGTGTGTGATACAAATCAAGGGCCATGATGAGATTGGGGTCCATGGATGTAGTCATGGTGCACAGTAATGTTCTTTTTGTCATTGCAAGAGCTTGTTTCATTAAATAATTCAACCAAAAAAAAAAATAAAAATAGCACTTTTAACCGTTATAACGGATTCGGACCTCCCCCGATACGTTATGTACCATTTTAATGCTTAGAAAATAAGGGCCGCTATTTTTGTTATAACTGCCATTCTTTTTTCCATTGTAACGAAAAATAACTTTTCTCAAAAAAAATATTAAATTAACGCCCGTAAATTTCTGTTTTTTCCATTATAAAGTTTATTGAAAATTTGAAATTCAAATTTTGAATTTTTGCACTTCTTTTTTTTCCATTATTTCCGTTATTTTCCCATTTTCGACCATGTATGTTCGTTATATCGGAAAAAACGGTAACACCCCGTAGTCCCTTATACCAATTTTTTTTTGTGTGTGTGTACCGTGATCCATGAGAATGGCACGTGCCAGTCACGTGTAGAGAGCGACAAAAATGTATGTTATATGATCACGGCGGGCGTGGAAACGTGGTGCAACTGATGTTACATTACTTTGTTTCTTATTATTATGAAATATTTTCATTTGGCAAAAGATTTTATGTAAATATTCAACCAGTGATATAGACATATAGTTAGGCTATCAATGGCCCTGGTCGTCTCCAATGACATCGGGTCTGGATCGAGATATTGGGTCCTTTGGATCGGGTCTTGATCTAGGTACCCATGGTCCAAAAACGATCCCATAGCGTTACCGTCACGATCGTTATAACGGGTCACATCAGTCTGTTACATGTGAGTAAAAAAAAAGATCAGAAAATTAATATTTTAATTCTTATATTATTTTTTTTCCAAAAAAAAACTGATAACAGTAAAAAATGATTTTTTTTATTATCAAAATACAACCGTTATAACGGAAATAACGCCGTTATAATAGATGTAAACATTATAATAGAAAATAACGTAGCGGGGTAGGGCATTAACATTATAACTGCTGTTATTTTTATTTTAACAGCTGTTTTTTAAACCATGAATTTCGAGTTAAAACTGGGGAAGGCGACTAGTCACCGAAAGGAATTTTGTTTTTTTTCATCTGTGCAGGTGCACATACAAGGGAGTCAGGATTCATAATTCAATGAGCAGCCTCATCTATTATTCAAAATTAGCTTGTTTGGACAATTTTTTCGAGCAAGGTTTAAAAGGGACGGTGATCGATTGGCTGACGTTTTGATTATGACCGTTCACCCATTATAATGGGTCATTTTTTTTTTTTTTCAAAAATTGATTTTTCAGTTAAACGCAAATAACGGTACGCAGCCATTACATATAATGCATTTTAGCGTGAAATAATAACAGGTTTGAGTCTTAACGTTATATCGTCTGTTATAACTTTATTTCTAAACCATGGTGTCAATTTCAAGAACCACAAATTTGTTCTTTATGATTATGAACACAAGAAGGAAAAAATAATAATAAGGTGGTGGTAAAGTCAAGGTTTAAAAGGGACCGTTATAACGGATTGGGGGCTTTACCGCTTTTTCTGTTATAACGGATTGTAACGCACAGGGGCAAAAATGGAAAAATGGGAACATAACGGAAAAAACGGCGTTAAATTTTGAATTTCAAATTTTCAATAAAATTTATTATGGAAAATAACGGGCTTTTTTTAACAATATTTTTTCAGAAAAATAACTGCCATTATTTTCGTTATTATACGGATGTTATTTTTCCGTGTTTAACGACTGTTGTGTTTTGAGAAAATTTGTGGGAAAAAAACCCATTATTTCTGTTATTTTCCGCTTTTGCCCCTGAGCGTTACAATTCATTATAACGCCGTTATAATGGAAAAAACAGTAACGCACCCAGTCCGTTATACCATCATAACTTCCGTTTTTTAAACCTTGGATCAAATTCTAAAAATTTCAAGAACAAGTTCAAGCGTCTTTTAAGGGTTGAATGAATGAGGAGTTGAGTTAGTACAATAGGGAGTTAAGGAAATAGCGTGAGAAAGGTGGAAATGGATGGAAAAGTCAAATGATTCCTATAAAAATGGTTGCTTTCAGAGGATCACGAGAATATGTCAAGAATACAGTTGAGGGAAGTTGCCCTTTCCTACCACCCACTAGAACCATGTGTTTTTGTGCTCAAATCCCACCCCCCTCCCCACAATTTAACTTATTTTAACATCTCTTCATGGTCAAAATCACAATTCTCAAATATGATCTTGTTCTTATTCTTGTTCTTGTTCTTGTTCTTAATAGTGTTGTTTCACTCTAATTTGATCTAAAAAAACCCTAACAAACACTAGCAAACTCGGTTTCCGACTGTTTGACTAGGTCGGGAACAAGTCGATCGATTCGAATATGACTAAGAACCAGATCAAGTCAAGAAACATTTGGAAAAACTCAGCTAATTGGACAAAATAGACGACTTACGTTTTGATTCGGTTTGTTAGGTCATTGTCATCTACATATTCACCTAAGTTTAGCGGGGAGTCTCGAACCCCAACTTGATTTAAGAATCGTTTGAGTAGACGTCGATGATTTGTTAATGAGAAACCCTATTATTATTATTATTATTATTTTGATCGGTAACGCGATAAAAATATATTACAAGAAAAAAAAGGGTACATGAGAGAAAAAGAGAAAAAATAAGGGGGAAAGTAAAGAATAACAAGGCTACAAAGGCCAATTTACATCAGCATACAAAGAATCCTCCTTTTTTTTTTTCTTTTTTTTAACTAAGAGGTCTGCTTTGTCGCTTGCCGATCTTGGTACACAAGAGAATGAGATGTTCAAGGAGGAAGCCAAGTGTCCGGGATCACTTCACAAACTACCAAGAAGAACTGATTCTGAAATGACCCCCACATGAAAGCAATCTCAAGTTATATAGGGATCTTTTGTACAAAAAAGAACTCACAACTGAAGCAAACTACCCATGATTTTTCTCTCTGTAATGAAGAAACTAGAAAGATTTCACTCTTTTTAAAGTTTCTTCAAACAGCCTAGAAAAGGCATTTGGGTACAAATATATTTGCCAAGACAAAAAAAAAAAATTAGATCCTTTAAAGAAAGTAGGAGTTTCTTGGTGGTGGTCTTTTGACCTTTGCCAATCTTTTTTTTTTCTCCCTCCAGTGAGTGAGATTGGTCTGTGTTCTGTTCCTCCACTACTTGCACAGTGGTTTGGATTGGATCAAGGTTGATCAAGGGCTGATCCGATCCGATAATGTTTCAATTCATGGAAGAGGATATCGGATCCGATACCGAAACATTTATTTAATAAATAGTTATATATATAAGAAAACAAGCTATGCAACAGTCTGAAAGAAGTAATATTCATTTATACTAAGTACTCATCTGACATAAAAAAAAAAAACTGTATACCAAGACAGAAGAAGATAGAAAATCCTCTAAATTTTGAAAAAAAAAAATTAAAATGAGAAGGAGAAAGAACCAACAGAGCCCTTTTGGATTTTTCCTTCATCATAACTGCTACACCAGAGGACATTTACATGAAGGAAATAAACACAGAGACAACCCCATTAAAGGGAATAAGAAGAAACCAAGAGGGTTACTTTGTAACTGTGTTTCAATACTGGTAAGTAAGAAGAAACTGAACTAATTAATGATCAAACACCAAAATTTGAGCTTCTAAGCTTGATATCTTAGCGCGTAAATTAGGCAGAATTCATGATTTTACCGTCTAACTAACTGAATTGTTAGAGGTAGATGCATAATCAACTGGCTGCTTAATTCCTATAGAATGAATAGAAGCAGACTCAAGACTTTCTTCATGATCTTCAATCAAGGGGAGCTCATTGAGGTCAAAATCCAATAGCCTTCGACCTGTTTTACTGACTTCTTCTGGCAATGTTGGCGCTTCGATTGGGCTAGCCCTGTGACACCTCTTGTGACCCCCAAGAGCCTGACCCGTCGGAAATGTCTTGTTGCAAATCTTGCACTGATGTTTACTCACCACTTTAGACCTGGTGTCGTCGAATTTCTGCAAGTCGTCGAGTTGGGTCTGATCGGTGACAACATCATATCTTCCCTTCTCGGCTGAGGCATCTGCTAATTCAAATCCTTCCATATCTGTTGTGTGGAGACGGTTCTTGCCTTTCTTATGACTGGATCTATGACCACCCAAAGCTTGGTGAGAAGGGAAGGACTTATTGCAAGAGGTGCATTTGAATCTATTAGGGGTAATTGGTGTCTGCTTGTAATCAATCACACCGACGTCTCGAACCATTTCTAAGTCTCGAAACTTAATTTTCTTCTTCTTCTTCTTGATCTCAGACGTGAAAGTGATTTGATTTCTTGATATGTTGTAATCTGTGTACTTGCTCTCCGATTCCTCCTTGCTGTTTTGCTCTGAATCTTCTCCCAACCCGTCTGAGTACTCCCATCCAGAGTCCATGTTCACCAATTCTGAATCAAACCCGGCTCTAGAATTACCCTTCCATTTGTCTGTTTTCACTTCCTTCGACAGAAAATCGATGTGTCCAGCTTCTGATTCCTCGTTTCTCAGCTTCAACGACCCTCCATCAATTTTTAGCTTCTTAGATTGAAAATCTCTGTTTCCAGCTTCTGATTCCTCGCATCTCCGCTTCTTCGACAGGTCTAAATTTTCTGAAACATGGTCAGTGTCCTCAATTCCGTCTGGTTCTTCGCTTCTTCGCTTGTTTGACAAGCCTGAATCTAGAGAATCTCCTTGAGCTAGCATCATGAGATCATAGGCAGCATCAGGTATCTGCTCCTCTGAATTAACAGAGGCTATACTTTTCTGGCGTCTTTTCGCAGTCACGGACCAGCTAGGGAGAGACTGTACTAGATCGAAAGCTGACCCTCCAATCGTCGTAGCAGAATCAATCTGATCATCCATCTTCTGGCTTATAGAGTCTGAAACAGTCGACGAAGAGCTGTTTTTCGCCGTCCGGGGAGGTTGAATTCCCCTCCATTCCCTTTCAGGATGGCATCTCATGTGACCAAACAACGACTTCATGGAAGGGAAGGTCTTTCCACAGACTGAACAAGTAATGTTATTGTTAGTCTTTGGACTGCCTTCAATGGATTCATCACTTACATTGTTACTATGATCACTGTTCCCTCTTACTGAAAGATTGACAAGGTGACTCTTGAGCTTCCTACGATGAATCTTGAGCTTCGAATTCCGATTCTTCTTCGAAGAAAAACCATCTTCTTCAACCTGAACATGAACTCTCATATGACCTCCAAGAGCTCTTCTGGAACTAAAATTCTTGTTACAGACCTTGCAGACTCGAAATTTCTTTTCAGGAAGACTATGATGGTATACAAACTCTTCTCTACTGCATTCATTAGCCTTTGGAACCTTGAGCTTGATCCTTAGTAGTCCCTTCTTCGTCTGATTCCCCTCCACAGATACCCATCTCTCTGATGAACCTGATCTAGTCATTGTTTCTTGTTCTTGCAAGGATACATGATTTTGCAAAAACTCAAACTGGTTCTTCTGATCATCCATGAAGACCAAACAAAAGAAAAACAGGTAACTCAAACAAGAAATTTAGCTTATAAAAGAGTTTTAAAGAGATATACAGAAACAGGACTGCAAAATCAGCTGAGTTTTGAATATCTTGGGCAAGACCCAACTGAGAAAACAGGTTGTTTGCTCTGTAAATCAAAGAAACAACAGCAGGAAAAACTAAAATAAACAGATTCAGATTGAAAACAAGATAGCTTGACTGAGAAGAAAACTAAAACCAGCTGATTCTTCGGAAAAAAACAAGAACAAGAGCTAAAACAGTGAAAATATTGAATACCCAGTTCATAAAACAGCTCAATAAACCTCAAAAGAATTTCTTCCTCACACCTATCTAGGAAGAAGAAACTGAGAAAAACATCAAATACCCAGTTGAGAAAACTCGAAGAAAGAGCTAAATTCACACATAGATGACTCTCTCTCTAACTTCTATGAAGATTGATGGTCACGTTCTTCGTCCCTTACCTCTTATTCCGTTTTCTTTTTTTCTTTTTCTAATAAAACCCAAATCAAAATTTTCCTTTTTTCGATTTCTCTGACAAAAGAACCCCACCAAAGAGACCCCCCACTTAGAATCGAATAAGAAAAATTTTCTTTTTTTTTTCCTTTTTTGGGAGAGACTTTTTGGATATGCGGCTCTTACTCTTCTACCAAGTCTTAAATTTTTCCCAGAATTTAATTGATTTTTACTGCCACTGAATCTCAAATTGAAATCAAACTTACAAAAAAAGAAGAAACTCTTCGATTTTTCAAATTCAAATCCCTACTTATCCTCTTAATTAATTGCAGTACACCTCACGCTTAGAAGAATCGCATACACGTATTCTACACGTTTGAGTATTTTACAGATTTGCCATTTGGTTGGTGAGTAAAGAAAAGCCTCAAAAGAGCCAAGAAAGGAAATTTTTGTGAGATCCAATTTCAGTTTTCTTGACACATAAGTTTTGTGTCAATTCACATAAATTGTACGTATCTCTACAATTTGAATGACTAAAGGCCCGTTTGGTAAACTTAATTTCTAACACTTCAAATTTAAAAAAAAAAATTGAAAATTAACTTAAATGGCATATTAAGTATTTTGAAATGTTTAATTGGGAATTTTGTAAGTTTTTAATATAGAAAGCTTTGAATATAGGGTCGGGCTCTAATGATTTTTGGTTTGTAGGTCTACCTAGGGATTGGCCAAATATCCTTAAGGTCAGAGTCCTCTAAGAGTGTGCCACGTGGCTCATATTGGATGGTCATTTGGAGCCCGACCCTTGAATATAAGGGTATATTGGATATTTTTAAAAGAATCTTAAAATCTTTTTAAAGATACCATCACTTACTGCATTAAGTTTACTGCATTAAGTGAGAAAATGGAGGTGGGATGACTTAAAAAGGTTGTATTTTAAGCAACAATTAAAATAAATTGTTTGGAGGTTATCAAGTGACATTTAAGATTGAAAATCGTCCTTTTCGGTCTTAAGTACTAAAATTAAGTTCACCAAACGAACCCTACAAGTATTTTTTTTAGTCAATTTCAGTTGTTATTACATTACTTTGATTTTCTATATTTCTATAATATTTGTTTTATTTTTAGTAGGACAACGACTCTACCTATTGGGACGGTCATTTCTAAGTAAGTCCGCAGGCAGCAGAGGGACATCAACCTAGGGACCTTCACAGTTGGGGACATCTACCCTACCAAGAAAACCCCCGACTTAACCCAAGGAGGGGGGCACATACCAATTCCTTCTCTTTTCTCCTGGTGAATTTTCTTGGGAAAATGCACTTGATGAGGCTGTTTTATTGCAACCAAGAAAATATGCCGATAAAATATGTAATTTTCAATTATGTGAGAAAATAAGGGTGAATTTTCATAGAAAAGAATTCTCGTCTATGTGGAACGGAAATGAATTCTAGGCTTAGATGGGAAAATCTCATTTTCTAGGGAAAAATTTTCAAAATTTAAATGGCTATCAAACAAGGCAAAATTTTATTTTCCTGAGAAAATGTGATTTTCCCATCGAAAAATTGTCAATCAAACATGCACCATTAGTATTTTTTTGAGCTCATGTTTTTAGGGCTTAGCCCAGTTCAGAGATGGAAGAACCAGTTCAATGTTCCAACTTCTTTTTCGAAAAGGCAACCCTAGTCCCTTTTTAAGGACAGAGTCTTTAGAAGTAGGGTCGGAAAAGTGTACGGAACCCTTCGGTTACCAAACACAGGCCAGAACAATTGGATCTGGATTGACCACAGCTAACACTTTCCTAAGGCTTTGTTACCGTGGCTGGCAGCTGTGACCACCAAATTGCCATGCACATCAATGAATTAAGCTACACTATCAACATCATACTCATCATACATTTGAATCAATGAGGCATTTCTTGTGTGAATCATAGCCTCATAAGCACAATTACAAAATCCTAACCATCTAATTAGATGACTTTTTTTTGCAGTGCACATTCAAATGGTCATAATAAATCATGCTCAGAATGGGACATTTGTATATCACTCGTCATAATCATCATTCATCGTCATAATCATCATTCATCATCATCATCATCATTAGGCTTATCTCAATTACATGGAGCCCGCGACACAAATCCTATTTCTCCATTCAAGTTTTGGGTCTATCATCTAATGGCGAAACTCGATTATTATTATTATTATTTGAGAAAAATGTTTCATTTTTTTTGTAGGCGTCTCTATCAGAAATCCACCATACTTCAAAAACCTGTATGTCAAATTTGACTTATTTGATTTATGGTTTAGGGTTTAGGGTTGGAAAGTGCTTATTGCTATCTGTTTTCGATTTCGAAAATTCAAATTTAGGAAATAATGATAATTTGCTAACCTAGCATCACTATCATAGTAATTTTGACTAAATATCTCTTCAACCCAATTTTTCATTTTGTTTTGATGGCTCCTTAGTAATGTTTGTGGGGTACTGATATAATTGATCTCGGGTTCGAAACCCATCTTCACCAACTAACCCACTTGCCACTAACCCAAATGTCTAGTAAACAAAAAGAAAAAGAAAAAAGAAAATTTACGAATTAGCGGATTAGGGTTGAACCATAGCTCAATTGGTTGACATTCTGCACCATAATCCAATTCATATTCTTGATCCTAGCTTATCCAGCTAAAAAAGTTAGTGGAGTAAACCAGTTCATTATCAAGGATATTGATTATCAAGGACCATGGAACCAATTAGTATGGCGGGCCGGTGCTCGTCGAATGGTGACGAGATTCGAACCCATCGGAATATGGCGTGGTTTCGCACTCCTAATGCTCCATGTTTTTTTTTTTAAAAATTTTTGTGATAAACCATGCCGCAATGTTTATCTTGCTTCTAACCCATAACTTACTCATGGGCACGGGAAAAAAAATTTGATGCGCTAAAATCTCGATGAGTCGATGAGTGGTCCTATAAAAATGCCATGTAGCACACTTTTTTGGGTCCATTGACCACATGGATGTATAGTCCATCCCTTCGTAGATAAATACACTAAAAATCATCCTAATTGGTTATTTCTAGCCATTAAAATTTTAGAACTTTTTAAGGACTGATTCTAGCCATTGGATTCAAGCATTTTTGTATGTATAAAATCTAACAGATAAAAATGATCAATCAAGATGAGTTTTGGTGAGTAGAACTACCAATAGGTGGGTAAAACATCCATCTATCAGCAAAAGAAAATTTCTATTTCCAACGGTCCTTGGTAGTTGCCAGTACTATCGTATACTTTCTCTTTTCGTCAACTCCTTGACTCGACTTTTGGGTGTGGAATCTTCCTTCGTGGCCAAGACATCAATATTTATAATGACTAAACTACCCTTAAACTTTGCACCGCCAAACCAACTGACGTTCTCGCCTCCATCAAAGATAATATATACCTAAAGAGTCGGGCTCCAGTTACCGCCATAAAATGACAGGCTCCGGTTACAGGACACAATATGAGCCACGTGGCACAATCTTATAGGACTCTGACCGTATGGATGTTTGGCCGATCCCTAGATAGACCTACCAACCAAAAATTAGCCTGATTAGTTATTTCTATACGTTGGATCGTTGTACCTCAAATACTGCTCAAATTCCCACAGTTGAGATCAACCCAAGAAAATAAATCCAACGCCTATAAATCACTAATTAGGCTTATTTTTGGTTTGTAGGTCCACTTAGGGATTGACCAAACATCCATGCAGTCAGAGTCCTCTAATAGTGTTCCACGTGGCTCATATTCTGTCATGTAACCGGAGCCTGTCATTTTAGGGCGGTAACTGGAGCCTGAGCCATACCTAAAAAAGTAATGAAAATGATAGTAGCATCAGGATGATATTGTAGTAACGTCATCCCTATGTTCAAACCATTGGATGGTCTTCAAAATTTGTGTTGTGGTCCTGATGACCATCAGTGGTCTGGATCTAAGGGCAACAATAAGGATGACAGCCACTACGGATGACACTAACACTGCCCAATGAGGCGGTTAGCTAAAAATAAATAAATAGACTTCATAGACTAAGGACCTGTTTGCCAAAAAGTGGGGGGCAGCCGCGTTCAGTCCAGATCTAATCCTTTGGGTATTTGTTTGTAACCGTGTGGTACCCATTACTTGGGCCCCATTTTTTCAGATTTTGTCCTTTAAACAAGACCTAAGTTGCTTTTCCGTCAAGTAGTTGCAAAATTGAACCGTTTCTTCCATCCCTAGGACTAGTGAGATGGGCCGATCCTAGTCCGATTCGGATCGGGATCGGAGCCCACCGATCCATACTCTGATCCCGAGACTTTCTTCCTTGCGACGGTAGGACCTGAAGACACGGAATTTTTAAAGAGAACCTAAATTGGCCTAAAAAATATTTGTGACGATCGGGTGTAGAAAAAGAAGCAAGAATTTGGATGAAATCTTATATAAAAAATGTCAAAAGATTAATAATAGATAGCAGGTGCCCGTCGTGGTGGCCTACCTAAAAAGTCCGAGAGAGGACCCGTAAAGTGTGGTCATGGACTCATGGTGTAAATTTGAAGCTTTTGGATGGGACTTACGGCCAACACCACCATCACCATCACCTGCACTCCCTACCCCCACCCTCATCCCTACGGTTGTGACGATGAGGTGGGTTGGTGGTGTTGGCTATTGGAGAAGACGAAGTGGGTGCCCAAACTGGATGGGGTATTTTTGTCCAAAAAAAAGAAAGGGGAGAGAAAGAGTGGGTACCCAGTCTAAAGAGACGGGTGCCCGTAGAACTATACCCAGCTCTTTTTTATTCTTTTTCTCAGTCAGTTCGGTTCGCGCTCAAATCAATAGTCAAAACAGGCAATACTAATGAAGTTGCAGATTGGTACTCAACAAAAAAAAAATTACAGATTGGAAACTACTTGGAAATAAATTTCGAAGCCCTAATAACACTTCCATGAACTAAATCGGTACTAGAGGCTAACCGATAAATACCCAGTTCTCATAATGGGTATCGGGTACTGTATGTTATATAGAAAATGTGAAGAAAAAAAATGATTTTCAAAGAAGAGACCCCAACGTTCCAAGAATATATTGGACCAAAAAACACAAGGCCCTTGACATTGAGAACAATACTCGCCACTTCCTCTCCCTCAGCATTCGCAATAAAACCAGTCTTCTAGTAGAAATGATTAGAGTTTTCTAACTAGTAATAAGTTTTGGCAACGAACTAGTCAAGACCTAAACCATCCCAAAGGCGAATTTTGGATACCCCGTCAATTTTTCTTCTTATCCCCCACTTAAACTATAATTAAAATGACTTCTATATCCCATGTGTTTTCTCTTATCTTTCCCCCACAAGATATATAAAATACCAACTTTACCACCACCCCCCCCCCCCCCCCCCCTTTTGTTTCCCCCCCTTTTGTTTCTCTAATTAACCCCTTTCTATTTCTACTCATCCCCTCTAAAATTCAAAACAAGGGAGACTATTTCAAAGCAAAATGAGAATACCTAACAGATTTAGGGTTGTATTCTACATTTTTATAACTCTCATTGGGAACTTTTGAGTAAAACAATCAATAGAAGAATCAATGGGTCTGTGGATTTGAATTCAATTTTTTTTAATCGACAAAATCATTCTAATTTCATTTTCGAAACCATTCTAACAAGAATTTCTAATAATCTCGCCGGAACGATACATTGGGGTTCTTTTTCTCGTGCAATCTCGATCATGGTCTTTAAATTGATTGTTCGGACTGCTAAGTCCAGACAATCATTTACTGTTCAGACTTAACAATCTGAACAACGACGAGTACTTGCGGAACGAGAGGTGCCTCCACTCTCCGACGACCAACAACGATTGAGAAAGAGGGCGACCAATGATGTTGGAGAGAAAATGGGGTTGGCAGTGTGGTGAGGGTGGATGGGGAGAGGAAGAGCGACGTAAGACGATTTCACCGAAATCACAAAACCTTTCCAAATTACCCTTTTCGTGTTTATCATTTTGGGTGGGGGGGGGGGGGGGGGGGAGGTGATAAGAGATTTTGATGGGCCCACGGGCCAATAAGAAAATTTCAGAAATTGTGGAGGGGAAATAAAATAAAGGGGGGAGAGGAGAAATTGACGGGATATCAAAAATTCCCCCATTCCAAATTCAACAAAGAACGTCATCCACACTCCACACTCCACACTCTACACTGCTCTTGTTACATCACTAGGGGCATCTCTACCATAAGGCCACTAAGGCAAGTCGCCTTAGGCCTCAGGTGAGAGAAGGCCCCAGCCCACTAACCACATGGATGTTTAGCCCACCCCCTTTTTGGATATGCAAAACCAAAAATCAACATGATTGGTTAGCTTTTGCCATAGATTTTAGTACTTTTTCGGATTGATTCTAGCCATTGGATTCAAGCATGTTTTTTGGGTAATAAATCCAATGTCTAGAAATCATCAATCAATCTGATTTTTAGTGTGTTTATCCACCAATAGTTGGGCTGAACATCCACGCAGCCATTAGGCCAAAAACTGATCTATGTGGGGCTACGAGAGTCCTTTGCATAGACTGCAACGGGACTACGGGAGTCTTCTGCATTAAAATTTTTTCCGTAGCTTTTGATTATCATAAATAGTTGTTAAATAAGATTTTCTACTATATAGAGAGTTAAAAGAGATGAAGGTGTTTTTGGTATAATAGTCAAAATACGCCTCCTCATGGAACTCAAAAACTAATCTCCTAAAGTCCGTGCCCGCCGCATCCCTCAAGTGACGAAAAAGAGTTTGTCTAGAGCTACACCGTTATTTTCTAGGCATTCTAACGGTACTTATCATAACGAGGGAGGTCCGAATCCGTTATAACGGCCGTTTTTTTAAACCATGGTTTAAACACTACAGGGTATTTTCAGAAGAGTTTGTCTAGAGTTACACCCATTTCTTACATCCACTTCGTACATCCGGTGGTGGAACCCACATGGAGATCATGTTGGACAATCAAACCGCCTAATGCATTGTTCTCGTCATATTGATCATCATCACTAACCTTATTAAAAAGTTTATCTAAAATAACAATAAATGTGGATGGTCCAGATTTTCCAAATTCAAATCAACTTTTCATTAGGTGAGGAATGTGAAAATGGACTGATTTTTTTTAAGGATGGTCTCCACAATATGGACAACCCACCCTGCGGTTGGATTGTCTAACATGATCTTTACATGGCCCACACCGTCAGGTGTAAGAATTGAATGGTTTTTTTGGATAGAAAGTTATGGGCTTTTTTCGAAGGAGTGCAAAAAAAAATTCCTACTATTTTGCTAGAATTTGACGGATTTCGCAGCCACAAAATCCTCAATTGAAATCAATGCTGAAAAGAGTTTACAAAATAAGAAGTCTTCGTGTCCAAATCCCTATTTATCCTCATATAAATTACATTTATTTTTTCTTGTAACGTGCAATATTATCCCAATTCTAGACTAGCTACTTCAGAACTGGACCTAGAAAGACCCAGAACCAAAGGGCGTCTCAATACAAGTTGAGGCCTAAGGCGAAAATTCTATATAAGGCCTTTTTTATATATTTAATATATTAATATATATGGTATTAATTAAAAACTATGGGAAAAATTTTAGATGTAGAGGACTCCCAGTGCAGTCGATGCAGCGGACTCTTGTGACCCTACATTGATCATTTTTTTGGGCCCAATGACTGCGTGGATGTTCAGCTCACCTATTGGTGGATACACACACTAAAACTTAGCTTCATTGATGATTTCTAGCCATTGGATTTACTACCCAAAAAACATGATTGAATCCAACGGCCAGAATCATGCCCTAAAAAGTACTAAAATCTATGGTTATAGATAAGCAATCAGGTTGATTTTTGGTTTGTATATCCAACAAGGAGTGGTCTAAAAATCCATGTTAGTGGTGGGACCTGGGATGGGGGCCTTCTCTCACCAAGGGGCCTTAGGCGACCGCATTAATGGCCTTAACGTAGAGCCAGCCTTGTACGCTCCGGGTCAGGTAAATCCCGTTCGAATTTGTGAGTCGACCCGTTGTCCCATGTAGTAGCAAATAGTAAGAAAAACTGTAAGATTTCTTTTAGCTCACAGTAAAGAAACGTAAACGTTGTGCTTTCCTGTGGAAAAGTAAGAGCACTGTATTTAACCAGTCACATTGAAAACGATTTTTCAAAGTTTGCATGAACTTGGCAGTTCAACCATGCGGGTGTAATGGGTCACCGGTTCAACTGCCCGGGTTGATTTTTTTTAAAAATAGGCGGTTTTTTTACAACTGCCTGGGTTTATGTTGACCCGGTCCAGGGTAACCGATTCAATCAGCCAGTTCTTAAAACACTATACCGGTACCTGATGGGAGAACCAGATTTTTATCAATTCTGGTTCAGGAACCACTTGTTTTGGTACCTGAACCAGAACCAGAACCATCAACCATAATAGGTTGCAAATCAGGATCAGATTGGGGAGGAAAGCAAAGTTGATGTTGGCCGACGAAAACCTATTATTTTGTGTTTGGATTCTGGAAGGCCCTTTTTGTGGGAAAATAAAACATTTGCACGTGCGAATGCAATCCCCGCACATTTGCACACGAAGATATTCTCCAGGGCCCACCAATCGGACGGCAAAACATGAATGTAGCAGTAAATTTCATTGCATTGAAATGCTATATGACAGAAGAGTTGGTTCTCACGAAGTATATAACAGAACTAAGATCCACAAACGCGATATATTTTTAAGTTAAGAGACCCGAAGATCCGATAACTATAATATACAATAGCCAAACACGACATGTAATTCTGATGTGGTGGATTGTTTCATCAAAAAGCACACAGCATTCATTAGTTTGTCTCAGTTTTTGTTCTCCCTCTTTTAAGTTTTGCTACATATTTGTTTGATTTCTAGAGTTTTTTTCTGGACAATGTGGAACCTGATCTCAGTTCATAGCGTATTTCTGGGTCCACGACCTTGCTGTTTCCTCATATCGAGTTCTCTGGTTTTTGTAGAGGTGAGCGATTTCAGGAACAAGGGGATCATCGGGGTTGGGGTCAGTGAGGAGGGAACAGATGGAGAGGAGAACCTTTGAGATGGTAAGAGCCGGGCTCCACTGCTCCTTCAGGATATCAAGACAGATGCTGCCATTGGAGTTTATGTTTGGATGGTAAACCTGTGTGTTATCATCAAATCAAATAAAACAGAATATATCTAAGTTCAATCAGATTAAAAACAAGTAGTAACTTTAACAATAATAATTTCACCCATATATTTCAGTACGTATTACTATTTCTGTCGATTTGAACCTTGACTGCAAAAATTGAACACTAAAATTTGGTTCCACTAATATTAGCTCTAAATTTAGTAGAACAAAAGATCTGTTTGGTACCAACAACCTTTGAACAAACCAACAGAAATGAATCAAAACAATGCCATGAGCTCTCTGAGTACTATCAGAACTAACAAGTCTTCGTGGCGCGTCAGACTGAAGATTTGAAGGTCGCTTGTTCGATCCACGCTCACCGCAATTTTCCCCTCTTATCTTTCTCTCATCTCCTCTCTCTTTTGGGTGCGGGCTGTATAGTTTGGAGGGTATTTTCCTCCTCATGAAGTTTGCTTTCTCTTTCTTTGTAGTTCTCTCTCTTTTTTAAATATATCATCTTTTAGCCAAAAAAAAAAAAAACAAGTATTCGTAGCCAAAAAGAAAAAAAATTTATTATGGTTCTGCTACATTTGGCTATAAATTAGTGGAAATGAAAGATCCTCAATCCTAACAAGCTTTGTTCAATAACACGATAGAGGGCTAAAATCATGATTTGCATCTTACTTTAGATCCAAAAAATATGAACCAAAAAAAAAATGTTGCTATCGAAGATACAAAAATAACAAACACTTAGCAGGTTCAGACCACCATCTGCAGGCAACCATGATGGAACCAAACACTTGGCAGGTCCAGACTACCATCTACAGGAAACCATGACGGAACCAGAACAACCGAGAAGTCCCAAAAAACCACTGACACGTCAATACAACTCTATATGATATGAGAAAAAAGATTCTTACACAACCAAAGGGTACATAAAACGGGATAATTTTGAAGTACAAGACATGATGCATGTACCACAAAGAGTGAACTCATGGTTCATGTGTAAGGGGGAAAGGGCACACCATCCATCTCTAGGGAACAAATCAACCTGATAAATTGCATACTACTGGATGAAAGACATGATGTCCAGGAAAAGCTTATAGAGCAGTCTTAAGTTTGATCCTATTAGGTCCTATATTAGAACCATTGGATAGTTATTGGCAAGTATTTCACGTGTAGAGCTTCCTTTAGTCGCACGACTCTATGGCAGTTTCCTATTTAGTCCACTCCACATCCAACATGCAAAGGCACACATGCCTATCTTTAGTCCACTCCGCACCCAACGTGCATAGACACATGCACATATACTTTGCAAATTACAATAACATAAGAAAGACTTAGGCAGATCCATTTACTAAATTTCCAAACACCTAGATATGTAAATACAAGCTTTCTAATGATAGCCATATAGTTATAGAGAGAACCGAAAGTAATCCCAAATGAAGTCTACCATCACTCCAATTCTAAACATATGCTTCACAGAATTGCAAGAACAAAAAAATACAAAGCAAACAAGCAATGACATATGATTATCACCTCACTAGCAGAACTCACTTTTAAAAAGATCTCAAATTAATTCCAGGCAGAAGCAAATTTATAAAAAAAAATATACCATTTGACTTAATTGAATTTGTTTCAAGTCAAATAGAAAACCATCATACCACATCAAGATACAACTTTACATAAATAGACTTTTAACCTGCTAAAAAGGGATACAAAATTTGGCACATATAAGATGGATGAAATTTTTTGGACATGGTTTCCTAACAGAAATCTCCTATTACTTGGGTGCCGTAAAATTAATAATAATTAAGAGTCAGAAAAAAGTCATCAAATTAGAGTTGTAATATGACTTAATACACAGGGTGAAATTGATGGATTAACAACTTAGTAGCATAGTATAACTTATCTTTAAGATTATGATATATAATAATTACCAACATTGTTCTTCAATATGTTAAGTTAGCAATACGATATCTAAACTCAAACTTGTGAAATTGGGATTTACAAACTTTCATTTGCGAAAATAATCTTTATAAAGACAAAATGCCTCCTCGCCTTGTTTAATATTTTGTTCCTTGTGATTTTATGATCTAACAGTTCATAAGTAGAAATCCCATACATCTATATATTAAAAAAAAGTAGAAATTTCATACAAAATACTCCATGGATTATTTCCTCCGCAATACTAGATTATAGATATTGTTTAGAATCTTTGCATATTTTGTTCGCCCAAAATAGTAATTTTATAGGGGAATCTAACGAGGGCATATATATGCAGCCTCTTGCTTTGCTACTTGGAACTTTTATAGCACACAAAGATGAAATGATTGCTGATCTGGGCTTACTTTCTATTAGACTTGCTATTGGGTTTTTTTTTTGTGTGATGATAGAAATGTATTATTACAACTTGATCATATGACAGGAAAACGATGCCTGTCATATACACAAAGAAGTGCACAAGTTATATAGGGCTCAATCCTTCTCAAATACACGGCATCTAACATTTAAAAAAATCTTAACTTACTTGACTAAAACAAAATGTCCAATGGATGAACTGAAAGCAAATTATCTCTCCCAATAATGAGTAAAAGCTAGATGAGAAATAAAAGCATTATAAACTCTCGAACCCAACTCCAAATCAGTAGGTTTCAAAGGTTGCCTCAAATAAGTCAATGACAAACTTGCTAAATAGGACTTAAAAAAAAGAAAAAGAAAAGAAAAAGAAAGAAAGAAGTAGCTGAAACAATAATCAGTCAAGTCAGGTATCATCTGTATGAGTTTTTGAACATTGAATTAATCCATCAAGTTAGAGCGAACAGCCTCAAATATCAGCTACATATCCCTCTTTCAGAGGATGCAAACACAGGTAAGATACCCAACTCAATTTTCACAAGGCTTGTCAAATCTAGCAAATTGTTGTCATCATGGTCATTTACAGGGTACTAGGAATGAAATTCTATTGGTTTTCATAAATTCAATCGGCAATTTACTACATGACTAGCAAAGATGCATTAAAAACACCAAGATCGATGAGCTTTTGTTTTTCCAGTAATAGTTAACTAACAAGTATACAACAATTAAATAAGAAGAAGATTAAACACAACTTGATATAAACAAATACAATTTTTCTCATACCCGAGAGAAGACTCTTAAATTACCTTGGTCTGGAAGTTGACTTTGGGTGGCTTGAAGGGATAATCAGGTGGGAAATGGATCATGACAAAGAACACACCGCCAGCATACGGGCTATCAGCAGGACCCATGATCGTCGCTTGCCAGTGGAAGAGGTCCTCCCCAACAGGCCCAGCGCTGCAAGACGTTGGAGGATCTCTCTGCAAATCCTGAAGCTCCTTTTGAATCCTTTTGCTAGCCATGAAAGCTTCCTAATATTAAATTTAAAAGTTACACATTAGCAGAGCAAATATGAAAATTTTCAGGAAGCCTAAAAAAAATCCAACAAAGGGATCTGTAAGCTAACAAACCCGTTGTGAAATCAAATTAACGAAACTCTTCAGAAATCTAAGCATAAGTTCCATCAAAATAACAAACAGGAAAAAGTAACCAAAAAAATTCCAGAGTACCAAAACATAAGCACTATATGAGGATCAGAATGAAAAAATAAACAACTTATTACAGAAATCTAAACTTCATTTCCAGCGGGAAAACTAAACGAAGTTGTAAATCCGACAAAAACAAAAACTACAAAAAAATCTTTACAAAAACAAACTTTAAGCTCTATTAGAGGTCAAAAGAAAAATCAAGATGAATGGATTTAAATTCTGAGGACAGAACCTGGATATATCGAGGAAGAAACAGATCCGGAACGAAATAATCTCAAACAGCAAAATCAACACAAGAGAGTAAAAAAAGGCAGCGTTTTTATTCCAAAAAAAGGCGAATCAAAGCCAAACTGCTTTTTCGAATGCAGAAAACCTACGCAACCAAAGGGAAAGTTGGAAGCAAAAAACAGAAAAAGCTAAAGAAAAGTAGAAACTAGAAACAATGAATCTGATAAAAAAAAAAGAAATTAGAAACGACGAATCTACAAAAAGTGATGGAAAAAAAAAAGAAAAGGAGAGAAGATTTACTTTCGGATAAGAGACGAAGATTCCGACTGCGAGTATGATCCGAAGGAAAGCTTCGAGCAGAGCTTTAATGGATGATTTGAGAGAGATCTCTTCTGCAACGAAAGATGCGATAGAGATCCAGAGCGAGAAGTGTCTCAGGGTCACTCAGGAATCAAGATAGAGATTGGAACACACAGGATGACAGGACAAAAAAAAATCTGCAACACAGCAAGTACAAAGTGAGAAGTCCCTCTCCCTTTGGTGGACCAATCCACCAATAATCAGCCTGATTGGTGATTCGTAGCCATTGATTCAAGCATTTTTCATAGGATGATTTCTAGCAATTGGATTCGAGAATCTTTTTGAGTACTCCAATCGACGGGCTAGATATCACGTTGGCTTGTAGGTTCAGGTGGGCCAAACATTCATGCATCAATGGGCCAGAGGAGCTTACACGTGTCATTATGAGAGGTGGGAGTCGTGGGACTACCCAGCGACACAATTTTTAGGAGTTGTTCATGATATGGTTTTCTGTATCAAAAGTTTGATACAGAAACCCCAAATGGAATATAACTTTGCTGACCGGCGCCAGTCAGCAAAGCTGTTGACCGACCACAATATGAGCCACGTGACATATTTAGCCTGATTAGTGATATCTAAGCATTGGATTGGAGTACAAAGATCCGATGGTTTGAAATCACTACAAGGCTGATTTTTGATTCGTAGAAATAGCCTGATTGGTGATTGTTTTTAGTCGTTGGATTCAATCGCCTTTTCATCCTGGGCTAGATGAACCAAGGTTTAAAGGAGGCCGTTTTAACGGTTTAATGGACTGGGGGCGTTACCGTTAAAACGGATTGAAACGGTCAAGGGAAAAAACGGAAAAAATGGAAAAAAAAAATGAATTTATCAATTTTAATGGGAAAAAACAGAAAAAAGTGGGGCTAAAATCCAAATTTTCAAAAAACAAAAAAAATTTAATGGAAATTTAACAGCTGTTAAACGATTTTAACGGCCGTTAAATTCAAAGAGTCAAAACGTGTTTAAACGGTTTTAACAGAAATGGGCTTGGGGCGTTACAGTTTAAACAACCATCAAAACCATTCAAACGGCCGTTTTTAAATCCATGAGATGAAATACATGAACAGCCCCATGGGTTCCGAGAAAATCTTCGCCGATCACACATCACAATATAAGACACGGGGCACAGTCTTAGAGGATGATGACCATACGGATGTTTGGTTAGTCCCTTGGTGGACTTGTAAACCAAAAATTAGCTTGATTAGTGATTTCTAAGCATTGGATTGAGTCATTTGCATGGGTTGATTTTAACAGTAGAATTTAAAAGCATTATTGACCATTATTTGGGGCACTAGATCCAAAGGTCTGACATAACTAAACACGCTGATTTTTGCTTTGCAGATCCAAAGTGGGACTGGCCAAACATCCATACAATCATCATCCTCTAAGCATGTGCCATGTGGCTCGTATCGTGGTGTTTGATCAGCTTTGCTCACACCTGTGTGTGAGCGAAGGTTGTTTACTCGTGGGTTCCACACCAATGACGAAAGTGCTGAAATCAAATAGCAAGATTTCACCAACCAGGCTGATTTTTGGTGTATAGTTCCACCAAAAGCTGGACCAAACATTTATGGGGTAAGTGGGCCCAACAGAGTGTTACGTGACATTTAAGAGATTTTTTCTGTGTAAAATTATTGGTACATAGCAAGGTTTAAAAGGGGCCGTTATAGCGGTAAAACGGACTACGGCCGTTACCATTTTCCATTATAACGGCCGTTATATAATGGATTGTGATCGTCTCTCCCTCTCCCCCTTTCTTGTGCAAGGATGACATTGTCGGATGTATGGCGATCATGGATGAAAGTAGCTTGATGAAGGGAAACTATTTTGTCCAAAATCTCTCTCAGACAGGAAACCAAAATCTTAGATATGATTTTACAGAGGATGTTGCACAAATTGATGGATCTAAATTGAGAGATAAATTTCAGAGAATTTGTTTTAGGAATGTGAGCTATATTAGTTTGGTTGATTCTTGACAAGGGAAAATTGGAGTGGAGGAATTCACTCGAGCGGAGAATTTAAAAGCACTATTGACCATTATTTGGGGCACTAGATCCAAAGGTCTGACATAACTAATCAGGTTGATTTTTGCTTTGCAGGTCCAAAGTGGGACTGGCCAAACATCCATACAATCATCATCCTCTAAGCGTGTGCCATGTGGCTCATATTGTGGTGTTTGATCGGCTTTGCTCACACTTGTGTGTGAGCAAAGGTTGTTTACTCATGGGTTCTATACCAATGACGAAAGCGCTGAAATCAAATAGCAAGATTTCACCAACCAGGCTGATTTTTGGTGTATAGTTCCACCAAAAGCTGGACCAAACATTTATGGGGTAAGTAGGCCCAACAGAGTGTTACGTGACATTTAAGGGATTTTTCTGTGTAAAATTATTGGTACAGAGCAAGGTTTAAAAGGGGCCGTTATAACGGTATAACGGACTGCGGCCATTACCATGTTCCAATATAACGGCCGTTATATATTGGATTGTGATCGTCTCTCCCTCTCTCCCTTTCTTGTGCAAGGATGACATTGTGGGATGTATGGCAACCATGGATGAAAGTAGCTTGAAGAGGAGAAACCATTTTGTCCAAAATCTCTCTCAGACAGGAAGCCAAGATCTTAGATATGATTTTACAGAGGACGTTGCACAAACTGATGGGTCTAAATTGAGAGATAAATTTCAGAGAACTTGTTTTAGGAATGAAAGCTATATTAGTTTGGTTGATTCTTGACAAGGGGAAATTGGAGTCGAGGAATTCACTCAAGCGGAGAGATTTTAGCGAGCTAATAGTGAGTGGACTTTGCCCATCCTAGTGTTCGGCTGAACAAGTTGACTTCGCTTGCACTTGAGCTTCAAGCCAAAGTGCATGTCACCATTTTATCCATGGTGGGAGAGTAAGAGTTACAAATGTCCTATGACTTTCCAATTCACAGAAAATCAAGTCTTAGGCCTATAAAAGAATTTGTATGTCAAAAAGTGATCTAGAAAAAAAAATTTGGATAGAAATGAGCAAGCAACATGTCTAGAAAATTTGTGTAAGGGGTGGGAGTTAAGTCTGGTGGGGGCTAATTCTTGTTGTAGTTTGTGAGGCGAAGACCAACTGATGCCTTAGCAAGCATATCACCGCACATGTTGTCCTCGCGCCATAAATCTTGTGGAATTTTACATGCTAAGTGTCCATTTGATCGAGATAGAGGTTGTTGTCTAAGCGGAGTACATGACTTACAAATCCGTCTCAAATATCACCTTTCGGTAGAGCAGTTGCCAAGCCGCGGTCATCAGACCCTGCCATGCTGCTCGAAGTTTGGCTCCGTACATTTTTCGTAGTAGTGCCGATAAAGACTTGAAAAACCCGTTAAGGACAACGTCTTCGATGTGCCTGTTGCCAATAAGATCTTAATCTCATATTTTTATTTCAACTGTCTTCTCGTGATTATTGTTCTATCCTTACATTTCTCGAATTTTAGTAAACCGGCTCGAGGGAGAGGTCCACCGTATCTGTTGGTAGGTTGACAATTGTGATGTAAGGAGCATGGTGGGGTGATTGTGTGAATCACATGGGCTAGAAGATATGGGGTGATACGGTCATTTTTTCACGTTTGCCGAGCGTGATCAAAACAATCACTGATTGGCAGGTTTAGCTCATGGTCCGGGTGCTATGTTTTGGTTTTTTTTGCTGGAGCCTGATGGTGCTAGATTATTGTAAATCAAGTCATTGTTTCCGCGGGTTCAGCTAAGGGCATTTTCATAATTTAACATAGAGATATGGAAACCCTAGTTTTGTTTCTCATAGCATAGTAGAATCGGTGTGAGTCCGTGGATGTACCTCGATCTTGAGGGAACCATGTAAAATAACGGATTCGGACCTCCCCCCGTCACGTTATGTACCGTTAAAGCGCTCGAAAAATAACGGCCATTATTTTCCGTTATAACAAAAATAACTACTGCTATTTTCTGAAAAATTTTGTGAAAAAAACAACTGGTAATTTCCGTTTTTGAAATTTTGAATATAAGCACAATTTTTTCCGTTATTTTCTGTTTTTTGCATCTGAGCTTTACAATTCATTATAACGACTGTTGTATGAAGGAAAAAAAAAAAAAAAAACCTGTAACACGCGCAGTCCATTATACCATTATAACAGCTCCTTTTAAACTTTGGGCTGAACATCCACGCAGTCATTAGGCCCTAAAATGATCTATGTAGGGCCCCAAGAGTCCTCCGCTCCGCATAGACTACAACGAGACTACGGGAGTCCTCTGCAACTAAATTTTTCCATAGCTTTTAATTATCATAAATAGTTGTTAAATAAAATTTTCTACTATATTGAGAGTTAAAAATTTTAGACATATATTAATATATTAAATATAAAAATGGCCTCATGGAGTTTTCGCCTGGCCTCAACTTGCATCGAGACAGCCCTGCATGCACTTCCTTACATATTTTGCTGTGAGCAGGAGATCCAAATGGAGGCTGGTTCTATAATCTCCACGTCGACTTACAAACGGTGACCAGCCAGGCACTATTGAAGCATAACGGTAATGTGGCCTGCCGTTATAATGTTATAACATGAACTTTGATTGTGACATAAAAATAACATATATCTCTACAGCTATAAAAAGAAAGGCCGACTAAATAATTTTTTAAATCAGCCGCCCCACTTTTATTTTTCGTTCTAAGATACACCAAGAAAATCTCTAAAATGACACGGGCAGCTTTGACTTTTCCAAATTCAAAATTTTGTCTTTCAAGGCATGCCTTGAGTTGGAACAATTTTTCTTATTGACACTTCACTTTCACCCAAAGTTTAAAAGGGGCTTTTGTAACGGACAGGGGGCATTACCCTTCTTTCCCTTATAATAGCCATTATAACGAATTTTAATGTTCAGGGGCAAAAATGGAAAATAACGGAAATTATGGCCCTGAAATTCAAATTTCAAAAATGAAAATAACAAAAAATAATGGGAAAAATAAAAATAACGGCCATTTTTTTCCACAAAATTTCCCAGACTGCGTTACAACAGACATTATTTTTAAAGCATTTTAATGGTACATTACGTAATGGCCGTTATAGTGGCCATTTTTAAACCATGCTTTCACCCTCTCTAAAGTTCTTTAAAAGCCCATAACAGGATTGAAGTATCATTTAGTTCGCTACATGAGATTAGTTTAGACCATGGTTTTAAAAACGGCCGTTTAAACGGTAATGCACCAAGCCCGTTTTCGTTAAAACCGTTTAAACACGTTTTATCGGTTTTGACGAAAACGGCCGTTAAAATTGTTTAAACAGCCATTTAATTCTGAAAATTTTGTGAAAAAAACGGCCGTTAAATCCGTTTAATTTCATTAAATTCTATTTGTTTTTTATTTTTAAATTTCAAAATTTGAATTTCAGTGCCATTTTTCCGTTTAAATCCGTTAAATTCTATTTTTTTCTATTTTTGCCCCTGGCCGTTTCAATCCGTTTTGACGGCCGTTTAAACGGTAACGCCCCCAGTCCGTTTAACCGTTAAAACGGCCTCCTTTAAACCTTGGTTTAGACTTTTAGAGAAGAGAGACATGAAGACAACTAAAACACTTTTTTAAGAAATATTTTTCTATGAAATTCTTAAGTTCAACGGATCCATTCGAGAGCTCTTGCCGAGATTTTTTGAATAATATCCAATACTAATTTTTTTTATTAAAATAATACTGATATTTATATTAATTTAAAACTCCTATAATATCCTTATAAAACTGATTTAATATGCTTAATATTAATGTACAAGAAAGCAATTTCATGCTTTCAGTTGCCCACTTACCCTTATTCAAAATATTTACGACTTTTATTTAAACATCGCCTAGATACAACCGGTTTAATAAAATTCCAGGTAGGTGTTGACCCGAAGTTTTAGTCCTGTTTAAATAGTGGACGTCACAGACTTCATATTTGCCCAAGACTGGATTTTCTTGCCATGTGGGATGCTGATGTGGAAAATCGCCGATCTACCACCTAGATCGGCCACCAAGACGGCACCTATGAATGACGCTTTTTTTGGCTCTAGGTGTCTCTTGACGTGGCATTGTGGGTCCAACAAAAACATGCCATGAGCACACCAAAAAAGCATAATCCACATGGCAAGGACTGTTAAGGGTATATAGTCATTTGAGTTTTAATAAAGTCACTGCCACGTGGACCAGACGTCTCATGAGACAACAGTCTACAGCTCAGCTTAACTGCAAAGTTCTGAGGCTATGCAAATAGAAACAAGTACTACCTCTTTTTGCCAAGTGGCAGAGGGCAATTGGACTTTAATTAGCCACATGGAGAGGGGATGCAGGTTGGCCCATTAGGTCCTGCCACATCAGTTCACACATGAAAAGCATGTCTTGGCGGGCAGTTCTTTGATACAGAAGTCCGTCAAATTGCAACGTAGTAGACTCGTTCGGGCCCACTTGCCTGAATGTTAGGTCCACACTATGCTGAACCAACACACCAAAAATCAGCGTGATTGGTGATTTCTAGCCATAGGATTTGAGCAATTTTTCATCATGGGCTTTATGAACGGGTTTATGAGTTGGTTCCAAGCCCATGATGAAAAAGTGCTCATATCCAATGGCTAGGAATCACTAATCACATTTCTTTTTTGCTTTGTGGATCCAACAAGGTGTGGGCTAAACATTTAGTGGGCCCTAAAGAGGCTACTACATTGCAAATTGAGGGGCTTCTGTATCATAGATTTTTCCTGTCCGCGCAGGTAGTGAAGTCTGTTCTGTGCACCCAAGAGTCCCGTGTCCCTTACAAAACCTGTCCATTGTGAGACTTGTGAATTACATCGTGACAACAAATCAGGATTCATGTGAATTGACTTGGCAAAAGGTTTTGACGCTATAATGGTCCCACTCCCCCATAGTAAATCTCAGAAGTCAAAGGTCAAACTAATCCATGAATGTAAGACCTAATCATCCAATCTAAACACTTTTCTCCTAGTCAAATCACATGATTTTTCTCACATCACGACAAAAAAAGCAATAGATCGGACGGTTGTGACAATCCAGTCAAGTTGACTTTGAGCTAAAAGACTAAATCACTCGTCTTTAATAAGTAAATTTGGTCTATGAAAATAAATAGATAAAAACCATATACCCGTAACCCGACTGATGCAAGAAATTCACCAGAAGTTCTACAAAAAGCACCCTCGTCTAGCACTCGGCTTGGCCGAGGGTGACTCGCCGCGGTTGGTTAATTTCTGTACAAGAAAAAAACTTGAAAAAAAAAAAGTAACTCTTAAAAATAAAAATAAAAGCACAAGGAATTGAGAGAACCTCCAAATCCTGGAGTCTATTGTGGTTTTGAACCATTGGATGATTTTTTGTACTCCATCATTTCACTTCGGTACCTCTCCTTGTCTCTCAACGCTTTCTCTCGATAAACCTGCACGGTTGCATTCGACATTTTTAATGGACTCACAGATGCCATCACTGTGCATCCACCTTAATCTATGGTACAGGACTCGATGAAGTAATTCTATATGGGTTTTGACGGATCAACTTAAAGACAATATTCAATGAGCCAAATCAAGAGTAGGAAAATTTATAGTACCTGTTTTTCAGCATCGGTGAGTTTGCTCCATAGGTTCCCAATCTTCGTGCTGATTGTTTTTTCTTGACCATGGTGCAACGGCTTCAGTCTGGCATAATGCTCAGAAAAGAAGAAGTTATAACCACTCCTGTTTGGTTTGGGGCAAGAAGGATCTTTGGATGCCATCCTGGATCTTTTCCGGTTTCGGCGATGAGGTACACCTGAAGTATTAGAATTGTGGACAGGAACGTGATACAGGACGCCTTTCAGCTTCTCAGAACCAAAACTCACGGTCACTAGATATCCACTATCAAATTTCCCATCGATGGTTCCAGTCACCCAACAGCCAGTCCACATCTGAGAACTTGCTGTATATATAAATAAATAAAATGCTTAGAAAATACCCCCAAGTTAAAAGAGCATGAACCCCAACTCACAGATTGGTATCAGCTGCATCCACAACCATGCATATTTGACACTCCTATATGAGAGGCTTACAAGGAGATGATTCAAGGGCTGTTTTTTAGTCGGGGAGGGAAATATTTTGCTTCACATATGACCCCAAGGGCATCACACAAATCAAGGGCTGTCCATCAATACATGGGGAGGTGGGCGATTATCACTTTTTCGAATAATACTCCTACCATATCATGTAGGCCCCACCTCCCAATGTATTGATGGACAATCCTTGATTTGCTTAATGCCCTTAGGGTCGAGCATGTGTGAGTTAAGGTTTTCCTGTCACAGAGATTATCCTCACAGAAAATCAGCCTATTCCAATATTCTAGTATCCAGAAAGGCGTATCACAAGTTAAAAAAAACCAAAAATTGACCATCTATTTAACCCTTAAATTTAGGTCCACTTTTTATGGGGTTAGAATTTTCAGAATGGGCTGATTTTTCTTGAGATGATCTCCATGGTGAATAGATCATCCTCACCAAAAAAAAATCCCTTGAATCATCTCCTGGTGGGCCCCACATAGACATGGCATGTTAGGCATTTTAAAATATTGAAAAATGTACTATATACATAGGTATATACTCGTGCACGTTTTGACAGGTGTTAGATGAATAGATAGAGAAAGAGGAAATTCAAATATCATACAAAAAATGCAGGTCACTTTCTCATCTATCCAATGCGCTAACTTTAACAAGTAATAGTAACTAATAATTTCAAGAAAAAAAGGAATTACTTTCTCATCTATCCAAGGCACTGTGACACTAGTCGACTCTGAAATTTAGATAATATACTTCTAAAGTTCACAATGGGAGTTTCTGATGAAAACAGAGAAAAACGTCTTCCAAATCAAGTGCAGGAATTCAAAGATCAATTGTCACTAGAAGCCATAACATATAGATGCGGATAAAAAAAGGTCTAGGTTCTTTAAATCTCGTCGAATCCAGAGGCAGTCACCTTTCAAGATGCATAACTTTTTACTCAACTATCCAATTGACAAGGTGTCATATGCATTGGAAAGCTATTTCTGAGACTTCTATCAAGATTCTAATGCTTTGGGCCTCAAAACAGTGTTTCAAGTTTCACTGTTGTGTTAACGACATGAATTAAACGTCGGGATCGGGGGACAACAAAAACATACAACGTTTCGACAATGTCAGGATGCCCTTCGTTTCTCAAGCATCCAACGAACAAAAAAGCAGTTGATGTGGACAAGAGATAAGAAGAGAGAGACATCTGAGTTCCAATGCACAACATCTCCTCCACACAACCCTTTTTCTCTATCACCTTTCTCATCCGATTACACACTCTCTCATCCGATTAAATAGAACCAACCCTTCTTCTGAGTAATCATTCTGATACATATCCCACGTCATGGAAGTCCATGAAACCACATTAACTTTCAATCTCTCCGCACTTAGCATACATATCGACAAGACCAGTAAGTACAAAACTATCGGGATTTCCCACTTTAACAAATTGGCAGTGGAGTTTTCTCCATTCATCTATATAGTGTAGTTCAGTGCACGCCTTCAACACTAGAGAAAACATTGTTATCCTGCTCTCTGAAGCATCGTTTCATATAGGTGTAAAAGCGGACAATTTGAGTACATCGTTTAAGTACAAGTACCATCTAATCATCACCTTCCATGAATAGAGGTCTGGGTTTTGTATCTAATCGAACACCAAGCAGTCCAATTTGACATGCCCGAAGAAACCATACAAGCTAACTAATTCGGTTAAGACCATGGACAATAAGGACGCCATGGATTTTATTGAGATAACCAATTTTGTTGCAAAGACCCAACAGAGAAAAAAAAAGGGGGGGTTTGAGGAGATGGAATGGAATTATAATTTCGAGAGGTTCTTGCGACTGTTGGAATGTAGTTTGGGTAAAAGTTCTCCGAAGGAAATAAGATTTCTTGATGTGAGGGAGATGTCTCTCTACAACTGTGTGATCATTCTCCTCATCTAGGTCTAGTTCTCTTCTTGGTGATCAGAACTATAATCACTCTCACCATTTTCTCCCCCTCGCTGCTCAGTACTAGCCGTTTAAGTTTCAAACTCTGGTTGGTTGAATATGCGACACTTGGGTGAATATATATAGACTAGAGTGGTGATGGCGCTGGGGTTACGAAGGAGGGGAGATAGTTATGAGAAAGATGACAGAGAAAAAGGGTTGTGTGAAGGAGACGTGCGTTGGAACTCGTATCTGTCTCTCTCTTCTTGTCTTTTGTCCACGTCAACTGCTTTTTTGTCTGTTGGATGCTTGAGAAACGAAGGGCATCCTGACATTGTCAAAAAACGTTGTGCATTTCTGTTTTTCCCTGATCCTACCCATTTCTTACACCCTAATCTTACATCTGATGGTGGGGCAACATGGAAATGATGTTGGACAATTCAACCACACATTGAGTTGTCCTCGTCATGATGATCATCTACAATCAGTCCACTTATATATTATTAACTATATAAAAAGGTGACCTAAAGTAATTTTCTAGTTTGATCCAATCCATTTGTTCGTAGAGCTATGTACACGATCCCAGACATTTCTGGACCACCTCTAACCACCTCTAACAAAGGAACAAATAGTTTAATTGAATGGTTTGGATTTTTCAAATTCAAGTCAATTTTTCATTGGTTAGGAATGTCAGAATGGACTGATTTTTTTAAAATAGTCTCCACGGTAAGGACAACTCATTGTGAGGTTGGATTGTCCAACATGATCTCCATGTAGGGGGGTCGAAATAGTTTGACACAGTCATGGGATCCACGTGGAGACTAGTTATGGGCTAATTAATGGTGAAAATGGCCTGTCCAGAATTTTTCAACTTGCAATTCTCTTTTCATAAGCCTACAAATGTTGAAATGGGATGAGTTTTGGTAATGATGATTTCCATGGTGAGGAGAAGTAACGATTCAATTGGATGTCCAGATTTTCTAAATTCAAGTCAACATTTCATGAGGTTAGGAATGTCAGAATGGACTGATATTTTGTAAGGGTGGTCTCCACCTTATGAGCAACTGACTTTACAGTTGGATTGTACAACATAATCTCTACGTGGGGCCCACAACCAGATGTAAGAAACGGATGCAAGTTTATCCTAAACCTATATATATATATATATATATATATATATAATCATTGTTATTTCTTAATTGTCCACCATTGTGAACCACCAATGGTTCGCACCTCAAAGAGCTTTGAAGGGAATATGAGAAAGAGGAAAGAAGTTTGAACTCACCTGGTAACTGATTCTCACTGGTGCCTTGAGTTGGCGGAGATTGAACCTGTAAGGCTGCCGACCCACTGATAGGAGCTGTGTGATAAAATGATGAATAAATAACTAAGCTATTTAGCATAGACCACAATATTATGAAGACTAACGAAACATTTGAGCAACACAAACTCATAATGATCAAGTTTAAAACTTACAGGCCATTGTGATTGGCGGGCCTTGTCTTCGAAAGTAATAGACTTGCTCGTAGTGGTGGAGCAAGGAAATATAGTACTTCCGCAAGACAAAGGATGCATTTGTAATTGTTGTTGGGAAACTGAAGACGGCAATTATTTCTTTCCATTTGCGATGTCTAATAACCTGTAATCCATTGAGGAGAAAGGTAATTGTGCCCTCTAGCAGACATAACTCAATCACACACATATATATTGACAAATGGACACACACAAACACATACAACACGATAATCATTCTGGGCCAACAAAATGTACCACCTTCCACACTGTCCACAACCAAATTTCAAAACATTCAGAAAATTCAAACCCTTGATGTTGCTAACTGGCTCTAGAAATGGGTCAGTAAAAGTTTAAGAATTCATTGCAGCCCAACAAGGATTTGGTCCTCTGGACTCCACCGCGGGAGGGATTAAGCTGAGTTTTGATGGTTCAAACAGGGCAATCAAGGCCTCGCAGCTAGGGTGGGTTGTTCGCGAGTTGTGACCCAAGTAAGCACTGTTACTTCCATTTGAAGGCCCAGTTAGTGAAACAGAGTACAACATTGGAAATAGAAGCACTGAGGACCCTTGCTGCAGCTAATCAGACCAGCAAAAGGTGTTGGCTGGAAGGGCTGATTGCACAGGAATCAAAAGACTCAAGATGTCACTAAGACTATTGGACCAGCAAGAAGTATTTTCTGGAAGGGTTAATTGCATGGATCAAGCTTTGTTCTTTCGAAACTTGCAGATGATTGGAACTTGACTAAGCCAACTCAGTATTTTTTTTTGGTAAGTGTGTGTATGTCATTAAAAACGGGGAAAGAACCCTGAAAAAACAAAGGAGGGCCTATCTATCTCCTAGAAAAAGGAAGGATACCCTTAACAACATCCCATCTACATACAAAGGCTTCAAAAAAGCATCCTCCAAACAAGGGGTATATAGAGGACCAAAGAAAAAGAAGAGATTTATGTGCCGCACTCTAAGTGCTAAGTCCAGACTTATAGATTGAGAAGCTTCCTAGCTATATATGTATATAACTATTCATACCTTTTCAAGACCACCACGAGATGTCACCTCTACAAAAAGGCGGTGTAGATCTAGAGCCTTTCCTCCTATAGTAGGCACCCTATAAAACAAAAAAACATGAAAAAGAAGAAAAGATTAAAGCAAATGCTAAGTTGATGTAATATAAAGAGAATCATTTAAATTGTTCCTAGCAACACTTTGATTTTCAGTTGCAACACACAGAAAACATGGGCGAACCCCACATCACATCCAACAATAGCCCTAAGCAGTGAGTCTGTGAGTGACCTAACGTTTTCCTCATGCATATATATACATAACAGATGTGTATATTTACGCACACAGATCAAAAGTCTGTAATTACAATGCAAGAACCTTGATATAAGTATCACACATTCTGTTTCCAAAAGACAAAATGCTGGTAGAATCATTGGTCTAAAGGGATAGAAAAGGATAAAAGGAAATAGAAGAAATGAGATGTATAGCGAATGAAGTAACTTCAAGAAAAGGGGGAAGAAAAACACCCCAAACCTAACAACCTAAAATAAATAAACCATCACTGAAAGCCAGAAAAAATCAAGCATTTCAGAACTTAGGTCAAAAATCACTGAAATAAGTAAACAAAAAAAGATATAATAAAAAAATCCAGCAATTTGCCAAAAAAAAAAAAAAGATAATACCAGAATTGAAAACATAAATAAGGAGAGCTAAACAAAGGTTAAAAAAACTACCACCTTAGAAGAAGCAAAAACCTCCTAAGAAAACTTTTTATGAAAAAGAACCACATAAAATTGCAGATGAAAACAACAATCAAAAGCACTACTGTCACCAGGACACCAACAGTTTAAAACCTGAAGAAGCATTTTTTAAACAAAAACTGAACGTCAGAAACGCATGATTCCCATATCCAAAAAAAAAAGAACAATAAAACCAGATGGTTAAAGCAGAAAACTTAAAAATACAATCCAAGACCTCCATTTTGAAAAGAAAGAATACTGATCACCAAAGTAGAGATTACAAAGAAACTGGTTTTCCTGAGAGAAGAAAACAGGATCAAGAAAGAAACTCACTCTTCTAATTAAAAGTAAGCAACAATGAGAAGCAGTAAATCTGAACAAGTGATGAACCACTCCAAAGACTGCAGCTTCTTAGCAAAATCATAAAACCATAAACCCCAGATCCAAGAGAAAACTACTAAATCTAATGAAAATGCCAAAAAACAAAAGAACCCATATCATCAGAAAACAAAAAATAAAAAATAAACATTTTTGAGAAGAAAGGAGATCATAAACTCAAAAAGAGGCATTAAGAAAACAGTAAGGTAAAAGTGCGTTTAATGGATGAAACATTAACCAGATAAACTACAGAAAACTAGGAACACAGGCCCAAACCCACCCAGAAGAAGCAGAAAACCTCCCAAAAACCCATTTTTATAACACAAACATATATCTGACACCTGTATATCGAAGTAGAAAACCTTAAATCAGATGAATGAGGTGAAAACTAAAAACCCAAATGCAAAAGCCCCTTCTTTTTAGGAAAAGATCTTAAAAATCTAGAGAGTACCATAATACATCTACCTAACATATAAAACAGGAATCTACAGAACATCAGCACACATTACATAAATAGAATAAACCCAGCAAAAACATGAGAACCCATAGCTAAAACCATCATAAAAAATCTCAAAAAAATAATTATAACAAAAACAGAAACGTGTGATCCAAATTCCAAAATACAACAAAAACCAGATAAACACACCAAAACCCAAGAAAATATATCAAAAATAGCAAAGAAAACGCAACAGAAGATAAATCTACAAAGTCTACACACCAAAATCCTATTTTGCTATATTGAAAATTTAAAAAAAAAAGGCTCCAATAAAAAAAAAAAACCATTAATCTACTACAGATTTGGAGAGAACCCACTTACATAAACTTCGTCCCAAAGGATCCGTGAAAGTCCTTGAGTGTAACCATGAAGATCTCTGCATTTTGAGCAACTTCCTCATATGTAGCAACTGGTGAAGGATAAGACTTGTTACTTCCTGAATATTCAGCCAAAAAATTAAAACTTGTTAGTGTCTGAATCTTCTTTTCCTCCTCTTTGTATCAGATGGTGATGGTGGTGATGGAAGAACAGTAGTAGAAGTAGTAGTAGTTGTTGTGATGGTGGTAATGGTACCTGTTGTTGGGTTTTTTGAGATATGGATAGACATTTTAATCAAAGGTAAAGGAGAGATGACAGAAATAGGAAAAAAAAAAATTAAAAATAAAGAGGATGATTTTTCCTAAGTTTGTTTCTAAAGAGAGTTATATTTGGGATAGAAAGCCAGAGGTACACAAATCACAAACAACACTTAGGAGGAAAAGTGATGGATGTCAAGAGAGATAAAAACCAGAATTTTGATTTTTTTGAAGATGGAAAGAAAGAGTTGGGGTAAGGTTAAAGCAAGATGGTATCTCTTTACTTTCTTTTATTTTATTTTTCTTCAGTCAAAGGTAGAAAACAAATTATAATAATTTATTAGGACAACTGTGGTGTTCTTACTTATATCTTACCTGCTAGTTTGTCACACCAAATATTGCCACGTGGCATTCTTTTTTTTTTTTTGGGGCCCACTGGTCCATGAATGTTTGGTCATCTCTTAGATGAATCTACTTCCTAAAAATCATGCTGATAGCCATTGGATTTAAGATTTTTTTATTATGGGCCTGAATCCATGGTTTTCGGCCCATTGTACTGTTTACAAAGCCTGTGATGAAAAAAATTATCAAATCCAACGGTTAGAATTATCTATCAAGATGAATTTTGGCGTGTAAGTTCATCAAGTGGTGGACTAATAGTCATGGGTCAGTGGCCCAAAAGTATGGCATATGAAAATATTTGGTGTGACCAACATGCAAGACAGGTATTAGTGATAAACACATCAAGTTTTTTTTTTTTTTATTAATATTATTATTATTATATAAATAAAGAGATAAAATAATAGAATGCTTAATATAGACTCAAAATTGGAATTACATGACCCAAGCAAGGTCCTTTGTCTACCAGGATCTTACATACACTAGGGAACACGTGCGATGCACGTGTACCTTATACGTGGTACACTCTTAGAGATCACTGACCTATCAATGTTTAGCTCATCCCTAGGTGGACCTAGATGCAAAAAATCAGCCTGATTAGTGACTTTTAAGGATTTGATTGGATTCAGTCTTCATGGATTGATTTTTAACTGTAGATTTCGAGCATTATTTGGGGTACTCAAAACCAACGGCTTGAAATCACTAATCAGATTTCCATCGGTTGATTATTAGCCATAGATTTTGGCTGATATTCTGTATATAGGTCCACCTAAGGATGGTACAAACATCTATACGGCCAGTGGTCTTTAAGATTGCGCCACTTAGTTTATACTACGGTGGTGCCACGTCTGGGCGAAGGACAATTTGAACGAAGCCGTGTGAAGGGGCCTACCCCAACCTAGGTTTTGGTTTTAAAGTAGAGCGACATTCAATGATGTAAGGTTTTGGCTTTGAAGTAGATAGGCATTTAATTGAAACTTCCGCGTGGACGTCAACCCTGGTTTTGACTTTTTATATAACTGACCGTTTGGATCTTTGGCACATCCCTAGTTGGATCAAGGTACCAAAATTCAGCCTGATTAGTAATTTCTATTCATTGGATTAGAATCGTATTCATAATTTATTTTTAACTGTAGATTTTGAGAATTAATTAGGTTACTCAGATCCAAAGGTTAGAAATCACTAATCAGGCTGATGTTTGGTATGTAATTACACGTAGGGATGGAACAAACATCCATACGATCGGTGTCCTCTAACAATGTGCCATGTGGCTCATATTGTAGTCTGTCATAAACTTACTTTATTTTTTTTTAATTATCAGCACGTGAGATGAGAGGAAGATTTTACCATTTTTTACCTTTTTTTTTTCGTTTTTTCTTCAATACATGACGTTTATAGGTGA
The DNA here is from genome assembly GCA_035048495.1 of Euptelea pleiosperma. NCBI lineage: Eukaryota > Viridiplantae > Streptophyta > Magnoliopsida > Ranunculales > Eupteleaceae > Euptelea > Euptelea pleiosperma. The sequence continues at coordinate 9,050,578 of CM068541.1, read as the reverse complement.
GGTGCTTGTGAAGCCCGCGACCTCGCCCAACCCAGGTTTTGACTTTATAATAGTATAGTCTGTATAGATAGATATAATACAATTAATTGATGGGCTACTAATTAAAAGCCCAGCCCAAATATTATATTGATCGACTTTCCTTAACCATTCGATCTATTACCTACTTCTCAACGGATGATGAAACCATGCCAATGGTGAAGGAAGGAAAAAAAATTGGATTTAAAACCTTTGCTTATGGCTCATTGGATCTATGCTTCGGTTCAGACTTCAGAGTAAGCAATTGTTATCTTTGCAAAACAGAAAAAGACTTCGATTCAGAACCATTCTTTTGGGCCCACTGACCCCATGAACGTTTGGCTAACCCATTGGTGGACCTAGCACCAAAAATCGATCTGATTTGTGATTTTCTAGCCATTGGATTTGAGCATTTTTCATCATGGGCTTGGAACTATTTATGGGATTATTCATTTAGCCCATAATTAAAATGCACAAATCCGATGGCAAGAAATCACCAGTCAAACTGATTTTTGGTATGTAGGTCTATCGAAGGGTGAGCCAAACATTCATGGGTCAGTAGGCTTGAAAGAGAGCATTTGGGATAAATCCAGTCCAGATCAGGGGACCCCTCTCGGGAGTCATGTGATTGATTGTGGATTCTGAGAATCAGCGGTGGTTGATAGCGCTGAGTTGGCATTCACTTTTTGCCAGTGCTCAACTACCATTGAATTCGTGAAATCCACGGCCGAGCACATGATTTCAGAGAGGGGTCAGATAAAAAGGGGGTCCTCGGAGCCTGAGCATTGTCAAACTCAAAACGGAACCTTTAATTTGCCTACTTTTTCTTTGGGTGAGTTAGCTTACCTTTGTGTCACATAATAATAAATGAGTTAGGATAAATATACACTCAATTGCTACATCCAGTGGTGGCCCCACATAGAGATCGTGTTAGATAATCCAACCGCATCTTGAGTTGTCCTCATCATGATGATCCTCATTATCCAAAATCGATCCACTCTAACATTGTTAACCATACGAAAAGTTGATATAAAGTAACGGTTCAATTCGATGGTGTAGATTTGTCAAATTCAAAATGTTAGACTGGACTCTAAATCATAGTTTTAAAACGGCCGTTTAAACGTAACGCCCCAAGCCCGTTTCCGTTAAAACCCTTTAAACACGTTTTATCGGTTTAGAAAAAAACGACCGTCTTTTGTTTTAACGGCCGTTAAAATCATTTAAACAGCCGTTTAATTCTGAAAAATTTTGTGGAAAAAACGGCCGTTAAATCCTTTTAATTCCGTTAAAATCCGCTTAATTTCCATTAAAATCTTTTTTTTTTTTCAAATTTCAAATTTTGAATTTCAGCGCCATTTTTTCCGTTAAAACCAGTTAAAATCCGTTTAATTCTATTTTTTCCCGTTTTCTTTCATTTTTGCCCCTGGCCATTTCAATCCGTTTTAACGGCTGTTTAAACGGTTTAAACTGTAATGCCCCCAGTCCGTTTAACCGTTAAAACGGCCTCCTTTAAACCTTGCTCTAAACCATGGTTTAAAAAACCGCCGTTACGGATTCGGACCCCACCTGTTATGTTATGTACAGTATATAACGAACAGCCATTTTTTAATTTTTTGAAAATAACACCCATTATAACGAAAATAACAACCGTTATTATTTGAAAAAAATTGTTAAAAATACACCCGTTATTTCCCTTATAAATTTTATTAAAAAATTGAAATTGAAATTTTGAATTTTAGTGCAGTTATTTTCCCTTCTTTCATTATTTTCATTATTTTCGTTTTTCTGTTTTTGCCCAATTGCTTTATAACGGAAAAATGGTAACGCCTCCAGTCCATTATACCGTTATAACGGCCCCTTTTAAGCCTTTGTCTGAACAACTCAATGTATGGTTGGATTGTCTAACACGATCTTCATGTGGGCCCATCACCGAGTGCAGAATTCGGGTGGAAGAATTAGGTGTAGATTTATCCTAATTAATAATAAATTACTAGGTTAAGATAAAGACTTATATTTTTTTATTTTTTCTTTATTTTTATTAGTTTCTTTCACATTGAGAAGTCTATTTATTTAATGGAAAAAAAAAAAAAAAAGACTGGGCAAAAGGACTTTGAAAATTGTGACATCTTAATCAATAGCATTAAACAATGTTGGTGGATTGGTTGAGATAATTAGTGCTGCCATTGCGACCTTTTAGGTGTATAGGCAAATGTAATATACTACTCATATAGACCTTAAGAACGATCTACCATAAGGGTGGACCCACCATTTCGAGTATTTGATCCATCACATTCTCTTTGACGGTCAAGAAAATATGGTGATGACCCGAAAACACACAATCAATAAAAATGGATGGTTACGAATTTACGATATCGTTTTGGTCCATATTAGTTTAGTTGAATTGTTGACCCCACTGCTCTGCATAATGCATCACATGTAATGCTGTGTTTTTTGTGTTTTTTTGTTGGCAGGAGTTATGGTATGCCCAAGCCCAACGGGGCAAGTTGTGCGTCGTTGGGCTTGGGCATACCATAACGCCTGACCTGGAATCGAAAACACCGGTTCTGGTTTCACATTTTGGGAACCGACTAAAAATGAACTGGCACTGGAACAAAACCGAAACTAACAGTTCCGGTTCCAGGTAGTTTGGTATGGATCCAAAATCGATATAGTGTTAATATTGTAATATTATCAAGATTGGAACCAATATACCCAGAACCGGAATCGAAACCGAGCAGAACCAATTGGTTGGTTCTGGTTTTGGAAGAATCATTTTGAGAATCGGAACTGATAAGAACCGACATAATTGGTTCCTGTTCTGGGCACCTTAGGAACCGAATCGGAACTGACCCGTTGACACCCCTAGTCGTGTGTCCAATGTCCACTTGGGAAAATCAATGGTCACAGCTTTCTAACAGCTGGTGACTCTGGTGTAGGTTGCCAATGGTTGGACTTGAGTCACAAGTATTATACCCAGACCCAATCTGATTGGGGCCCAAACCCATTTAATCAGGCCCACGTCGGTAATCAGGTCATCGACACCCCTACGACCAGGTTATTGATCGGGCTTGACTATTGGAAATCGGTACCATGTAGACATGATATGATGAGGGGCCCAACCCGGTTGATCAGGTCTGGGTCTGCTGGGTAATCGGGTAATCAAGTACCCATTAACACCCCTAGCTACTCTCGTACTCTGGATCCAGTCCGTTTTTCATATAGATTTGAGGGCAATGAAACGGGTAAGGAACACTTCCTAATTATGTTAATTTGTTCTTCCTTTGGAGAATCCAAAATCGATATAGTGTTAATATTGTAATATTATCAAGATTGGAACCAATATACCCAGAACCGGAATCGAAACCGAGCAGAACCAATTGGTTGGTTCTGGTTTTGGAAGAATCATTTTGAGAATCGGAACTGATAAGAACCGACATAATTGGTTCCTGTTCTGGGCACCTTAGGAACCGAATCGGAACTGACCCGTTGACACCCCTAGTCGTGTGTCCAATGTCCACTTGGGAAAATCAATGGTCACAGCTTTCTAACAGCTGGTGACTCTGGTGTAGGTTGCCAATGGTTGGACTTGAGTCACAAGTATTATACCCAGACCCAATCTGATTGGGGCCCAAACCCATTTAATCAGGCCCACGTCGGTAATCAGGTCATCGACACCCCTACGACCAGGTTATTGATCGGGCTTGACTATTGGAAATCGGTACCATGTAGACATGATATGATGAGGGGCCCAACCCGGTTGATCAGGTCTGGGTCTGCTGGGTAATCGGGTAATCAAGTACCCATTAACACCCCTAGCTACTCTCGTACTCTGGATCCAGTCCGTTTTTCATATAGATTTGAGGGCAATGAAACGGGTAAGGAACACTTCCTAATTATGTTAATTTGTTCTTCCTTTGGAGAATCCAAAATCGATATAGTGTTAATATTGTAATATTATCAAGATTGGAACCAATATACCCAGAACCGGAATCGAAACCGAGCAGAACCAATTGGTTGGTTCTGGTTTTGGAAGAATCATTTTGAGAATCGGAACTGATAAGAACCGACATAATTGGTTCCTGTTCTGGGCACCTTAGGAACCGAATCGGAACTGACCCGTTGACACCCCTAGTCGTGTGTCCAATGTCCACTTGGGAAAATCAATGGTCACAGCTTTCTAACAGCTGGTGACTCTGGTGTAGGTTGCCAATGGTTGGACTTGAGTCACAAGTATTATACCCAGACCCAATCTGATTGGGGCCCAAACCCATTTAATCAGGCCCACGTCGGTAATCAGGTCATCGACACCCCTACGACCAGGTTATTGATCGGGCTTGACTATTGGAAATCGGTACCATGTAGACATGATATGATGAGGGGCCCAACCCGGTTGATCAGGTCTGGGTCTGCTGGGTAATCGGGTAATCAAGTACCCATTAACACCCCTAGCTACTCTCGTACTCTGGATCCAGTCCGTTTTTCATATAGATTTGAGGGCAATGAAACGGGTAAGGAACACTTCCTAATTATGTTAATTTGTTCTTCCTTTGGAGACTGTAACCTCAAAGCTCTTTGGAAAATAATTCAAATTGAGAAGAACGTTCAGTCAAATCCATCCTCTTAAAAGAAGGTTACAGTCAAATCCTGAGGTGCAGAAGCTCCCTCTTCATGGTGTTGGTTCAGCTTGTTTATTTGATTTCCTTGATTATTTCCCTTCCAATTCTTCTTTTTGGGTAAAGAACACTTCCTAATTATGTTTGTCAGACTTTATTGTGTATTTAGTTGATCACATATGAAAGCTATCTGTGTGGACAGCTTGGACTCTCTCTCTCTCTCTCTCTCTCAGGTGGGGCCCACATGGAGATCATGTTATCTCTATATATATATCTCCTAAATGAGGCTATACCCATTTCTTACATTAAGTGGTGGGGCCCACATGGAGAATCCAACCATACATTGACTTTTTATCATCACCGCCAAAAATAAGTCCATTTCGGTGTTTCTAACCACATAAAAAATTGACCTAAAGTTATGGTTTAATTGGATAGTTCAGATTTTTTTAAATTAAAGTTAATTTTTTATGAGGTTAGGAATGTCAATATACATGTAGCTAGGCCCAAGCCTGGCCAGACCCATATATACCTCTATCATTTCAGGCCCAAGCCCATCCCATAAATAGCTATAACGACCCAGCCCTTCAGTTTTTGGGCCAGACCTAAGGTAACTTTTATATAAATTTAAGGGCTTTTTTGCTTTAACCCCTTACTTTATTGATGCAATTTGCATTGCACCCAATGTTTTTAAAATATTTGCGTCTCACCCTTTGACCATGGTCAACGTCATTGACCATAGACAGTCTCTGGATGGATATCTCAATATTTTTAAAATGACTATAATGACCTTGGGTGAGACACAAATATTTTAAAAACATTGGGTGCGATGCAAATTGCATCAATAAAGCAAGGGGGACAAGCAAAAATTCCTTTTTCTTTTTTAGATTTTTTTTTCTTTTTTAGATTTTTTTTTTCTTTTAAGGATTGTGAGATCAAAACCTTTCTTCATTTACTTGGCCCAACCGTAGGTGGACCAATAGAACAAAAATTAATCTGATTATTAATTTTTGAGCATTGGATTAGAGTCATTTTCCTGGGTTGATTTAATCCGTAGAATTTGAGCATTATTTGGGGTACAAAGATCCAATGGTTTGAAATCACTAGTCATGCTGATATTTGGTATGTAGCTCCACCTAGAGATGGGCCCAACATCCGTACGGTTAGTGACCTCTAAGAGTGTGCCACATGGCTCATATTTTGGCCCCCGTCATCATTGATGAGGGACATTATTGTGCTTAACAACCTGTGAAGGTGACTTCCTTTTATCAAGGTTTAAAGAGGACCATTATAATGGATTGGGGGCGTTACCGTTTTTTCCGTTATAAATAAAAAATGCTTAGCGGCAAAAATGAAAAAAAAAATAGAAAAAATGGCTCTGAAATTCAAATTTTGAATTTTAAAATTTCAAAAGCAAAAAATAACAGGAAAAAAAATGTCCATTTTTTTTCTCAATCTTTTCTAGAAATTAACTGTCACTATAACGGAAAATAACGGTCCATAACGTAACGGGGAAGGTCTGAATCCGTTATAACGGCTATTATTTTCGTTATAACGGCCTTTTTTAAACCTTGGCTCTTATAAGTCACAATCCTCCAAACAAATAAAACCTTGAAAAATTTATATAAAAAAAAAACCTAAAAAAAAATGAAATTTTGCTTGTCCCCCTTACTTTATTGATGAAATTTGCAGTGCACCCAATGTTTTTAAAATATTTGCGTCTCACCCAAGTCATTATAGTCATTTAAAAAATATTGGGATGTCCATCCGGAGACTGTCTATGGTCAATGGCGTTGACCATGGTCAAAGGGTGAGACGCAAATATTTTGAAAACATTGGGTGAGATGCAAATTGTATCAATAAAGTAAGGGGGTAAAGCAAAAAAAGCCCTAAATTTAAACTATGTTGACCCGTTTTCTAATGGGCCATAAAATATTGCTAGGCCTGGCCCATCGTGCCTATCAATGCAGCCCAAGCCATTCGCCAGGCCAAAAGCCCATTAACACCCTACCAACTCTACACATAAATAGCCTTCGCTCATGATCTTTGTGGATTCAATCAAAGAGCTTGGGATCATAGCCGTTGCTGGAGGTAGCTAAGATGTAGTGAGCCACTATGTAACATCCCCTAAAATGTCACGTGGCATTGACCTCACCTAATGGAAATTCATAGTTTCAACTTGTACTTTCATATGCACACTGACCTTGAACGTTTGGCCAACCTCTTGGTAGACCTACACACCAAAAATCAGCTTGACTGGTATTTTTCTAACCGGTGGAACTTCCATCTTGCCTTCTCTTTTCTTTTTCTTTTCTCTTTTTTCTAAGTTGAGTCCGTCTAGAGCTACACCCATTTCTTACATCCATGGAGATCATGTTGGACGATCCAACCGCACAGTGTGTTTTTCATACTATGGTTACCCTCCTCACAAAAAATCAAGAAATTTCGACATTCATAACCTCATGAAAAATTGGCTTTAATTTAAAAAAATCAGACCAACCAATCAAACCAATAGGTCCAATGATCATCATGGCAAAGAAAACTCAATGTATGATTGGATTGTCCAACTCGGTCTCCATGTGAGCCCCACCCGGGGGTGTAAGAAATGGGTGTAGCTCTAGATAGACTCTTCTGAGTTAACTTGCCAATAAAGCTGCAGTGCCAAGTTGTCATTTTGCCAAGTTTGTAAGGTTTGTGAGTGTTGATACCACGACCTAGGTTCGAAACCGCCTAACTATTGACCAGCTTGCCGACCAAGAAATAAATAAAAAAACTATTTTCTTGCCTGTATTTTACGCAAAGATAAATTACTTAAATTAAGATAAGGACAAAGGACTATAATATTTTATAATTTTTCTTTGATTTTATTATTCTATTTCAATTGAGAAATTTATTTATTTAATTATTTATTGGAGAAAGATCAGGAAAAAGGACTTTGAAGATTGTGACATCTTAATCAATAGCTTTAAATAATATTGTATTAAATAATATATTGGTGGACTGGTTGTTGAGATAATTAGTGCTGCCATTGGGACCTTTTAGCTGTATAAGTAAATGTATTGTACTATTTGCATAGACCTTAAGAACAGTCTACCATAGCATGTTAGCGATTCGGCATACGGTAAAGATTCGGAACGGGAAAAATTCAAGTTTAATTCGGTTTCAGGATATAAAACTTTGGTCACTTTTGAAGTGTTATATTCGTTTATACCAAGGTTTAAAGGAGGCCGTTTTAACGGTTAAACGGACTAGGGGCGTTACCGTTTAAACCGCCGTTAAAACGGATTGAAATGGCCAGTGGCAAAAATGAAAAAATAGAATTTAACGGAATTAAACAGAAAAAAATGGCATTGAAAATTGAAATACAAATTTTGAAATTGAAAATTGAAAAAAAAATAGAATTTAACGGAAATTAAACGGATTTAACGGCTATTTCACAAAAATTTCAGAATTAAACGGCTGTTTAAACGATTTTAACGGCCGTTAAAATATAAATATAAAAAAAACATTCAAAAATGATAAAACGTGTTTAAACGGTTTTAACGAAAATGGGCTTGGGGCGTTACCGTTTAAACATCCGTTAAAACCGTTTAAACGGCCATTTTTAAAACCATGGTTTATACGACCATTTAATACGTATTTATTTATTTTTTTAAAACAAGATTCGTGTATTAAACACGAATAATACGCGTTTTATTCGTCTAACTTAAAATTCAAAAATATATCTAGGACTGCAACTTGGACGCCTAACGTTGGGCTCTGGTTGGGTTGGTCCCTTCAGTATGCAGGTTGAGGTTTTGGGCATATATATATTAGGGTTAGGGTTGCCGGACAAACACGATCTCTTCTCTCCCCCTTCCTCCTCTAATTGAATAAAGAAATTTTTATATGTATTTTTATATTAAAAATTAATATAAAAAATATTTATTACCTTTTCCAAGCAAAAAAAAAAAAAAAATTGAGTAATTTACCAACCCAATCAAGTTGGGCTTGAGTTGGAAATTCTAGGCCCGACCTAGGATTGGGTTGGGCTTGGGAGTTGGGATCACAAGCTTGAAGATAGGGTTGGGCACGGGCTGACCCCAAACCCGACCCAACACCAAGTTGTAAGCCCTATGTATATCTCTGCAATCGAAACGCATATCTCGGCAACCGAAAAACTTTTCAAAACTGCCATTTGACACCGACCTATGGATGTTTGGCACACGTACTCATGATGAACCTGCATGCCAAAACTGCCATGTGGCACCGACCATGGATGTTTGGCACACCTCATGCCGAAAGCTAGCATGATTCATGAGTAACCCTAAAAAACTCTAATCAACGGTTAAAAATCAACCCTTGAAAAAACTCAAATGCAACAGTTACAAATCACCAACCAAGCTGATTAAGTCCAACTTGAGATGTGGGCAAAATCGAGTAAAGCCTCTCACAACGTTTGCTTCTGTCATAACGCATAATACGAGCTACGTGGCATACGCTTAGTGACTCTGAACTTATGGATGTTTGTCCAGTCCCTCGGTGGACCTCTAAACCAGAAATCAGCCTGATTAGTGATTTCCAAGCTACTCGATTGAAGTTAATTTCATGGGTTGACTGTAACGGCAGGAATATGAGCGTTATTTGGTGCAAAGATCCAAAGGTTCCTATTCACTAATCAGGCTGATTTTTTGGTCTATAGGTCCAGTGAGAGACTGGCCAAACGTCCATACAGTCATTGTCCACTAAGATTGTGACACGTGTCTTGTATAGGGCGTTGTGACAGAAGCATCTCTTAGAACGCTGTGACAAAAATTTTACTCTCAAATCACCAATCCAGCTGATTTCTGTCTGTAAGTCCAACTTGGGCAAAATTTCGATCACAGCGTCTGACAGATGATTCTGTCACAATGCAAAATATATGACACTTGGCACGCTCGTAGTGGACGTAGATCGTATGGATGTTTGGCCGACCCCTAGGTAGGCCTATAAACCAAAAATCAGTCTGATTAGTGATTTAAAACCTTTAGGGCTTTGCACCCAAATAATGCTCGAATTCGTACTGTTAAAATCAACCAATGAAAATAACTTTAATAGAATCTCTTAGGAATCACTAATAAGGCTGATTTTGGTTTATAGGTCCATGAGGGACTGTACAAACATCCATACGGTTAGAATCCACTAAACATGTTCCACGTGGCCTTGTTTTTTGCGTTGGCACAGAAGCATCTGTTAAAATTCTGCGATAGAAGTTTTACTCTTTGGGATGGGGGCAAACATCCAATACCAACAATTGTCCTTGAGTCATCAAAGATTTAGGGTTATGAGTCAAACATACGTCAGTGAGCCAGCATGAGTGCGCCACATGACAATTTTGCGCGGTCGAAACGCAAAGTACACCCAAGTTTTTCTCGGATATTATATGCTTTTCCAACTAGATCTGCATCAAAAGAAAAAATTTAGCCTACGCTAAGTTTCCCGTGGATCTGTATACTACATAAAAACATGCGACTTGGCACATTCTTTTTGGTCCAGTGACTTATGAATTATTGGTTCACCACTTGATGGACTTGGAAACCAAAAATCAGCATGATTGGTGAATCGACCAAATAAATCTGAGCATCCACAAAAAGGCTCAAATCCAACGGACATAAATTATCATAGAAAAAAGTTCAAATCCAATAGCTACAGATCACCAATCAAGCTGATTGTTGTCATGTTTAAGTCCATCTAATGGTGGGTCCATCACTAATGGGCTACTGGGCGACAAGGAAAGAAATTTATGCGCTCGAAGCGAAATATGCTCCACATAATAAATTAATACAGCGAATCATATTTTTCTTATTCTTTTTGCCTTTAAAAAAAGATATAATCTTCTTTCTTGCCCTCCAAGTAAAGCACCTCCGTTGTCCTCCATATAATATGCTTATTGCGATCAGCAACACAGAGAGGGGGAGAAAGAGAGAAGTGATGACTGCGGGTCATCTTGATGTCCCAGACGTCCAGAAAGGAGACGACAATGGCGTGCTTGATAGAGGATTAACTGAGAAATCCCCGGCGGAAATGGAGTCGGCTGAAGAACAGGTATTGAAATACATGGCAGATCTTGGAGTTTCTGAAGTCATAGGATTGGGTAGCATGGGAAATCAGTCAACTAGGGATGTGTGGTGAAGAGAGCAATGGAATATTGTATATTCCATGCCTTGACATGGATGGGGTGCGCATCCTACCCTCAACCTCTATCACACGGTTCTACCGCATTCGATTTTATTGTCAAAAGTCGAAGGATGGCTCAGCATAGATGCTGTCAAAATCAAAATATGGTATCTTCGTAGATGAAGCACCACCATTTTGAAAATGGGAAGAAATTTGCATCAAACACTGCATCTGCTTCCAATTTTTTTTTTTTTTTTTCGTTTACATGTTAAAATTGAAGCGGATAGATGAAGCTTCTTTTTAATTAGTATAAGAGAAACTTATATTTAGTACATCTTTGATGAATCCCCAAATCCATTTGCCTGTCTCCTTATTAATTTCTTTAATTTTGCTTCTAGTTTTTTTTTTCTTTCTCATTTTTTTTTCCATTTTTGGTAAAGAACACTTCCTTAATTAGGTCTTTCATGAACACTAGATCATGGGACTGATGGAAGGGGGAAAACCTAATAAAGATTGGACCTTTTCTTTGTCATCAAAGTGGGTGTTAAGATTGGATCCAATGTTTGAAGATTCCACCGAGTCCCCAGAGTAGAGTTAACTCAGTAAACTCGATTCGGGTAGAAATTTTTGACTCGGTAACCCTAGAAATATTAAATCAATAGATTTTAGGTTTAGAATAAGAAAAAAAAAAACACTTTCATTCAGATGATTTCTAATGAAAACTAGCACCAGTAGATTTGACTAACAATCTATGATTTGTATTTTATCAATGTGGTTAGGGATTAAAAAATTCATTATATAGGAGTCGTTTATACGTATGTTTTAAAACTCGTCGAGTCGAGTTGACTCGCCGTACAAACTCGGATTTGTAGGACTCGTGAAATTGAATTGGAAACTCGATCGAGTTTAAAGACTGAGTTGACTCGAAACTCTTTTTTTTTTAATTTCTAAATGTTTTCAGTATTTCTTTCTATATTTTATGATTTTTCAAAGTTTTTATATATTAAACATTTAATAATTAATTTAATGACTCACATCGATGTGACTCGACCCAATGATTTCAGCTCGACTTTCGAGTTAAACTCAGTTTATAATCGAATGGTTAAGATTAATTGATAAGATAATTTATTATTTTAAGTGGTTTGTAATACTAATCAACTAAGATGAATGGAGCAAATTTTCGCAGGCCTCGGGACATCAAACTTTGATGTCCCCCTCCCAAAATGTCTGACAAGTACCCCTTTTTTTCCACTAACCAAGGGCTTACCAGGGTTGAGTTAAGGGATTGGGGTATTTGTCAAACATTTTTGGGTGGGGAGACTTCAAAGTTTGACCCCCCCAGGCTAAGTATGGGAAATTCCAAAAGCACCCCAGAACAAAAATTAAAAACAAAAAAACTCGAAGCACCTCTATCCCTCTTCGTCTTTACCTCCCCTTCTCTCCCTCCCCACCTCTCTCTCTCTTTCCCTTCACCATTCTCTCTCTCTCCACCATTCTCTCCCTCTCACGCCCTCTCCAACTCTCTCCCTCACCTTTCTCAACTCTCTCTCCGTCTCTTTTTAAAAAGGCCCCACAATAGTGCGGTGCCGTGGGCTACACAGTCCCTACAGTTTTTAATACTGTGGGGGCTAAACACACACACACACAGACGATATAGTGGTGGGGTGAGGGGGTGCAAATAGAATTTCCCCAATAATATAAGTATTTTAGTTCTACTTCCTGGAACACCATATGTTTCCCTCTTATGTTTATCATCTCTTACAAGAGAACTTTCTATCTATTGAAAAGAAAACAATAAGCTCTCCGATTTTGCAATGGACTTAAGGGAATGCTACGGAGCCTAAGGGGAGAGGAAGAGATAGAAAGGGTGGCAACCACCGGTTGAGAGAGAGAGAGCAACGCCCATCTCGTGTAGGCACAACTGAGGTCGTCAACTGCTTGGACTTATTACTAGATCAAGGTCAGCAACACATGATCATGATTGCTAGAATAACGCCCTTTGCAACAAGGTTTTTTTTTAATGGTTCTGTGCTAACTGAAACTTGAAAACGAAGAAGAAAAAATTTAAATCGAATAAGGTAGACTCGACGAGTTGGCTCACAACTTGATCAATTCTTACAGCCCATTTTAAGTAGAGCCAACCCGAAATTGAGTGAAGTCAACTCGATTGAGTTTCTAGTTGACTCAATGAGTTTTAAAATAGTGATTGGATCCTATGGTTTCATATCTCTTATATCTTCCTAGTAGGAAAGCTAGGATATAACTATTAAGTTGACTTTCTTAAATGAGTTAGGAAAGAAAGATGAGAAAATGTTGGAATTTCTTTTAGCACTTCAAGCCCTCGTGCAATTGGAAACCCATAAAAAGTAGGGCATTAAATGGGTCGGATCCGGGTTGAAGATAGGGCTTAACAATTAGGTGTGTTTTTATCCAGGCTTGGGGTGGTCACCAATTACATTGCTGAGTGCAACGCGATTGTGGCAGGTGTTGACTTAACATCTTCTATGGTGGAAGAATATTTGGATTGAATCAGATTCAGAGCCCACCATCAAATCTTTCAAGAAATATGACGTTCTATGGATGGTAGAGTCAAGTGGAATTTAATCAAAACTTGCCTCGATTGGATCTACTTTAGCTCCATTTAAAGGGAGGTCAATTTTGGAGCTGATCGTTGTGCTAAACTTGCTTCCTCTTTGAGTTGTTGGTCCTCTCAATGGTGGGATGGGAGACCTCCTTTTCTCAAATCCACTGAGGACCCTTCCAAAACATACCCTCTTCTATCTTTTGGGGTTTCTATATGATCCCCTTTTCTCTTGTATTCTTCTTCTCTTTTTTAATATATATTCATCATTTAGCAAACAAAAGGTAGAAATAGAACTAGATCTAACTTTGAATAACATGATCCTTTTTTTTTTTATCTAGATTCAACTTGGATCCATGACACATTATTTGAATCCGAACCATAATCCATATGAAAATATCTGGATCCAACTAACATGTTGAATATAGGTCGTATATGGATCTGATCTGCTGCAAACTGACAAATTCTAATAAAGACCCAAGTCCAAAACACAGTACCGACCGATCCGAATTCCAAATACCAAAATCTAAATTTGACAATAACCCAAATGGAATTAATTTCCGTATTCCATTATCATTAAGATCCCATCTCAACAATCCACACCGCAAAATACAGTTGGAATCAGGGTAGGTTATGCCACATTTCATACCCTAACAACAAGGGGCATTAGCTGACACTGAATAACCAAAATAAAACACAAATAATTTACATGCAAGCGAATTCTCATCCAATGTTCGAAAACCGTCGGATGAAACCAGGCGGGCTATACCTTAAGGCCATTAAGGCAGTCGCCTTAGACCCCTAGGTGAAAGAAGGCCACCAGCTAGGTCCCACTAACCACATGGTTTTTTAGCCCACCCCCTTTTTGGATATACAAACCAAAAATCAACCTGATTGATTATTTCTAGCTATAGATTTTAGTACTTTTTAGGGCATTAAGATTCTAGCGGTTGGATTCAAGCATTTTTTTTGGGTAGTAAATCCCATGGCTAGAAATCATCAATCAAGCAGATTTTTAGTGTGTTTATCCACCAATATATAGGTGGGCTGAACGTCAATATGGGCCCAAAAAATGATCTATGTAGGGCCATAAGAGTCCTATGCATCGACTGCACGGGACTCATCTACATCTAAAAAAGCATACACACAAATAAAAGAAGAGGAGAAAAAAAGGATAGTGAGTTTAAAGAAACAATGGAAGATTACATTTTTCAAGGACTCTTTAAGCGGAACACAATCCTCCCAACTATACACACAAATAACAGTCTCTCATGACCGTTGGATTCAGTCAAAGAACTTGGGATCATAGCCGTTGCTGGAGGTGGCCAGGATGTAGTAAGCCACTATGTGACCAATGGAGCCCCAAGCGAGCACATCAACGATGTTGAACCCAACTGGGTCGTTAGATTTGAGGAGACTAACGTATTCTTTGGCTCTAGTATCACCAGCCTCGAAGTGGGTCATCCCATTCTGCTCCGGTACCTGTTTCGCGACGTTCTCGCGCTGAAAGTTGAAGAAGACGAACCTCCCCAAGAAGAGAGAGAGCCCAGTGCTCAAGCTGATAACCAGAGATGCGTTTAGTTCAGCTCTAACTCCAAATTTAGAGGTGGGTCTGGTAAATTTAGTGGAGGTTTTGGAGGCCTTAGTGAGAGCAAAGAGGGAAGAGTCAGTGGGCTTGAGCGGTCTGAGGCCTTGGAAGGATTGGTGAGATGGGGTTAGTTGAGAATGTTTTTGGATGGTTGGTGTGAAGGTTGGAGTGGAGAACAAGGTGGAGGCCATGACTACTGAGTTAGTAAAGTTCAGTTTAGGTGCTGAGGGAATGTTTGGATTTTGGAAAAGTAAGGAGAAGAAATGTATAGATTTGTTGAAGAGATTGAGAGAGAGAGAGAGAGAGAGAGGAAGGCGTGGGAATGTGAGGAGGGGAATGAAGGGAGAAAGATTTTCTGAGCTGATGCGGTGGTTTTGATTGGGTGGTATTGGATAGGGGATTTTTGGCGCTCAACCAAACCGGAGTAGAACCGGGTCAGCAAAGTTGCTGACAATATGAATGAGCCAGGTGGCAATTGGCGTGCTCGTAGATATTTCTGACCGTATGGATGTTTGGTGCACCCCTAGATGGACATACAGACCAAAAATTAGCCTAATTAATGATATCTAAGCGTTGGGTTGACCAAAAATTAGCCTGACTAGTGAGATCTAAGCGTTGGATTGGAGTTGTTTTATGGGTTGAGTTTTAACCGTGGAATTTGAGTACTATTGACCATTATTTGGGGTACAAAGATCCAAAGGTTTGAAATCACTGATTTTTTGGTTCGTAGGTCCACCTATAGATTGGCCAAACATCCATACGGTAAGCGTACTCCAAGAGTTCTCCACGTGGCTCATATTGTTGTCGGTCAACAAAGCTATACTAATCTTAGTTAACATTGTTATTATAGTATAATTAAGATAGTTAAATCAAGAAGGATCCGTGGCGCAATGGTAGCGCGTCTGACTCCAGATCAGAAGGTTGCGTGTTCGATTCACGTCGGGTTCAATAGTTTTGATTTTCTTTTTCTTTTGTAAATAGTTTTTATATGCGTTGGTTTGGATGATATTATGTTTTTCTGAATTCTGATGTAAACCACGAAGAGTAATTAGGAAAACTTTCTACTCTTTTTTCACAGGTTAGAGAAAATCTCCAGAAGAATAGGGATGGCATTAGAGACAAAATTCAAAGGTTCTTCTTTTCATTTCTGTTTGAATCATTCAATTCATTTGTCCAATCCTTGCGCCTAAGATCCAAGGGAGGATTATAGCATGGTTTAAAAATCCCAATTTTAATGAAAATATCCCCCGTTATAACTGGTTCAGACCCCACCCAGTACGTTATGTACCGTTTTAACACCCAGAAAATAACGGCCTTTTTTTTAAAATAACGTCCATTATATAGCGACCATTATTTTTTGAAAAAAAAACTGCTAAAAACACCCGTTATTTTCTACTATTTCCATTTTTGCCGGTGCCTTACAGTCAAGGGTCGGGCTCAGGGGACTCCCTTTTTCTGCCCCCTCGTTTTTGTGTACTCAGCCGTTGGATTCAAAGAATCCAACTGTGGTTGTCAGCACCAAGCTGGCATCACTTGATTACTTTTTTCAGCTCTGTCAACCGTTGGATTCGTGAAATTCACAGCCAAGCATGCGAACACCAAGAGGGGTCGGAAAAAGGGTCAATTATAACGGAAAAAACAGTAACACCTCCAGTCGGTTATACTGTTATAACGACCCCTTTTAAACTTTGGATTATAGTATAGGAAGAGCTAGCTACTTCGGTTTTGTTCCGTTCCATCAGGTTCCATGTAATAAGCATCTTGGTGCATGTAAGCGAGATGCATCGAGCATAGGCGTTAAGCCAGTACGTGTATTTGGTTTCCGATCCTGTCAAATTTTGCACGAGAAGGAAGAAAAAAAAAATGAATAATCCCTTGAGATCGTTCCAGACAGCTGCAGAAAAATAGTACATGAAAAAGAAGCAGAGTTTTCCAAATATACGGAGATACCAAACCGATCTGAAGAAAAGATAGAATGGAGGTCTTTCCTTCTATGAAATGCATTTCTAGCCATCTGTACAACTCCTATTATACATCTCTAATGATACCAACCCACCCGCACTGGTAAATATCCAACATTATTGAGATAAAAAGGAACCCGAGCACGCTACAACTGCAGAACAAATCCTTTCTTTTGACCCTTTTCTGCTCTACAAGTAACATAATATGTTACTCATTGCTCATTCACACCAAGTACAAGAGCCATACCCACATGAAAGAATGGTATGGGGATATTGTTTGCAGGCATATCTCAGATTAGAGAGTCTAGGTATGAATAGTTCCGGCTCCGGCCGTACTGAAGGAGGCTACCATACGTCCGATCCCACACTCCTATGAAAAGGGACTCTGTATCTGGGCTGAAAGACACGCCGGAGATCTCACCAAAGAAATCAATTTCCTGCTGCTTCTCATACCCATTCTTTGCATCGAAGACATGCACAAAATCTGCAGGCTCCGCCATTGCCATGAACTGCCCGTCAGATGTGAAGCGTATCGATCGGATTGCTCCAAGATTGCCCTTAAGGACAGCCACCGACTTGGAAAGGTTCCTGGCATCCCAAACACGGCAGGTCTTGTCCTGGTTTCCGGTGGCAAAGGTGCGGCCATCGGGGTGCCATGCAGACGCAAATGAAAAATCTAAGTGCCCACATAGATTCGTGACCGTCTGCACAGATATAAGCCCCTAATTAGTAATCAGTTTCTTTTATTTCTTTCTCTTGTGATTTGAAAGGATTTGAGCTAACCCATTCAGATGCATGAGATTTGATTATCAACTTCAGAAGAAAAAAGGCAAGGATCCGTACCTTTCCAGTGTTAGAGTCCACCAGTATTGCATCAGGGTTGTCTCCAACAATGACAATGAGCTTACCATCAGGACTCAGAGAGGTGTGCTGTCAACAGGAAGAAACCATGAAAATATTGAATTATATATCCATTAGCGGATGGATGATGAGATTTATTTTTTTCTGGTTGATCATGGAGCCCCTAACAGATATTTATATTTAGAAGTGGTATTTTCATACAGCATCCTGATATGAAACTTAGTATTTCCCCGCACATCCTCCATAGTGCACAAGCAACTACATTCGGACTCACCAACCTTTTGGATCCACTTGCTAGATGAAGCATTAAATCAGCCCAATCTGATGGATTCTGGCCATCAGAGAAATGGAATTGCTTTTCTAAGATGATCTGATGAATCCTAACCATCATAGAAATTGCTTTTCTGGACCATTGGTTGGACATTCTAGGTACAAAATAATGTATTGGATAGATGAGACCATATGATTGCGAGCTAGGAGATCACTGTGGGGCAATGCTTAGAATGGGAGGATAATTAGTACAAAACGCTATTTTGAGATTTTAAAGAATCGACATCTTTTAAAAGGTCAGTCCAATTATAACATGACATTTTACTTTTAACAAGTCGGCATGTATCTCATGACATTTATGAGTATCATGCATGATGCCATGTTGTACTGCAAGCAGGCAGCTTGAAGATCTACAGATATAATAAAAGGGAACGTGTGTACAAACACTAACAATATCATATCCATTCCTGTATGCAAACCCACTTTCCTAACTATGCTTCAAGTCATGTAGCTCCAAATAACAATCAATCCAATTCAAAGGACTTACATTCACTGGCCAAGGGAAGTGGAAATACTTAGAAAGCTGAAATTTCTCCATATCAAAGTCTCTAACTCCACAGTCATTGTTCGAGGCCGTGAAGTGAACAGCACCACTGGGTAAAATTTTGAGTTGGGTAAGCCTCCACATATGGAGAGAACAATCTTCCATCAGTCCAAAAGAAAACCACATACCTCGGACTGTCATAAATCTCAACAGCATTTGTGATTGCATTTTCATCATAAGTTGTCCTGGTACAAAAGCTAACTCCAGGTCTATCTAAATACTGCATTTGCACAAGAGGAGTAGAATGTGTCAGCCTTTTATTTGTTTGTGCGCTTGTGTGCTTAAAAGCAGAACCGATAGAAAGATATGAACAAAGTCACCTTGCAAATAAGTTCTCCTTGAAATCCTCCAGCCACTAGCAACTTATCTTTTACTGCCAATGTACTAACCTGGGTCTGACTAAATCCTTCCAACAGACTTCCAGGGTGTTTCTACAAAGGAAAATACAAAATATATGTTCAACTTTACAGAGAGCCACAACTCCCATGGTTAAAAAGTTTCAATCATATTAAATATCTAAGTGCATGGTAGTTCGTAATTAAATTTCCATGAAAAACATGCACCTCGCATGGTGCCACGTGTCCCGAAACATTGAGAACTTCGGATTTCTTGCAAGTTAACGAAGACCAATGAATGACAGAGAAGTGTGACATGAGGTACACATCATGCTTGGATGTAGCCCAAACCAAATTCCTCAACTGCGAAGCCAAACAATACATGAACGTTGGTCAAACATTATCCACAGAGCCAAAGCCACGAATGCTAACAAGGAATCGTATGTCAGATTCAAAAAACACCACAATAATGATCTTCCATTATCCTTATAATAAAAAAATGATCTTCCATTATCCTTGCACGAGAAGTGATGCTAAACTCTCGGTACACTTTGTGCATGTTGACTTTGAATGAATGTCCATGTGGAAAAACCTAAATGATGAAAAAGGTAAAACAGGAACGTAATGGAATCCCTCAGTACTTTAGCAAAATATTTGATAAAATACCATGCTATGGCCCTAGAGAATGGAAGGGCAGATCAGGATTCATGTAGCTAAACCAAATAAATGGGGCAAGGCTAGGATGGTGATGATGATTTTTTTCCTCAACTTAGTATTCTAAATAAATGATTTTACCAGCAAACCACATGAAAGGGACTCCAGTGCGTGCCATGCATGTGTGATTATTAGTCGCTCTTGGATAACCAAAGTTTATCTTAACACAATTAATCCTGATTGTTTCCAAATCATCCATGAACTGGCTTTGGTTGCTGGTGGTTATTGATTGTAGTTTAGTCATTAGTTCTTGTGTTTTGAGAAGTATAGTATGGAACAATTCATTGAAGCTTTAGTTGGTCCTCAGTTCCAGGCAAAAAGTTCTCAATATAAAGAGATGTTGCAGGCATCAACCGTCATCATCATCATAAGCCTTACCCCCAGCGCTATGGGGTCGGCTGCACAAATCCTGTTCCTTCATTCAATTCTGTCTAAAATTTCACTTTCGGCCTAGGTTTCAGTCCTGGTCAAAACCGAAATAAAAACCAGAATTCGGCCAAATTTTCAATATTTCAGGAAAAGCACAAATAGTAACCTCTCTAACCTTATTTAAATTTTCTTTTTTTTCGTGCTTGTCATTGCATTGCCGGGGGCTACGGAACCCCTGCTCATAGAACAGCTTAACCTTTTCAACTGTTACCTTTCTTTTGACGTTCTCGTCTTTCTGACCCATTTTTTTACTCCGCTTTTTTGAACCTAAAGCATTTTAACATCGCCATTTTCAGTGGGCAAAGTTTGATGTTTCATGATTTGCTAACTATGGTTACAACAGTTGCAGAAGCCTGGGGAAAACTTCTGTAACCGTTCCAATTGTGTGTTTATCCCTCTTATTTGCCATTCCACTCAATCTATGCGATTGGTGAGGCCTCGATTGTTTTTTTTCCTCGGCGACATTCTTTTTGTTGATCAAAGTTCCTGGTTTCAGAACACGTTATGACACCAAAACAATGCAAGCCACTAACCAATAAAAATAAGAAAAATAGAGATTACCAGGCAAGAAGAACTCAGCAAGAATTTAGATTAGCCCCCAAAACATCCTCAAGGGTTTCTTTCAATTCTCAAAAATAGTGAATAATCCCCTTATACAACTTTAGATGCTCCCTCATACTTAAAAAACATGTGAAATATCTAAACTACCCCTCATTAATGGCATAAAACATAAATACTCCTAAAACAAATTAGTAATGTATCAGAGTACCCTCTTATTAGTTGTAACATAACTTCAAAAGAAAAATAAAATAAAATAGAACCCACTAAAACTGCCTTGCGTCCATACACATGTACTACCTATGACATTTTTAGTTATATTTGAATCAAAAGGTTTTTTTTTTCAAAAACCATTTTCTCATAAAATCATTAAAATAAAGGATGACGGAGTGCAAATTAGGATGTGGTGAGACGTGTCAACACGTTTATCCATGTTGTTACGTGTTGACATGTGTATACGCGTTGATATATGTCAACGCGGCAAAAAATCTTAAAATTAATGTCTTTGTGTCAAGGTTCCAATGCTTTGTCACGTCACCTTTCCTAAGATGGGATGAGCAAAAAAGTGCTACATCATAAAGAGTTGGCAATCTAAACTCAGTTAACCTTGAATCTGATGTGGAAGTCGTAGACACTAGGTCAACTCTATGATTATAAATACCTACATTTTCATCTTGTCAGCAGCTGAAGGTTACCGCTTGCAAACTTACTCAAAAGTATATTACGAAATAAAAGAGAATAAATAAGAAAAATAAGAAATTTATGATTCCTGAGCAAGACCAGTTGAAGCTTTTTATGTTCAAGATAAACTTTGAAAATGACAATCTACAAGTAGAATGACCACCTTGCCAAAGTGAGAGTGGAAGAATGGGAAAAGTGCATATTTATGGAAGTGCAAGTGAATCATTCCAAGTAAAGTAACACTACGCATAAGAGTCGGGTGCCAAAAGTTTCCAACATTTTCATCAACATATACTTCATGCATTGATCATATGCCCTTTAGGCTTGGACATTAGGTTTGAAACATTGCAGCCAAGGATTATGAAACTTCAGGATGGAATTTCAGTTTCGGACAACACCAAAATAGAAATCTACAGAATCTGAAATTTCAGCTAAATATTCAAAATCAAGAAAGAGGAAGATAATTATAGGACTTCCTTTCCTTTAATAAAGGTCATTAATTTAATTTTTCATATTTTTTGTGAGATTATAGAGAAAGAGTTTAAGATTTTGTTGCCATTAATGAATGCCCCAACTACCTATGATCCAGCATCATATTGATTTAGTTCAGGATCGTCGCTACCCAATCTGCCGCATTACAAGATGAATCCCAAAGAACATGAAAAATTGCAACATCAGGTTGGAGAGTTACTACAGAAGGGGTTAGAGTGAGGGAAAGCATGAGTCCATGTGTTGTTCCCGCACTCCTTGCACCAAAAACATTTGGTTCATGGCGGATGTGTATTGACAGTAGAGCCATTAATCGGATAGTCATCAAGTATAGGTTTCTGAATCCTCGATTGGACAACATGCTATATGGGACAAACATATCTTCGAAAATCGATTTGTGAAGCAAGCACCATCATATTCGGATTTGTCCTGGGGACGAACGGAAGACCGCTTTGCCTTCAAGACATGAGATGGATTGTACGAATTGTTGGTGATGCCATTCGGATTATTTAATGCCACGAGAACATTTATGTGCATGATGAATTATGTACTACGCCCCTTCATTGGTTGTGTCGTCATAGTATATTTTGATGATATCTTGATTTTTAGCACTAGTACGCAAGATCAAGTGCTAGGTGTTTTGAGATAGAAGAAGCTCTACTTGAACACCAAGAAGCGTTCTTTCCTCAAGGAAAGCAACTTTTTTAAGATTTTTTTTTCTGATAATTGTAGAATTTATTGAAAGAAAGAACCAAAAGGATTACAAGAACTACTAAAAGAGGTAGAGATGACCTACTAAAAGCAAGAGGAACGAAGAGAGAAAGAAGCTAAGAAAAGAAACTAAGCTCCTTTTCCCAAACATAAAAGATCCCATTGAAACATGAAATCCTCCAAAAACAAGCCACGACAATCAATAGAGGTTTTCAACCACCAAAACGTCAAACCCTTAATATTGAGTATAACGGTAGCCACCTCATCTTCCTTCCCTTCAAACATTTTGAGATTCCTTTCTTTCCAAAGACCCCAACATATCGTCAAATGAAGCATCTGTAACAGCACCTGCCCTCTCGAGGAAAAAGCCTTAGTGTGCCAAACAAACACAAGATCCAACAAAGAACCAAGCAACACCCAAACCATCCCAAACTCTACAAGGAAGGTCAACCAAACATATCTTGCCATCTCATAATGCAATAGTAAATGAATAGATAGCATAACTTGCCATCTCTACAAAAAGCATTAAGAAATATTATCTCATCGCAGGGTGCTAGTGTAGACCCAAAAAAGTGACTCTGATTGCTGAATGGACAACATTAAAGGGCATTACAAAAGTGCGAAGTTTTCACTGGTTGCCTACCTTCTATCATCGGTTTATCAGAAATCTCAGCACACTTATAGCGCCAATTACAAATTGTCTAAAGGACAAACAGTTCCATTGGAGCCAAAAGGTCTAAGAGAGTTTCAACTTGTGAAGAAGACAACGAAAACCCTCGTCCTAGCACTACTAGCTTACTTTGAAGAGGTGTTCGAAGATTAATTGCAAGAAACTCCTATATAGGGTGACACTCTCACTTTGGAACCACGCTTCCATGCTTCAATCATGGTTCGAAGTCTCAGGCCACCTCCGATCCCAATCCGGATCGGTTGGATCGGACCAATCCGGCATGATCCCGAGACGAGATTTAAAAAAAAAAA
Source organism: Euptelea pleiosperma (assembly GCA_035048495.1). Lineage (NCBI taxonomy): Eukaryota > Viridiplantae > Streptophyta > Magnoliopsida > Ranunculales > Eupteleaceae > Euptelea > Euptelea pleiosperma. The sequence goes on along the minus strand of CM068541.1, from coordinate 9,027,055 downwards.
TTAAAATAATGTAAAAAAACTGGAAGTTAAACTTTAAACCACATGTAACCGGTGGAAGGAAGGCGTGTGAGCTGTGAGGAGACTTCTAAAGGTGACTTGTGGTGGAGGTTTTGTCAGGGAAGGTGGTTTTGAGGACCCTTCGTCGGCTTGCATTGGAGGAAGGTTGAAATAAAAGGAGAAGAGCAAAAGAGTCGAAAATAACTTGTCTGCGAAGGATGATTAAAAGGTGATACAATCCAACTCGCCAGATCACCCGATCCGTGGTGCTCCGATCCACGCCTTGGATCAGTGTCTCGGTGGCCTCTGAGACTGATACGGATCACCCGAACCCGAACTTGTTTGAGACAGACTCTTGCTTTGCTAAACAAGTATTTCACAAGAATCTTTCGGAAACAAAGCTTAATGATTCTCTTATGTTGTGAAAAACCTGTGAAGTTATGATACCACAAAAATAACATTATAAACTTCAAATAGATTAATTAATCACTAATTTATGATATGTATATATATATATACTCCACTTCTAGTACCAACAATACCATGGATTGACATTAGCATGAATTTTGTATTGAGGTTGCCAAATATGAGAGCCAGTCAGAATACTAATTTTTTTTGTTGGCCGTTTCTCGAAGATGGTTCACTTTATACCATGTAAGAAAACAATTAACGCTTTACTTGTGGCCAAGATATTATTCAAGGAGATTGTATGCCTATATGGAGTGCCAAGATCAATCACTTCAGACTATGACACCAAATTTATGAGTCATTTTGACGTACGTTATGGAAATAGATGGGGACTTAATGCAATGGTAGTTTCACACCGAGCTTGAGTGGGGCAGCATGTATAAACGGGGCACACTCGAGGTGGGGTGGCCCATGTGATATGGGCCCAGGAGGGGTGGTGTCGACTGAGAACCTGGATAGATCCTACGAAAGAAAGGAATTTAATCAAACATTACCAACAGTAGCAGCTTTTGGAGAATATTAGTTAAATGTCCTGCATCAAAGTGGTATCAGAGCGGGAGGTCTCGAGTTTGAGTCTCCTCACCGGAGGTGATTAATGTAGAGGCATTTTCACACCGGGCTCTAGTAGTGCAGCATGTGTAAATGGGGCACTCGGGGTGAGGTGGCCCGTGTGATATGGACCCAGAAGGAGTCGTGTCGACCAAGAACCTGGATAGATCCTACGAGATAAGGAATTTAATCTCACGCTACCAACAGTCACGGCTTTTGGGGAGTATTGGTTAAATGTTCTGCATCATGTATGTCATGAACATGAATGATATGATTACTCTGATGAGTGTTGGCAAAAGCATGTATAAATGGGTGCATTGAAATTCTAATTTATTGCTATGATAACACTATTTAACATCTTCCCTAATGTGTGTTACCGAGTGCTTAATCTATCAAAGCCAAAATTACAGATATCACAATCTTCAGCATATTACAAATATAGGAACAATCTTAATCGATTGGCGTCAACCAAGGATTTAAATTTCGGTTTCGGAAACAATTTCGATGAGGTAAAAAACTAAAATTTCAGCATATTTCCAAATTTCAGTGGATTTCAGTGTAGAAAGCTGTATTTCGGGAATTTCGGTGACCACAGAAACCGGACACTGAAATTTAAATCCTTGGCGTCAACCAACTTGAGGATCATAAAATAAAAGTGGATTGTTGTATGACAGGACATAAATTGTTCTAGTAGATGCGAGATACAAAAGTTTATTTACCAAATTTATGTTAACTTCGCAACCAAGCAGGTCCAAACAGTATGTATACTCCAAAATCCAACTTAAAGGTACAACTATGAGAACTAGATATGATACCTGGAAATGAAGAATTGTTGATTTCACAGATCTTGTATTGCGTAGGAACTCATAATACATGCCTCCTTTCTTTGTGGGTTTGCATTCCTAATCACAAGCAGAAAGGTAAAAAGTGAACAGAAAATAAAATCTTCATTAATCTTAGAGCAACTCCAACTGGTCTCTATATCTTCAAATTTGATGATGCTTTTGCAAACTCCAACTCCAACCGGTCTCTATACTAGCACCAAATGTGAAGTTGACCTCTATATCTCTATTCTTGACATCAAATATAGAGATTCTACTTTTCACTATAAATTTCATTTTTGTCATTTTCCTTCAATTCGAAGTTTTTTAAATACTGTTGTTGTCCTTATAAATTTAAAACCCACCTTTTTTAAATGCCGTTTAAGTCCTTTTCCTTCTACCTTTTTGAAGAAGATGCTTTTTTGAAGGGAGCTGATTGGAGATCAACACTTTTTAGAGGGGGCGTCTCTATCTTTAAATTTGAAGGAGACGCTTTTTTGAAGCTGAAATTTGAAAAAGCCGGTTGGAGATGCTCTTAGGGACTTGATGTTACCAACAAAGGAAGATGATTACCTTTTCTGAGCCCTCCCCAGATTGTGGGATGTTTTCATAGTTCTTGTATTGTTCTAACCTCGTCTTCCTGTACTCATCCCGACTGATGCTTAGCCTGTCCCAAGGAATTCCTTGGATATCTTTTCCTCTCCTAGCTTGGGCTGAGGAAGTATCTGTTATCTTATTGCTCTGCATACCAAATAATAATTCTTCAGCATAGTTCCAAAGCAATATTTTTTCATTCATTGAAAGGACAAGTGAGAAAAATTCTAGCATCGAAAACAGCAGACTCCAGAGTAAAGACCAAAACACTCAAATAACTAAGAAATAGATTATGCATCAATCAAAAAATTAAACCACTAGTTAATGATGATTTGCAACTGCAAGAATGACTCCGATAAAAAAAATAAAACAAACCAAGTGATCGTATTCATCATCATCTGACTCTGAGTCGCCCATTCCTCTACCACGGAATTCTTCATCCATGTCATCGTCTACATCAGCCATTTCATAATCATCTGCCATGTAGTCAACATCGTCCCCTTGGTACTGGGACATGTTCCACTCCACAAATTTATGCCTACACAAATATCAATTAAAGCAAAGAAACCTAATGATGAGCGTAAATCGCAAGATTGATAATGAACCCAACCTGTAACGTGGTGGGACAAAAGGCCAAATCATTAATCTACATGCTCCAACCCATAAAGAAGACACACAAACTAAACAAAATTGAGAAGCGCAAGTAAGCAATATAATAGTTTCTCCGTTCATTTGAATTCCTATAGATCTTAGTAAAAGAACTCTAAAAACCATTATACAAGAAAATCAAATTGAACCTTAAAACTCAAGCTTACCCGCAACCTATACCAACATGCAGAGAACTGGCAGTTCGGCCAGGTATTAACACTAAAACATGTATATGAATTTCAAAATAGTGGTACCTCTAAAAAACCAGAATGAAATTCTACAAAGAGAGGACCTACAATATTTCTTCAGTGATCGCCCCGAAGTGTCTCATCTTCTGGATGAAGTTACAAAACAAACTACATATATAAAAGGAAAATCCTAAAACAGGAACCTAAGTTAGACTACAATAAAACCCTAACATCAAAGGAAGAAAACAAAGATGTTAGTTATGCGAAAAATGAGATTTTTATACGAACTCCAAACCAAAACCCCGTGTACAGAGAAACAAAACAGACACAAAAGGCATCAGTCATCAAGGCTACATGTACAAACAGAAATCAAAAGAATTAAAAAAGAGATTCACGCTGAGAATTCGAGTTCGTAACCTCATAATTACAGGCGACGATCGAAAACAAGGGGGAAAAAGGACTTCGTGACATGAATGTAAAGGTAAGATCTCGGCATGCAAATCAAAGCCAAATCGTAATTAACAGAAAGAAAGATAAATAAATCAAACTCGAAACCCTAAAAGGAAGAACATGTAACAGATAAAATCAGATCTCTGAATGTTCAATCCAAACCAAAATTAGGGCACTACAAAATAAATCAGATACCTAATTTTTTCTTCAAAATTAAACAGATACGCTTAAAATTAAAAATCAAAACCCTAAGAATTATGAACATGAAACGCGAAGAATTTTTTTTTTTTTTTAGACTATCGATTTGTAAACGAGATAACTTTGAAGGTCTCTGACCTTTTTTACGAAGGGAACGAAACTCCGATCGAGCTTCAAAGGTCTTCAGATCTCGATCAGGATCTGATCTGCATCTGAGATTGATCGAAATCAGAGAAACCGGCGAGAGATCGGACGGTTCACATGCGAGATCTAAGAACTTTCCGGTATAGTGCAACGAAGCAGAAGCGGTGTCTTTTCACACTGGTTTGCTTTCTCAACGCTGCCCCGACAAAATTAATTAGAACGAGAGCGACAGGTGTAGATAAACAAAAGTCAGTTTATATTTATGCCCCTATAATTTACGGAAATCACAAAGAAGCCCTCTTCATAAGAGAAAAATGGCCTCACGTAGGGCTGCAACTTGGGCGGGCTCAACCCGAGCCCGACACGCTCAACCCGACGTTGAGCTTGGGTTGGGTTGGCCTCTTCAGCACTCGGGCTCGGGCTCGGGCCTCATTTTAGAAAGCCCGATCAAAATCGGGTTAGGCTCGGGCTGGGACTTTGAGAAACCCGAACCCGACAATCATTTATAACTTTATATACCTAATATTGTCGTTCTCTTCTTTCTCCCAATCTCTAGAAAACCCTCTCAGCTGCCCTCCCCTGTCCCTCTCTCTCTCTCTCTCTCTCTCTCTCTCACATAAACATGTCCCTGCCTTTTCAACAAGTGGATGGATCAGGCACCCATGCCAGACTTCGGAATGGAGCACTAAGAAACGTAGGAGAGGTATCTAGGGGATGGATCAGTAGAAGCCTGAGGCTGTTGGATCTCCCACACATTTGCCCCCTTTGCCGAAGAGAAAACCAGACCAAGCATTAAGCAATAGCAGAGGCGCCAGAATAGCAACAGTCGAGGAAGCCGCATACACCAATAGATAGCTTCATGGGTCTCTCTCTCTCATATGAAACAGTTTGTGCATGTGGGCCATCTTCTTTTTTCAGGCCAGTCATCAACGAGTGGAACATTGGGATATTGGCCGGCTCTAGTGCTTGATGGTAGGGGAGACCTTGTTTTCAAGTAGGTTACATACTTGGGCTCCATTGAAGGATCTTGTGGGTGTGTGGAATTAATTCATTGACAAGTTGAGACGGTTTGAGATGGAAGAGCTGTTTGAGGCGTCACCATCTCATAAAGAGACATCCCTTTTCGTGGCCTGAGTTCTTACTTTCTACTCTATTTCTACTTAGGGTTTGTTTTTTTTTTTTTTATCAGGGGTTCTAGCCATTAACGGCGGAGCACATGAGAGCATGGGATTTCATCTTTGAATCTGTTAAGCTGTCAAGGAAATATCCCCAACCCGATCGGGCTGGGCTTAGGTTGGGATTCTCAGGCCCGACCTCGGGTTGGGTTCGGGCTCGGGCTAGGTGCCTTGAAGGTCGGGTTGGGCTCTGGTTGACTCCCAACCCGACCCAACCCGCCAGAGTTGCAACCCTAGCCTCATGCTATTCGAATGACCATATTACCCCTGTGGAGTGCCTCTCAAATTCAGATCGTGTGCTCCAGGGCTAGGTGTAAAGGGACCGGGCCTGGGCCTAACTTTTAGTAAATTTTGAATAGGCCTGAACCCGATCTATTCAAATCAAATTCAGGCCCAAAACCTCTGATGGGCCGGCCCGTTACACTCCTACCCAAAGCATTGCTGCATTGCGTAACTTCACATCTCTTGGTTTGCCACATACGCCATGTTTACGGAATTGAAAAAATGAAAATATGAATCGTAGGTAGGTGGGTGGGGAACGAAGATAAAAATATGAATTTATCTATCTACATCTATACTACTTTACAGCCAAAATCGGAGTTGGGGCACACCCCTCACACGGGCTTCACAAGACGTTCGTCAAGTTGATGACATATATCTAAACTACTTTAAAGCCAATACCAGAGTTGAGCACACCCCCCTCACACAGGCTTCACAAGACGTTCATCAAGTTGATGAAGGATGACTTTGTGAGACACGTGGCGCACTCTTAGACGCTATGGATGTTTGGCCCATCTCTAGGTAGACCTACATACCAAAAATCAGCATGATTAGTGATTTCTAACCTTTGGATCTGAATACCCCCAAATAATTCTCGAAATCCACAGTTAAAAATAAATCATGAAAATGACTCTAATCCAACGGATAGAAATTACTAATCATGTTGAATTTCGATATGTAAGTCCATCAAGGGATGGGCCAAACAACTATACGGTAGTAAAAGTCATGTTAAGGGGCCTTTACAAAAAAACTAAAGACTGTGTGAATGTGTTGGTCCACCTACTAATTCATCAAGATTAGTAATTTCTATCAGTTGGATTGGAGTATTTTTCATGATTTATTTTAACTGTGGATTTCGAGCATTATTTGAGGTACTCATATCCAAATATTAGAAATCACTAATAAGGTAAATTTTGTTATGTACTTCCCACCTAGGGATGGGCCAAACATCCATACAGTCAGTGCCCTCTAATAGTGTGCCACGTGGCTCACACTGTAGTCTGTCATCATAGTTGATGATGGATGTCTACGCATTAAATGCATTCACATTGAGTGAAAAGTAAAAGTTGTGTAAAAACTAAGTAACCCCTAAAAAGTAAAGAAACTAGGGCTGCAACTCGGGTGGGTTTGCAGTCAACCTGAGCCCAACTCTAGTTTCAAGGCTCATAGCCCAAGCCCGAACCCAACCCAAGGTCGGACTTGAGAATCCTAGCCCGAGCCCAGCCCAATCAGTTTGGTCGTTAGAACATATTCCAACAATTAAATACAAAAAATAATTAAGTAAATAACATACCACTCTAGACCTCTTCTCTTCTTTTTCCTTCTTCAATCTTCCTCTGCAAACTAAACAATCGACGCTCATTTGAAACCTTCAATCATTCCCTCTCACAATCTTTCATAGCTTCTCTACAACCCTAGCTGATAGTGAAGCAGCTTTAATCCTCCAACACCCTTTAAGGAAGGAAATCTCCAACAATACCGTAAAGGGTATTATTGCAAGATTTGTAATATGCAAAATTAACACCCAAAGTAAATACTCTGGTGCTCTCAAATAACGATTTTGGTCCATGAAAGAGTGAAAATTTTATAAAATCCCTATTGCCTTTGAAGATGCATCCAATGTCTCCTTATCCCTCCTCTTGATTTGAAGATAAAAAATAAAATAAAAAAGGGGGAAAGAGAAAAAAAAAGAAAAAAACAAAAAAAAAAAAGAAAAGGGAAAGAAACTAGAAAAGAGAGAAAGAACTTACTAGAGGAGGCGAGGACTGCATCGATGGCAGCTGGAAAGGATAGCTGCGATGTCGGTGAGGGGATTAGGGAATCCTAACCCTAATTGAGAGAAAAAGGGGGAGATGGAGCAAAGTGCGTAGGATGATATATATATAGGGTCGGGATCGGGGGACAACAATTTCATACAACATTTTTTATAACAATTTTGGCATACTCACATGGAAGATGAATATCAATAGCTGATTTTTGGTGAAGATGATCTCCTCACCATATAGATCACCCCTACAAAAAATCAGCACATTCTGAAATTTCCAACCCCATCAAACGTGGTTTTCAAGTTAACGATAAAAATAGACGGTTCATAATTCTTCAACTTGTAAACCGGTCTATGAATATCGGAATGATTTGAATTTTTTTGAGGATGATCTCCTCACCATAGAGACCATCTTCGCCAAAAATCATCCCATTCCAAAACTTCTAATTATACATTGGCCTAAGCCATTTGTCAAATTTGTTGTACGAAATTGTTGTCCCCCGATGAGTTAATGGCTAGTTTTGGGTGAGGATATTCTTCTCAACATGAATATCAACCACACAAAATCAGCCCAGTCCAAGATCCGAAGCCTTGTGAAAAGTGGACTGTAAATTGAAAAATTTTGGACCATCCATTTTCACCGTTAAATTTAAGTCCATATTCGATAGGGTTAGAAGTTTTAAAAATTACTGACTTTTGGTGAGGATGATCTCCATGGTGAGAAGATCATCATCACCAAAAACCAGCTCTTAACTCATCTGCATGTGGGCCCCACGTCCATTAGTAATCTATTAGTAAGAATAGCGTGAGTCATTCTATCCCAGCCCATATATATATATGGTCAAGATTGAGTCGGGTTTCTCAAGGCCTCAGCCCGAATCCAACTCGATTTTGATCAGGTTCTACAACTCATACCCGAGCCCGTTAAAAGCCAACCCAAACCAAAATTCGGGTTGGGCCTACTCAAGTTGCAGCCCTAGAAGAAACAAAACAGGGGACATTTAATTTGGAAATAATAGAGATTGTGTTAGTAACGCAAAAAGTGTCTTTGAGCGTTAATGAGTAGAATAGATAATGGGTCACATCATGTTTGGGCAATGTTTTAAGAATCGAATCGGTGACCTAAACGATTTTCATTAGACATCATACCACAATTCGATTTGGTTTTTATATAGAAAAATAAGAAAAATTTAGAAAATACATAAAATTTGAAGAAAAATGAGGATACCACAACACTATGACATCATTGAGCCATCTATCCTATATATAATTGAGGATGGTATAATTTGTGGAGCACATTTTACTTCTTCTAGAGCATTAATGCTTTTACTCTCATTTTACTTCTTCCATTTTTGCTTCTTCTAAAGCAATTTTGCTTCATTTATTACAATGGAAAAACATTGGTGTTTTGGGAGAAGCGATGTGTGCTTTAGAAATAATAATGTGGCATTGTGGCCTTTTTGTAATTAAAAATGCTTTTAGGGAGGATAATTTTTTTTGATGTAGATGCATGGTCCCATAATAGAGGACCACCATCACTTTTTAGAGTATTCTCCTATCAAGTCGTATGGATTCCACCACTATGTATGCATGGCGCTTGAACTGGCCACATCAGCTAGCCATCTGCATGTAAAGAAAACCTTGCACTACAATGAGAGTTCTTGAGTGTCAGTCCATAACCTTCTCCCTTACTTAGTATCCTAATAAGAACTACTTATCTAACTCGTAATATTAGTAAGCAAAGATAATTAATAGTGTATATTTACTGTACTTTTCAAATGTTTTGATTCTACATGCATATTGTATCTGGTTTCAATTTGTCAGTAGGGATTTATTTCATTTTTACAAGTTTATAAAAGTGCTTCTATTTGATTCGTGTTTTAGTAAAGCATTTTTCCTCAACTTAATTAGGCATCAGCTTTATAGAATGCTAGTCCAATATCCTTTAAGCGGCGACAACAATCAAAAGCTTCCACTATCCGCAAATTGAAAATATACAAAATAAGCCTAAAATTTGACTTACATTACATATGAGTCTCATACCCTAGTCCCAAATCAATAAGGAACACCCAAATACAAGGGTCTCCCTCCCAATTTGGTCTGAACCTTACGCGGGCCAAGTGCAATAGTGGTAGAATTTGATAACCCAATCCACATTCAGCATGCTCTAAATAGAGTTAAATAATACCCCCAAAGTTGGAATATGGCATTGTGATGATGATTATGGGTGTCAATTTGTACCCATTTAACCAAAATCGAATCGAAACCAGAACCAAAAATACTACTTCTTGTTCCACATTTTTGGTAACTGACTAGAAAAAATCCAAGACCAAATTGATAATAATGGTTCTAGTTCTGGGTAGTTTGATATTGGAACCGAACTGAAATTGTCATACTATCAAGATACATGGAATTGATCGGAACCAAACAATCGGTTTCGGTTATGGATCCATCATTTTAAGAATTGGAACTAATAAAAACTGACAATAATATTGGTTATGGTTCTAGGTACGTTAAGGAAACCGGAACCGACCCATTGACACCCCTAATGATGATGATCAATAAAATATAAAACCTATGTCTACAAAAATTATAGTTAAACCAACGATGTCGTAGCCTTTTATTATTTTTATGCAATATTACCTCGATGTTAGCCCTTTTGATATAGAAAATAACGATGTCGCAAAAAGGTGTATGATTTCACTATTCTAAAATTCAAAGGCTGAAATTGATGAGGTATTGTACTAAAGTAACACATATAGGTTATACATCATTGTCTTTATGGTTATAATGGAGGCCAATGGAGCCTACCACTACTTATATTTTACCATTGGATATTTATGACAAGGAAGCACATATTGGCACATCCCATTTTCTGTTGGGGCGGACTCTTGGTTGGGGCACACCCCAAAAAGAGAGACCTCTCTCTAAAACATGCACAGCTCTCTATAACCCTTAGAAAATTCTTCAAAATGCATCTCGATCTCCCCCTCTTTGAGACCCTTAGAAATTCTTCAAAATGCATCTCAATCTCCTCCAAGAGTGTAGTTAGTTTTCCCTCTCATTAGATATCTAGCTTCCCTTTCTCGATCTTTCTCTCAATCCCTTTAATGATTTCTTTCCCTATTCTTTGAATCCGACTTAGATCATTTGGATAGAACATCAATGGTGGACTCTTGAATTCTTTGAGACTTGCAATTGCAACTAGACAACAATATCTATGTCGACTGCTCACAAAAAAAACCTTAATGGGCTTTGGTGTCATACAATATCTCCATGTGTCTTGAATGCTCGGGCGAACACCATGGCCTTGGCATTCACATCAGTTTCATCCGATTGGTCACCATGGACTCTTGGTCCGAGATCCAGCTCAAGAAGATGGAAGCAAGAGGCAACGAGCAATTTAATGCCTTTCTTTTGTAGGAAATGTGCTCTCTTTTTGGGGTGTGCCCCGACCTGAGTCCGCCTCGACAGGAAACGAGGTATGCGAATATGCAATTTTAGAAGATTGGAGTACTTGGGAAAATATGAAAATCTGAAAGGCAGTTGTAAAAGGTTCGATGAATAGCTTTGGAGGTAACTAAGTGGTTAAAAGGATTGTATTAATAATATGGATCAATGGCATGTGAAATAAATAAGTGGTTAAAAAGAACTATTTTAGAAATATATAATTTAAGTGCTCTCAATAACCCTAAGTAAACTTTGTGCATGATGGGTAAGCCTAGAGAACAAATTCGCTGGCCCAGGGGACCTTTAAACTTTGTGTTTGAAGGTCCCCTCCCAAAATGTCTGACACCTACCCTTTGTTAACCACACTTAACTAATTAACCAAGGGTTTAACATGGTTTAGGTTTAGGCCTTCACGTACGTGTTAGTCATTTTGGGAGGGGAACCTTCAAAGTTTGAAGGCCCCCGAGACCAACAAATCTTTTCTCGGTAAGCCCAAATAGTTGCTTTAAAATAGTACTAGTGGGCAGTATGTGTGTTGCACGTGAGTAATTGTAGGCATTTTTTTGAACCACGGGCAATATAGGGACAATTTTAACTCAAATGACAATTTTGAAAACATTGCAAAATAGAGCAATTTTGGAAATTTGACAACTGAAGGGCAATTTTGAAAGACTAAGCTAGAAAAGGAATCTAAAAATTGTGACAACTCAAGGCATGGGATGTAATCAGTGGTGGAGCCACGGTTTTGTTCAAGAGTGGGCAATATGGTATATATTTTGTTTCAGGGTGGGCAAAAGGGTACTTTGAAAGAAAAAAAATTCCTCGCTGAGCTTTTAAAGTTGAGGGTGGGCTGCCCACCCTCACCCCTTCATGGCTCCGCCATTGGATGTAATGAAGTTGTCAAAAGAGGTTATATTAGAAATTCGGATGCATGGATTAGGATGTAATTAAGTAGTTTAATGGGGATGTTTTAGAAAGGTGATAAGATGTTTTTTTATAAGAGGTGATAAAATGTTTTAAATATCCTAAGATGGACCGATATCGTGGGAAGTAAATAAATGGTTAAAAGAGATTGTTTTGGAAAATCAACTATAGCAAAATGTGTGGATGCATGTTGGGTGAGACCCAAAGAGTTGCTTTAAAATAGTATAGATAGATAGTTAGGTAAGACTTTTAAAAGTGACATCTATATAACAAAACATGGAAGTTGTCTTATCTCTTATCTTATCTTATCTTATCCGGTTTCAATAAAGAAGGGCCAAGATCTTAGCCCCCAATTGAATGGTGGATCTTAGCCACTCACACTTGATTTTGGCAAATGCCTTTTCGGAGAGTGCCGTGGGCATGTGCCACCCACTAGTTGTCTACAAATAACAGATACTTCTATAAACATAGTTATATTAGGGTACCTTCTAAAATCAACCTTTCTATGTAAACATTGGTAACATGCAAAGAGGAATCCAGGTCCACCGTTCGATGGGTTGCAATCTATGTGATTACAAATGAAGTTGATTGGACAATGATAATCACCCAACAGGACCCACCATTAGATGGTCCCACTTAGGTCTTTTTAACTCGAGACATTAAAATAGCACTTAAAACGCTTTCCTTAAAAGTAAACAGCTAGCTTTGATTTTTCCAACTTCAAAATTTTGCTTTTCTAACTCTCCCTTAAAATTTTTCATAATTTTTAGATTTGCCCCTCAAAATTAATCTTTCAGAATTGTCCCGTCAATTGTTAAATTTTCAAAAGTGTCTCTATTTTGCCACCTCTTCCAAAAATTCCCTGCAACGCATGAGCCACTTAATTACTAGTCTGGTATAGCTCTATAATTATGTTGTATCAGTAGCTAATACATGCATGAGTCATGGCATGAAATTCTTTTTTTTTTTGGAGGAAGAATGTGTGTTCATAGCATGGATGTTATGTACAAGCCATCTAATCTAAATCATCAAAATGTCATTGCCTGTCCTACCTTCCCCCCATTCCAAATCCTAAACCCCATCCTTTTCTTGGATTGGGCATAGGGGAGTGTTGAGAAAAGATTCGCTGGCCTCGGGGAACTTCAAAGTTTGAAGTCTCCTCACCCAAGATGTCTGACACGTACCCAATCCCTTAACCCAATCCGGGTTAAGCCCTTGGTTAGTGGTTAACATGGGGTACTTGTCGGACTTCGCCAGTGAATTTTTCCGAGGGAGTGTTTTTATCATTCTTAGGATGACACTGTGGCACATCGTTATAACGAAAATAACGGCCATTATAATGGATTCGGACCTCCCCCGTTACGTTATGAACCGTTAAAACACTGAAAAAATAACGACCTTTATTTTTTGAAAAAAGGCCGTTATTTTTCCTTTTTTCTATTATTTTTCCATTTTCTGAAAATTTGAATTTCAGCGCCATTTTTCCTTTATATTTCATTTTTGCCCCTGAGCATTACAATTCGTTACGACGGCCGTTATAATGGAAAAAATGGTAATGCCCCCATTCCATTATACCGTTATAACGGCCCCTTTTAAACCTTGGTTTTAAACATATGGGATACAATAAACCTTGCCTCACTCCTTTGGTTGAGGCATCTATCTCCTCAACAATCATTGAGTGACAAGCGAGGCGCACTGGCAACCTGAATGGCTGGTTGGAGCCAACACTAAAAGAAAGAAAGAGGGAGGTGTGCGCCTTCAAGTTACCCATGCTGTCCCCGACATATGTCACTAGATGATAGGGGGTTAAGGAGATACCTCAACCAAATGGGTGAGGCAAGCCCAACTGTATAGTATTGGATGATACTATACACTCCATGGCCATTACCCTAGACTTGAATTATCCAAGACTATGATTTCATTTTTCTAACGTGCTGTAACCGAATATTTTCATAGATGATTATAATTGTCTTATGTGCCGGACTTAATATTTTTTTGTGATAAATGTGCAAACATACACGTGCCACCCACTTAGTCTCTAGTATATATAATAAGATGCCGGACCATATATATTATAGACATTAATATAATACTAACTTATAAAAAAAATAGATTTGTATTATAGGCCTTGCTTGGTATCGCAGCAAATATTTGTTTGCAAACATTGTAACATATTTTTTGTATTTCAAGGTGCTTGCTTGCACCCCACCATTATTTACATTGGTAAATATTTACCGTTAGACCATATTTTTTTACGATTTGAGCTGCTAATGGCTGCAAACATTCACTTTTTGACTTGAGCTTCATTATTTTTGGGCCCCTAGATGGAGGGTAAAATTTCGCTCACCGCCCAAGATGATCGTCCATGATAATTGCCCACAATATGAGCCACGTGGTACACTTTTAGAAGAGGCTGACCATATGGATGTTTGGTCAATCCTTAGATGGACCTACAAACCAAAAATCAGCCTAATTAATGATTTCAAATCTGTAGCTCCTAGTACCCAAATATTAATGGCAAATAATGGTCAATAATGCTCAAATTCAACGGTTAAAATCAATCCATGAAAATGAATCCAATCCAACACTTAGAATCACTAATCAGGTTGATCTTTGATTTGTTGGTCCACTTAGGTATTGACCAAACATCCATACGGTCAGCATCCTCCACAAATGTGCCACATGGCTCATATTGTGGGCGGTTATGTGGGGTAGTCATTATGGAGGGTCAACAAAGTTTTACTCCTAGATGGACACCCAGAACAAAAAATAGCCTCATCAGTGATTTCTAAAAGTTGATTTTTAAGTACAAAGATCCAAAGGTTTGAAATCACTGATAAGGTTGATTTTTAATTTGTAGGTCCACTTAGGGATTGGCCAAACATCCATACGGTCAGTGTCCCTCTCAAGCATTCCACCTGACTGAAATTGTGGGTGGTCAGCAAAGTTCTACTCAAACCAATTGATCATTGGATCCCACCCAAAATCAACTTGCCTAGACTATCTCATGATTCTCATCCATTTGTTCCGTTGTTTGATTGTTGGTGATCATCTAATTCCATTGACCTTGTGCCTAGGTAATCTCCATCTCTTATTTGGGATTCATCAAAGACTCGCAAAAAACTAAAATATTTGCATTGCACCCTCCACCCAAGCGGTGGAAAGTATTTGCAACAGCTTTTATGAGTTAATACCAAGCAACAACAAATGTTTGAAGCTGCAAACATTTGTACTACAAATAATATTTATTGGATACCTAGTAGGGCCATAATCGCAAAATAAGCGACAATCAATGAATGACGAGTCGAAAAATACGGAGCGTAAGAGCGCAATTGACTAATTGAGAATTAAGTAGATCGTATAATTTTTTAGTCAGATCAATCTTTATTGGGATAATTGACTATCTAAGCGTTGTCAAACAAATGGATGGCTTAGATGAAATGATTAGCGAGCTAATGCAAATTATTTTCTCTTTGTCAATTCCAACATCTCAATTGTTTGATTTTTTTTCTTCTTCTTCTTTAATAGGAGGTTTTTTCTCTTTGGCATGAATTATTATAATATTTCATACTTTAGAATTTCCGCTCCATTTATCCATTATCCTTCCATGCTTTGTAATTTCCTTCCTAAAATTTTAATCTTGTGGGTATAGTTCTTGTGGGCCTCCCTCCCCTTTTTCTTTGTTTATTTCTTGTGTGGGCACCAATTGGACGGTCATGATCAATGACGTACGTCGACTGCGAGTAGAGAACGGTTTACAATTAGAAAATCTAAGGACGAAGAGAAAAACTTTGATGACAGTTGGCTGTCAGCGAAGCCGCTGACTACCGAATGTCTTTTTTGCCACTTACCAACCCAAGTAGTTTTTTAAGATTTCTTTCTTAATTAAAATTTTTTTTTTATGTTTTTTAGTTCAGCACTATCTAGTATTCAACCACCATCTCTCGAGAGGGGGTCAGAAAAAGGGGGTTCGCCCGGCCCGGCCCGACCGGAAAACATACGCTAGCCCAGGGGACTTCAAACTTTGAAGTAGCCCTCCCAAAATGTCTGACAAGTACCCCTTGTTAACCACTAACCAAGGGGTTAACGCGGGTTGGGTTAAGGAATTTGAAGTCACCCGGCCGGTGAATGTTTTCTGTCCCGACCCATTTTTTGTTACCAAAGCAAAAAGCACTTGAGCACGTGGCAAAAAGCACTCGGGTACATGCCGAAAATTCAGTGGCTACGCTGACAGCGCTGTCATTAGAAATCACTCAATTTGCACGTACTAGACTCTTTCGGGACCACTGGCCTGCTGAATGTTTGGCCCATCTTGGTAGACCGACACCAAAAATCAATGTGAATAGTGATTCTTAGCCATTGGATTTGAGCATTTTTCATCATGGGCTTGGACTAATTCATAGGCCCGTTCACAAAGCCCACGATAAAGAAGTGCTCAAATCCTATGGCTAGAAATCACCAATCATGCTGATTTTTGGTGTGTAGGTCCATTATAGTGTGGGCCAGACATTGAAGGGGCAAGTGGGCCCCAACGAGTCTACTAAGTTGCAATTCGAGGAACTTCTGCATCAAAGAACAGCACATCTTAAGGACACATCTCCCATGGTTCCAGATTCTTGAACGTCTTTGAATTGTGTGGCGTGAATCCCGAGGATCATCAGCGGTTTGCATGTCAGGATGTGGGCCACCTACGGATGATAGAAACACTTCTCTTTACAATTTGCTGTACTTATTGCAATGCAGACGCTTTATATTTTATTTTACTAAGAAAACGAAGATAATATCAGACTATTGAAGGTGCCAAGGTAGTTACTTTCAACTTTTAAGGCTTATAAAAATGGGTTGAATCATGCCAACAAATGTGAACTAACAAGTTCACGTTTATTCACGGCCGTGGATCCCGAGAATCGAACGGTGATTTTACTTTTTCAAAAGTGAATGCCAGCGCAACACTATTAACCACCGTTCCGTTGGATTCTCGGGATCCAGGACCGAGAACAAATCGTGAACTTGTTCGTTCACTTTTGTTGGTCCCTTGATCCCAACCAAAAAAACTAAAAATAAGGTAAATTAGTAAGACCTGCCCGTAACTTGTAAATTTAGTAAGAACCCCCTTCGCTATTGGTCAACAGCATTGACTGATTCACTTGGAAGTGTAACATGCTGATGATTCCATCCACCAACACTGGAAGCGAAGCCATGACTGCCCATAATATGAGCCACGTGGAAAATTTTTAGAGGACATGGATGTTTGGCCAATCCTTAGGCAGACCTTCAAATCATATATCAACTGATTAGTAATTTCTAGCCGTCGGATAGAGTCATTTTCATGGGTTGTTACTAACAGTGGGAATTTGAGCATTATTGACCATTATTTGGGGTACAAGGATCCAAAGATTTGAGATCACTAATCAGGCTGATTTTTAGTTTGTAGGTCCACCTAGGGATTGACCAAAGATTCATATGGTCAGCGTTCTCCCTCTCAGAGTGTACTACGTGGCTCATAGTGGGCGATCAGCCAATTCCTTAACGGTCAACGGTCAGCCAAGTTTTACTCTTATACCAAGAACATGAGTTGAAAACGTTGACGATTGAAGGAGAGTTGTTTAATTTCAAGAAGTAAAGGGGGGTCTTGCTAATTCGCTTTATTTTTCGAGGGACGTCAGTAAATACCCCAAAACTTTCAACTTTCAAGTTTCAAGTTTCAACTTCAACGGCAGAACACATAGGCCCGAGTCAATTTTTGGACACAAACGTCGGCATGAGCCATGCGATCCGTTGAACTTTGTTGACCGCGCCGGTCAGTAAAGTTGCTGACCTGCCACAATATAGCCATGTGGCACGCTTTTAGAGGACTCTGACCGTATGGATGTTTGGATAATCCCCAGGTAGACTTACAAAAAAAAAATCTGATCATCAGTGATTTCAAACTTTTGGATCTTTGTACCCCCAAATAATGGCCAATAATGCTCAAATCGCACGGTTAATAATTAATCCATGAAAACCACTCCAATCCAACAGTTAGAAATCACTAATGAGACTAATTTTTCGTCTGTATATCCATATAGAGTTGGTCCAAACATCCATACGGTCAGAGTCCTCTAAGAGGGTGCCACATGGCTCATAATGTGGCCGGTCAGCAAAGTTCTACGGACCGCGTTGCTGATGCAACGTGTTCCTGATGAGCAAGCGGTGCACGTTAGCTTTCTAACCTCCCACCTCCTTCCAACCGTCCAGCGTAGGACAGACCGAGAGAGGACAAAAAAAGAGGAGAAAAAGAGAAAAAAACATACCGCCTGTGAAATTCTCTCAGATCAGAAGCCGCGAAATTCTATCCAGAGTCGGGGAAAATGGTGATTTTACTTTCCATTACTTAAAAACCCTCCTTAGCTCAAGCAGTCTTAAAACCCTAATATCACAAAAACCTTAATTCTCAGTGCAGGAGTGGAGTGGCTGAACTGGTCAGGTAATCTGCGTCCTGTTCTTCCAAAAAATCCAATGCAGTGCATGAGCATCGTATCACGTTAGTCCCGATCATGTGAGATCAAAGAAGAAGATCAAGGCCCATGGCATTCAACAAGTAGTCCCTACGAGAATCCAGATTCTTAATTTAGATTAAAAGAAGCCTTGTTGTGGAACTGATCTTATTCCTCAATATATTCTCGTTTCCAATCGACCCCCAAAAGTATAATTTTTTCTTCTTCTTATGGCGATGTTGCTGAGGAAGGTCTTCCGATCGATGTCGAGTCGATCGAACTCGAACTCGAACTCCAATTCGAACTCGATTTCGTCTGAAAGGCAGGTTTTTGCTCATTCATCTACAGGCGCATTTGATCAGATACCGTCCGATATATTTCATCAAATTCTAAGATTACTTGGGCCGAAGGAAGCTGCGAGAGTTAGCACTGTATGCAAGTCATGGAAATTGCTTGTTTCCGATAATCGGCTCTGGATTTTCTTCCTTCAAAACCAGCAGGAATCGTGGGATACCATTGTTTTTGCCGAGACGCATTTGAGATCGGGCTACCCTCTTCAGTATGTTTGATTTCTTTTATCTTAAAATATAGAAAAATATGTATATATTTTTTTCCTCAATTACTCGGGAATATGTGAATTTTGATGGTTAATGAAGTCGGTTCAGTATTAGAACTATAGTGGTAGTTGAATTGTGAGAATTGTGATCTGTTTTCTGATAGGAGGTCGTGCTAATGTTGGAAATTTGTGAGTCAGTTAAGTTTGTTTGATGTGAATCCGATATAAATCAGTTGAAATTTGATTTAATCTATATGCTTAGAATTATCAAAAAAAAAAGTTGAAATTTGAGTTTGATCCACTTTTTGTTCTCGGGTCCATATTAATTTCAAATGGTTTTGTTGAAATTACACTGAAATGGAGCTGGTTTTTGAGTTAGTGCACAAGGGAATCTCTCTGTGGGCGGAAAATGGCGGATTTGTCTTAGGGCGTGTTTGATTGATAGAAAATTTTCTCCTGAAAATAGGAAATGCCTTAAATGGCTGATTTACTGCAACTGAGAACACATATTTCAATCATGTGAGAAAATAAAGGCGTAGTTTCAGGCGGAAATGAATTCTTACCTATCTGGATGGGAAATGAATTCCGGGCTTAGTAGGGAAATTTATCCAGATTTAAATGGCTTGGTAGAGAAAATTACACAGTTTTAAAATGGCTATCGTACAATGAACAGTTGTATTTTCCCAAGGAAAATGCAATTTTCCAACTTAGCAATCAAACACGCCCTTAATTTTGCTTGTATATGGAATTTTAATTTATTTTGGGGTTTTGGGTCATTGATTTTGGGGGTTTTATGCTCCTTCTTTGCCTTCTACTTTCCTTAACCCTTCAGTATCTCTTCATTTTTTTTTATAGTTCTTAGTGTATTGCATTCCTGCCTAATAGGCGCATTTTGTTTATTTGTTTTAAATATTTCTTCTTTGTGACACATATTGTTCATTTTCAGCTCATAACATGACTGTGATTGCAGGACATTCTGCAGCCAGTCACCTCCGTTCACTTTCATGCATATTTATGGCCAACGTGTACAAGTAACTGGTTCTGTTATTGTTGACGGTTAGTGTTATCCCTGTTGAGGATGGATTGCCCACTTTTTCTTACTGCAAGTTTATTTCTGTAAATTATTTTTTTATCAGTATTATTTTTTAAAATTATTGATTCAACCTGTTCTTCTGTGTGAATGGTAATTGATCATTGCCGTGCATTTAGAGAATACATCTCTGGTGACCATTCACATAGAGGAACAGGTTGAATCAATAATTTTCAAAATCAAATAATCCCTCAGGTCCCTAAACTTCAAGGCTTGATCCTTAAGGACTTTAAGGGAGTTTTCTGTGCTATGTTATATTCCAGCTGGGACATGTATGTATAGGCTCTCTGTTTTTCCTTTGGAGGCTGGTTTTGTTTTTGTTAGGCCTCTATCCCAGAAGTTTACGTCTATCCCCTTCCGTTTGTATATTATCAAAAAAAAAAAAATCCTAAGGTTTCGAGTTTAAATGGTTACAGCCTCCTTTCCTCATCTTGTTTAGGCTGTGCATTCCTGGACTTATCATTACCTGATGATGGGATTTGTGTTAACTATCTTTCAAATCCACCAAAAAGGAAAGAAGAGAAATTTGCTGGGACATTCACTTGATATGCTCCCATCACCTGGAAACAGGATCTTACCTAATCTTAGACTTGTGGAGTTAATGCTTACCCAAAATAAGTTACTTGGGATCATTAGTGAGACACTGGGACTCATTACAATGTATATCTTTTACCTTCTGGCTTCTGCATATCTTAGAAATATTGTATCTTAAACTGCGTCTTTTTGTTTTGTAAAGGTGGCTCAGGTTATTGCAAGTATGGTTGGAGCAAATATGCTCGCCCATCTGGGCAGTCAGCAACATTTATGGTAAGCTTCCTTTTATTGCTTGCTAGTTGCTGCTGTTTAGCATCAAATTTCAGAAATAACTTCCCTGAATTTGTGAAATTCCACGCATTATTTAAAACTGTTTCCAGTCTTCCATTTTGCTTGTAATTTGAAAAACAGGTGATTAGTTTAATCACATATATTCTGAAGTCTAGGTAATGTGCAGGAATTTGGTAACATTGAGTCTCCTATGTATTCTAGGCTTCGGCGTTTTTATGCAACAATTTATAGCAGGTATGCAATTATCTTTATCATGTTCATTATCTAACGTTGCATCTAAATGTCTTCTTCAGAAGGATCTCCAGTTTCTTTAGACTATGCACTAAATTTTACATAGGTGTAGTTAATTTGAGAACAAAATGTGAGTGTCATCATTATAATAAAGTAAAATCAGGTTTCTGTAGGACATGAGCTGCATATGCTCATCACTCTAGACTGTGTAATCTATGTGGCACCCCTTGGATGGGATGTAATTCATGTGATTGTTCAAGTATTAGTTGGATAATTGACGAAAAAGGTCCATGGGTATAAAGGTAGAAAAAAATATTAGAAATTAACGTGTACCTATAAAATATTTGATGTTAAGTCTCTGAAGAGCTTGTTTCCCTCATACTGGGATAATGAATTTGTAATGGTAATTATCATGTAACTTTATGTTGGTTGGGACTCTTGTTTCTATAGTGCATCTGGGTGCTGTATTTTTAAACCTTTCCCCTTCTTTGGCATAAATATTTCTGGTAAGATGTTGACTATATCTCCTTGCAGGATGCAGGTGAAACCCTCAACACAGCCAATTGTCCTGTCCATCCCAATATGCCATTATGATGGTCAGCCACTATTTCACTAAGTAACCACAATATGGAAATGTTTACCCTGATTCTACTTGTTTGTCTTTCTTAAAAAACTGAGAATAGAAACTGATACCCTAGGCCTGTTGGCAGGGAAAGTATTATAGGTTGGGAATCCAAGCTATGGGCTAGGAAGACCACTGCATCATTCACCTTTTCCATGATGATCCCATCTGTTATTTTTAGTACCGGCATGAGGGCTAGTAGATTGTTGGTAATGAGCTTCTTTCATTATATACTCATAAAAATTAGGTTTTTTCCATTATGTATGGAAAACTCGCTTGAACATGGTTGCTTTTATTTCTTCAATACTGAAGACATTTTTAAAAAACCGTGTTGCCTGCTTGAATTTTTTATGAGGATTCTCTGCATGGAATGACTACAAATCAACTGAAATTCCTTAATATCATTGCTGGATGAGGTAGACTCCACAACCTGGTCTTAAACCAGTAATCCTTGCTATCCAAAAAGAGAGCCACTCATCTTTTGATTTCGAATCCCCACAAATTCATTTCTTTCAGCAAGCTTTTGTCAGACTTGATACAAACTGTTAGGTTAACTAGTAAATCATAAAAAGAAGTAAATATGTTTGTGGTCCAGTTTTTGATATTCTAGTTTTGCAAATGGGCAATGGAAAAGGTGTTGGTACAAAATTTCGATTAAACTGATTTTCTTTAATTTACTTTTCCTCCAGATACTGAATCTGCTAAAGCAGCTAGAAGGCAACTGAAAGAAGCTATCTACACAGTCCTGTTTGACATGAATGTTCCTGCTGTTTGTGCCATCAATCAAGTAGTATCTTTTCTGTCCTTATTGGTTCTTATTTCATAAAGTGCATCTAAAATCTTATGATCTGGAAGATATATGCCATTTATATTTTTCAATTGTCATGTTTATGCTTCCATTCTCCAAGAATTTCATTTGACATGCACATACTATATATATTGCTCTCAACCTATCAATTCGTTTTTTCTTCCCTTTGAGCACACCATCTTAGGGCCATACACTCCATAAAATTCCTCTAGCTTACTGTTCAGTGGTAATCGTATAGATCGGTATTCATTAACAGAAGAGTATCCTTCCTAAGGGCTCAATGTATCTGCTTGAGCGTAGTTGAGCTATACTTTGGTTTTTTTTTTCGGACTCTGATATCGAAGAGATTTACATATACTAATGGGCATAGCCTGGTGGAATCAGGATCACATATACTAATTTCAGTCCATCTCTTGGCTGTTGAAGCTACCTTGGACGCTCCCAAACCGTTTTCTTTGCCGGACGAGTTTGCTCTTGTAATTTTGTTTGGTAGGGTAGCTATCTAGAAGATAGGACTCCCTTCTTGAATTTGTGTCTCTTTTGTTTTACTTGGTAAGTGATGAAAGTTTATTTGAAGAAAAAAAGATGAGGAAGTAGGGATGGAGTTTCCAATGTACAATGAATGTGATATTTTTGACTAGCTAGGGAGATGGTGACCTCATAACACTTCTAATGGCTTGATTAAGGGGGCGTTTGGCAACACAAAAATAAGTAACTTATTGACTTTTATAAGCCAAGAAGTTAAAAAAGTTAGTTTGGATGTGTTTCATATTTTAACTTTTGAAAAGTTAAAAACTAACTTAAAACTGAAGCTCAAATTTTTAGCTTTTAACTTCTAAGAGAAATTACTTCTCAAAAATTAGAACTCCTCCCGACATTTTTAATTTCTATGACTTTTTTAGAGGTAAAAGATCAACTAGTAACTTCTACTACAAATAGAAGAAGTGCTTTTACTTCTCGTTCCCAAACGCTCCCTAAGTGAAATTTTCAAACCACTCTTAATTCCTTCATGTGCTCAATAAAATATGACTATCTCAAAGGCCCCTATGAGCGATTGGAAGCCTACTTGATGACATTGGTAGACTCTCCTTCTGTTATGCATGGATGCCTGACTGACTTTCAATGATTTTCAACTCTTCCTACAATGGCAATGCTTCCACTTCATTGGTCCATTAATACCAATAGGGCTACTAAAAGCTTTCACAATGGATCCCCCGCTAACACCTTGTGAATCCTGTGCTGGTTCTGTCCAGCTTGCTAAGAAAGCTCCGTTGAAAATTAAGCTTAATCAAATTAGGTCAAGATGCTAGGTCTCCAAAAAGGTGATCGTAGGACTTTAGGCTCAAGAATTTCCACCACCAATCACCTATCTCTGCACAAATCAATGTTTTCTTACTCCATACAAATCCTTAAAGAAAGACGAAGATGTGACAAACCACTTTATTGGGTAAACGGTGGTGCCTAAATGCAAAGGTCCTTTTTAATTCCCAGATATTTTATTATTTCCCCCATTTATTAGATGAGTAATATTTTATTGCCCCTTTCTCCGAAAGACCCAACAAGAAAAAAATTAGAGAATATTCCATAAACATTTACCTTTTCTTCTAAAAGCTTTTTAGACCCACTCGACTGCGAAGAAACCAAGGAAATTGTTGTTCAACTTCATTTGTGCATTAAGTTCTAAAGACTCGAAGGCTCCAGTTGTCGTCCCAGATTTGCCCCATCTTAAGTTAGAGTTGGACTTCCATGAAACAAGCTAAATGGATTCAGTGTTCTGTAAGAAATTGGGTCTATTTCCACGTTCTTTGGTGGAGTTTCCTTTCCAAACTCTAGTCCATATCAAGTGCTTTGGATCCTCTATTCAGTTATATAAGTAGCTTTAGATGTTGCCACTGCTAGGATAGAGGGCCTCTCACCATGCATCCCATTAACGGATTGTCCATTTATTACCTTATCTGCTGGACATGTTTATTTTGGCTTTCACTAGTATATGAATATGATTTTGGCTGAGGGGGTATTACCACTGGAGATTATGTTCATATAACTATGCCACAAGCCACAACTGAGGTTAGATGTCCATGACATTTGTCATAAGGGTAATTCTATATGCACCCCACAAATTCCATAAGCACCCAATTTGGGTGCTTTTGGCCAAAAATTCCCTTGCAAAAAAACCCAAGCACCCCATTCGTCCCTCCCTCTCTCTCTCTCACCTGCAAAAAAAAAAAAAAAAAACAGAAGAAGAAGAAGGGGAGGAGGAAGAAGAGGATGCCGTCGCCTTCGCCGTCGCCACCACCACTACAGGTATCTCTCTCTCTCTCTCTCTCTCTCTAAATAGGACCCACCCACGGCTGGGCTGGCCGTGGGTCCTATTGAGAGAGAGAGAGAGAGAGAAATAGATATATAGAGAGAGAGAGACATACCTGTGGTGGCGGTGGCGGCCTCCTCCTTCTTCTTCTTCTTCTTCTGGTTTTTTTTCAGGTGAGAGAGAGGGGTGCTTGGGTTTTTTTTTTTTACTTAAAAGGGCATTTTTGGCCAAATAGCACCCAAATGGGGTGCTTATGGAATTTGTGGAGTGCATATAGAATTTCCCTTGTCATAAAGATATACAAGCTTTTGGTTACTTTCTTGCACACGTTCTTTTTCAATTCTATTAATTGCATTTGTCTTCCTTTTCCATGTTACATGGAAAAAGACTGATAATTTGGTTTTTTTTCTCATTCTTCATATTTTAACCACCTGATGTAATATTTATTGGGAAACATGTAGGCAGTTTTAGCTTTGTACGCTGCAAGAAGAACTTCAGGGATTGTTGTCAATATTGGTTTCCATGTCACATCCATTGTTCCAGGTGAGCTATTTTGGTTTTTCTTGCCATTACTTTTGATTTTTGAATATTGATATGTGATGGATTTTATTTTGGTGCATTTCATCTATGGGACCTCGAGCACAAAGAAACTAGTTATGAGACTCGATTTCTAAAATGATTTAAGTCCACACTCAAGGCTCAGATGGAACCCTCTAAGGGGTGGTTCCTATTAAGAGTTACTCTCTGCTTTTCCTTGCATCTAGAGGAGTGCTTTGTGTACTCCACAGAATCTTCACCTTGTAATATTTTCCGTGTATCAAAGTCACACGGGTTCATTTGTATAATTTATTATGGTGTTTTAACAGTTCTACGAGGTAAAGTGATGCGCAAAGTAGGTGTTGAAGTTGTGGGACAAGGAGCACAAAAACTCACAGGGTTCCTCAGGGAGCTGATGCAACAGAAGAATATGAATTTTGAGTCATTGTACACAGTCCGCACACTGAAAGAGGTATGCATGCTCCTGAACAAATGACCAATGTCAAGCAGTCACGATTTTCTACACATACATAAATAGAAATACTTGGGTCAGGATGTCCTTATGTCAACCTCCACTAAATCTTCCCATGTTGCACTTGTGATGCTCGTGCAAAGGGATGGAGAGGCATCATTTGATTGGTCCCATTCCTCCTGGGAAGTGCATCGGGGAAATATCAGATGATCCTTACATTCTGATCTATCACATGCTTATTGGATCATTTGATTGTGTCAATTTTTGTCCTATGAGATCTTCATTACTTTCAGAGCTACCTTGCTTGTTTAGTCGAGTGAGCAATAATACTGTACAAGATCTTGGATTTGAGTGGAAAATATGTTTCTTGTTTCAGTAAGGAACTGATACAGTTGCCGGTGCTGTACCCAAAAC
This sequence comes from Euptelea pleiosperma, assembly GCA_035048495.1. Lineage (NCBI taxonomy): Eukaryota > Viridiplantae > Streptophyta > Magnoliopsida > Ranunculales > Eupteleaceae > Euptelea > Euptelea pleiosperma. The sequence goes on along the minus strand of CM068541.1, from coordinate 9,001,066 downwards.
TTTAAAACATTGTTGGAAAGCATTTTACATAGCTCTTGCTGATGAAATCCTGTAGATATTGTCGATGTGGTCAACTCTTTAAACCTCTAAAAGAAAAAGTTCCAAATATATGAAGGGAAACCTCTACCATTTCCTTCTCCCCCATCCCCTTGCACTCTCCCTCTTTCTTTCACCATTGCTGCAATAACACTTTTTTTCTCTTTCTCTCGTCTCTTCCCGTTTGATTGTCCATATTGCTCTACCAACTTGAGTTTTTCATGCCAAACACTTCTACACATTGCCTGATGATATTATTGCTGAATGGTCTTACAGAACCTATGCTATGTTGCTGCTGATTATGAAGCAGAGTTGTCTAAAGATACAGAAGCATCATTTGACATTCTAGGGGAAGGTCAGTTTACTCTCTCAAAAGAGCGCTTTCAAACGGGAGAGATCCTATTCCAGCCACGTATGGGAGGGGTGTAAGTCCTCATCCTCTCACTCTTTGGTTACTGAAGTTGTGAAGTGTTCTCTTTTTGTGTGTGTTATTATGTCAGGTTATCTAAATACATTTTCTTTATTATGTATCTCTCAGTTATGGAATAAACTGTACAGATGTCATGCCCCAAAATCGAGAACATAGATCTTGAGGCATGACATGAGGATAACCATAAAAGGGGTCCATGGTAAATTAACACAATTTTCCCCTCCAAGCAAAATAATAACCATGCATCAAAATAAAATAAAACATCAGTAACTATAAACAGATGTTTCATAACCACCCATATGTGGTGTACAAAATTTAAATCCCGGCATCATAAATGCCTCAAAACTAATAACAATATGAAATCATGAGTTCTTTAGAATGGATAACTATTCTTAAAGATATCCGTATGCATCGGCTATCTCCGTCTGCATCGAATATTCGTACATAGGTTCCTACACATGTCCTACAGTCATAATTTTATAAAAAATTTAGTAAATAATTTTCGAAAAAAATTAAAATTTATTGAGGGATGCTTTTAGGTTTCCCAAAGCTACTAAAACTAGAATCATAAATTTTGGACATATCTCCAATATTTGGTGAGTTTTCCCCTGTGACTACAGAAAACAGTCCAGAATAGGGAGATTTTGAGATACACTATATGCAAGCGTATGCCACTCCCATAATTAGGGTTCAAGCTTAAATGGCCCTCTAGTCATTAAAACATGTTACATACATTGTAAAATCCCGAGGAAACGTAGGTTAACACATGATTCATGGAAAACAATAACATGATACAACCTCACATAAACTAATTCAGAAAATTTCCTAGATAATACTAATTAACCATGAAAGAAAGCACACAAAATGGGGAAAACATATATGGGACTTGCCTCAATGTGTATGTTCTAAGGAAAACAATAACGTGATACAACCTCTCTTCTAAGCGTGTATGTTTTAAGGAATAAGAGACTTTTTATAATAAAGAGTGAGAGATTAGGGTTTTTCTCTATTGTGCAGAGCTAAGCCAATGAAATTTTGAGGGTTTCTCTCTTAAAATCATTTTTGGTGGGTTACACACCCACAACACTTTTTGATATAGGTTCCTAGGGTTTTGTAAGTTAAAACTCCAATTTCCTAATTGGCAAATTTTGGTTGCCATGTCAATTTTTCTTGTTATTCCCCACTAAAACTATAAATAAAAGGACATCTATATCCCTTGTGTTTTTTCTTATCCCACACACACATAAAAGTTTAAAGAGTGTTCGGTCATGCTAGGACCGAACAATAACTCATTGTTCAACAGGCTAAGTCCGAACAGTGAAGCATTGTTCAGACTTAGCAGGCCGAACAATACTTATAAGTGATTGGCCCCACTTTGTTGCTGCTACCAGACAAAGTATTATCTAGTTTGCACAACATTGTGTGGCATAGATCATATTCAGATACCCAAGGCTATAATAAGGCCAGGCAATTGAAAATGAAGAGAATGCTGCCATATGCTTCTCAATGAAATCAATTGATGTCTATACATCATGTATTTGTTTCAACTTCTCATTTACCCATTTGGATCATTCATACATATCAAAAACTGCAAGCCAACGTTGCTTTAATTTAGTTCTCGTTGCTTGTAAATATGTTCTACAAAATTCTTGCTTATCAAAAAGATATTTTTTCTACAATGATTGTTGAAAATAGAAAGGTCCAAAGGCCATGACATTACAGACTCGATAGGCAACCGAAATAGAACAAAACATAAAAGTCCATCGAATTCCTCCTTGCACACTCCCCTGAAGAATAACTAGAACAGAAGTCATCAATATCTAGTACGACCTCAATCCTCTAGAAGACCATCCATTCGCCCGTACATGGCGGTCCACTATGAAGCTTCAATGGCGAAACCGGAAGGGGCCCATCTCTTTCTCTTCCCCCTGTATTCGGTTCTCTTCCCTTAGCGGTGAAAATACGTAGGTTTTCACTCCATGCCTTTCACTCCCAGGGTGAAGAGGTAAAAAAAACCAAATATTCATTTTCGTTTTTAACATTGGAGGGGGGTGATAAGAGATTACGATGGGCCCGAGGGGCATTTAGAGAATGTAATAAAAGGGTGGGGGGAGATAAGAGATTTGGGGATAACAAGAGAAATTGACGGGGCAACCAAAATTTGCCTTCCTAATTAAATCTCTTTCTTTGCAAATTAATTTTCCTAATTTGTTTCAATCTCTTTCTTACTAATTAAGTTATTTGCTATTCAAGTCTTCTACTCTTACTAAATACTCTTTTCTCTTTCTTTCCAAGCAAGGATTGATTTTAGCTAATTAAGGAAATTACATATATTAATATCACATTTTTTTAGTTTTGCTAAAATAAGTCATTCTATATTCCTCACATTGACCAACTATTTCTTCAGTGGAGGGACCCACACATCCCTCCAATGATTCACACAAAGTAGGGTAACATTATTAAATTACTAAAATTCCCTTCCGACCATTTAATTGAATTAAGACATTACTAAATTACCCTTTCATGATGAAATTACCAAAATACCTCAAGAAAAATTTTGGGGTGTTACAGCAGAATTGTTGGTTTATTGGGTTTGTGGGGGTCAATGTGTTTGACAGTTTGTATCAACGTTGAATATGAAACATGTTCACACTAGTGAGTTTCACACTTTTTCCTATTACTGGCTTGGTATGCAGCCAAAAAGATAAAAAAAAAGTTTGTGCTAGTATTGACATGTTATCTTAGGAAAACTTTCATGTTTTATTTTGGTTTTAAATTTTTATTGCTTGTGTAAAAGTCTTGAGTTTTATTTGGTTTATATTTCTACCATTTTAGGCTTATAAAATATCTACTCATCATCTGATTTGTTAGATCTGATATTGTTATTTGACTATTTTTGACCTTCACACACGATCTTTATATGTCATTACTGTAGGCTATTGTGTTGCACGTAGTCAGATAAGTAAAGTAAATTTGACCTGAAGTATCTTGTAATTTGGACCGTGGGTCTTTTGATCGTTTGTGCTGCTCATTTATATTTTTCTTGAGAGAAAAATTTAATCTACATTGAGATCTTTCAAAAGGTTACGGTCTAAAAAAAGTCTCTAGACCGAGTAGTTTCATCATTCAACCGTTTAATTTTTGCACAGATCTCCTAGGTGGGTGGGACCCGTCCAATGGTGGGTTCCACTCCTGCACCATGTTTATGCCCTTGGTATGCCATCTTGTAGTCCATGGAATGGGTACCTTAAATTCCTTTCTCTATCTTGAAATTACTGTCTTATACGGATGGTTAAAAGGATAAAATGTGCTATTGGGACAGGCGTACAATGGGTTTGCATCAGGCAGTAGCACTTTGCATGGACCATTGTCAAGCTGCAGAAGTAACGGCTGATGACGGATGGTTCAAGACTGTAGTCTTGGCTGGTGGGACCACATGTTTACCAGGACTGCCAGGTATACATCTAAGAATAACTTTTGTTTGTGGGCTTGTGTGCATGACAGATGTATGAGAGATAGGATAGAGGAAGGATCAAAATTTTAAAGACAGACCAATAGAAAAGGAAAAATGTTTAACACAGTGATTAGTGGTATGTATCCAAAGATTGAATGGAAGCTCCTGACTCCAATTTTTAACTGTTCTGTTTCAGAGAGATTAGAGAAAGAGCTGTGTGGATTTCTTCCTCCATCCATGTCCAATGGAATCAAAGTTATTCCCCCTCCTTTTGGTGCAGAATCTGCATGGTTTGGGGCAAAGCTTATTAGCAATGTAAGCTGATGTGTGCCTAAATATCCATGTTTGGTGATGCAAGCTCAAATTTACCGACATGCACTATAGCATGTCTAAAGCATTTGTTAGTGTTGGATAAATTTAATGAACTTATTGCGTACAAGAAATATTTGCATCATATCATATGGAATCCACACACCTATCAGATGCATTTTATCCATTTTGATGCTAGCATACATGTTTAAGCTGAATTTGTTTCCCGTCCAGTGCATGTTCTTCTTGACATAAAAATGGGTACCTGCATGCAATAAAAACATTTATAAAAAAAAACATTCATACATGCATCCACTTATTCACTCCACACAGTAATCATGTGTTGGATCTGCTTTTGGTGCTTTCAAGCACCACATGGATGGCTTTCCATGTGCTATCATGTTTGCTTCAATTGGGTCCATACGTGTTTGTGTTGATACAGATGAGTACCTTTCGTGAGGCCTGGTGCATGACGAAGAAGCAATTCCGCCAGAAGTCCCGACGCAACTTCATCAGCTCATGGTAAAGCAATGTAACTCGTCTGAGCTTGGTGCCTTCCATTTAGGAGAGGAGAGGGATTCTTGCGATGTGCAATGAACTTGGGTTCCATCAAGCATCCCATTCTTGTCAGTTTCTTATCTAATATATATTTTAAAGTTTTATTTATTTATTTATAAGCAATGTATTTTTTTAAAGTTGAAGTATAAGTAACCTGTATGCAAAAATCCGTCTTAAATCCACATGTTTCATGTATTATACATCCCCCAAATATGAATGCAATCCTTCTCATACTGTGGAGATTACAATGTATTGTAAAAAGAAAATTTGTTGTGACATTTTGTAAAAAATAATAATATACATTCATGAATAAACTGTTATTTCATTAGGCTGGTAATGTGGTTCTCTCTCTCTCTCTCTCTCTCTCTGTAAGTAATTTTTTTTCTTTTAAAGAGTTTTCAAAAGTTGAGGGGGCGGGGGCCTTCCTGGCTCCGCCAATGGTGGGGAGGGGAAGAAAACAAAGAGGCGCATTTTTTTTTTACTTGACGGGATGTTAAAATTTTATTGCGTCTCTTGTGGATTAAGTTGTTGACGTGGCGCTCTGAATGTACTGTCACGTGAGCACTTCTCTACTTTAATAAAAGAAATTCGGTTCCTGTGACATTTGATACAATGAGATCTTCAAATGGCCCAACTCGGCCAAAGAGGTCAATCATACGCACGTATTACTCAGTTGATGTTTTCTGTTTTTTCTTTTTTTTGTTGTAATCTACTCAGTTGATGTTTTGATCCAACAAACTTTGTACAAATTTGATTCAAATAATAGTGGCCTGCTTCCACATCACACGTGGGGGCAAGAATAGCCACGAGTTTGGACGCATCCTATCAGAGATCATCACTTTGGGCCAATTCCTTCCCCTAGTGCTCATTCTCCAAGTGCTAGTCCTAGAGATAATATGCAGTTAATTTCTAATTTAACTATGGTATACGGCCCCATACAAACTTAGATTAACCATTTGTTACCAGTTGGGTGAGTTGGGACCCTTCAACAGTCCAAAACCTTAATATCTTCCAAGTCTTTCACACCTTTATATTTTGGTACCAGTCGGGTAAGTTGGGACCTATCAACAGTCCTAAACTTTAATATCCTCTAAGTCTTTCACACCTTTATATTTTGGTTGCAAATTTTTAACATCTAACTTTTGGATCATAGTCAAAATACAGCTGCAAATTTTGGCCATTCCTTGAATTTTCGTCCAAATTATTGATCAATTTTTTTTCAGTTCAAAACCGAATTATACTCAAACTTTTCCTGTCTCGAACTTTTTCCATATCCAAACTAAACAACTAGGGTCAAAACACAACTGCTTGAGAAAGTCTATTTAGCAGATTTTTTTTTTTTTTTTGGAAAGTAAATAAGATCCTCTTACACAAAGGAAGACGGCGTGTGGTATCTTCTAGGCGAAGCCCATGGATTGGATGGTCAGGATCCAATTTGCACGTACACAACCTGTATTTAACTGGTAATGCATCAACGGATATAAATTAAATTCTCGTGCACTCTTAATTAAAGAATATCAGATCTAGTTCGAATGCTTTGATACACAAAAATACAACATAGCCAGAAAATTTGACCTTTGGAAAAATCGCAGTTTTTAGATGTTTAGAAAAAATGCAAACAGGCATTGGAGGAGATTGACATTTGGGGATCAGAATATTTGGGATAATAACACTAGCAAGCCAGCTGTGAGCATTAGGAGTGGGGAGAGAGTCTGGGCAATCCCACTTCCGCTTGCATCGGCAGATCCGGCAGGTGCCGATGCGGGACATGCAAGTCCTTCTTTTCCTTCCCTGCACTCACTGGCAAACAGGCCAGGTGGATATTTCCCATAAAGGTTTATGTAGCTGAACATGGTTGACGCGCAGTCGTTGGTGAGGTCATTCAACTCGTCGGCGTAAGGGCATGCGAATTCCTTCAAGGCAGGGCAGCAGAGCTTAGGAGGGTACTGGGGTCCTTTGCACTGACTTGTGATGATTGTGTAGTTCTCGAACTCAAAGTTCACAGAGCAACCTGAGGATAATGAGAAGAAAAAGATTACAGACTATTCTTTAAGAGCTCAATAATTCAACTACACAAATTGCATATTGGTCTCACATGCATCTTCAAACGGGGTTTTGGGTCGAGACCTTGGTTTGGTAATTTTCAATAATGGAGACATTCTTGTGAATATTCAGCATAAATGAACTAGCTTTCTTGATGCTTAACAAAAAAATTTGGATAGATATATGTCGAAAGGTTCATATAACTACGTGGACTTGTTGATGTATCACTTGTTTTGTAATTTTTCTTTTTCCTGGCTGGTACACTTTAAAACCAAACCTCAAAAGATTGAGAATCTAGAGCCACAGATCATTTCGTCAAGGAATTTGCCAGTTGCAAGAGTACTTGTTAGGATCCTAAAGGTTAAGACTTAAGTTTTTTCCGCACCTCTATCACCCAAGTGATTTTGGTGTATTGGTCTAGGTCTTAACATTTGGTATCAAAGCCAACCCCACATCACGGGCTCAAGTCATGGGAGGGGCGACCTAGGGAAAGGGCTACCTGGGGGAGCTTGCTTAAAAAAAAAGAGGAAATAGGGGGTACCGGAAAAAATGCTGGGGGCCCGCTCACAATAAAGTGAGAAAATAGGGGTATCGGAGTGAAAGCCACCTCAGAGTGGGCCACTATGGATGTCGACCTTGGAAGCTTGGTGGAATGTTAGGATCCTAAAAGTTAAGACTTAAACTTTCCGCATCTCTATCACCGATGTGCTTCTGGTGTATTGGTTCCTAATAGTAAATCATTTACTACTAACAGCCTGTTGTGCACAATTATTATTATTTTCAAATCGGTGCCTGTTCACAATTTTCCATTTATCTTTTCTTCCATTCGATATTATTTGTAGTTTGTTTTTATAATTTTAGTGCATTTCAATTTACCTAAATACTTTTGTCCTACATTTTACACTTTTAAGAAGTTCTATATAACAACGTATATTTCAACATCATATATAATGGTAGTTACTGTACGGATGTTTTAAGAAGTTCTATAAATCAAGGTTTAAAGGAGGCTGTTTTAACGGACTGGGGGTGTTACCGTTAAAATGGATTGAAACGGCCAGGGGCAAAAATGGAAAAAACGGAATTTAACGGAAAAAGTGGCGCTGAAATTTAAATTTTGAAATTTCAAAGAAAAAAAGGAATTTATCGGCTGTTAAAATGATTTTAACGGCCGTTAAAACAAAAAACAGCCGTTAAATTCAAAGCGTCAAAACGTGTTTAAACGGAAACGGGTTTGGGGCGTTACTGTTTAAACGGCCATTTTTAAAACCATGCTATAAGGAGAAAAGATAAACTACAAATTGGCCACAAAACTGTGTATAGACCGCTGTATCTGTCACTCAGCCCACAAAGAAATATACAACTGAACCTAAGGGAAGAAAAAGAAACACGAGGCTCAATACACTGCAACTTGCAACAGAATCAACAAAACCACCATATCTCCATCTAGTGCAAGAAAATCTTGGAGAGATGAAATTAATGCCAATATTTTTCGACTAAGGCCTTGCTTGGTAGCACTACAAATGTTTGCACGCAAGCGTTTGTGGCATTTGCGCGTGCTTTGTAGCGCAACATCCAACAAATATTTGCATTAAACCCAATCATTTTTTTGCCAAAAAGTGGCTGCAACAAATAGGCAAATGACCCTCATCCCCCTTGGTCTCCCCCAACAGCTCTCCCCTCCCCAACATTTATGAATATTTTTCCCAACAAATGTTTGTCATTGTATACATTTGATTATCAAATATTCGCCTACAAACATTTTCCTGCAAACTACAGACAGGATACAAAGCAGGGCCTAGGTCAAATTCCGCCACTAAATCATATAAATGTACTCGATTTATCTGATAAAAGTAGAGCTCATTCATTTCTACTACTTGCAAAAGCCTTTCTTCCATCCCCTTTTGTAAATCAAACCTATATTATGACCAAAAAAATATTTCCAGAGAAAGTTCTTCTCATCAAAGAGCATTACAAATCTAAATAAACCCATTACTGTGAATTTACTGAATCTCCACAGGCCCTAACTTAGCTTCACAAGGAGATCTTAATCTCCATCTTCATATTTAAAGTTTGTTTTATAATATTTCACCTAAAGACAGCTAAAACGACTAAAAATACTGAAATTTCGACTACAAGCCCTAATTTTATCTCATTAATCAAACAAAAACACCATAAAAAATAAAAATAAAAACGAAATTCCTGCTTTTCTTCCAAACGCGATTGAAATCCACAACAACAAGAGAGAAAAGAAAGGCAAATAAAACAAGATTGGAGATTTTTTTTTTAAACTTGAATCCGATCGATATGCATTACGTATTCGAATTCATAAAAATCGTAGAAAAGGAGAAAAAGACAAATCTAACCTTTTCTCGCCTGAAGGAGGGTTCGGCCACTAAATCCGCGAGATTCAAAGATATCATCTGCGAAGTCGAGAATTAGAAACAAGAGGAATCGAAGGATTAGAAAGAACCCGCTCTCGTGTTTCGAATCAAATCACCTGAAATGAAGCTTGAAGTGGCCAAGCCCGCTAAAAGGAAGAAGAGAACCGCAGACAAGCAGCGATTCCACGCCATTTTTGTTTCTTTTTGTGATTTTCCTTCGGAGATCCTTCGATCTCCCTTTCGACAGAGCTCAAAGCCTATACAGAAGGATAGACGGAGAGAAGAACAGATGGGTTTTGGAGAAAATCTGAGAAATCTGGGTTTCGATTGAAGCAGAAAACGTGAAAACAGGAGACCCGCATGACCGCGTCAGTTCCAGTATGACAGCGGTACCTGACGCGGCTTTTTGTTGAATTTATATTGTAGTTATTTTGGAAGTGATATCCTCAATCGCGGACCTACATAATGCAAGGAAGGAATGGACTGGATTGGTTCATCACGAAATCAGGACCCACAAAGAGAATAAAGTGAGTGAGAAGGCCATGGATTCGTTCATCAGGAAATCAGGATCCACAAACAGAATAAAGTGAGTAGGAAGGCCATGTAGGACCTTTGTTAATATTATGCGCGAAGGATGCAATCACGTCTTCCCTATTTTGACGTTTGTCTAAGATTCGAAAACGTTGACTGTTTTCTTTATAAAGGAACTTTTTAAATCACCGCACAACTAACCGATCGGGCTGGTCAACGGTCGGGTCGGTTTCAAAGGTACCCAGAAGCGGAACCAATAATGTCGGTTTCTAAAGTACATAACATTTTTTTTTCGTTTTTTTGGGTGTGACGGGGGTGTCCGGATATCTTCGAGACCCGACTAAATCCCCTGGGTGCGTGCAGCGGGCACTTCTAGGATAAATCCCAGCAGGTGGCCTTCAAGGGGCATAGTCTCGAACTCACGACCTTGGGGAACATACCCAAAAATGCTATGTCTTACCTCTGAAACACTCCCTTGAAGGTTTGAAAGTACTTCACTTTTAAAAACTTACAAAAGAAAGTAATGCTTAATATCCAACACCTGCATGCTCAGCCACATTTGCCTTGGTTAAAATGACTGAGAAGCAAGGACGAATCAAGGCCTGCCACGTGACTCATTTTTGTAGTCTGTCATAAATGTCGATCATGGAGGACGTCTATCATCATAGTGGATTCAATCTCAACGAAACTGGGGTGATTATTCATGATTTACGATGATCCCTGTGAATCATCCATGGCTGAACAGTTAAAGCGCCCAACTCATAATTGACAAATTCATAGGTACAATTCTTGCTGGATGCTAAGATTTAAATTTATTTTTAACTTAATGATTGGACGATAGGGCAAGAGCTTTAAATGCGAATAATTCAGCTCAAGCCCAATGCATATAAGAGCTAAAAGGTGTCACATTAACATTTTCTAAAAGGTCCTTTTCTGACCTCTCTGGGGAGTCGTATGCTCGGCTGTGATTTCCGAGAATCCAATGGTGGTTGATAGCACTGAGCTGGCATTCATTTTTTTTTTTGCCAACGCTAGCTCAACCACCGTTAGATTCGTGAAATCCACAGCCGAGCACACAACTCCCGAGTATTAAAACCCTTGATTCTGGCTCATAGACAACTAATTTTCGGAGTAAAAAATGGGCGTAGCTCTAGACGGACTCAAGATAAAATACATCTACGTGCATTAGATCTCAAACTAAGGATCTTTATGGGAATTGGCCCAAATATCGGATTGATCAGATGATCTTAACCTTTTGATCTAGATCCAAAACTTGATTAATACTTCGGAAGTATAATTTACTTGTTGATCAAGCAAGATGATAGGCCTAAGGTCAACCATACATTTTTTTTTATTTCTAGATTTATTTTCGTAATAACTTGGAGGCCACGTCCATGGATACTATATACATGTCTGCAAATCATTGAGAGCCTCACAGACGCCCACCGCTCCACCCTCTCTTTATCAGGTATAATTTTTCCTACTTAGCCAAAAAAAAAAAATCAGCACTTCACCTTCATTGCATCTAGATTTTCGGTAGTTTAAAAAACGGTCGCTATAACAAAAATAACGGCCGTTATAACTGATTCGGACCTCCCCAGTTACGTTATGTACCATTTTAACGCTCGGAAATAACAGTCGTTATTTTCCGTTATAACGAAATGACGACCGTTATTTTCTGAAAAAAAAATTATAGAAAAATGCCTATTATTTCTGTTATTTTCCGTTATTCTTTCTCCATCATTATTTTCTGTTATTTCTATTATTTTTCATTTTTGCACTTGAGCGTTACAATTCGTTATAACAGCCATTTTAACGAAAAAACGGTAACGCCCCCAGTCCGTTATACCGTTATAACGGCCCCTTTTAAATCTTGGTTTTAATAGCTTAGATATTCTCTGATGTCATTATATACATGGGTTGTGATAATATATGAAATGTGATGAGTATAGGGTCAACCATCTACATTTTTTTTCCATGTTCGTTTTATAATATTAAGTTATAACTAGCAGGCCACGTCTCTCTCCCTTTCACAGGGCCTTGGGCTGGGCCAGGTTGGGCCTGGCCTCAACCCGTGTCAGGCCTGGACAAGGACCTAATAGGTCGGGGGCCAAAATTACAGGCTGATGGTCCACAAGAGATCACCTATGAGTAGCCAGATAACAATTAGGTGATTTTGACATTGTTTGCTTCCTGAACCAAAACAAAAGGAATTTACTGAACATAACCATGGTTTAAAAAATGGTCGGTACAACAGTAACTCTCTGAACCCGTTACGTTATTTCCGATTTAACACTATCCCATTATAACGGCTGTTATTTTTCAAATATGTAGCAGTTGTTATAACGAAAGTATAGTCATTATTTTTTTTTATAATATTTTAAGATAAAACTTTTGTTATATCCATTTTTTTCTATTATTTTAAAATTCAATTTTATTTAAAATTTGAATTTCAAATTAAAAATCCCTTGTAAATTCTACTAAATTCGTTATAAAACCATTATAACAAATATAAAATCCATTATTTATGAATTTAACGAAAAATATTATCTTTATCCTGTTATAATATTGGGGTGTTATAACAGAAATAACTGTAACACAAGCTGTTGGCATGTTATATCTCAACGGAAACCAGTTTATTAACAGACTGTATATAGGAACTCGATTGGAAAAGCAAGGAACAAAAATGGTGAGAAAGGGCAAGAGGAAAAACCAGTCAGCGATGACTGTTTCGAGAACACAAGACCATGGTCGGATTTTCCTGATCAGCTAGCCAAGTTAATCGAGGAGCAATTTATTCTATCAAAACATGTTAGTTTAAGTGGTGTCTCCAAGACATGGAGATCAGCACCGAGACAATGTAATCCGACTTCAAAACCTCCATGGCTCGAGCTTTCTGATCAAAAAAGTAGCGGGATACGTCATGTTCCTTGCATAAAGCTGCACAACAATTGGTGGAACAGGCAGGGGAGGACGGTGACCAAGGACTCATGGGAATATTGTGTGGATTCCTCCAACGATGAACTACTAATGAGAAGATCCAAGGCTCCTACATTTTTTCTCTCGAACCGAACTACTGTGTGGGACAAAATTCCTCGACCATTGGATGCCAATCTTCGTAATTACAAGCATGTTTTCCTTCCTTGGTCGCAGGATGCTGAGGTCAACCGTAGAATGTTTGTACTAATTGGTGGTTCTCATCCGACCCTCGTTGACCCAAATTCATCATGCAAGCCACATACTATACAATTCACGAACGCTATCGGGTTCGGGGGAAAATCCTATGCATTGAGCTTGCAAGGAACACTTGCAGTTACAGACGTTGATTATTCTCATCCTAGAGTGAAAATATTTGGTGCAATAAGAGCCATTCCCTCTACCATGTCAAGGGGTTTCAGAGAGTATTTAGTAGAATCTCGTGGGGATCTCTTGGTGGTATTCCTAATCTCTAGGAAATCGATTAACGTAGTAGATGATATCGAAGTTTTTCGGCTTGATCTTTCGAAGCCTTCATGGATCAAGATGGAAAGTCTCGGAGAATGCACACTGTTTGTGGGACTCAACCGATGTATGTCCGTCTCTACAGGCGAATTGGGATGCAGAAGCAACTGTATCTATTTTACCCACTACACGATTGATGGTTGGTGGATCTTTGACATGGAAGATGTAAGCATCTCACCTGGTTGGAAAGCATGCTCTTTTTAATAAATCCCCAGTCTAGACTACACCATGTTCTTTAAATTGATTGAATAAAAAAGTTGTTAGCACGTTGGAGCTTTTTTAGAGTGGATGTAAGTGTAAATACACTAACCACTATACATCTTGGTCTTGTTAATTGTTTATCACAATTTCTATACTGTCTTGTTTATTCTTACAATCATGCTAATCAACTTAGCATAATTAAAATTAAAAATTGTCATATTCACAGCCTGTAGGACTTCTCACAGTGGTATGTAATAAGGGATTTTAACAGCTTTACTCAAATTGCACAAAAATGGAGAACTTCTACAAGACAGATGATTTGTACTATAATAAAACTTGCCGCATATTGTACAAGTCAAATATTTGAACTGTACACTGATTATTGATCAAAGAGGATAAGAGACCTAAGCCATATTACCGATAACAATTACAAAAATAACACAAAAAGTAGAGCTACGTGATCGTCTAGGTAATGTTTTACTTATATAATCTCCCAATCAAATGCTACTGTAAGAAGTAGAAAAGATCATGACTTATCGATTGTCAAGGTAGAAGGATTAACGAGGCACGCATTCGACGCACTCTCCTAAGGTAGATTCACCTCGATACTGTGTGATGTTGTTGACAGGCATCTATCCCCAAGATTCAATAGTTCGGTCAACAAAGGCAACACTAAATCATTGACTAGCAAACTCGTAATTGATACCTTTAATTGAAAATACAATATAATGTGCATGTATAAAATTGAGAAGAAGAGAATAGAGACTTTGTTTCTATTTGTGTATCTGTGTTAAAACGATATATACAAACAATATAATAGATAGACAATAAAGTGTCGTATGGCAACTAGTGAAGTGTCTTTTGAAACTCTACACGGTCAAGTCAGGTTTCAATCGACAAGTTAGGGTTTGTTTGGTACGCAAGAAAAAGAGTTCCGACGGCTAATATTTAGCCAGACGAATATTATCTTGGCTAAATATTTGCTCATATCAATATTTAACAATGTTTGGTACGTGTATGAGCTAGCTCACTTCAGCTTACTTCACTTTCTTTCAATTTGAGTGGGTCCCACATATCAAAGTAAGTCAAACATAGGTTGGGCGAGTGCAGGAACCACATATTATGTCAAGGATAAAAAAAAAAATTATTTTATCTTTTTTATATATTAAAAAACTATTTTTTATTGAAAATAGTGATTTTTCAGCGAGAAAATAAAATTTTCTCACCAAGGCATAATCGGTGTGAAAATATTTACACAGGGAGGGAGGTGATCAAATGTTTTCCCGCCGCAGAGGGCAAATATGTGGGCCCAGCTAAATATTCGTCGAGGGCGAGTGGCTGCCAAACGCACCCGGGCGAATATTAGCGCGGCTAAATATTTTATTTTCCCGCTGTGGTGCGTTACAAAACAGGCCCTTAATCACTTAGTGAAGAATCGTTGAAGAAAATTAAATAGAATTTTTCAAAAGTATTTTATCTAAAAAGATAAGTATCGAATACCCACATTCCATGTCCCGACTCAGTGGGTTTGTGTGTCTAATGTGATGTATAATTGTACCCAATGTGCATAAAATTGAGAGACCCAAAGGCTTTACCCTTGAGCTCCAACTCTCATCCTTATATACTAAAGGCGCTCTATCTTCTCTTGTAAGCAATGTGGGACTAAATTTACAACACTTATGCACACATTATTTGAAAGGGCTATAAAGTTTTCTCTCCAAATTCTCATTCAAATATTTAATAAAATTATATTGTAGGGTATACTAACAAAAAGATAGAAGTTTAATGAAAAAGTGATAACTTAGAGTTCTTAAGCTCAAAACTTGCTAGTGACAACTATATAACTAATTTTTTAATAAATGACTTTATTAAATAACAAGGCCAATCGTACATATTGTTTTTTGAGCTTTATTTGATTAGTAATTATAACTTGGACGCCATGCCAATGGATACTATATCTGTAACTCGCATGCTTCACTAAGACTAGGGTGCCTCGAATTTTTTTTTTTTTTTTTTTTTTGTAAACATATTTTTAATACCGTGACCGTGCACGGGTTGTTTTGTTTCTTTCTCATTTCTGTTGAATGTACGTATGGTGACATTTTGCGGATATAATCTCAGATTTTAAAGGAATATATTAGAGTTAGGAAATTTGGTTCTTGGTAACTAAGGAAACTTATTGCCAAGTTCTTATGGTCATTTGCATATTTCAAACATGCTTGATCTCAACCACCTTTCAATCTTCACCTAAACTTGTATTGCTTGCTAGAGAAAATAGGAGGAAAAGAATTCAAAAACAAAATTTTCCGTGAACCAAACGCAGCCTTAGAGAAATTTTACCATAATTTCGTTAATTGGCCAAAGAATGCGACTAATCAATCGTTTATATTGGTCATTCCATCAGATATGTTGCACGTGACAAGAGATGGGATGAGTTAAAATAAAGGTGGGTCCTACTTCCTTGCACGTGAGCCAATTAAGTATGCAGCTATATGGGTCATCCGTTGTTTGTTTGATCTTATGAACCAATGAAAGAAAGGAAAGTTTGATTGTCATCATCATGATCACCCAAAGCCTCAACCCAACTAAACAGAATTGCTCAGATGCAGATATGACAAATGGATGTGTGGTAGCAGCGAGTGAGTTACAATTAATGCATTGTTGCGTGCAGTGGCGGATTGGTGGGCAATATTGTACAGATTTTGTTACAGGGTGGGCAAAAGTTTACTTTTCCAAGGTGGGCAGAAGGGCACTTGGAAAGAAGAAAAACAATCCTGACTAAACTTTTAAACTGCCCACCCTCACCCCTTCCTGGCTCCGCCACTGGTTGCATATATGGTTCATACTTGAGTGGCAGGAGCGAGTGACTCTCTCTCTCTCTCTCTCATTATAGTAGAGGTTATTTAGGGTTTTGCGAGCCAAACATCGGAAAAGAACAACCTATATCTTATCCCAAATGTTTGGGGTCAGCAATTTTAATCTTATTTCGCTGTTCGACTCTGTTAGAGCTATGTCTTCTATCAATGCATGTGTTCAGGTCTCCCTTTATACTATTTCCATCTATTCATGTCATTTTCGGCCTTCTATATACTTAATAAAGCTTAATTCAACTTGCACCAAAGTGCTGAGAAATTTTTTGAAGCGACGATCATGTGCCCAAATGATAGCATGCCACATATACTTGAGGTTTAGGATTTGGTTTTTAAAAAAAGACTTTTAAGCGCATGATCGCCACTTCAAATGGCGTGGATTTCGAGAATCCAACGGTGGTTGTGCTTTGACAAAAGTGAATGCCATATCAGCACTTCTGTCAAAGCGTACAACCACCGTTGGATTCTCTTGGAATCCACGCCTGAGAACAAAGATGAACTTGTTGGTTCACATTCGTTGGTCCACGCCCTCGACTCTGGCTCATAGACAGCTGATTTTAGAAGTAAGAAATGGGTGTAGCTCTAGACAGACTCAAGGTAAAATACATCAATGCGCATTAAATCTCAAACGACGCATTCTTCATGGGAGTTGACCCAAATATCGGATTGACCAGATAATCTTTAACCTTTTGATCTTAATCTAAAACTTGATTAATACTTCGGAACCATAATTAACTTGCTTGATAGGCCTAAGGTCAACTATACTTTTTTTTTCTAGCTTTATTTTAGTAGTAACTTGGAGGCCACGTCCATGGATACTATATATATATATATATATATCTGCAAATCACATACTTCATTGAGACTGAGAGCCTCACAGACCACCCCCCCCCACCCCACCGCTCCACCCTCCTCTCTCTCTCAGGTAAATTTTTTTCTACTTAGCCAAAACAACAAAAAAAAAAGCAGCAGCACTTCACCTTCATTGTGTCTAGATTTTCGGTAGTTTAAAACAAGGTTTAAAAAACGGCCGTTATAACAAAAATAACAACCGTTATTTAATGAAAAAATGCCCATTATTTCTGTTATTTTTCGTTATTCTTTATTTGCCATTATTTTCTGTTATTTCCATTATTTTCCATTTTTGCCCCTCAGCGTGACAATTCATTATAACGGCCATTTTAACAGGAACAACGGTAAAGCCCCCCTGTCCGTTATAACGTTATAATGCCCCTTGTAGGCCTTGGTTTTAATAGCTTAGATATTCTCTGAGGTGATTATATACATGGGTTGTGATTATATATGAAATGTGATGAGTAAATATAGGGTCAACCATATACATTTTTTTTCCATGTTTGTTTTATAATATCAAGTTAATAACTTGCAGGCCACGTCTATGAGTGCTCTCTCTCTCTCTCTATTGGTTGATCTCAATATTTTAATCTAGTGATAAACTTGTATACCAAAAAATTGTTTAGGTAGGAGAGACATATTTAACGGTCCAGATCTACGAATTAGTGGGCCTAATGTACTGTATGTGGAAGGTTGGTTTAATTTTGTATGTTGGACTCCAGGCTCATCATTAATGGTCCACTCACCCTGTAATTTTGGCCTCGAGGGCTGGGCCAGGTTGGGTCAGGCCTAAACCCGTGTCAGGCCCAGTAAAATCTACAAAAACTATAAAAGACTGGCCAGGCTGGGCTGGCTTAGGCTGGTTTCGGGCTGGGCCGGGCTTCAAGGGGGCAGACACTAGCCTGCCCAACGACCTAACAGGTCGGGCCGGTGGGGAAAATTACAGGCTGGTGGTCTACAAGAGAGGAAAAACCTATGATACCGACTTCAGTATCAAAATTTTGATGCCGAAGTCCCTCAATTTGCCACGTAGTAGACTTTTTAGGACCCACTGACTCCATGAATATTTGGCCCACATCTTGGTGGACCTACACACCAAAAATCAGTATGATTAGTGATTCCTAGCCATTGGATTTGAGTACTTTTTCATTGTGGGCTTGGAACCAACTCATAGGCCTGTTCATAAAGCCCATGATGAAAAGTGCTCAAATCCTACGGCTAGAAATCACCAATCGCGCTGATTTTTGGTGTGTGGGTCCACCAAGATGTGGGCCAAATATTCATGGAGTGAGTGGGCCCGAAAGAGTCTACTACGTGGCAAATTGAGGGACTTCAGCATCAAAAAAATTTGATACCGAAGTGGGTATCAAAGAACAGCCCTACAAGAGATCACCTATGAGTAGACAGATATCAATCAGTGATTGTGACATTGTTTGCTTCCTGAACCAAAACAAAAGGAATTTAGTGAACAAAACCATAGTTTAAAAAATGGTAGTTACAACAGTAACACTGAACCCGTTACGTTACTTTCGATTTAACGATATCCCATTATAACGGCTGTTGTTTTTCAAATAGCAGTTGTTATAATGGCTGTTATAACAGAAATAACAGTAACGCTCCCTATCCATTATTTTGAATAGCGTAAGGCAAGCTGTTGGCATGTTATATATTAATGGAAACAAGTTTATATATATAGGAACTCGATTGGAAAAGCAAGGAACGAACATGGTGAGAAAGGGCAAAAAGGAAAAGCAAGTCAGCAATGACAGTGTCAAGAACACAAGACCATGGTCGGATTTTCCTGATCAGCTAGACAAGTTAATCGAGAAGCAATTTAATGTAACAAAACGTATTAGTTTTAGTTGTGTCTCCAAGACATGGAGATCATCAGCACCGAGACAATGTAATCCGACTCCGAAATCTCCATGGCTCGAGCTTTCTGATCACAAAAGCTCTAGCAGAAAGCTGTACAACAATCGGTGGAACAGACAGAGGAGGACGGTGCCCAAGGACTCTTGGGAATATTGTGTGGATCCCTCCAACGATGAACTACTAATGAGAGGAGCCAAGGCTTCTACATTTTTTCTCTGGAACCGACAAACTACTATGTGGGACACATTTCCTCGACCATCGGATGCCAATGTTCATTACAAGTATTTTTTCCATCCTTGGTCACGGGATTCTGCGACCAGTAGCCGTAGAGTCTTGGTACTAACAGGTGGTTCTCATCCGACCCTTGTCGATCCAAATTCATCGTGCGAGCCACATACTATACAATTCACGAATGCTACTATCGCGTTCGGGGGAAAATTCTATGCCTTGAGCTTGCAAGGAACACTTGCAGTTATAGACGCTGATTCTCATCCTAGAGTGACAATTTGGTGCAGCAAGAGCCATTCCCTCTACCAAGTCAAGGGGTTTCAGAGAATATTTAGTAGAATCTTGGGGATATCTTGGTGGTATTCCTAATCTCTAGGAAATCGATTAACATAGTAGATGATATCCAAGTTTTCCGGCTTGATCTTTCTAAGCCTTCGTGGATCAAGATGGAAGCCTCGGAGATCGCACATAGTTTGTGGGAGTTAGATGTTGTATGTCAGTTTCTGCGGGTAAATTGGGATGCAAAAGTAATTGTATCTACTTTACCCATTGCACGATTGATGGTTGTTGGGGCTTTGACATGGAAGATAGAAGCATCTCACCTGGTTGGATAGCAGGCTCTGTCAATAAATCCCCACTACACCATGTTCTTTAAATTGATTGAAAAAAAAGGTATTAGCATGTTGGAACATTTTTAGAGTGGACATAGGTGTGAATACACCGAACCACACGAATCTTGGTCTTGTGGATTGTTTATCACTGTTTTTATCTTGATTTTCATTAAGTGGATATCTTACTCAATTTTTTTATATACCCTTGTCTTGTCTATTCTTACAATCATGTTAATATGTAAGAAGTAGATCAACAGATGACTTATCAATTGGTAGGGCAGAAAGATTGAGGAATACTTTCGACGCACTCTCCTAGGGCTATTTCGCCTTTATACTCTATGATGTTGATGAGACATTGGACGTCTATTCCCAAGATTCAACAGTCCGATCAATGAAGGCAACATTCTAAATCATTGACCCTAGCGAACTCATAATGGACACCTTTGATTGAAAATACAATATATTGTGCATGTGTAAAACAGAGAAGAGAGTGGAGAAGAGAACAGAGACTCCGTTTTTGAGTTTTTGTTTGTCTCTGTATCTTTATTTTATAACGATACAAACAATATAATATGTAGACAATAAGGTGTTGTATGGCAACCGGTGAAGTGTCTTTCGAAACATTGCACTGTCAAGTCAAGTCTCTTTGTCAAACAGTCAAACACTTCATAAAGAATCCTTTAAGAAAATTAAATAGAAATTTCCAAAAGTATTTTATCTAAAAAGATAAGTATCGAATACCCACATCCCACATCCTGACCTGGTGCGTGTGTTTCTAAAGTGATGTATAGGGCATAAAGTTGGGAGACCTAAGGGCTTCACCCTTGAGGTCCAACTCTCATCCTTATATACTAAATGCATTCTTCTCTTCTAAGCAACATGGGATTAAATTTACAACACTTATGCACACTATTTGAAAGTGCTCTAAAGTTTTCCCTCCATATTTACATTCAAATATTTAATAAAATTGTATGGTACATTAAGAAAAAGACAAAATTTAAAAAGTGACAACCTAGAGTTCTTAGGTTCAAAGCTTGCTTGTAAAAAACTATATGACTAGTTTTTTAATAAACAGCTTTATTAAATAACAAGGCCGACCATACATTTTATTTTTTTAGCTTTATTAGATTAGTAATAACTTGGATGCCATGACTATGGATGCTATATCTGGTACTCGCAAGCTTAACTCATCAAGAAAAATTGTTACGCCCCGAATTCGGATACCCAGATACGATCCGAAAATCCGTGGATCGACCCGTACCCGAACCCAGAGGTGATCCATGAATGTTCCCTAGTGGTCCAATTAGGTCAATTAGACAACTAAGGTTCATTCGAAAACCCACTACGTAAAAAAAAAGAGTCTAGATGTAGGAAACAAATAATTCAAATAATTTATAATTCAAATAATTCAATCAATCAACTAAATGTGGAGAGATGGAAGTAAGAACATGCTCTCAAAAAAAGGCTTACATGCCCGTAAAAATAAATAAATAATGTTATAAAATAATCAAATACAACTTTCTAAAGTGTGGGATCGACTCCCAAATCCTCGCCGATCTCTTCGAATGCACCGGAGTCTTTCGTCTCAAAATCATCTCACGTACTCGACTCCTCAAAATCTGAAAATTGTATCGGTGTAGCACCGTGAGCCGAGGCCCAGTAATACAACAGTGTGCATGGTATGATATCATACTATACAAGTTTTTTAATCAAGGTATGCATCTCAATCGTATAATAAGGATGTCATGAATATGAGGATAAATGCAGATGAGTAAGGGATGCCAATGCAACTAGTACCCATAATCACATGGGTCTCCATCTCCTTCCCGCACTGGGAGCGGTCTTATCGACCCATCTGCAGGATATAATAACGTCTGGGGCCTTTCACCCTACGGTACCGAACCCTGATTAATTGATAAAACCAATATAAACGTATATAATATACTTCAACCCCGTTCCCTTATGCACCCCTTATATGAAATGACGTGATGATCATAGTATGACAACAAGATGTACTAGGATTACATGACATAAGCACACATGTATTTAACATTTAAATAAAAATATAAAATGAACCAATGATCATTAAGAGTAATAATATAGGAACGAATTAGGGTTAACCATTAATAACATGTAACAATCACCGAAGGTCACGATCAACACGGATGAATAATATAAGTAGAAATCACAAGACAATCCAACACACCATGGCCGAACCCTATGAGGGATCCATGACACAAGGTCGAACCCTAAAGAGGGATCCAAGACACTTGGCCGAACCCTATGAGGGATCCAAGACACATGGGTGGGATCCCCATGCATACAAGTATAGGTCGAACCATCTAGGTATAATAGTCAATAAGACATGACCAAATATCACAATCAACATCGATGAATAATATAAGTAAAAATCGCAAGAGAATCCAACACGCTATGGCTGAACTCTATGAGGGATCCATGACACAAGGTCGAACCCTAAAGAGGGATCCAAGACACTTGGCCGAACCCTATGAGGGATCCAAGACACATGGGTGGGATCCCCATGCATACAGGTATAGGTCAAACCATCTAGGGTTTAGTCAAACAACAAGGTTAAAACCTTAATAGTTAATAATCATGACCGAACCACGAAGAATTAATAGATTTTTTACAAAAAATGTACTGCATTATAAAAATCATAACTAAATAAATATGAATTAGAAAAATATAAACTCAATAGATTTAAAAACTAGATTCATAGAGGTTTTTAGAAAAAATAAATAAAAAAATATTCAGATTCAAAATATAGGTCAAAACTCTTAATTAATTGGGCTGGACAGAATTCGGGATACAGAAAAGTCCCGCACATTGTAAAAGTTATAACTAAATAATTAATTATTAGAAAAATACAAACTCAATTAATTTGAAAACTAAATTCATATAAGTATCTATGAAAAATAAATAAAAAAAATATTTAGATTAAAAATATAGATCGAAATCCCAAGTGAAGTGGACCGTATAAAATCTGAAATTCTGAGTTTTATAGAAAAGTCCAGCACATTTAAAAAATCATAACTTAATCAATACAAATCAGAAAAATACAAACTCAAAGGTTCTAAAAACTAGATTAATAGAGGTATCTACGAAAAATAATTAGAAAAATATTTAGGTTAAAAATATAGATCAAAATCTCAAGGAAAATTGACCGTATAAAATCTGAAATTCTGCGTTTTACAGAAAAGTCCAGTACGTTTGAAAAATCATAACTTAATCAATACAGATGAGAAAAATATAAACTCAAAGGTTATAGAAACTAGATTGATAGAGGTATCTGTTAAAAATAATTAGAAAAATATTTAGATTAAAACTATAGATCAAAATCTCAGGTAAAGTGGACCGTATAAAATCTGAAATTCTGGGCTTTATAGAAAAGTCCAGTACGTTTGAAAAATTATAACTTAATCAATACAGATGAGAAAAATATAAACTCAAAGGTTATAAAAACTAGATTGATAGAGGTATTGGTTAAAAATAATTAGAAAAATATTTAGATTAAAATTATAGATCGAAATCTTAGGTAAAGTGGACCGTGTAAAATCTAGAATTCTGGGCTTTATAGAAAAGTCCAGCACGTTTGAAAAATCATAACTTAATCAATAAAAATCAGAAAAATATAAACTCAAAGGTTCTAGAAATTAGATTGATAGAGGTATCCATGAAAAATAATTAAAAAAATATTTAGATTAAAAATATAGATCGAAATCCCAAGTGAATCAGACGGTGTAAAATCTAAAATTATAGGTTTTTTGGTAAAGTCATACAACTTAGAAAAATCATAACTTAATCAATAAAAATCAAAAAAATACAAACTAAACGGTTTTGGAAAATAGATTTAAAGAGGTATTTAGAAAAAAAATAATATAAAAATATTTAAATCATAAAAGTACAACAAAAATGATAAGAACATAGTCGTCCGTTATAGGTACAAAATAGACCATGGCCAAACCCATCATGGTGACCCAAAACAAAGATCAACCTAATAAGAATAAAGTAAATATTATTAAAATTAATTTATAATGAATATCAACCATTATCTAATGAAAGAAAAATAAATCTTGAAGAAAAACAAGTATAGGATGGATCAAGCGCACTTACCTTAAGGTTTCTTGAACTTTAATGAAAATTAAAAGTTTCTTCAAATTTGAAAGTCGTCGGATCGTCCTCTCCTCGGAATATGTTCTTTTATTCGGAGTCCCCGTCAATTCTCCCTTCTTACTCGAGTGCGATCGGTGCCCGGATGAAAGTGTAATGGAGCTTTCTCTTTTCTTCAATGGAGTTGGGTTTGTGAAAGCTTTTAAAGCTTTAGAATTTTTAATAAATAGGTTTAGGGAAGGATTAGGGTTTCTATTTTGTTGAAATTCGTAACTAGCAAAGGGATGACTTTTTCAACCCTCGAAAACTTATATTTTACACTATGAATGGGTTAGGAATGGGCCCAAGGCCCATATACATCAATAGGCTTTATTTAAGAATATTATTAAGCCAAAAAGGTATCTAGATTGGCCATACAGGCCCACCCAACAATCATAACACAAATAATTATAAATTAATTCAATCAAACTATATTATATAATTTAAAAGTCCATATAATAAGGTATTGACACATGTCACACACACAAATCACATAAAAGTAGTCTAAATACATAAAAATCATAAAAAATGTTCAAAGCACCGGAAAAGTGTCAAGTGACATCGAAATGACCCGAAAGTGATTCGTGGGTCCCACACTCCTATTAAATAAATAAAATATAATTAAATATTCTTTAAAAAATATAAGAATGGTAGGAAAGTTCAAAAATTACGAAAATACTATTTTTGTCAAAATCTCCCGAAATCTCCCGCTAGGGTTTTCATATCTCAAGAAAGGTTCAAAATTTCACAGGTAAGTTGGTAAAGATAAAATAGGAATATTTTTTGTGTCTCGGGCTCACAAAACAATTTTTTTATAAAAGTTCTAGAATGTTAGCTGAGGAAAGAAAAAGTCCCCTGCAAGTTATAGTTCATTATTCTTAGCAGGAATTTTGTCCTAAAGAACGAATTTCAAAAATAACAGGTTTTTCAAAGTTGTCAGAATGAAATCAAATTAAATACACATACTCATACATGATATTAAACAATAAAAATAATAATAAGAGTTTGAAAAAGTTTCAGGTTTTCATTATTAGGTGAATTTACCATAATACCCTAGAACGAAAGTTCAGAGTATTACAAAAACTCCCCTCAGAGATTAAGAATAATTATAGGTTTTAGGCCCAAGAAAAGAGCCCTTGTCCTTAAAGAAGGCATTATCCATACATTATGAGACGACACTTCCCCTCATGATTGTGTCGTAATAGTAACTACAATATAAACTATTTATAATCAAGTGAAAGATGTTTAAAATACTAGGAATAACCAAAGTTAGAATCAAATGGTGATCATCTGTTCAAACAAGATGTATAATTAAGGACGTCTATCACCTTGAATGGGTCATCACCGCATCAACTAAGACGTGACCCGTAGGTGAAATGTGCCGCACATGGAAAGCTTTTCCTTATTTTATTTCTTATTCAGGTTATTCCTAAATTTCCTCGAATGTCTTTATTTTTTATTTTGTCTTTATTAATATTTTCGCTCATCCATCTCGATATCATCATCTCTGCCACACACAAAGGTGCACCCATAGGGGTTTTACCACCCATACAGCCAGTGGATTTCTAACATTTCCATATGCGTACCCAAAATAATGTTTGAATCCAATAGCTAAAATATTTCCATGACAAATACTCCAAACCAACAATTAAAATCACTAATCAAGACGATTTTTAGTCTGCAAAGTTCATGACATAGGATCGGCCAAACATCCATACGGTGAGTTGTCTCTAAGAGTGTATCACGTGGCTCATACTGTGGTCCATCATCAACATTGATGACCGACTCTGTCATCAAATATTTACTCAAAAAAATTGGAGCCAAATTTCAATTGAGATTCGGAGGGTTTGGAGCCAAATTTCAGCAAGAAGACAAGCGGTCAACATTTTGGTAATGAAAATACACTTGTGTGGTCCAGATTTCTCCCAAGATTTTTGAAATCACACGGTGGTATTCCGACTCAAATGCTCGACTGATTTTCTTTCAGATGGGCTATAAGAATCCGAGATCTTAAGTCGGGAGCTGGTTGGTGAGAAAGAGAGAGAGAGAGAGAGAGAGAGTCATAGTATCTGTTATCTAACTCCTTTTTCAATGAGGGTGATACCTAGAGAACATTAGAGATCACCAATTTCACACAAACAACTTGTCATATGAATTTTTCAATACTTTGACGACGTGTTGAATTGCCTCCCCAACACATAGTTGATGTGTCAGGTAACTGATCGATATAGGGTGTCCCTAATGCATATCGCATAAAGTCTACAACACAACACAATCACTTGCCACAAATAATGATTACCTTATCTCATCATGACTCCGAATAGGTAGGTCACATCACATCTTAAGCAGGGGATGTCAATGCCTCTCTCCTAGAGGTCATTAGAGTTCCTCAGAAAGTCGCATGACTCTCCCTTGGCATCAAAGTGGAAGGACTATAGTAATTCGGTGGACCTACTCTACTCAGTTTGAATCTTCAGTAAACTTGGGATGTGGAAAATAACATAACATTAGCTATCAAAATAAATGAAGGCATGTGAAGGCTAGTACAAGCCATCAAAGGTTGGCAAAGCAGGGGAGCAAAGTGATATGTGTTCCAAATAAAATCTGTTTTTCTAAAAACAATGAAAAGAATAATGGTAAAATAGAAATATAAGAATCCAAAATAAAGGCTTACTTGTAAACTCCTCAATCTAACCCAATATCAGAAGAAGAGATAGAACTTATCGGTCTAGGAATGCAATTGGGTTTACATTATGAAACAGGTTCCGAGGACAACCTTTTTTGACAACCAAATTTCCACACCTCTTCTTGGGCATGGATTCCAAGAATCCAACGGTGGTTGATAGTGCTGAGCTGGGTTTCACTTTTGCCTAAGCAAAACCACCATTGGATTCTTGATCGGAACCCACGCATGAGAAGAGGTGTGAAAATTTGGTTGTCAAAAAAGGTTGTGCACGGATCCCGATGTATATGTTATATATATATATATATATGTATATCGAATTCTATCCTACGCCCCCAAATGAATGTGTGTGGTGGTAGTGGTTGGAAGTGGGTGTAAGATATTTATTGTAATGACATCAAACCAAGATGGATGAATCCAACCGTTCAATTCATAGATTTATTTCACATCATAGTTTCGCGCTATGTACATACAAAAGAAAGTAACACTTGATTTGGATACGATCGATCAGCCACAAGCACATCAATGTTTACGGGAGTGTTTTAAAATTCAGAAACTCGACTCGGAAGCCCATCTTCTTGAGTTGACTCGATGATCGAGTAGACTCCGAGTCATTAATATTGTTAAAATACATATAAAAATGGGTTGTTATAAGGTCACCGGTTGTTTGACTCAAACGACTGCTGCAGCGCCCACATGGGAGGGGCCCTAGGGCTGATTTTGGATGAGATGATCCTAAATAAAAATCAAACCATGCTGAAGTTTCTGATCCCACCAAATTTTGCCCTTCTGAAAATGAAACGGCTCAGAATGAATAGCACATTTTGGTGGGGTCAGAAAACTCAAAACTGGCCTGATTTTCTGGGAGGATGCTCTCAATGGCGAGGAGATCATCCTCATCCAAAATCAGCTCTAAGGGCTCACCCATGTCGGCCCCACAACATTTGTTTGAGTCAAACACCGTTGGACACTATAATTATCCTATAAAAATATTAAGAAAATAAACTCCACAAGATTATTTCTTTTGTATTCCTTCTCTCCTTGTTCTTGGAAGTATAACTTGTTGATCAAGCAGGATGATGGATCTAAGGTCAACCATACATTTTTTTTTATTTATAGATTTATTTTAGTAATAACTTGGAGGCCACGTCCATGGATACTATATATATCTGCAAATCATATACTTCATTGAGACTGAGAGCCTTACAGATCCCCCACGGTCCCACCGATCCACCCTCCTCTCTCTCTCTCTCTCAGGTAAAAATTTTATTTTTTCTACTTAGCCAAAAAAAGCAGCAGCAGCACTTCACCTTCATTGGGTCTAGATTTTTTGTAGTTTAAAAAACGGCCACTATAACAAAAATAACGGCTGTTATAACGGAATTCGGACCTCCCCAGTTACATTATGCACCATTTTTAACGCTTGGAAAATAACGGCCATTATTTTCATTATAACATGTGTTATTTTAGAAAAAAATTGTGAAAAAAATGCCCGTTATTTCTGTTACATTCCGTTATTTTTAAGTAATAATTTGATTTTGAATTTTAGCGACGTCATTTTTTGTTATTTCCATTTTTACCCCTGAACGTTACAATTCGATATAACGGCAGGAAAAAATGGTAATTTGGTTTTAATAGCTTAGATATTCTGTGATGTGATTATATACATGGGTTGATCTGTTTCTTTCCTATTTCTGTTCAAATGTATGGGGATTTTTTGCTGATATAATCTTTGATTTATATGAAACTAGTGGGTGGCCCGTGCCCACGGCACTCTCCAAAAAAGTATTTGCCAAAATTGAGTGTGATTGCTAAAATCTACCATCCAGTTTAGGGATAAGATCTTGGCCCTTCTTTGTTGAAACCGGATAAGATAAGAGATAAAGACAACTTCCATGTTTTGTTACATAGATGTGATGAGTTATGCCGTGTGTATTGCAAATAAAATGACACTGGATGTGATCTCCATGGAAAACTCAGACCGGCTGGTGGTTAAGCTTTCCATCTATATCCGAAAGGGTCAACTATAAATTTACGGTCTGGATTGAGTTGGTGTGCCAGTGTACGGTTAAGAGCTTAAAATATTTGATATAGTTGAGGATGAGCAATCCGGGGTCAAGAATATATTTTCATATAGTTGAGGATGAGCAATCCGGGGTCAACAATATTTTCTCTCTCTCTCTCTCTCTCTCTCTCTCTCTCTCTCTCTCTCTCTCTCTCTCTCTCTCTCTCTCTCTCACATGGTTGATCTCCATATTTTAATCCAGTGTTAGACACAGATTTAACACAAATAATGGCTGAACCAGTTACGTTATTTCCGATTTAACACTATTCCAGC
This sequence comes from Euptelea pleiosperma, assembly GCA_035048495.1. Taxonomy (NCBI): domain Eukaryota; kingdom Viridiplantae; phylum Streptophyta; class Magnoliopsida; order Ranunculales; family Eupteleaceae; genus Euptelea; species Euptelea pleiosperma. The sequence continues at coordinate 8,971,998 of CM068541.1, read as the reverse complement.
TTATTAACAGACTGCAGGAACTCGATTGAAAAAGCAAGGAACAAACATGGTGAGAAAGGGTAAGAAGGAAGAGCAAGTCCGCAATGACAGTGTCAAGAACACAAATCCATGGTCGGATTTTCCTGATCAGCTAACCAAGTTAGTCATGAAGCAATTTAGTCTAAGAGAATGTGTTAGTTTCAGTGGTGTATCTAAGACATGGAGATCAGCACCGAGACAATGTAATCGGACTCCGAAATCTCCATGGCTCGAGCTTTCTGATCATCACAAAAGCAGTAGGATACATCATGTGCCTAGCATAAAGCTGTACAACAATCGGTGGAACAGACATAGGAGGACGGTGCCCAAGGACTCTTGGGAATATTGTGTGGATTCCTCCAACGATGAACTATTAATGAGAGGAGCCAAGGCTTCTACCTTTTTTCTCTCGAACCGAACGACTGCGTGGGACAAAATTCCTCGACCATTGGATTCCAATTTTCATTATTACAGGCATGTTTTCCTTCCTTGGTTGCAGGATTCTGCGGTTAACCGTAGAATGTTGGTACTAACAGGTGGTTCTCATCCGATCCTTGTCGACCCAAATTCATCATGCGAGTCACATACTATACAATTCACGAACGCTATCGGGTTCAGGGGGAAATTCTATGCATTGAGCTTGCAAGGAACACTTGCAGTTATAGACGTTGATGATTCTCATCCTAGAGTGAAAATATTTGGTGCAATAAGAGCTATTCCCTCTACCAGGTCAAGGGGTTTCAGAGAATATTTATTAGAATCACGTGGGGATATCTTGGTGGTATTCCTAATCTCTAGGAAATCGATTAACATAGTAGATGATATCGAAGTTTTCCGGCTTGATCTTTCGAAGCCTTCATGGATCAAGATGGAAAGTCTCGGAGATCGCACATTGTTTATGGGACGGAACCGTTGTATGTCTGTCTCTGCGAGCAAATTGGGATGCAGAAGCAACTGTATTTATTTTACCCATTGCACGATTGATGGTTGGTGGGTCTTTGACATGGACGATGGAAGCATCTCTCCTGGTTGGAATGCAGGCTCTGTTAATAAATCCCCAGTCTGGACTACACCATGTTCTTTAACTCGATTGAATAAAAGAAGGTTTTAGCACGTTGGTGAGTCTTTGACATGGAAGATGGAAGCATCTCACCTGGTGGGAAAGCAGGCTCTCTTAATAAGTCCCAAGTCTGGACTACACCATGTTCTTTAGCTTGATTGAATAAAAAAGGTGTTAGCACGTTGGAGCTTTTTTAGACTGGACGTTGGTGTGAATACATCGAACCAAGGTTGAAAGGAGACCGTTACGACGGTATAACGGACTGGGGGCGTTACCGTTTTTCTGTTATAACGAAAAAAACGCTCAACCGAAAATAACGGAAAAAAATGGAAAATAACGGGAAAAACGAAAAAATGGCGCTGAATTCAATTTCAAAAATGAAAAAAAAATGGAATATAACGGCCTTTTTTTTCACAAAATTTTTCAAAAAATAACGGTCGTTATTATCATTAAAAAGGAAAAATAACAGCCGTTATTTTCGTTGTAACGCCCATTATTTTTTGGGTGTTTTAACGGTCCATAACGTAACGGGGAGGTCCGAATCAGATATAACGGCCTTATTTTTGTTATAACAGCCGTTTTTTAAACCATGCATGGAACCACTACAAATCTTGGTCTCATGTATTGTTTTTGGTTATGATGTAACAAGGTATACCTGAGATCTTTTTATTTGGGGAAGCGGCATTTTTGGTAGTCACCGCTGCTATCTAGGCCCACTGACCGCATGGATGTTTAGCCCACCCCTTAATAGACCTTCATACCAAAAATCAGCTTGTTTAATGATTTTTAGCCATTGGTTTTAGTACTCAAAAAATGGTTGCATTCAATGGCTATAAGAACGCCTTAAAAAGTGCTAAAAAGTGTTAAAATCTAATAGTTATAGATTACCAATCAGGGTGATTTTTGGTTTATGAATCCGCCAAGAGGTGGGATAAACATCCATGCGGTCAGGGGATCCAAATGACAGTGGTAAATAACAAAAATCATGCTTCCGCATTTGAAACGGTTTCAGCATACCTTGTCACATCTTTTTCCTTTTGTTTATAATAATTGGTGTTTCTAAAACAATTACAAAAAGGGTGAGGCTCAGCGGATATGTAATTTCACACACAATTTTGGTGTACCCACATGGAAGATAAATCAATGGCTGATTTTTGGTGAGGATGATCTCCTCACCATATAGATCACCTCTACAAAAAATCAGCCCATTCTGAAATTTCTAAAACCATCAAATGTGGGTTTCAAATTCACAGTAAAAAAAATTAAACGGTCCATAATTCTTTAACTTGTAAACCATGCTATGAATATCAGAATGATTTGAATTTTTGCAAGGGTGATCTCCTCACCATAATGATCATTCTCACCAAAAATCATCCCATTCCAAAACTTCTAATTTATATATTGGCCCTACGATTTTTTTTGTGTGAAAATATGTGTCCGCTGAGCTTGACCCTTACTAAAATAACACTAAATAGAGAACTAAGAAGATCGTCTAGGTGATGTTTTACTTATATAATCTCCCAATTAAACGCTACTGTAATATAAATAAATCCTTAAAAAGTAGAAAATATGACTTATCGGTTGGTAGGGCAGAAGGATTGAGGCACGCGTTCGACGCACTCTCCTAAGGCAGATTCACCTCTATACTCTGTGATGTTGTTGGCAGGCATTTATCCCCAAGATTTAACAGTCCAATCAACAAAGGCACCACTCTTTCAAATAAGCTTAATACAGTTAGAAGTTTCAGAAAGGACCGATTTCTTGTGAGGATGATCTCTATGGTGACTAGATCATCATCACAAAAATCAGCCCTTAACTCATCTCCATATGGGTCCCATGACTGTCAACGACCTATGTATAGCTAGTAACGGTCCATTATTCCGTTGTAACGGTCCCCTTTAAACCTTGTTCTATACTATATCATGTGCCCATATCAGCTCAGCGCTATCAATCACCGCTGGGATTCCCGAAATACACGGCCCGAGTCCGACTCCCAAGAGAGGTCAGAAAAATGGGGGGTCCTCGGAGCCTGAGCCTAAGTAAAATGTACTTGAAGGATAGTGGCAAGTCTATTGCTAGTTTGAAAAACAAAATTTTTCAGATTTTCTTATATACACGCGGCACAACTTTATTGGTGTTGGACGCACAAGCCATCAAAGGTTAGTGAAGCCAAGTTGGAATCTGGCGGGAAGGAAATATAGCCAGATTGCATTAAAATTGAACACTATAAGCAACGGTGATCACTCCCCCATCAGGTGTTTGAGCCCACACCCTCCCTAAACTTCAATGGTTATCCCGTCCCTAGGTAGACCACAGTATTTGCCACGTGCAACGCTCTTAGAGACCACTGACCGCATGGATGTTTGGCACATCCCTAGGTGTTTGGGCCAGCACAACACTCTTACGTTGCCCACCCTCGACTTCAATGTTTATCCCATCCCTAGGTAGACCACAGTATTTGCCATGTGCAACACTCTTAGAGACCACTGACCGCATGGATGTTTGGCACATCCCTAGGTGTTTGGGCCAGCACAACACTCTTACGTTGCCCACCCTCGACTTCAATGTTTATCCCGTCCCTAGGTAGACCACAGTATTTGCCATGTGCAACACTCTTAGAGCATCTCCAACGGAGGTCTCCAATTTAGAGCACAAAAATATTAATTTTTAATATAAAGTGCTTTTACAGCACTTGGGTAACCGTGTCTACTCCAACCGCAGTCTCTTGTTTTATCTCTAAATCACTGTTCCTCTCAAAAGCAATAAGGATACAAATGGAAATAGAATTTAATGTAACATTTGAAAAAGGTCAAAACTGTCATTAATCAACATCAACAGTAATAGAGACCCTCATCCGGGGTCTCTAGATTTAGAGACTCAAAAAGGGGTCTCTAGAATGGAGACCCCTTTTGGAGTACGGTTGGAGGGTTGTTTTTATCCGACGAGTCTCTATTTTACAGAAATAGAGCACGGTTGGAGATGCTCTTAGAGACCACTGACCGCATGGATGTTTGGCACATCCCTAGGTGTTTGGGCCAGCACAACACTCTTACGTTGCCCACCCTCGACTTCAATGTTTATCCCATCCCTAGGTAGACCACAGTATTTGCCATGTGCAACACTCTTAGAGACCACTGACCTCATGGATGTTTGGACCATCCCTAGGTGGACTATATACCAAAAACCAACCTCATTAGTGTTTCCTAACCTTTTGGGTCTAAATACTCCAAATTATTTTTGAATCCAACGGTTTAAAAATATTCACATGAAAAAGAGTCAAATTCAACCGTTAGAAATCACTAACCAGGCTGTTTTTGGTATGTGGATCCACCTAGGGATGGGCCAAACATCCATATGATCAGTAGTCTCTAAGAATGTGCCACGTGGCCCATACTATAGTTCATCATCAACATTGATGAGCACGGATTTTCTCAACAAAATTGGCTCCGAGTGTGGGAGAATAATTAAAAAGTTGATGAGCTTTAAATTGCCCATTTCTATAAGGGGTAATTCTGTCAATTAAAAATATCATCAGCTGTTAGTCGCCATAAACGGTACATAGGGGTGATTCTTGGATTACACGGTACGATACTGCGTACACTGGATAAGGGTAAGACCTGCCTGACCTCCCACAATATAAGCCACGTGGCAATTATTAGAGGACACTGGCCGTATTGATGTTTGGCCAATCCGTAAGTGGGCCTACAAACCAAAAATCAGCCTGATTAGTGATTTCATACCTTCAGACCTTTGTACGGAGATAATGGTAAATAATTGTCAAATTCCTACGGTTAAAATCAACCAACGAAAATGACTTCAACTAACACTTAGAAATCACTGATCAGGTTGATTTTGGGTTTGTAGGTCCACCTAGGGATTGGCCAAACATCTATACGGTCAGTGTCCTTTAATAAATTGCCACGTGGCTTATATTGTGGGTGGTCAGGCAAGTCTTACTCCACTGATAAACTTGTTATTATGTAACTTGTTGATCAAGACTAAGGTGAACCACGCATTTTTTTTTCATCTTTCTTACGTAACTTGATGAAGGCAAGGTCAACCGTACATTTTTTTTTTTCTAGCTGTATTTTTTTTTAGTCTATAACTTGGAGGCCACGTTTAGGGATGCTATATATCTATAATTCACATACTTCATCAGGCCATTGAGACTGAGCCGCTCTCTCTCTCTCTCTCTCTCTCTCTCTCTCTCTCAGGTACACTTTTTACTCATCCCAAAAAACTCATCAGGTACACTTGCATGTTTCATAATGTCGAAGGAAGTAAAACTTTGATGACAGGGCGCAATGTGAGTCACGTGGCACACTCTTAGAGGACTGACGGTATGGATTTTTAGCCAATCCCTAGGTAGACCTACAAACCAAAAATCAGCCCGATTAGTGATTTCTAGGCAATTGATTGGAAGTATTTTCATTGGTTGATTTTAACCGTGGGAATTTGAGCATTATTGACCATTATTTGACGTACAATGATCCAAACGTTTGAAATTACTAATCAAGCTGATTTTTGGTTTGTAGGTCCACCGTCCACCTAGGGATTGGAAAAGCATCCATACGGTCAGAATCCTCTAAGAGTGTGCCACGGGGCTCATATTGAGCCGTGTAGTGTCATCTGCGTCGGTGATAGGGTCCTGTCATCAAAGTTTTACTCATGTTGATGATTCACCTCGTGGCTTGTGCTCATTCACTCCATATAGAATTTTTGTTTAACTGGTTTAAATTTCGTCTCTGATGTGATCATGTGCGAGGGTTTTCGTGTTTCTTTCCTTCTTCTATTGAAGGTATGACGTTGGATTCAAGCATCTCCAACAATGCTCCCTATTTTTTCTCTACTAGTGAATGCTATTTTAGGTTAGGGAGCCGTTGGGTCATAACTCTAACAGACTCTACTTTTTTATACAACATTAGGTGCTCACGTGAGTGGAGTGATTGTAGGGGCCTTATTAACATTGATGACTGACCGTGTTATGAACCCCATGGCACACACTTAGAGACCACTGACCGTATGGATGTTTGGCCCATCCCTAGATGTACTTATACATACCAAAACTAATCCTGATTAGTAATTTATATCCGTTGGATTAGACTCTTTTCCATAGTTTATTTTTAGCAATGGATATCAATTAAGCATCATTTGGGATACTCGGATCCAAAGGTTTGAAATCACTAATCAAGTTGATATTTTGGTTTGTAGGTCCATCTAGGGATGGGCCAAACATCCATACGGTAAGTGATCTTTTAAAGTGTGCCACGTGTCTCATACTGTAGTCCCTTTCATCATTGATGAGGGACGTTAGCGTGCTAACTCATATATTAGAAGTTTTGTTTAAATGACTTAGATTTTGTCTCTTATGTGATTATGTGCACAGGTTGTCCTGTTTCTTTCCTTCGTCCGTTGAAAGTATGCCGTTGGATTCAAGCATTTTTATCATCATCGGATTTATGAATAAGCCCATAGATGGACTCTAAGCCCATGATGAAAAAATGCTTGATTTTTTTATGTGTAGGTCCACCAAGAGGTGGGCCAAACGTTTATGGCTCATTGGGTCCAAAAGAATGATGGGTGGTGTATCAAAATTGCTCTCTTCATTCTTCTTCTTCAAACCAATTTATTAAAACGGAAAACGGTTGCAGGAACTCCAATGGCAAAGCACAAGGTAAGGATAGGCAAGAAGGAAAAGCAAGTCGACGATAACAGTCTTAAGGAAACGCGGCCATGGCCAGATCTTCCTCATCAATTAGTCAAGTTAATCGGGAAGCAATTAAGTCTACTAGAATATGTTAGTTTCGGAGGAGTCTCCAAGACATGGAGAGCAGCACCGCGAAGATGTAATCCAACCCGGCAAGCTACATGGCTCGTACTTTCGGAGCATGAAAGCAGCAGGACCCATAATATCGTTAGCATGCCATTGCACATATGGTACTGGAAGAGGAGGTACAAGGACCCTTGGAAATATTGTGTGGGTTCATCCCATGGCAAGCTAGTAATGAGAGGAACCAAGCCTTCTCAATATTTTCTCTTGCTTCAGCTCGGCTTCTTCGGTAGCATTACATACAGAACTCTTCCAACTTGGGATTCCAATGTCCACTTCGGACATGTCGTCCTTTCTTCGTCACCCAATCCTGTCACCGACTGTACAATGTTGGTACTAACGGGTGGTTCTTATCCAGGCTTCATGTTCTATAAGTTCAGAGAACATGCATGGATTAAAGAAGACTGCACCCTCGTGGACCCAAACTCATCATGTGAGCCGCGTGCAATACAATTCACAAACGCCATCGGGTTCAGAGGAAGGTTCTACGCCTTGAGCTTGCAAGGAACACTCGCTGTTATAGACGTTGATTCTCATCCTAGGGTGACATTAATGGGTGCAAGAAGAGCCATTCCCTCTACATGGTCAAGGAGTTTCAGAGAATATTTGGTCGAATCTTGTGGGGAGATCTTGGTGATTTTCCTAATCTCTAGGAAATCGACTGACATAGTAGACACTATCGAAGTTTTCCAGCTTGATCTTTCTAAGCCTTCATGGATCAAGATGGGAAGCTTAGGAGACCGCACACTGTTTGTGGGAATCAGTTGTTGTATGTCAGTCTCTGCGCATGAATTGGGATGCAGAAGCAACTGTATCTATTTTACCAACCTCACGATTGACGGTTGGTGGGTCTTGAACATGGAAGATGGAAGCATCTCACCTGGTTGGGACACAGGCTCTATCCATAAATCCCCAGTTTGGACTGCCCCATGTTCATAGATCTTAAAGGATTTGTATATTGCAGACTTTGTATGCACAGTTGTTGTATGCTGTTCTCAGCGAGTGAACTGGGCTGCATGGAAAACTGCATGAAAAACTCTATCTATTTCACCCACCCAGTTGTTTGCCGTTGAAGACGGAAGCATTCCCCCAATTGGGGGGCGGGCCACACCAACATATCTCAAGAATCTGTACGTTTTAATCTTTTTGTAAGTTTGAATTATATTTGAGGTTGATTGTGGAAAAACCAATCATGTAAAATGAGCAAAGAAACAATTGGTTTAAACAAACACTGCCCTAAACCATTCAAACAGATACCAAGAGAATGCTTACAAGGAAGGACACGAGAAAATAGAACTGATGTCGACGATTTATAATATTAAGTTATTTCTCAACATTTTCTTGTTCATACTCTGCTTTGATATGAGTCGGAGAACGACCCATGTATAACTGTACGTGAGTTTGTTATCAAGGAGTATTTCTGGTTAACAAAAGAGAAATAAAAATTTCCTAGTAAGTGCTAGCCCTGGAGTTTCTCCATGGATGATGTCTTGCTATGAGACCTTTGGCAAAGCACACCCTTTCAGCACCAACAGCCTGCAACCCAATGCACAGATCCAACGAACAGTGACTTCTATTAACTGTAGGAAAGTCACCAAATTTTCTCTCCTTTCCCTCATCCTGTCCGTTAATTGCTTGCTACGACATCGTCAAAATTTCAACAGAATATCCTTCTTTGCTGCAATAAGAACCGAGTTATAGTGTGTCTGGAAAACCTAATGCTGCCTCATAAGAGCCACTGTTTCTAAAGATTGTATATCATAGAAACCTAGATCTGGTACTCGAAAAATGGCTCGACTTGTTATAAGACTCCAATTCAGGGCTAAAACTCAGTTTTTCGTAATAACACAAGATATCCAGTTTCAGGAATTAGTGAACTCAAGAATTCTTCTGAGGATTCAACTAGATTTTCTATAACTTGACCAGAATCAGTTGTCCAAACCATGAGAAGCTTGAAACTCAGGCTACTGAGTCAAAGGTTCTCACTTCTGTTTCAAATTTTAGACCTCAGGCAATAGGCGGAGATACTCTTAAAGATATTTCCAAGTATTTCTCAAGTTTAATACAGAATAACCATAGCTGGTGCATAAAGTTCATGAATCCAATTACTGATCAGTTACCACAGGCAAATATATACAAGGAAAAAGAAGGTGAAATTAAAATTTTGACCAACATAATTCAGTATATTCCAGATTAGGGTGAGTCTGATTGAACCCAAGCTTTAAAAGTTGGGTGAGATCTATTCACTAGTTTCTGTTTAGCTTCTTTTAAGAAAGTGTTCTAGCTTAAAAAAACAAATAGATAAATGATAATTAGGTTAAAACTCAATACTTAATCCCAAACTCCATGCAGATCCTGAAGGGAACTTGGCTGATTTCTTTAGCTGCGGTCTGATTTTTTAGTAGCTAAATGGGATCCTTCCAGATAGTTAATAAAATCAGATTGCCACCTTAACCCTAGTTAGAAAGTGAACTGTGAACCTGACTCTTTCTTTTTTAGTACATGATAGTTTTAACTTTTAAGCATTTCTAGGGCATAACATGTGATTGTTTGAGACAGAGGATGTCAACCAAAAGGGAAGCCCTTGGGAGGAAGGTGGTGTGTGACTTAGGGCTACCTATGAAAAAAGTTTAAAAGTTAATTGCACTCTGAATGCAAGGAGGGATTTGGGGGATTATAGAAGAAATTTATTTGCAGATCCATAAGGTATTAGGAACAAAATCACATTTTAAGGAAATCAACTCACCCGAAATTTAGACTCCCGTAGACTCTCCAACAACTCTGCGATCTCTACTTGCTTCATCACTGTAGCATGCAACACCTGAGAAAAAAAATAGGACAGTCAAGAAAAATATTAAGGGGGCCAATGATGGGAGTTAAGATACAAACATCTAAAACAGTTAAAAAAGAGGCTTACTCTCTTTGTTTTCTCAAGGTCAAACTCCACAGATTTTATCCGATCCATGGATTCCATGAGCATTTGCTCCTTCTCAAAAGGAATTTCTGTAGGCTTGGTGCTAAGCTCCTCAAATAACGTTTCGAGCCTTTGAAGACGCTGTAAACATGGAAGGAGACGGTCCTTTTCATTGACGGGTTCTGCAGCAGGGGCGGGGGAATTGCTGTCTGGATTGCACTCCAACAAATTTGTGGGATGGACATTGCTTTGCCTCCTTCCAAGTCCAACGTGTAGAATACGGAAGAAGGCAAGTAGTTTAACCATAAAAGCTACCAGCACTCTTGCTAGACCCCGGAAATTCCTCTCCTCCACTCTGCCCTCAATGGTATTTAACCTATTAATGACCAGAGTACCTGAAAAGAAACGGGAAATTTAAATGCATATTCCCAAAACAATGAGAATAAAAACTAAAACTAAAAGAAAGGGATATAAAGGGAAAAGGACCAAAAGGTGAAACTCATATCAGAGCATTATAGTGCATTCAAACACCTTGCAGATTCGATGTTCCATCCCTACAAGGATTCCCCCCGTCATTGATTCCAGATGATTGCTCCTCAGAATGTCCAATTCCTCCTCGGCCACAGTCTACAGCTTTATCGACCAGAGCGAAATGGTCATCACAACTGTAGTAGGAAACTGGATTGGATGCCCTGACCTGTGTAAACTGAAAATACAAATTTCTAAATGAATTAATAAAGTAGGTACTGATCATTGACAGTGCAGTTCGTCTAATAGATCATTTACTTTCATAGATGTTATAATCGAAAATGCAAAACAGATAGTACGAAAAAGACATAAAAATAACCTCATTAGTTAATTTTTGGGTGATTGTTTGAAAAAGGAAACCAAAGAGACTCCAAGGAGATCAAGACCTCATCTCACATTGCCACAACTTATTTTGGTGATTGATGCAGATGAGAACCAAACGAACTCAGGTGTAATGTGATTAAAAGTGATTAGTTTCTTTATTTTAGAATTTCCCGAAATCGTCTCAATCTTTCAAAAGAAAATAACACTTTTTTTAGAAGAAGAAGAGCATACCAATACTTGAACCCTCATAAATGATGGAACTTTTGATGTGCACTTATTTTAAAAAACTGTTAGTTTGTATACTGAACTTTTTTTTTTGATGAGTATGATCTTAGCTTTTCCATCCCTATTCCTACTGTCAATGGTAGAAGCAGCAAATGATAACTAATGACGTGTCTGTTTCTTTTTGTATCTCTGTTTCTTATTTTTACATTTCATAATTACTTTAAGATGATTTTTCCTATTTCTCTTAATATCCTTTCTTCTCTGTTTCTTATTTTTACGTTTCATAATTACTTTAAGGTGATTTTTCCTATTTCTCTTAATATCCTTTCTTCTCTGGGGGAGGCTTATGCTTCACTTGTTGGGGACTTAGCTTTTCAGCATACAAAACAATCATCTATATAATCAGATAAGCTTAAAAGTAGAAATATGATTTTATCATTTATTTTTCCATTTTTTCTTGGCAGATCAAATTTAACACTAAAGATCTGATATAACTGATGCTACCCTTGTAATCAGTACCAACACACCCTACAGTTTAAAAATCCATAAATATATGTCCGACACCAAGAGCATACAACCATCAAGGGAACATGGGTTTTAAATAAGCACTATTGAGATATTTAACTACACATATAACACTAAATCACAAGTGGCATAACTTACTTCTTCATGAACCGGGGCCAAAGGTGTAAACCCAGAACTCCGTCGTCCAAAAGGAGAACAAGGATCATCAACATCTGATCCTGATTCAGCTGTCGATGTATCACTACTTCTTCCCTGATTAAAATGAATTAAATCACTTAGGACCAAAATAAGTAATGAATACATCAAATAAGGTGCAGTATAACATAGATTTCAAGAGTCTGAAGTCTTGCCTTTAATGGCCGAATCTTAATAAAAGTGTTAAGTTTCTGTTCATCGTCAGATATTCTTGTGATTTGCCTCACAAATGTTGCTTCCGCATTATGTACAAGCTGCAAATGGCAGATATGATTCACAAAAATATTTCGTTTGTTGATCGACGTGCTCAAATCCAATTTTAACAGTCAAAACTCAATGAAAATCATACACTCTGGGTTTAGATGAAACAAAAGTAAACCTTACCTTCATTATTTCAGGATTGTCCCATGGTCCTTTATTAGACCTAAGGCACCCTCCTTCAGCTGCGCACGTGCATGAGCCACCCAAGAAGTCAGGTAGTTGGCTGAAAAAAAAAAGGAAGCAACAAAAGAATTAAAAATGCATCCGATATAAAATATGCAACTAACAGAATTAGAAACACACGGACCTTGAGTCAATGGCTTCTAGTAGTTTACCAAGGGATTTGGGTTCCAGCACCTGTATATTCAGGGTTTTTAAGTGTCAAGGTTACTTAAGCTGCAGAAAAGTAGAAACTATATATATAACTTCCAAAAAAACATATATTCTCTTTACTTGTATCTTTGCTATAGTCTTTGGGTCAATAAATCTCCTTGCTGTGGCATAAAGCATCTTGAAGCCAGAACCAGCATTGACAATGAACATTCTATGTAGGGTCTGCATAAAAACAAGAAGAATACAATTATATGCCAAAACAACTTCTGCGGAGAATAAATTCATAGAAAATAATCAAGTACCTCTGGGTAGTAGTTGCCATCTATCTTTGCCATACCAGCCAGAAGGTCTGCTGCAATCCTGTTGAAATTCTTAATACCCTGTATCTCGAACCATAAGCACTAGTTAAGGTTCTTTTAATTTGTGCTTGATAATTATGCAAACAGCCCAAGTATCAATACAGGAAGAAACTCTCCATTAAATTCTATATATTAAAAAAATTCCTTTCTCATTCATGCTCTCAATATCAAAAGTATGACTCAACAAACAATTAGTGCCACAAGAGTGGTGTTTAAGAAGGGAAGCTGAAAGTGAAAAGTTGCTATGGATGCACAGAGGGTAACAGGCACCAGATCATTATGTAAACCTTAGGAAGCTTCATCATTTCTTGAGAGGTTACAAAGATTCTGCCTTATCTTTCTTATAAGACGCAACAAAACAGTTATAGGCAAACTGCAACATGCACAAGGCTTAAAACAAATAAAGGTCATACCAAGCCTTGCACATCTAAGATCGTTGTCGTCGAACCAATGTGTCTCTTTGCCGCAATTGAACATGCTGGAAACTTCTCCCGTAGAGCCCTCTCAAACTCCTGCACGTGGTACTTTAAGTAGCGATCCACCGTGGTAATGCGTGTGAGCCTATTTGGATGAGCTTTTCCAAGCCTCTCAATATAAACCGGTCTTCCTTCTTTATCAACTCCATGGTACCCTTGAGGATAATATTGCAAAACTTCTTCCATCTCTTCAAATTCGAAGCCCTTCAAATCAATTCAATATGTTGTTAAGTTGAAGAAAATATTAATTTAGGCGAAGCTATTAAAATGGTTATGAATCTCCAAATGGATGACCTCAAATCACAATAGAACTCATTGTGCTATTAAAATATTTGACTGAACTCAATCTAATCATATTACCTGCAATTTCTCCACTTTTCCTTCAATTCATAAGACAAAAACTTTATTTCTTCAATTCCACTAACACGGAATCTTACGATTCATGGACATCACTCTAAATTTCTAACATCCCAAATCAAGCAATGCAACTTTTAACATCTCATTGCATTCATATGAAGTTACATCTGATTGAATTCATATTTTGCAACAAACTAGATGAAGCAAGTAGAATATTCATTGGAAAGAAGATGATCTTTGTACGTGACTTGCAATCTCATTCCATCTCCCCCAAATCCATAAGATAAACCAGTCTTATAACCATTGAAACCATTAGCTCCAAATCAGTCAATGTTTTCTATGGCTTTTTATTAGAAAGGATTCCAGTTAAATTGTGATTTTGTGCCATGTGGAATTGAAATAACACCTTGGGATTTAAAATCATAAATTCTAAGTTTATTAACAATTCCCTTTGGCACCAAAGCAATGTTCTAGGTGTTTTTAATATGAGATATTGATTAAATAATTTCCCTTTATATCTATAATGAAGCATTCTACAATCTGATGAGACCTATACTACCTCAAGAAATCACACCAAGACCAACAGTGTCATGTACTTGAGCACGTCTATATCTTCAAGTGAAAAGTATAAATCTTGTGACACACAATGATGCCCTCACCTCCAATATTGTATCTGTTCCATATTCTTTTCTCCACTGAAGCATATCTTCCCACATTTGGATTGTTTTTTCAACGTTGAATTCCCTAGCTTTCAAGAATCTGTACCAGCAAGAGGGAATAGTTGGGAATCAAGGGCAACGAAGCATTGGAAGAAAACAAAACTGAAACCTCGACTCTGAAATAGGAAGGAAAAGAAAATCATGCAATAACTTGCATAGGAAGATTAGTTTAGATGTGATTTGTATCACCACTTCATTTTCCACAAGTCTAGACAAATCCCACCATACTGAATAAATTCTTTTCCATTCAAAGTTGAAATTTGTTTCACTTAAAGTTCAAGGCCCCATTGATGGGATGAACAGTGAATAGCTCAAAAATAGTTGAGCTGAAAACCTTTATGAAGAAAAACGCATGTTTGCCAAATTGGCACCAACACTATTCTGGGGCCAATTGTGGACAGTGCAAATGGGAAGAACAGAGTGGGTGACGTCCATGTGCACATAGCCAAAAACTTCATTGGTGCACATTGGAAGTAGCGCCAAATGCGCAAGGCGTCCAATTTTGTTATATAGAAAGTGGTGAACCAATAATCAAACTAGCCAACAAGTTCACTTAACCTAACTGGGAATTTCAGTATATTTGTAAGAATAAACTGACCTTAACAATGTGTGATAGTCATCATGCCTATACGGCAATGAATCGCGGGCAAGGAGTTTCTGACGCAAGTCATGGACTGCACTCTCCTCCTTTGCATCCCGTATGTCCTCTATGGAAACTGAAGGAACCCGGTAGTCAATTTTTCTTTTCCCTCGTTTCTTAAGAGAATGGGTGAACTTGTTTGAAGCATTTATCGCCTTTTTCTTCAGAGCCCCAATCTTTGTCCGGCGTCTTTCGTCTTCCGAGTTTTCCACATCTGATCTCCTTTCTTTTATTTCATCATGAGTACCCAATCCTTCTAGGCCTTCAGTATGCCAAATTAAAATAGGAACATAGTTACGAATCTTTTTTATAATGAAAGACCAACAATGCAATATCACTAGTCAACTACAGCAAACAATTCCAACCAATCTTTATAATTATATCATTCTTCAACTCTTCCTAACATTCAACCTCAAAACTTGTCATATCACTCTATGCTCTGCTTCTTCAATTCTACAATCTAAACAGACTTACCTGACATTCCTGCCTGATGTATAAAGAAAATTTTCTGGCCTCGAAGCTTTAGAGAACTAACTGTGATCCACAGCGAATTCAAGGAAATCCATTTTTATCTGAAGCAACAAAACCAACAGAAGGAGCATAATAAATCTTCAAATGTAAATCATCCAAATTTAAATAATGCAATGTAAATAGAAGGATACAAAATAACTTTTCATTAATGATATATCGGTAAAGATTAAAAAGAAAAAAATTGAAACTGGGGCCTCTCGTGCAATTTATCCAGTACTTGTAAGTGAACTAAGAAAGCATGCAAAATCGAAGCTTACATAGGTCAAGTGTTTCATAATCATGCAGCGATCTGGTGATATCTAGAAATACACATAACAAAAAGATGCATAAAACAGAGTGTGAGATCTTCATTCTTTCCCTTTTTTCTCCTTTTTTCTGTTGAACAACCTGCTCAACAGAACAGAAAAACTCTGCAAAGATCCAAAACCTATACCGCCAAGAATACAGCTAAAGATTCAAAAAGAAAAAGAAAAGAATTCATAAGAGCATCCAAATCCAGGAAAAATTCTGGGAAACTTACCAAAACAGAGCTTCCAAAACCATTTAAGACAGTAAAAAGTAAAATTCGTTCAAAATCTGTGCATCCTCAACCATTACTCAAATTTATTCAGCAATAACTCTCTAGAAACCGAAACTGCATCAAACCTCACTAATGCCAGTAGATTAACCGTCGAATCTCTCGATTAAACTCATCAAACAACAATCTTCTGAATGTAACACGAGATCTCATTCCACAAAACCACCACAATAAACCAAAAAAAAATGGAAAATCTACAACTAAATTTCAAGAAAGTGAAAAAAAAAAAAAAAAAAAACGAGAATCGAAACTTACCTTTCAAAAAATCTTAATTTGAGAGGTAGAATCGCAATCTGGGTGCCAAATCAGCGATTTCTAAGCAGAGTATCCATGAAAATGGAGAGAGAATTTGTGATCATGATCATGAGAGTCGAACGAAAGAAAACCAAAAAAAAAAATCCAAATTTGTGTGAGAAACCTTTCGGATTTCTAGGGTTTTGTTCAGCTCGGGGATTGGAGGAAGATCTGGTTTTATCCTCCCTTCTCCCTTCTCCCTTCTCCCCCTCTCTCTCTCTCTCTCTTTCTCTGTTTCTCTCTCTAAAAAATGAAGAGAAAAATTCGAAGGTTCTATCACTACTTTTCCTTTTGCCTGCTTTCGCAACACTCTCCGTCGCCAACTTAATATACGTGTCCACTTTTTTATCATTTTTTTTACTTTTTTAAGAAGAAAAAAACCTCTTACGGTAGAATCGGACCGATAGTGACCTGGATCGGCGAGTAAAACAGAAAAGCGCAGTCGGTTAAATAGAGCTGTTATGAGCTATGACACAGAATTCTGTATCAAAATTTTATCCGAAGTCCTTCAAACTACCACGTGGCTCACTCTTTAAAGCCCACTGACCCCATGAATTTTTGGCCCATCCATTGGTAAATCTATATACCGAAAATCAACGTGATTAGTGATCTCTAGCCTTTGGATTTGAAAACCTTTTCATCATGGGCTTTTATGAACAACCTCCGGTTAGTTCCAAGCCCAAGATGAAAAGTGCTCAAATCAACGGCTAAAAATCAAGGCCCACCAAAGTATGGCCCAAAACATTCATGGTCAGTAGGCCCGATTCCCGAAAGATTGCGTCACGTGATAGTTTCTTAGATTTTTTTTGGGGGTTAATAAGATGGAAGATTCGAACGAGAATAATATTGTCAGACGCGTTTTAAAGAGTGGGGCATTTTAGACATTTCATCCTCTAAAGAACTTCATTGCATGGCAATATCACTTCCTCACCTGGAATTAGGATAGTTTAAAAACGGCTGTTACAACGGCAACACCCCAACCCATGCCCAAACAAAAAAAAAACGGGCATAGCTTTATAACGGCCATTATTTGGAAAAAAAATTAAAACGTTATTTCATCGTATCCTAAGTTGTTTCGAAAAAAATAATAAAAGAGCAATATTTGTTTGATCATTTTTAAATTAGATGTGACGGATGTGACCCGTTATAACTGACATAATGGTAAGAATCCGCTATAATGGACAATTTGAAATTGAAACCTTGGAAATTAATATTAAATATTTTTTACCTATTTGGACCATGGATCAAAGTCTCGGCCGAGCCCGTTCTAGATCAGGCGATCCGGATCAAAATCGACAGCCACCGATCTTAACGATATCAAATGTTCTACGAAATCTGTATGGTCATCTTTGAGATCTGTTTTTGTTTGGTTTATCAATTATCTATCATTGAAGAAATTCAACTGGGGGGGGATATCAAATGAGGTGACTACAGAAAAGGATAACCATTGAAAAGAAGACAAATAATCGTTTTCATGTAATTTTTAATATGAAAGTGATATGGCCAGGACGATTCTTTATATGGTTAATCGTATAAATGCACTTCATACACATGCAGTAATATTGTCAAGCTGAAATGCCTAAAATGCCCCTTTACCTCACTTCTTTTAATACTGGTAAATCGCCATTTTTACACTAGAAAATGCAATTGGGAGATTGCCAGCTCAGCGCTATCAAACACCGTTGGATTTTCGGAATACACAGCCGAGCGCACGACTCCCGAGATGGGTCAATTATCAGTTCACTTTGGAGATAAACCCTTTATTCCAGTCTGGACACCCCTTGCTTGAAGTAAAAGAAAATGTAAAAGTAATTATGTCACCATCTCAATGATGAGCTGCCCCTTTGTGTTTAACCAAATAAGAGGAGTAAAACTTGTATGACCCTCGGTTAGTGAAAGTCGGTCACAATATGAGCCACGTAGCACATTTTTAGAGGACGGTCAGTATGGATGTTTGGCCCATCCCTAGGTGGACCTAAAAACCAAAAAATCAACTCGATTAGTGATTTCTATGCATTGGATTGGAGTCATTTCATGGGTTGATTTTAACCAGTAGAATTTGAGCATTATTTGGAGTACAAGATCGAAAGGTTCGAAATCACTAATCAGAATTTGTAGGTCCACTTAGAGATTGACCAAACATCCATAGGGTCAATCAGTGTCCTCTCAGAGTACACCACGTGGCTCATACTATGGGCTTATATGACAAGTTTTACACCACATAAGAGTATACTAAAGCGAAGAAATATTGTACAGCGAAAAAAAAGAGCCATGTGTTAAGCTGTGTACCGTAGGATTAAATAGATCTACAGTCCATGTAGCAGTGACTTACAAAATATTGACTATATCGAGTTGTTGTCATGTGGAGCGCGGATCTCTTGAATCCAACGCTTTACAACTCAACCACACAGTACTAAAATATTGCAAGAGGAGATAAAATATAGATGATGGGATTGTACTTGTGCTTTGTGTCGCAACCGTGAGGTCATCAGTTTGATCTCATGCTTAAGCAACAAAACTTTATATAATTAGAAATGAGAGAGATTTGCTAAAAGCAACTCCTTTGTCCATTTGGGTACAAATGAGAAACCATCTTTTCTTAAGAATTCCCTTCTTCAAAATAAGATTAATACATTATATTGTAAACAATCTTCTAATGGTTATTTGCTAAAAATAAGGGAATATTTGACATACTCCCCATTTTATCATGGAAATTTGGTATACCTTCCCCCGTAATTTGAAAAAAGTTACGCTTACCTCCCATGATCTGGTCCACCGTCATTGACTGAAACTGATAAATAATTTTTTTAATTTTTGGAATGATGAAAATGTCACTTTCTTCAACTTTAGATCACATTAACATATTGGTTCTTGCCGAAATCCTAACCGTAAATCAAATTGTTGTGGTAGTTAGTCAATTACGAGATTCCTATAGGTTAACTGCCCATCCTGGGCGACCCACTAACGAAAGTCTCGTGACCGGCTTACTACCACTACGACAAGCGATTTAAAATTAATATTTTTTTAAAATATAAAAGAAAATATTTTGGACTTAAAATTTCTTGTTAAAGTGATGGTTGACTAGCTACGAAACTCCGATAGGTTGGAGGTTGATTGGCAATGAAGGACGGCCAACTTAACGGAATCCCATAGTTGGCCGACCACCACTCCAAGGAATAATTTGACAATTTGGGTCAACGATACTCATAGATAGTGGACCGGGTCATAGAGGGGTAAGTCAACCTTTTCAATTTGTTGGGGGAAAGGGAGGGGTATGTCAAATTTCAAAGATAACATTGGGGATGTCAAAAATTCCTTAAAAATAGAGCTTAATACTTTATATCATAAACAATCATGGAACGGTTACTTGCTAAGACCATAGAACTTGATATCAAAACCAAAGCTTTAAATGATCTGTTATAACGTTATAACGGTCTCCTAACGTTTAACATTACCATTATGACTATTATAATGGCCGTTATACAGTTATTTCTTAAACCATATATAACACAACTTCATTTGAGCTTGAAATCAAAGTATTGAGAGAGAGAGAGAGAGAGAGAGAGAGAGAGCATTTTAGTACTACCCTTGGAAAGTAATAGGACTAATTAATTGGTAAGAACTAAGAACCCCTTGTAGTTTGCGATCTTAGCAAGACCCTCCTTGACCATAAGTCACCGTCAACTCACACAAGAAAGTAGGACTCTTGGTAAATCCCATCACCCAACCACTAAGTCTATATCCAAATAAACAAAAAACTCATCATCAACCAACTAACCACTAAAAACTCCCAATTTTCCTTCGTGAAGTATTGGAAAGGGTGTAAGGTTACATTTGGGTAAGCTCAAAATAAGCTAGAAGTCAACTTATAATGAAAAGTAAAGTGTTAGGGTTTTAAACCAATTTTCGGGTTAAGCCAAAGCCATTGGAATCCGGCTTAGTGCTTATAACTTATGCGGTAAGCACTTATAAAAATGCACATTCTCAAATTGAAATTAAGTGACTATGTTTTTTCTTTACTTTTTGTAAGTCAGATTATATAAAAAAATTAGCAACCACACCTAATGGGATGGATAAGACTCTTGTCCTCATCCAAGTCAACAGATAACCAACCCAAAGGAGAGAGGTTCCAAACCAAAGGTGCAACAAAAGATTTAGCTCTAAGGGGGATGAGAGATCCAAAATTTGCTCATCCAAAGGAACAAACCTAAATAACTAAAAAAGAGGACGAGAGATCCAAAATTTAAGCATAAACATCTGAGGAAAACCAACCAGCTTTTATCAACCCTTTTATGAAGCAGATCCACCAACTCCTTATCATCAGATTCCACGATAATATTGTCAAGGTTGGCTTCCTTAGCTACCTGAAGCCCCTTTAAGATAGCCTTTGCCTCAGCCTCCTCTACCGAGATTCAAGAATGCTCGGTTAGGGAAACCACCTGCCAGGATCAATAAGGATGACAAATCGCAAAAAATGAAACCCAAGCCTGTAATCAAGTGAAACTCTTTAAATACCTAAAATGGCCTTTTATGCCTTCAATACAAATTCTAAATGACCACAAAACCTTTAAAAAATAATTTTTTAAATGACAGAAATATCTTTCTAATTATTTCATAACGTCTTTAAATGACCAATACATCCTTCCTACCTAAATCTAATGCTTTAATCCACAACTATAAGCTCGCGTTAAACTTACACAAACTCCGCCTAAATTAGAATCAATAATTGGTTAATGGGTTTCAATTGCATTTTTCTCACCATGTTGATCCATGGTAAGGAGGTCTTATTAATTACCCTATTTCTCTGGAGTAGTACTAAAATGCCCTACCAATTAAGGGCAAAAATTTACTAGTATAGGTTTCAATTGAATTTTTCTCGCCATGTTGATCCATGTTAAGGGGGTCTTATTAATTAGCCTATCTCTTTGGAGTAGTACTAAAATGCCCTACAAATTAAGGGCAAAAATCTACTAGTATATGTGATGAGAAGATGGGCTCCACCCCAGATCACCATTTGATTGTGATGGAATGACCATCTACATTTTTTTTTTCTTACTTTCTTATGGTTATGCTTGGTCCGTGTCTTGTGCAATGGAAATAGTTGTTGCATCACAGTCACGATGCATCATGAATTTTAGGCACAACATGTGTCACTTGGAGCACATTTTTTAAAACACAAAGAACTGTAGAGATAGATAGCGTGCACATTAGGTTGATAGTGGTACGCGTCATGGTCTCGATATGACATCTATCCTAGAAATTATTAATTAAAATATTGTAAACCTAAATTTGGTCATCCTTAGTGGATCCTCCACGGTTCCACCCATGCCATACACATGACCCCACCAAAAAAAGAACAAAAATAAACCGAACCAAGTTCACTAATTCAACCAATTGGTGGGCCGTGTTTACAATATGTTGGTAGAACACAAGGATGATCACTATATTTCTTCCAAGAAAATTTCAAGATACCCGCAAGGAAAAATCCAAAGTGCGCACGCCACTCTTGACACGTGTCCAATTGACCTAATTTCAACATTTACATGTGGCAACTGTTCCATCTATTGTCTCCCCTCTTATAGGCTTCATAAAGAAGGGCCAAGATCTTATCCCCCTGAACGGTGGATCTCAGCCACTCACACCCAATTTTGACAAACGCTTTGTCGAGGAATACCGAGGGCACGGGCCAGCCACCCCTAGTATTATTACAAAAGGAAAAATTATATAACAAGGGAGCTATGCTGCTTTCCCGATTAGTACTTTTTGGGTGATTCAAGCCGTTGAATTCAAGCCGTTGAATTCAACCATTATTTTTGAATTCTAAAACCAACGGTTAGATATCATCAAACAAGCTGATTTTTCGTATGCATGTCTATTAGGGGGTTGGCTGAACATCCATGCGGTAGGTGGGTCCAGATGGAAGCGGCGAGTAAACAAAATCGTGTTTCAGGTATACCTGGTTACATCACGATCCTATTTAGGGAAAGGGTCGGGATCCAGTACCGCCCCAAAATGACACGAAAGCCTGAGCCTTGGGGAAATATAAAAAAGGGAAATGATATAGCCAGACGCATTTTGCCCGCCAGGCAAATATATCACCTCGACCGTTTAAAAATCGACAAAATATCCTAAAACCGCTTTTTCTTTTATTTGGTGAAATATTCGACGGATAACAAGACAAAAAATTGTGTGGTTGAGGCTATGGACCGATATTTTCAAGGATCCACGCAGTTCTTGCCTCGTACAGTATAGAATCTATAGATCTCTTGAATCCAATGGTCAAATGTCTTCAAACTGTAAAAAAAAAAAATTTGTCCAGTTATACTTGGGATAGCATTACCCTTTTCGAAAACAGCTTTTGTGAAACCGCTAGTAAAAGTGGTGGTACTGTTGTCCTTGGCCTCGAGAAGTGTGGTAGTGCGCCTGATCATCATCACTGATCTCTGGAAGCAAGAGGAGATCAGACGGTGCAGAATGTGCGTTGCTAGAGAAGTCGCTGTCGAAGAGAGGGAGCGTGCCTTCGTCACGTCGTTATCTCTGGAAGAGGCTTGTCTCAACGAGTGTCGGCGCCTGCCGGTAAAATTCCGACGGCTAAGAAAGCGACAAAAGGGAACATCGTTAGAGATTTAAATGGCGCCACCGCACCAGACATTTTTCCCGTGATTCTCTGACGGGCAGTTTTCAGGTTATACGCGAGTGTAGTGTCAACTCAATTTATTACCACCCGCTCTTTTGACGCCTGGTTTTCGGGAGTGGAGCGTTAAGAAAAATCATTTGAGATGAGATTGGAGATAAGTAAAGCCTCTGTGGCAGATGTCGACAAATAAAGCCTCTGTGACGGCCCACAATAGGAGCCACGTGGTACACTTCTAGGGGACGCTTACCGTATGGATGTTTGGCCAATCTCTGACTGGTGATTTCAAACCTTTGGATCCTAGTACCAAAAAAATGGTCAATAATGCTCAAATTCCTACGGTTAAAATCAACCCATGAAAATGACCCAACGGCTTAGACATCACTGATCATGCTGATTGTTGGTTTATAGGCCCAGATGGTCAGCGTCCTCCAGAAGTATGCCATGTGACTCCTATTGTGGGCGGTCATAGGGGGGCAGCCGGGCTGTTCTTAGATGCAGACATCTGTATCAAAATTTTGATGCCGTTTTGGGCCCACTTGCCCACTGAATGTCTGGTCCACATTATAACGAACCTACACATAAAAAATCAGCATGATTGGTTATTTCTATCCATAGGATTTAACCAGCCTATGTGTTGGTTCCAAGCCCATGATGAAACAGTGCTCAAATCCAATGGCTAGGAATCACTAATCACACAGATTTTTTGCAATGGATCCACCAAGGTGTGAGCCAAACATTTGTGGGGCCATTGGGCCCTAAAGAGTCTACTACATGGCAAATTGAGGGGCTTCTACATCAAAATTTTGATATCATAGGTTTCTTCGGGCAATCCTGACTCCGCCACTGCGTTCAGCGAAGTTTTACTTGGGTTATTTGCGCAATTTGTGGGTGCAAATAAATAAAAGAGTGCATTGATAACACCTTTTAAGGGTCAATTTGGTATAAAATAGAATAAATTCTTAAAGGAAAAGGTCTAACATGGGTACGTAGTGTATACGCCGAGAACTCATTGACTGTCATGAGCTTCGACGACAGGCCGTTAAATCCATTTTAACGACTGTTTAAAATTGCATTATTTTAAACCATGAATAACACCTTTAAGGGTTAATTTGGTATAAAATAGAAGGGTCGGGGTTCCGGTGACCAACAAAAGTGAACCGAAAAAGTTCACGTTTTTTCTCTGCCATGTATCCCGAGAATCCACGGTGGTTAATTGTGCTGAGCTGGCATCACTTTTGCAAAAGCAAAATCCACGGCCGAGAAAAAATGTGAACTTTTTTGGTTCACTCTTGTTGGTCATTGGAACCTGGTCCAAAATGGAATAGATGTACTTAGGAATTAGGAGGCCATATTCTCAATGTTGTGCCCAGATCCAGACGGAATTCAAACACACAAATCTCCAAGACCATCCAAAGATGTGGACCTTAAGGACAATGTGGTCCTCAGTAATGATAGAACCATTTTCCCGTGAAAAAAGGGTCCATGTGGTGAGCCGTAATGGATAGGTCTCTAAGCAGTTCTGGTAGATAAGCTTTTGCAGTTTCATGAAAATGTCTACCATTTGAATAGTTCTCGGATATGGTTGGCAGACACAAGATATATGTGTGGGTGACCCGAATAGTTAAGCCAATTACATGAATCTCGTTCCTCCACTCAATCCTAGCACGAGCTAAGGGTGTGTTTGCTTGCACATTAAATTTTTCTAAGAAATATTTCTTCTTTCTATGAATATATTTATTCAGGAAATACATCTTATAGGACTGTTTGATTAATGCACCCGAGAAAATATGCAATTTTCAATTATGTGCTATTAAACAAGGGTAAATTATATTTTTCCTAAGAAAATGTAAATTTCCAATAGGAAAATTGACAATCAAACACGCCCTAAGTGAAAGTCATACTGGCTGCCGATCAATGTGTAATCCTCTTCTTTTCGTGTAAGCTTTGGATTGGTAATGCAGTAGAAAAACACGACATGACAATGTTGATGATGATCAATGAAAATTTATTAACTTGCTTTCGATAATTTTTTCTCATTAATTTTATGAAAAGTAATATATATAGAGGGCTGAGATAGAATGACTAATGGACGTGGGGCCCACATACAGACGAGTTAATGGGTAATTTTTGGTGACAATATTCTTCTCAACATGGATATCAACCATTCAAAAAATCAGCCAATTCCAACATTTGTAGCCTTGTGAAAAGTGGATTGCAAATTGAAAAATTTTGAACCATTTATTGTCACCGTTAAATTTAGGTCCATATTTGATATGTTTAGAAGTTTTAAAAATTATTGATTTTTGGTGAGGATGATATCCATGGTGTGGTGTGGAGATCAGTTCTTAACCCATATGCATGTGGGCCCCACATCCATTAGTAATCTATTAGTAAGAATAGCATGTGTCATTCTATCCTAGCTGTGGGTACCGTATTTTCTAGCAAATAATATGATGACGCGTGGTGTCTTCCAGCATGCTTGAATAAATGCGCCGAAAAAATCGTCAGAGACCATAACCAGTCCTTTATTGTCACACGTCTTCTATTAATGGAAACACCACGTGTCAGAGTGATCAGAAGAGAGTATCTCGAAGCATGGTTAGTAACGAAACGCATTGAAACTTCAGCCATTAATGTGTCGGAGTAGCATTTAATCATGTCCGACACATTAATGATCGGGTTACTTGACGGGAAGGTCAAAACAGCCCTCTTGACGGGAGTGACAGTTATCTCATCTTGACAAGGTCAAACAGCTCACTTGATATGAGTGACAATTATCTCATCCTGATAAGTTCAAACGACACACTCAACGGGATTGACATTCAACACATCTCAACATTCTTTACAGGATTGATATTCCATTCATCCCGACAAGTTCAACAACATATATGATGGGATCAATATATAATTCATCCCAACAAGTTTAGTTATCATCATTGGGAATGACATTCAACACATCCCTACAAGGTCATATGACCCATTTCACAGCAGTGACGTTTATCTCATCCCGGCAAGATCAAACGGCCTATTTGACGGGAGTAACACTTATTTCGTCCCAACAAGATTAACAGCTTATTTGATGGGAATAGGAATTCTATCAATCTCAAAAAGTATACAGGGTTCTACAAACGAGATAAGTATTCTAAACTATATAGTTAATTGCTTGGCAGTTAGTTTAACTATTGCGCAGCTCCGACATTCTCCTATTCGAATATCTGCCATGAGGAGTACCATCTCAGTGCCACCTCAGTCACTTCAGATATAACCGAATAAGGGAAGTTAGGATTTAACAAGAAGAGTCAGTTTCATAACAGAATCTCTTCAGATCATAACTGACTAACGAGAAGTGGACACGTTGAAAGTGAGTCACGCCAATTCTGAGGGTATAAATACATGACCCTCAGAACTGAGAAGATGATCTTGCTCTCCAAATCTAGATAGCCTACACTCTGAAATATTTTACTATTTTTTCTAAACCCTGTTAGCACATCCTATACTGACTTGAGCGTCGGAGTGTTGTCAACAGGGACGATCACATCTCGTCTGGAGATCATCATATCATTCGCAACAGAGAAATGAGTTTTGTCCTGAAGCGTCAGGGTCGTCGGATCATTATCAAGATACGAATCGTCTGACCTCGAAGATTGTGTAGGTTAGATATATATATATAAGCTAGTGAGCAACTCCAACCAGCGTCTCCAGATTTTGGCTACACAAAAAGGAATCTTCTCCATATTTGAAGATAGAGGCACCCTTCAAAAAGTGTTAAATTCCAACCCTCCCATCTCCAAAAAAGCATCTTTGAAGTCAAAATAATACAAAATGAATTAAATTTATTTAAATGATTAGTAAAAGAGAAAAGATGAAAATTTAGAAGAGCAAAAAAGCAAATCTCCAAATTTGGAGCCAGAGAATAGATATCTCCATATTTTGAGTCAGAAATAAGAGATAGAGGGATTGGCTCCAAATTTGGAGCTGAATATAGAGATGGGTTGGGGTTGAATTTCAAAATCTCTATATTTGAAGATATAGAGATGGGTTGGAGTTCTCTAAGGCTGGTTGAATTGGTTTTTCTTACATGGGCGATTTTAAAATCATCCCTAGCCTACCGTTGTCTCTTGAGTAAAACTAATCTGCAACAGTTACATAGTTTCAAACGTTGATGTTTATTTAAATTGATTTAAAAATAAACAGATTAAAGAGCTAATTTTGTTAATAGTGCGCCACGTCTTATTTTGACACTAATTATATACTCATAAAATAAAAGTAAACAATGATTTCAAACTAGTCTTTTCCATTGTGACTGGGCCCAAACAATTGATGATTTTCAAATCACCCCACTAAAACCTTCTACATCATCCAATAATCTGGACCCTATACGAGTGACATCATCTTTAGGTATATCTTTTCCTTCTAAGGTAGCGTTACAAGGAGTTAACAGTAGTCCTACTAATGGAGGCAGAAGCCTATCTTGATAGGGCTTTGTGTTGCCAGGGACGCTCATCTGAATCATTAGCGGGTGGTCCAAGCTCTGCAAGTTGGATCTTCAAATCTCAGATATGGTTCTCTTCAGTTGTTTGAGCCAACATTTTGGGCGTTGCTCAGTCTTTTTATCATTTGTCTTATTTTTTTGCTGGACGTGTATCTAATTCTGTTGCACATACTATTGCCAACGGGGCTAAAAAATTTCCCCACCCGCCATTTCATTGGGTTTCTGAGTTACCTGACTTACACAAAAAAGAGCATTCTTTCGAGCCGAACTGCCACATGGAGCACTCTTTCGAACCCACTGGCCACATGGTTGTTTGGCCCACTTCTTGGTGGATCACCCCACCAAGAGCCAGCTTGTTTGCTTGTTTCATTTTAGGACCCAAAAGAATGCTCAAATTCAATAACTATAAATTACCAATTAAGCTGATTTTTGGTGTGTAGGTTCACTAAGATGTGAACCATACACATATGGTTCTTTGTCAGATGTAGAGGGTTGAGTGATTGAGAAGGGTCACTAAATTAAGTGACCAAAAATGGACGCAACTTGGTAGGGTGCCACCAAAGACAGACGATTTGAGCCTATTTTTTTTTTCTTAAAAAGAGTACTTAAATGCTTGCATTACAAGTTAAGGAGAACCCTGAGGTTCCAATCTTTATTTCCAACTTTAACCTGTGAAAGTGAAAAAGCATAAAATGAAAGTGTCGCGATGTTTCAGTCTGTAGCTCACGCTTTTGGTGTCAGCTAGCAACCATTTTTGTTACTCACTGCTTCCATCTGGGCCCACTGAACGCATGGATGTTTGGCCCACCCCTTGGTGGATATACACACCAAAAAATTATCTGGATTGGTAATCTCTAGCCACTAGATTTTAGTAATTCAACCATTTTTTTTAGTAATAGGCTAAAAATCATCAAACAAGCTGATTTTTAGTATGAATATCTAGTCAACGGATGGGCTAAACATCCATATGGTCAGTGGGCCCAAATGGCAAGGGTGAGTGACAAAAATGGTGCTAACTGAGGCCAAGAGCGTGCGCTACAGCTTGTTACTTCGAGACCCAAAAATGAAACTTGTTAGTGGAACACTTGGACCACAATATGATCCACGTGGCATACTTTTAGACCACCGACAGTATGGATGTTTGGCCTTCTAGGTGGTCCTACATACAAAAAAAAAAAAAAAATCAAGTGATTCAAACATTTGGATCTTTGTACCCCAAGTTTTGTTAATAGGTCCACCCATGGTTGGGCAAAACATCCATACGCTCGGCAATCACTAAGAATGTGCCACGTGGGTCATCTTTCAGCCAATTATTTGACAGAAATGCACTTCTCATTTTCTTTTAACCCTTGAAAAGATGGGTAAGGAGTAAGGGCAGTTTTGTCAAAAGAAGAGTGAAATCGTCCGTCCGACATTGTTGGGTTTTCACTTTTCACCATTGAAACGGACGTCTCAAGTTCTTTCCGCACTCTTCCTTACTCTCTGGTTTGAACTTTGAACTCCGGAACAAAAAGAAGCATTTGGCAGGTGTGGTCCAACCTCTGTCGACAGAAAGTTACGCAAATACACAGAGAGAATCGGGACTCGGGAGGGGCGTCTAGGGAATTTTGGAAAAAGATTGTGTGGTGGTCCCCACTCCCCCACCTCCTTTCGGGTAAAACTTGGGTCACAAGATGTTGTGACGGAAGCCGGTCACAGCATTCAATACGAGCCACGTGGCATATTATTAGAGGACGATGACCGTATGGATGTTTGGACAGTCCCTCGGTGGACAGGTACCTGGTACACAAAACATCAGCTTGATTAGTGATTTCTAACCGATTCGATTGAAGTTATTTTCATGTGTTGATTTTAACGGTAGGAATCTGAGCATTATTGAGCGTATTTGTGAATCTCGAGGACCATCAATATTTGAGAGATTGAGGCCTGTAATATTGGCCCGCGTTCAGGCCTGCCCCTCGAAACTCGACCGGCTCAAATGCGAAAAAGAACATGGCGTTATCATAGGTCGCCCTTGGAAATTTTCTTATCTAATTTGTCCCAAATACCCAATCAAACTTCTGACCTACTCCACGTGGCACTCGTGATCAAATGGTCTAAGTACGAGATCTTGTACGGTAAATCAGCTCTCAGCGTGCTCCTTCGCCATGTAAACAAGACTTAAAAACTAAAATATAAGAAAATTGTTTAAAGGACACGTGGCTTATAGATCTTAATTCATATATATTTGGGCCGGGCTAGCTCTACCCAATACTGTCCGAAGTTATATGTAACTAGGCCCAGCCCACTAATTATAGGCTCATTAAGTTAGACCCAAGCCCATTCCATAATAGATTTGGGCTGAGCCTAAGGTACTTTTTGTTGATTTCTAGCCATTAAATTTTAGTACCTCAGATAATGCTCGAATCCCACAGCTAAAAATCAACCCATGAAAAGACTCAAAATCCGACAGCTAGAAATCACCCATCAGATTGATTTTTAGTCGGTACGTCCACCGAAATAGCACTTTGGGTGACTTACGATCCCGATCCGGATCGGCGGAGACTTCGAACCATAGGTGTAAAGCGTTAATGATGATGAGGATGTTAGAGATGGGCAACCGATGATTACAAGCAAGCAAGGAGAATCTTACTAATTTCGCCAAGTACAAACGGGTCTTACTAGTAGCCCTCATTTCCAAGTAGTAGTAGTAGTAGTAAAAGAGTAAAACTTGCCTGGCCACCGACCGTCAGGAAATCCCTGACCATCCATAATATGAGCCACGTGGTACATTCTTAGAGGACGCTGACCGTATGGATGTTCCGCCAATCCCTAAATGGACCTACAAACCAAAAATCAGCCCGATTAGCGATTTCAAACCATTGGATCTTTCTACGCAAATATTGGTAAATAATGCTCAAATCAGCCCATGAAAATGACTTCAACTAACGCTGATAAACTACTGATCAGGTTGATTTTGGGTTTACAGGTCCACATAGGGATTGGCCAAACATCTTTACGGTTAGTATCCTCTAAGAAATTTCCACGTGGCTCATATTGTGGGTGGTCAGGTAAGATTTACTCGTAGTTCATCAACACTTTTAAATTACTACGAATACAAGGGTATGCGTTTCTTTTTCGTCACTCAATGTGACCACTTGCAAATCCTAAAGGAATCATGAGTCAGATTAGGGCATATTTGCTTTTTTTCCCCCTTACCAAGAGAGGGTCAAAGTCATACCCTTTTGCATGTGGCCATGTTTGAGGGAGAATTTTTTTTTTTTTTGTGCTGTTCTCCGGGGATTTTGATGTTTGAAGTCTCCCCCCCCAC
The DNA here is from genome assembly GCA_035048495.1 of Euptelea pleiosperma. Taxonomy (NCBI): domain Eukaryota; kingdom Viridiplantae; phylum Streptophyta; class Magnoliopsida; order Ranunculales; family Eupteleaceae; genus Euptelea; species Euptelea pleiosperma. The sequence goes on along the minus strand of CM068541.1, from coordinate 8,941,393 downwards.
TCAAAATGCCACGTGGAGTGCTCTTTCCTGACCGCCAACCTTATGGATGTTTGGCACATGTCTTGGTGGACCCATACACCAAAGATCAGCTTGATTAATGATCTCTAGCGGTTAGGTTTTGGCACCCAAACAAAAACTTTCAACGACCAGAAATCTTCTCACTAAAATGCTCAAATCCAATGGCTAGAAATCACCAATTTTGAACTAAACATGCATTGAATTGTGGGCCTAAAAGAGTGTGCCACATGGCACTTTGGGAGGGAGACTTCAAACTCGGGCTCATGTTTGACGGTTCCAATAGGTTAAAAACAGTACTACAACTTTTCTTACTTTAATTAAGGAATATGATTCTGTCGACAGGTGGCAAGATTGTCCGTCAAGTATAAGCCATACACGTGGCACACATGTGGGAGGTCTAGACTCTGGACCACCATTTGATGGGTTACACTTTTGGAAATCACTTGGGCCAAAAATCAACATGGAGGATCCTGATGTAACAAGCTGTAGCTTACGCCAAAAGCATAAGCTAGCACCATTTTTGTTACTCACCGCTGACATATGGACCAACGCCACCACATGGATGTTTGGCCCATCCCTTGGTAGACATTTATACAAAAAAAACACAGTTTGTTTGAGCATTTTTAGCCGTCGATTTTAATAAAAATGGTTGAATTAGCTGGCTAGAATCACACTTTAAAAAGTACTAAAATCCAATGGCTAGAGATTACCAATCATTATGACTTTTGGTGTTATATCCACAAAGTAGTGGGCTAAACATCCATGCAGTGGGCCCAGATGTCAGCGATGAGTAACAAAAATGGTGACAGCTTGTTATATCGTCACCCATAGAAGGTATCCCATGTTCTTTCGCTTTACTTTTATTTTAGTGTGATTCTTGGGTTAATTCAAAGTGGGGTAAGCCCGATTAGGGACGAGAACACTCCCACTTGTCGTAGAAGTTACTAGAAGTAGAAGTTGCCTACTAGTCAGTGAAAGTGTGTTTGTGGTCATTTATAATGAGTAAAACCTCTATCACAGCAGCCTGCAAATCACACAATCACAAGCCAACTAGTTCTCGGCACGTACACCTCAAAGCAAAAGCACATGGGTACGTTGCAAAAAACACTTGTGTACGTGCCCAGAACTCATTGGCTTGTGATTGTGTGATTTGCAGGCTGTTGTGATAGAAGTTTCACTCATTTATAATTTGTCTTAAAGGATTAGAAAGGCAAATATAGTATTACGAAAGTGTTAGTTTTCAAGTCAACATGTGCTTAAATTGAAGCAAAACAAGAAGTTAGAAGTCAAAATGTCATAAAATTTAACTTCTGTATGTAATCAATTTTTAACTACTAAAAAAAATATCCAAACTATCTTTTTGACTTAAATAAGTCGAAAAATTACTTTTTTCCATGTTGCCAAATGCCCCATAAACCCACTTTACGAAAGCAGTATCAGAGCAGTCCGATATAAACGTGTTCTCTTCAATGAGTTCAGGTCGATCAACTAGGTCTTTGAGGGTGTTTTGGCATGTCAAATCTCTGGAATTCGTCGTCATTCTATGAGGGATTTTCTTAGCAGAAGACGCTCTTATAATTGTCGTCAACGCACCGCCATTCAGGCCCGTACACCTGGGTTTTGAATGAAGAAAACATAGCATAAACAGCCCCACAGCCAAAACAGTACTTAAAAAACACGTTTAGGGGGGTGGCATTTGGCACCATTCTTGCCAGCGCCTCACCTGAGCGGCCATCCATCAAGTTCGAAGGGAGAGAGGGTTTGCCGAAAGTTTTGGGCCTTAGTTATTAAAAGTCGGGCCAAACACCATCCAACCTTGGATCAAGTGTTCTGGCTAGACCAAGTCCAACCTAGTTGACAGATCAAGAGAAACCCAAGTTTTTGGTGATTTTCCATATAAAGAGAAGAAGCTCTTGCAGCTATCCCCCTATAGTGGGTGTACATGTGGACTGTCACCTGTAGAGCTCCAACTCCCTTCAGTCGCGATCTCTGCACTAGGACCACCATCTTTAAAGGCATACCACTGCATTTCTGCAAGAGCTACCGCCAGTGCCTCCATCTTCAATATATCTTCATTTCCTCCATCTTCTTTCTATCTTCCCATCTATTTTCTTTGATTTTTGTGAGAATTTTGGGCTAAATCAGAGTTGGGTAAACCTGCCTCACCAAACTCAGACAAGTCGTCCCAGTTGAAGCGGCCAGTTCACTGATTCGATGGCCAGTCCGGATTTAATAACATTGATCGTGACAACTCAGGTTTTTTCATAGAAAGTGAGAATTAGGACCCCCACTCAATCAAATGTTGAGGAAAATTGAAGACTAAAATATAATGAAACAGAGGTTATAGACATCAATTATGGGGAAATTGCGAAATGATATTTGCTACTCAGAAATATATATTATCGGAGTCAAAACTTTGGTGCATTATTGTGAGATGAACGTAAAAGATTACATGATTTTCTAGTATGCTCTCAACTGCCTGAAATTCTATCTTCTACTTTGCCTAACCTTGCCAAGTGAACTGAATATGGTTTATCTTCTATGGCAAAATACAAAGAGTTGATTGAAACAATGGAGTATATTCAGGCAAACAGAAAGCTCTTAAATAATCGGAAGGGGAATCTCCAAAATTACTTGCTAGAAGCTATCCCTGACTCTCCTTGGAGAAAATTTCCATCAATCAAGGGGCACATAATTACCTCAATTTAAGCTGCCTGAGCCACAGCTTCCGACGCACTGGACGTTTCTAGCCTGCAGATAACTACAACTTCAGTATTGAATATAGCAAAGGCTAGATCAAGCCAGTATTCGAGTAGTTACAATGGCAGAGCTGCAACATTTGAGGCAATGAGCTTCCCTTTGCCTCATCCACCAAAAAGAAATAAGAAAAAAGTATATATACATAACATTCCCCGAAGCAAGTACAAATCACATATGCACAGTAATCCCAGAAAAGTCCAAACATTTATTATATCACAGAGAAATATTGGAGGAATTATTACTGGGAAAAAAATTAATAATATAAATATAGCATAAGAATAGTGTTACCTATAAAAACCAAATCATATTCTACAATGTTATTTATAGATATGTAATATCACAGGAAAAAAACTGAACAAGAAAAGACTCAGTTCTGCTTTCCTATTCTCATGTTCATATGCGACCAAGGAGGGCCTACTGATGTATCGACACGAATATACCATTAAGTGTGCAACACAGCAAACACAAAATTAAGAAACCGTAAATCCCTGATGATCAAGTGGTATGTAGTGTACTATGTTTACTTAGAAAGGCCAATAAAATGAGGGATTCACTTCTAATGATGGTGTTGATGGACCTAGCCGAGCTTTACCCGAGCCCAGGCCTAGGATCTATGTAGCAACTGGCAAGCTTGGCCCATTACAGATCCAAACATCTCACGCCCAAGCCCAATACAATAATAGGTATAATGGGTTTGGCCATTAGATATGGGCTGGATCTAAGCTTAATTTTGTTAAAAAGATGAGATCAAGCCCAGCCCATGTATCCAGCGAGCCTTAAAATTAAGCATAGGACCGACCCATCAGGCCTATTAATGCAGCCCATATTGATGTAACATAGACCATGTCCGTGCTATTAGGGCTTTTTTTTCTTCAGCCCTTCAGTGTTTGTAACTTACTTCCATGAAATCAGGAGCAGATCGAAGTATGAGAGGAAGAAAGAGGTGTTCCTCATGAGATTCAAGAAGTGAGATCTAGAATATGCCTTTTTAAAAACTAACTTATTTATCCACTATGCATGGGAACTAAGAACACGTGGATAAGTATAAAATGATTTGAGTTAAAAGGAGGTTTTGCTGGTAAGCCTGGTATCAAGGTAATGATGGTAGTTCTGGTGGTGGGTGCAAGATGTGATTTGCTGGAGTTGGGAATCATTAAATTCACAGCTCATTCCATTAAAGATTCAAAAGCAGTGGAGGATGACAGAGGTCCTCTTAGTTCAGCATTTCAGCTAGTGCTTCAAATACCATGCCATTGGATTTCTGTAAAAAAAATGATTCAGAAAGTATACAATGTTTACCTCTGAATTCCTTCTCCAACCTCCATTCTGAAGAATTTGCCTATCTTCACGGGTGAGCCCACTTCCTTTGATAGATCATTTAATAGTGACTGCAGGAGCATTGAAATCAACAATCATTGCACTTTCTAAAACCTAAGTTAAATAAATATATATAGATTGCCCACATGGACCCCATATATCAATTCGGATCATGCAGTCAATGGCCCACCTCTAGGATGGGCCACTAGGCCATAGCCTAACTGATGATCCTAATCTACAACATATGGACTTTTTAGCCTTTCAAATTATAGCAATAATGCTTTTGCTCAGACAGTTAAGATCTCCAAATTGATGTTTTGGGGTGATGGCCCAACTAAGAAACGCTCACAACCCAGATTGATAAGTCAGTTGGCGGCATCTATGGCAATGACTTGGCCCAAGTTTATGAAACGCAACTTACCAAATTAAGTTGCCAAAAATTGGGGAAACAACAAACCACTTGGGTTAAACTGATGATGAAATAAAGGTGAAAAGTAACTTTGGTCTATTGAGCAATGTACCACTGAATTCTGGGGTTTCCACCACCACACATACCTTGACATTAATAGTGTCGTTCACAACAAATTTTTGCTCCATGAAAACTACTTCTTCCAAGTATTTCCGCAAACGACCTTCCACCATTTTTTCAATGGCCATCTGAGATTTACCCGAAGTTTCTGCCTGACAGAGAAAACCAAATGAAAATGGAGAACTTCGTAGTAGAAGAATGAGAAACACTGCGAGATGGGGTCAGATTTTATCTCAACCTGCAATTCATTTCCTAGTCCAAAAAGAAATGAAGAGTCAAAGCTAATCCATAAAATCACTTCTAACACAATCATTTTTTTTATAAGTAAGAAGTATATTAGACAAAGGGGAAAAACCCACAAAATACAAACAGAGCAAACCCCCCACCTACAACAAACATCAGGGCTCTTTACAACTCAAAGAGAAGAGGAACCTCCTACCAACTCCTCCCATCTAAAACACATAAGCGTCGAAAGACACACTTTGAACTCAGACTTAGAGGAAGACCAGAAGTATAATAGGGTTGTGTACTCTCAACGCCATTTTAGTAATGTCCTCTTCTATCCCTTAAAAAATGCGAGAATTCCTCTCCTAAACCGCCCACATAATAGTAAATGGGGGAATCCGCCAAAGAAACCTTCCTCTCCCCTTTAGAACATCCAGCGATTCAAACTGAGGATAAGAATTCAGCCTACTTTTAAGACTTCTTTCCTGCAAACATTGCATCAACTACCTCTAAAAATCCTAGATTTTCTTCTTCCACCACCACCGTCTTCTTCTTCTACCACCTCCCTCCCTCAATAAAAAATAAAAAAAAATACTCGCATGTGTCGGCAAGCCGGGGTTGACATGGTTTGGCTATGTCGGCAGGCAACGGTTGACAACCCTGGCTTGCCGATACGTGCGAGAAATTCTTTTTTTAAGGGAGAAGGAGAGAAAGGGAGGGAGTGCTGGCAGCGGTGGTGGAAGAAGAAGAAGAAGGCGATGGTGTAGGTGGTGGTGGTGGTGAAGAAGAAGAGGACGGTGGTGGTGGGTTCCTCTTCTTCGTCTTTTTTTTTTTTGCAACTTTTGGTGTGTGTACGTATGGAAATGGTGTGTGCAACTAATGCCACCCTTAATATTTTATAGACGTTTATCACCACGTATAATAATTACACTAAAGATGCACCAGAATACACACATGTTTGGGTGGGCAATGACCATCTTTAAGCATTTATATGCTCAATGGGCCAACAGCTCAATGCAAAAACCTCCAAGGGCAATTGAATGACCCAAACCATCACATTTATGACTTCTGTCTTGACCGCATTTTTTTGGACGTGCAAAAGAACCCTATACAAGTGTGATCATCTGATCAAGTTGATTTTCAACCAAGATGATATTCAAGGTCGGAAACCATCACATTTATGACTTCTGTCTTGACCGCATTTTTTTGGACGTGCAAAAGAACCCTATATAAGTGTGATCATCCGATCAAGTTGATTTTCAACCAAGAAGATATTCAAGGTAGGAGTGATTGTGTGGTGTGTCCCGACCTATACATGTAGACCATGTGTCCTGATATTGTACTGATAGGCAATCATCAGGGGTTTATAATACTAAGACTCTAAATTTACCCCCCTCCTTTTTTACTTCTACAAATAAATTCCAATGCATTCTTCACAATTTTGTTTTATTCTTTTGCTGTTTATTGCAACTATTAGTTCTTTTCTTTCATATCTCTTTCTATTTTCTACATTTACATGTGTATTTACTGAATTTGCATTCAGTCACGCACAGCTACAAATGAATGGTAGCAGACACTGAAATCAACAAGGTCATGTCTACAGGTGGATGTTCTCACACCTTCCTAGGAACAAAAATCATTTGAACTGTGGAGAACAAAGAACTTCCCAGCCTCTATCACCAAGGACACCCCATATCAAGGCGTCTAGATCTATCTTTCACATTTTTCTTCTTTTTTTTTCTTTTTCATGATTGCTAACTATTTTTCCAATTAACAAGCACAAAATTAAAACACTCCGACAAACCATCCACAGGTGGTAAGGAAAGCACTCATGTAAGGAAGTATGGTGCTCTTTCTTTTCTTTTCTTTTCTTTTTTAGATGCATTGGGTAATGCTGAGGTCGGTTAAGGATACATTTAGCCAGTGGTACTTTTATGCGTTCTCTTCTACAGGTCAACGTCTTTGGAGGCTTCTTCCATTTGCGGTGTGTTGGGGGCTGTGGAAGGAGAGGAATCACATGGTATTTCAAGACGAGGAAGATGTGCATGACATCATTCTTATTATTAAATTTCTCATATTTTTTGGTCTAAGATCTTCAAAGAGTGTAAAGGGATTTTCTTTAAGGATCTTGTATTTACGTGAGAGTCAATGTATGACGGAGATTAGGTAGTTTCTTTGTATGCTCCGTTTTGTGCTCCTAGGTAGGTCTCCTCGACCTCCTAGTCTCTTGTTCTGTTTTGTAGCTTTTGTTTTGCCTTTGCCTGCAATAAAATCTTCTACTTATCACACACACAAGGATAAATGGCCAAATAAGGTAAGGAGATGGCTCGAAAGCACTCAAAAAGGACTAGAATGAGGAAAAGAGGTAGGAAAATAATGAGAGTAAAATGAAAAAAAAGACAAGCTTCAAGGTCCAAAATAAACTTAAAACAACCATTCATCAAGCAAGAGGCGGAAGTGAATGGAACCACTGTTAGTACTGATACTTGTTGATCTCTCATGTTATTCCGAAATTTAAAAAGTCACACGTATTGGGGTACCCTGGACTGGAGTACTATGGGTAATTATATACCTCTGAAATAAAACATGACTGAATAATATCACAGATATTAAACTATTAAAGGACAGACTGGCAACTATTCTCTCCGAAACCGTCTTGTGACTTCACAATGTAATCTAATAAAAATTCTCCGTCGATCAAAAAATATATATATTCTAATCAAATCCACTTGTAAGTACAAGTTGTGGTGTGTACCAAGAAAGCCTGCCTATGATCGGCAGCCATGAGGGTCTCTAATTCAGTACAACTTCAAAAAGCAGAATCAACTCAAAAGTGCAAAAAGATGATATTAAAATGTACCTGAGATTTGAGTATTTCACGTTCACTCCCTAGTGCTTCAGAAGAAACAAGTTCCTTCGATAAGAACAATGGCTTCGCTGCTACTATGTGCATTGCCAATTGTGGACCAACTTCCTGAAGTGCATCCAACTGAGCATTATCATCCTCTACCTCTAGAGTTAGAATTCCAGCAATACGCCCCAAACCTGCAACCAGAAAAGGGGGATTGTGACAATGCCTCCCAAATACTAGCATTCAGATGGTACCTTGAAAAACCAGAACATTAAGCTTTCACCCTTTACAAAATAGTACCAATTTCTTCTCAGAATCAAAACAACTCATTGCCGATATATAAAGAACGCAGTTTGGAATTGTAGTACCTGGTTGGGGGCTCGTATGGATGTAGGTAGAGACAACACCATGTGAAGATTTAGAAACTGCAAACCCCCTTCTGAGCTTTACATTCTCCCCCACCATTGCAGCGACCTCTGTAATTGCACTTTGCACCGTTGTTTCCCCACATAGTTTTGGATGATCTAGACTTATCTTCAACTCCTATAGAAGAAATGTTAAAAAATCATCAGCACTGGAAGTGAATGACTGCAAGGACTGGATTTTTGTTCTTTCTATGGAGGAGGAAGATATCGACCTAAAGAACAAATAGAATAACATTAGCATAAAAAATAGAAGATCTGTTGCTTATATAATATTGTTTTGCTCGTCCCCAATTTGTCTAGAGTCACCCATATAGAAGATTATTTATGACAGAAATAAGAAAAAGAAAAGGCTCATTTGGTAATTAGTTTGAAGATATGGCGTATGTTTTTAGTCAAGATTCAGAAGTTGAGATTGACTGTCCCTAAGAATTTTCTAAGCTTCATAGTCACTCCTCCAATTTCTAAAAATGAAGCATTGAAGATATATTTAAAAAAAAAAAAAAAATACTACAGGCAATCCCAGCCTCAATCACAGGATATAAGAGCAATCTTCGAGGCAACGTGGAATATAAGCCCTATATTAGGCCCTTCAAACATGAATGATCATGTGAACGGGGATAAGAAGAAACGCAAAAGAAAGAAATTGAGCAAATGATTCCATTCAAGGGTAAAAATTTCTGGTGCATGAGCTACTTCCCTGTTAAATTATTCTGAAAAAAAAATATTATAAATACATAATGTGTAAATGACAAATCTCAAAGACTGTATCTTGACTTGGTAATGTAAAGATTTTGCACTATGTAGGCATTCGAGACAAATAAACTTGTATCTGTATCAGACATCTCACCTCCAAGTATTCAGGGCCAATAGGAGAGGCTGTATAGACTTGCTCAGAAGAACTTTCAACAGACAAAGCTATCCTGGCCAAAGATAAAGCCTGCAAGAATAATAGTTCATGAACCATGAGTCAAACCAAGAACGAAAATAAAACTTACCAAGAAGAGAAAAGAAAAGCTTTCAAGCCTCAGTGGCTTGTCTGTTCAAAATAACTAGACAAATACACCTGCCATTTTGACTGTTTAAAAGAATGAGCACCAAGTATATTGATGAATGATGATCTTTGTTGATTGGACACAAACTGTGCGCATAGATCTCAATTCTGCAATTGCCAAAACAGACATCTTGTAACTCTATTTCCTGACTCTAGGAGAGTATGAAGCCCAAAACTGTTGCTTGTCTCACCAAACGAAAGTTCTCTCTACCTTTCCCATTACCACCCCTTATTACCCCCTTCTACAAATAGTTTATTAGTTCAGATTTCCAAATTTGGAATTTAACTACAGTTTCAATGTTTATGTTTGTATGGATGAGCTATAACCAACACGCCAAGTTCAAACTAACTAATTTGGTATGAAGTTGCCAAAATCCAAAGAAAATAAAATCATACTAACCAAGTATTGAAATATTTCATTCCTTGCAACAAAGTCCGTCTCGCAGTTAAGTTCAATAACAGCAGCCTTGTTCTCATTTTGTGCCAGTGCAAGTAAACCCTCGGCAGCAGTTCGGGATGATTTTTTTGATGCCAGAACTATACCTCTTTTCCTCAGGTCTTTCTGTGCAGCCTCTGCATTGAGCAACTGTTACTGTAATACTAGATTGGAAATCTGCAGACCAAGTGCACCCAAAGAACAACAAAGAAACCCACACAGACTTACCGATGTCCCAATTACAAGCAACGAGGGAAGACTTGACATCTTTTATGGGAGCACTGGTTCTTTCCCTCAGCTGCTTGATAAGATTCATCTGTTCTGAGGCAGGAATTTCAACACTAAACCTCCTAAAAAACATTTTCTGTCCAGAAGGACTTTCAGAATAATCATGTTTGGAAGCAAATGAGCTTCTGACTTCTCTAACGTGAGCAATGTGAGGCCCTCTACTTGCCCAAGAAGAATAACCTTGTGCAAACTGCCTAGGACTACTCAGTCGATTAAAGAGAAACTCAATGGGCCGCCTTGCACCCCGAGAGAAAGCCATTCAGAGATACAATAGCAATAACCTGGAAAGTATGCAAAAATAAGATTATTTTAGTACAAATAAGATATAAAGATGCACTTCTATTTTTATAGAAAGGAGCATCACACGCCATCACACGTGCTACAGCTTATGCTCCCAAGTGACTTGGAGAGCTATCAATATCATAGCGTGTTTTGATCATTTACATGGGCAATAGAGGTGATGTAATTACCAAACATGAGAGCGTGAGCAATAGCACGTGTGATATCGCATGATGCTAGCATTTCCCTTTTCTAGAATTCCAAAACTAATTAGTGATTAAAAAAAATATTCTTTGGCATCTTTTTGTACTTCAAAAAGAGAATTGATTCCATAGCCTTCTAAATTTCTGGACAATCTTCAAGCAATTTTAGAGTAGAATGTGAGACAATGTTTATACAAAATGTCAAAAAAAATGTAAATTTTCTCTTAATGTAGATAGTTGGGGTCTGGCCTAACTCCAATTGTGCTGCATTGAAATACATCACAACATCACAAATTTATTTTCTCTATCAAAATAAAGGGTTTTATCCTGTAAACTCTAATTGTGCTGCATTGAAATACATGACAACATCAAAATTTTATTTTCTCCATCAAAATAAAGGGTTTTATCCTGTAATCTCTTTCAGTGTTACAATTTGGTGGATTTTTAGTTTATCTGGGGGACATCTTTGACACCTTATTCTTTATTTCTCTTTGAAAATGTTCGAAACACCACCGACAAGGATTCGAGTTTAAGTGTCAGCTAAGAAAAAAAAATCCATCAATCAATGAAAAAAATCCTAAATAATATCTCAGAAGCCTTGATTCACAAATATCAAATTATTCAATAAAAATGACAAAATACAAAATAATCTAAAAGCAGACATTGAAGTAGAGATCAAGCTAATACGAGCAAAACTTTCCTAAATTCCAACAATAAAAACAATCTCATAAAACAAGCACAACAAATTAAAAAAAAATCACACAGAGAATTGATAACAAATGAGGATATTTACCAATCACGCACCTAGTTGTTAAGTTCGGATACAGAAAAAGTTCGAGACAGGAAACATTCCGAGTATAATTCGGTTTTGAACTAAAAAAAGTCGGTCAATAAATCGGTCAAAAACTCGAGGAACGGCCAAAGTTCGCAACTACATTCATTCGTGTTTAATTCGGCCATGATCCAAAAATTCAATGTTAAAAATTCGCAACTAAAATATAAAGGTGTGTAAAATAATTGTATATGCAAGTACTAAGACTCTTAGCTTCCGTTGACCGGAACACTATATATCCATCTCTAAGATATGCCCTTATCCATTGAAAAAGAAGAAGCTGAAATCAAGCAAATAAAGAATAAAGAATAGCTGATGAACTTGTTTTAATCTAAAAATATAATCATCATTTTCATCACAATGCTATTTTAACATGTCGTTTCTTCAACTTGATAAAAACATTATCATTATTGTTTGACAAATAAACTGAAAAAAAAAAAAAAAATAGAACCAATGTTTTGATTCCAAAATCTGTGTTGTTGTTGATAGCAGATTCTCTTTTGAGGGACAAGGACTGCGTGACGAAGATAAGAGGAAAAGGGTTTGAGAAAAGTATTAAATAAAAAAAAATGGAGAAAAATAAAGTTAATTCAAATTGTGAAAACTGAGTGGGAATAGAGTGAGCCATGTGGAGTTTTTGCCGTTTAGTGGGTGGGGTGGCATACATGGGCAACCGAGTCATCTCAGATTCTCAATAGACTCAATACAGTTGGGCTTGCCTCACCCTTTGTCAACGCATTTCTAACACTTTCAACCCCATCACGATAGCTACAAACATCATACCTGTGAGTCTCTTTCCCCAATTCTCTAGCACGCACTCAAAACCCAACCCAATCACCGTTGCAACAGTTCGAGCGTCCCTATAGCAACCCGTTTGCAGACGCGCCAAAACAACAGAGCTCCCGCAACAACAGAGAGAGAGAGAGAGTATACTAAATAAACTAGGGTCACGCATAGATCACAGCCAAAAAAGGGAAAAAACACCTCTAGTGAAGCTAAATGAAACCCTAGAAAAGCAAATCTTAAAGACAGAAGAGAAGAAAAACTCACAATCTTTCAAGGAAGTGAAGGTCTGACTGAGTATTCGACGAGCCTCTGCAAATGTGAAAATATCGCAACTCTTTAGATCATGCGACAACTTCTTTTTTTTTTTTTGTAATTAGATCATGCGACCACTTCAAACCCTTACAGCATCGTGAAGTGGGTTTTAGGGGTGCGTATTGTACTATTATTATGTACTCCAGCGTGTATTCGATATCCAACGGCTGATATGACATCCTTAGTTGGATCCGTATGCAACGGATGATATTAAGGTCTTCTATGCAAATTGAGAAAAATTGAGTAAACCTTCGATGACACTTGCAGTCAGCGGTGTCGCTGACTGCAGCCAATATGAGCCACGTCGCACATTCTTAAGAAGACACTGACTATATGGATGTTTGGCCAATCACTAGGTGGACCAACAAGCCTGGTTTTTTATTTGAAACTTTTTGGATCTTTGTACCCAATTATGCTCAAATTCCTACTGTTAAAATCACTGATCAGGTGTATTTTTGGTTAATTTGTAGGTCCACCTAGTGATTGGCCAAACATCCATATGGTTATTATCCCATTAAAAATGTGCCACGTGGCTCATATTGGCTGCAGTCAGCGGCATGGTGTCATTGAAGGTTTATTCCACAAGAAGAATGCTAGCAAACTAACGTGGTTCGGTACACATGTAAAAAAGGGTTAGGATCAGGGGACACAAAATTTCACACCAAAAAATTGGCTGGTCCAATATATAAAGGGTCGGGCTCCCGGGACACAATATGAGCTACGTGGCAGACTCTTAGAGGACTCTGACCGTATTTGGCCAATCCCTAGGTGGACCTACAAACCAAAAAATCAGCTTGATTAGTGATTTCATACCTTTGGATCTTTGTACCTCCACATTTGAGATCAACCCATTAAAATAAGTCTAATCCAATCCCTAGAAATCACTAGTCAGGCTGATTTTTGGTTTGTAGGTCCACCTAGGGATTGGCCAAACATCCATACGGTCAGAGGCCTCTGAGAGTATGCCATGTGGCTCATATTGTGGCCTATAAAGGAAGCCAGTCAAAAAAAGGCCGGGGATCCCAACCCATATATAATTTATAAGTTTTGGAATGGGATGGTTTTTGTTGAAGATGCTCACTATGGTAAGATCACCCTCACAAAAATTCAAATCATTCTGATATTCCTAGCCTGTTTTTCAAGTTGAAATACAGACCATCTATTTTTTTTTACCGTTAACTTGAAACCCACATTTGATGGGGTTAGAAATTTCAGAATTGGCTGGTTTTTTTAGGGGTGATCTACATGGTGAGCAGTCGATTTATCTTCCAAGTGGTACACCTAAATTGGTGTGAAATTTTGTGTCCCCTAATTCTCACCCTAAAAAAATTCCCTTGAAAAATAGGAAAAACTACCTGGAAAACCATACTTTGACTTCAAAATATATATTTTTCTTGTCCTTTCAGGGGCGTGCCAAACCCTTTGATATGCACCGGGCGCTTCTAGGATAAATCCCAGCAGGGTGACCTTCAAGGGGCGCAGTCTCGAACTCATGACCATAGGGAGCATACCCAAGTAGCTATGTCTTACCACTCTTTAAATTGTTGGATCTGTGAACAAAGACTCTCATTGGAGTAAAACTTTGATGACAGGGCGCAATATGAGCCACATGGCACACTCTTAGAGGACTCTGACCGCATGGATGTTTGGCCAATCCCTAGATAGTCCTACAAACGAAAAAAAAAAAAAGCTTAATTAGTGATTTTAAACCTTTGGAACTTTGTACCTCAGATAATAGTAAAAAATGCTCAAATTCCCACGGTTAAAATCAATCTATGAAACACAATTTTTTTTGTCGGCGGGCTTTTTCATGGAACCAACGATAAAATAAAAATTCAAATCCAACAGCTAGGAAACACCTATAAGCCTGTTTTTTTTTGTGTGGAGGTTCACAAAGGGGTGGTCCACGATTCATGTCATGGATTAATGACCTTGAAGAGCGTATGATAATTTGTGGCATTACCAACACGCGGAGCAGATATTAATGACCAATCAGGGCCGTCTTAATACAAGTTGAGGCGTCTTAATACAAGTTGAGGCCTTAGGCGAAAACTCTAAATGGGGCCTTTTTTTTTCAAAAATACTCTTAAACCTATGTGATTTCAATGTTTTCAAAAATTAAAAAAAATTATAAATTAAAAACACATTTTTCAAGGAGAATTCAATGGTGGATACAATGTTTGCATAGTTTTAAGTCCGTAAACAATTGTAGACTACATTTGTCCGGCTGTAGCATAGTCTTGTGTGATTGGAGGGGCCTGACGCAAATTGACAGGTGGGGCTTTTAATAAAAAAAAGTATTAAGAACACTTGAAAATTTCTGAAATTTTGGGGCCTTACCTGTCGGGGGGCCTTAGGCAACTGCCTCATCTGCCTAATGGTCAAGCCGGCCTGTGACCAATACATCAGGTTTCTCAATTGCCTGACCCGAGTCCATTTTTACTCGCTAGCGCTAGTCACTGAGGCTGGTAATTAGTGCCTGTCCATTTGACACATAGCCCTGTAACTCTTATTTTACATTTAGGACCTGTTTGGTACATGAAAAAAAGAGTTCTAATGGCGAATATTTAGCCAACGAATATTATCTTGGCTAAATATTTGAGCATGTCAATATTTAACAACGTTTGGTATGCGTATTAGCTAGCTTACTTCATTTTCTTTCAATTTGTGTAGGACCCACATATTAGGTCAAAGGATAAAAAAAAAACTTATTTTAATGAAAATAGTGATTTTTCGGCGATAAAATAAAATTTTCTCACCAAAGCTTAATTGGTGTGAAAATATTTACTTAGAGGGACGTGATCAAATGTTTTCAGCGGCAGGCAAATTTGTAGGTCCGGCTAAATATTTGGCCCAGGCAAGTGGCTGCCAAACACAGCCGAGCGAATATTAGCACGCACAAATATTTTATGTTCCTGCTGCGGTGGCCTACCAAACATGCCCTCGCGACCAAAAATAAATCGGTCCAATCCTGAATCTCCTTATAAAAGAAAGGAAAAAAATAAAGGCATACCTGAAAATTTGTTACTCAGCGCTGCAATCCGGGTCCACTGACTGCATGGATGTTCAGCCCACCCGTCTGTATATACAGAAATGACCATGATTGGTAATCTCCGGCCATTATATTTTAGTACTTTTTAAGACGTGATTACAGCCCTTGGATTCAACCATTATTTTTTAATACTAAAACAAGGGCAAAAAATATCAAACAAGCTGATTTTTGGTGTGAATGTCTAGGGGCTAAACATCCATGTATTCAGTGGGCCCAGACGGTCAGAGTCCTCTAGAAATGTTCCACGTGGCTCATATTGCACGCTGTCATCGCCTTGACGACAGCGCACTGTTGATACCCCGACAACAATCTTATAATAGTGTTGTCAGAAAGGTTCGAATTTTAAAATTTTAAAAACAGTGCTTTCAGAGGAATCAGTGTCGGTGCAAGGGGCGTCGTTGAGCGAAAAATATAATCAGCAGATTCAGCACCAGTGTGGCAAATCTTAAAAGCCCATAACTCGACCCATTAAAGCCCACAATAGCGGTTGACCATCGGCAAACCCGGGTTAAGCGATCGGGTCGATCCATCGATCGGATCGCATTTGTTTCGCATCTATAACAGTCCACGAACCCTAAAAGCCGAGCGGCCTTTTCGTTTTTCAGTTACAGAGAAGTCTCTCTCTCTTGTTCGTGCTTTCAACGCTCTCGAAGCATCTCTCCCGCGATCTGAACGGACTGCGAATTTCAAAGCATCTGGTACGTCTTCGATCCTTAAATCTAAATTTTATCGATTTAATAGGTCGGATTTAGAGATTTCACGGTGAAATTCCTGGAGTTCTGGGATTTTCCAGTGAAATTCCGACCATGTTAGGTTTGATATTTTATTCAATCTCTTAAGAACAGTTTTATTGTTCAATTCAGGGTTTTACGTCTTGCTTTGGTGCGGTTTGCCACCGATCTGTTGAATGAACGTTGAAGCTTGCGATTGGATTTCGTAGATCTGGATTTGATCGATTGAAATATCGATTTTTTCGAGACTTTGTTATCAATCGATCCATAGATCTGTAGATTGAACAG
Organism: Euptelea pleiosperma; assembly: GCA_035048495.1. Taxonomy (NCBI): domain Eukaryota; kingdom Viridiplantae; phylum Streptophyta; class Magnoliopsida; order Ranunculales; family Eupteleaceae; genus Euptelea; species Euptelea pleiosperma. The sequence continues at coordinate 8,925,010 of CM068541.1, read as the reverse complement.
TGGAAAAAGGCCTTTCCTGAATCGATTAGGCTTTTCGATTCGGTTTTGCGGTACTCTAGACTGACTATCGTGGTGTGCCCAAGAGATCCAGTGAGTTGTTCAGCATCTGTGAGCATTTTTTACGCCATAGTTTTATCTGAAATCGGAAATATCAGTTCTTGAAGTCTGACACGAAAAATTCTTTGTGAGATCTAGATCTAACGTTGATATGTCTTAGAATCTCTTAGATCGAGAGCTATACCAAGGAATCTCTTTTCTGTTCTGATGGCTTCCTCATCCATATCAAAGATTATGTCTTCAGTCTATTTGGCTTTTCTCTCTGTGATTCTACTCGCGTGTCTCTGCAATGGGTTTTATCTGCCGGGTAGTTACTTGCACACGTATTCAACTGAGGAAGCAATAGTTGCCAAAGTTAATTCCTTGACCTCGATCGAAACTGAGCTTCCATTCAACTATTACAGTCTCCCTTACTGCCAACCCCAGGAAGGGATAAAGAAAAGTGCAGAGAATCTAGGGGAACTCCTTATGGGTGATCAGATCGACAACTCCCCTTATCGTTTCCGCATGAACGTCAATGAGGCAGTTTATCTCTGCACTACAAATCCACTAAATGAACATGAGGTGAAGCTCTTGAAGCAGAGAACCCGCGATCTATATCAAGTGAACATGATTCTGGATAATTTACCTGCCATGAGGTTTGCCAAGCAAAACGGGATTAACATTCAATGGACGGGGTTTCCTGTTGGGTATACGCCACCCCGAAGCAATGAAGATTACATCGTCAACCATCTGAAATTTAGGGTGTTGGTTCATGAGTACGAAGGAAGTGGTGTACAGATAATCGGTACTGGGGAGGAAGGCATGGGCGTAATTTCAGAAGCTGAAAAGAAGAAAGCGTCTGGGTATGAGATAGTTGGGTTCGAGGTCGTCCCATGCAGTGTTAAACATGATCTTGAGGCCATGTTAAAGCTCAAGATGTACAACAAAACTGAACTCATAAACTGTCCAGTGGATCTCGACAAATCTCAGATAATCAGGGAGGGAGAACGAATCTCATTTACTTATGAGGTTGAATTTGTGAAAAGCGACGTTAGATGGCCTTCTCGATGGGATGCTTATTTGAAGATGGAAGGTTCCCGTGTGCATTGGTTTTCAATCCTGAACTCGCTGATGGTGATCTTCTTTTTAGCTGGTATTGTCTTTGTCATATTCTTAAGGACGGTGAGGAGGGATTTAACAAGGTATGAGGAATTGGATAAAGAAGCTCAGGCACAGATGAATGAGGAACTTTCAGGATGGAAGCTTGTTGTGGGCGATGTGTTTAGAGAACCAAATTGTTCAAAGCTACTCTGTGTGATGGTTGGAGATGGGGTTCAGATCACCGGGATGGCAGTTGTAACCATTGTGTTTGCAGCTTTTGGTTTCATGTCACCAGCATCTCGAGGAATGCTCTTGACTGGGATGATAATGCTGTATCTTTTCCTTGGCCTTGTGGCTGGTTATGTTGGTGTTCGGCTATGGAGAACTATCAAGGGAACTTCAGAAGGGTGGAGGTCAGTTTCCTGGTCAGTTGCGTGTTTCTTTCCTGGAATAGTTTTCATCATTCTTACTGCATTGAACTTCGTACTTTGGGGCAGCAAGAGCACCAGTGCTCTCCCCATCTCCTTGTATTTTAAACTTTTATCCCTTTGGTTCTGCATTTCTGTGCCGCTTACCCTCTTGGGAGGCTTCTTAGGGACACGGGCAGAGGCTATTCAATATCCTGTGCGAACCAACCAGATCCCTAGGGAAATCCCCTCACGGAAATACCCTTCATATCTTCTTGTTCTTGGTGCTGGGACCCTTCCCTTTGGAACCCTCTTCATTGAACTCTTCTTCATCCTTTCTAGCATCTGGCTTGGGAGGTTCTATTATGTATTTGGGTTCTTGCTCGTTGTCCTTTTCTTGCTCGTCATTGTTTGCGCCGAAGTGTCTGTGGTCCTTACCTACATGCACCTCTGCGTGGAGGATTGGCGGTGGTGGTGGAAAGCGTTCTTTGCGTCTGGTTCGGTTGCCCTTTATGTGTTCCTGTACTCCATCAATTACCTGGTATTCGACCTACGGAGTTTGAGTGGGCCTGTGTCAGCTGCACTCTACCTCGGCTATTCATTGATAATGGCAGTTGCAATCATGTTGTCTACCGGTACCATTGGTTTCCTTATGTCCTTCTACTTTGTCCATTACCTTTTCTCATCTGTCAAGATTGACTAGAAGTCACTGAAGTTGATCGGGCCCTTTGGTAGCCTTCAGCAGCCAGTTGAAAATGCCCAATATGTAGGAAGATAAAGACCAGTTCCGATCTTTTCCCTAGTTCAGAACCGCTTTCATAAAAAAAAAGTCCTTTTTGTTTAGCCTTGCAACAACAGATTTTGTGGTTTTAAAGCTCTTAGCTGATCGATCCTGGTGAAGCCGGTACCTATCAAGGTGTAGTACATTCAGATCAAGACTCTTAGGTGACTGCACTGAAGTCGCGATTATCATGTTGATCTTCCATACTTCATGAGGTGGGAGGATCCTTATAGCTCTACAGTTGTCATTTGAATATCTCCTCATTATGTTCTGCAAAACTTATTGTGGGCTTCATTTGGATCAAATGCTAGTAGTTTAAGCAGTTTATTCAAATTGTTCTTGGAAACTTGTAATGACTTGCTTCCTTTCTGTTTTTTCTCTCTTTATTTCACTTTTATTATGAAACCTAAGGTAATTGCTGGTTTATTTTGTGGTTGTTTCAGTAAATGTGTGAAAGCTAGGTGATCAACTCTGAACCTAAGTCAATTTGGTCATGCGTGTATTTCACTGGTTCAGCCAAGTTGATTTAGAAATTGGAAGGAGAACATTTTATTTCAGAGTTGAGCTCTAGCTTTTCAACATTTTGGGGATCTAGTTGCATCAATGCAGAATGTGTGTGTGTGCCATAAGAGTTCCGAGGGAAACAACGGTACTCGAATGGGCTACATGTGGTGCACATATGGTGGGACCCACGACTCACTATTCAATGGGAGTCCACTAGGAGATCTCATGGGTAAATATTAGTAATCCAATGAGATGGTTATAACCGTTAAAGACCCCGTCCCAGGGTTTTTTTTTTTTTTTATCTATATCCAGAATGGGATTTTGATTGGTTGGTTGCTGTCATTTGATCTGGTTAATTTTTTGCCTCTATGGTATAGCGAATTGTGGAACTTGAAAATCTGGCTCATGAAGCGGTTTATTATCCCATCAAATTGGTGGGCCACCTTGTGAGAAGAATGGTCAAAAATCCGATGGACAGATCTAAATATGTCACTTTCCTCTGACTGTTAGCTTGACACTAGATTGGGCAACCTTTTTAAAATTTTAGAAATTTGGACTTTTAAAAAACATGGGTTGTTAGGGTATGTTACAGATGCAGAGACTGTTGTGTGCTTGGAACTTGAAGCACAGCACCGTCAAGCGAATATGTGCTATTCCTATTCATGTAGTTCATCATCTTGTATTGAAATCTTATGGCTATTTTTTTTAGTAATTTACCGGAAAAAGAGGTGAGAGGAATGATATTGTAGAGGAGGGACATGTAGTTACCATACAACATGTCAATCCAAGCCATTGCTTAGATTGACCAGGTATCCATCATTTTATATCATGAGGTCATGCACTCACTCTTCACAGCTATTAGGTTGGGCTTGGGATTGTAGTAACTCGAGCTTATTGGCAATGTCCATAGCTTTACTTTTCGCCTTCGGCTTCGGACTGGGTTCCATGGATATTTGGTTTGGGTGATGGTCGGACGATTTTGTCTTTTAAGACGATTAAAGGTTACTTTTGGCATTTTATATGAGCATGTAAACCTCATATCAGCCTGATTGGTGATTTCAAACCTTTGGATCCTTGTGCCCAAATAATGGTCAATAATGCTCAAATTCAAATTCCAACCGTTAAAATCAACCCATGAAAATGACTCCAATCCACCACTTAGAAATCACTGATCAGGCTGATGTTTGGTTTATAGGCCCATATGGGGATTGGCCAAACATCCATACAGTCAAAGTAGCATGCCACATGGTTCCTATTGCGGGTGGTCATCATGGGCAGTCAGCAAAGTTTTAATCCACATGCTTGCACAATTTGTGGGGTGCAAATAAATTTTCCCAATATAGAGGGCCATTTCATGGGAGGAATTGGGCATTTCATGGGAGGAATTGGATTGTCCCCACTTTGAAGGCAAGAAAAAGGTCATGAATGGAGAAGAGGACCCCCTTTTTTCTAACCCCTCTTGGTGTTCGCACGCTCGGCCGTGGATTTCACGAATCCAACGGTGGTTGTCAGCGCCCCCAAAAGTGAAAAAAGTGATGCCATCTTGGTGCCGATCACCACAGTTGGATTCTTGAAATCTACAGCCGAGAACTCGAACACCAAGAGGGGTCAGAAAAAAGGGGGTCCCATGAGCCCGCAAAGAACAAAGAACAAACGAGACTTACAAAGCTGAACAATTTCATTCTTCCTTTCTCTTGCATTTTTTCATCTTCCCTGTAATAAAGCTGTTGTTGAAAAACCTTGCTTTCAGAGCCCAAAATAGGTTGGAAGGAAAGGATTATTAGAATAAAGACCTCGAGGCAATAGCCATCAAAGGATGGCATATGCACTTGGAGGTAACCAAAATCAAAGAAAGCATTAGTACCACACGGCGAATCAACTTAAGATCCAGATACACAAAATTATACTCGGGTATCCAACACAGGAAATCATATATACTTCTTCACCAAACAACCAAACAACTTATAGGATATAATTCTAGAGACTTCCTATCCTATTTTCTTTTTTATTTACTGATAGGATAGACCGTGATATAATCTTAAAGAAACTGATACCAATAGTTCCTTCTATCCCATGGCATATTTCTGGGTCCAGGATCGTGCAGTCGACTCATACTTGGCTCTGTCAGTCTTGTACATGTGAGCGATCTCAGGCACCAGAGGATCATCCGGATTTGGATCTGTTAACAGTGAGCAGATTGATAAAAGCACCTGCAACATTCACATCTTGTTACAAACTCACACATGTGGAAACTTAAAATAACTGACAGAATTTACCAACATTCAGGTTGAAGAATACAATTAAAGTACCAAGATATCAAAGGAAATCAAAAGCACAGATTACAAATTCTGAGTCAGCTGAGTTGGTTACTGATTTTTATGGAGAAAACAACCAAGCCAAACATTGATTTGGCCAGACATAACCAAACCCTAGTCTGATTCATGGGAAACTCAACCAAACCTATCACTCATTGAGCATTTAAACACTTTATGACTAAGGTACCATCCCTGATGGACCGATGGACCAGCGAGAAATATGTGGATTAAGGAAGTAACTCACCTTGGAAATTGTAAGGGCTGGGCTCCACTGCTCTTTCAGAATGTCGAGGCAGATACTCCCATTGCTGTTGATGTTTGGATGGAAAACTTTGGTGCGGAAGGCAACCTGATCAATGCAAAGAAATAAATAATGGTACTGGTTTTCTGAAGAAACCAGTCTGAAACTTGAAAGAAAGAACACTGAGGCTCTCTGTATGGTGATCAACAAATTGTTTTTACAGAAAAAGGATTTGTATGCTAGAAAGTGTTGATACATAAAAGTTTTCTAACATTTAGGCTCCGTATGGTAGCCCAGAATAAGTTTTCTACAAATGATTTTTCATGTCAACGTAGTAAAACTTCTTCTGTATCAACACTTTTTGATGTACAAATTATTTTCTGTAAAGGTTTTTGTTGATTACCGTACGGAGCCTTATATGCAAAAATCATTTCTAGAAAAATAATTCAGGGCAACCATACAGAGCCAGACAGCAAAACGTATGAAATATAACATACTTGCCATCACAAGTTCCATACTAATTAAATAATTTGCTAAATGAAAATGCGAAATAGTTGGATAAAATGGCCACTTCAGCTAGGAATTGTTGCAGAGCTGGTTAAAGTTTTGAACAGTGACAATGCACTGAACTTGTCAATTAGGATAAGTTAACGAGTGCTTTCTGCTATTACATTTTTTTACATTATTCATTAAGTGTTAAAAATAGATCTATTGCTTGTATTTCTAGTCATAATCAATAAGAAAAGTCAGTTTTACTTAATCAGCTTTCAAGACCCAAAACATCATCGAAGTGTTCTGAATGGCTATGTTTTATCATACACGTTTCCAGCATTCAAATATTGTCTTATTGTGAGTTTTTTATACAAGAAATGCTTTTTAATTTTACTAAGACAACTTCTATTAGCGTTTACTCATTCCAATTTTTTATTAGGAACAATATTTTTATTGCTTCTAAATTTTAGAGAAAGCCATTCAAACTTTTTTATAAGCTGTTAATCCACTTAACCCGGCTATTTGTAAACCTTTTTTTCATATTCCATTTTCCTATCATTTTCTTTTGCTCGATTTCAACTTTGTAAAATATATCAAACTCATTTCAGTCACCAGGTCAACTCGTCCAAGTAATTTTATTTATTGATTCATATGAGTTTTCCCAAATGATGAAACGTGGAATTTTACAAATGATATATACTCTCACGGTGTGGGGAACCTCCCACCCTAGAATAAACATTCGAAATAATAAAAAATTATTAAGTACTAAACAAAAATCTCCATCAAACCCCTTATTCTAGTTCCAACGGTGTTTTCGACAGTTTCAGGAAACTAAAAACGATAAAACCTTTTCATGGGAAGGAGAAAGAGACATAGCAGAAAATCCAAAAAAGTAGGATAAATATATCAATTGAGAAGGCATTGGAGGCACATATGCAATTTTGAGGATGTTTAAACTGTTTTCATCATTTACTATTGAATCAGGCACAAGGAAAAAAATTTCTACAGTTGCCTGCTTGTATTAAGACTTTCTAAAGAGATAAAGGTAGTTCTAGGTACCTTGGGTGGCTTGAACGGGTAATCTGGTGGGAAGTGAATGGACACCAAAAACACACCTCCAGCAAAAGGGCTATCTGATGGTCCCATAATTGTCGCCTGCCAGTGGAACATGTCCTCAGCTACAGGACCTATACATGTATAAAATATTTAAATCATAAAACTGTAAGTCCAAGAGATATTTTATGGCTAAGCATATAAGTAGAGAACACAACACAACCTCAAACTAAAAACTGGTTACATGTTTCTTGCCATAATATTCAATAAGACCTAATTTATTTAACACACCAATAAGCCAATCTACACCGTTGACCGCACGTCAAGTAGTGAAAGGGTTAATAAAGTCAGTCTACCCGAACTTAGGATCAAAAGCATGCCGATTAGACAACCTAAGGTAATTCCAATCATACCAAGGAAAACTCCAAGGGTCCAAACCTACTTAACGGTGGTAATACTATGATACAAACTAGGCTAACTATTGGCTTATTATCATACTCCATTCATTGCTATAATAGTTTAGTCGAGTTTCCAAAAATTTCAGGTTAGATTCGTCATCAAAAGTTCAGCTTTTGGTCCGCATGAGCCTAAACTGTGAACCACACACTCCTTTCCCACGTCAGTGTAAACTGTGAACGGCTAAAAAAAAATCCCCACCGAGTTTGATTGCGGTTTTCAAAATCAGACAAAGGTTCTTGTTTTCAAAACTTGGTAAGGTGCAAGCCTATAAGGAAGAATCTAGGAACCATCAATCACACCACACATGATTTTCATTAGATTAAATGAGGTTAAAAAAATTCACTAAACTGAGTGTTTCTTCAATGATCTACATAAAACATAAAAAAATAAATAAAAAGATAATTGAGAGAAAAAAATTCTCTCAAAATTGCACAGTAAATACTCCTTAATTCTCTACTCCAAGGCCAATGCCATGCACGGCTCCTTCCTTTTTATTTTGATGCAAATCCTTGAAAAACACATAGTTTAGTGAATTTGTTTGGCCTCAATTAATCTACCAAAAATCACTTGTGGTTCGATCAGTGTTTTAAAAATCCCACCCCAAGGCAAAACCCTGTTGATTTTCAAAGTTCACTTTCTTTTTCCCAAATATCCCACAGATTTATCTTCTATGCCAAAAAAAAACCCTAATAAAGATGATTTATATCATCTTCTTCCTCCTATTCGATGTTTAAAATGGCTAGTTCGGGTATTGAGGCAATTTGCCTCCAAAAGGCAAGGCGTAACCTCGAGGCGGTGCTGAGGCATAAGCCTCATTTAAACCTCATTTTCAAAAAAAAAAAAATTGCTTTAAAAAATCTAAAAAAGATATAATCAATTCTAGAAAAATATAGTCACGTACCTAAAAAACTCTCTAATGCTTTGATTTCTTGCTTGAGTTTGGTGAGGTTCCTCATAAGGAAATCATAGGAGTGATGGTATCAAAATCAAATGAGATTTGAACTCTATGAGAATATCTCTTAAGTAGGGAAAACTAGGGATGAAAGCTTTAATTTAGTTTTTCTTCCAAAATAAAAGGTTTTAGAGAACAAAATTAAGGCTTTTTAGGTAATTTTTATCATTAAAGATTATTGAGGAGGGTATTTTGGGAAAATGAGTGGAGAAAAGATTAAAAAAATAAAAAACAGATTATGGTTTGGGTATTTAATGTGTAAATCAAGGCTATAGCCTCACTCACGTACGCCTCGAGACTGCCTCAATGGGCTGAGGCTTAAGCCTCAAAAATGACCATTGAGACTATAGCCTCAAGGCTTTTTCTTGGCGCCTCACCTTGACATGCCTCGAGGCGTAGCCTCAAAACTCCTTTTTAAACATTGCTCTTATTTATACTAGTAAATATGCCATACATGGCATGGGCAACTTCAGCTAAAACAGTTTCCAAGTGACTACATATCTATAGTGAACCAAACATGCTTGAGTGCCAAACTCTAAAAAAAACTTGAGCTTGATGTGACAAGGATAAAGATTCCTCAAGTTGAAATCAACAGACTCTCAAATAACTCATCAACCTACAATGATCATTAACATAATTATGTTCGCTAACAATAAAACTTGTTTACTTTTGGGTCAACCAGTCAAAGATACCACATGAACATTATAGTCTACTAAATTGTAAATAAATAAATAAAATTATAGGGGAACAAGTAATAAAGGCTTTCAAAATATAATGGAGAATTTTTGCTTCAAACCATTGACTAAGCTCCAGATGTGAAAATAGCATACACAAAGCACAAAAGCTGTCTTAAACACTAGGAGATACCATCAATAATCATTTCTAAGCAAACATAAGGTAGTTTGGAAGCTGGGGACCCAATATCTATATAGGTATAGTGAAGCAAAATTGGGAAAGCCTCCCAATCAAAGCGAAATGCCATCTATAACACAACAACTCTAATAAGCCAATTCTCGTAAAATGGTGGAAAAAAAACTTGTGGCAAGCAGATTAGATAAAAATTCCATAACAGAGCATTATCTACCAAAGCTTGTATTGATAATTCTACTAACTATGTCAAAACAAAAGAATGCCAAAAATGGATGGGGCAATATTCTTCTTTTACCATACTCTGTTATACATGTCTAAGGGAATGAGCAAACTAGTCCATCAGCAAACTAGCACCTGCATGATCTCCTTAAACAATTTCATTTGTTGTATAGAATATCAACCATCATACACTCCAATCTTTCAGATAATCTGAGACATACCAAGTCCTTCCTTTCTAATAGGGATATCCATAACTCCAAGTGGTCAAGCTTGGCAAGCAAAATAATGCTCTGGAAGAGTAGTGACTGTCTTTCAAGAGATGCTATGACAACAATCTGTATTGCAAGCTTGGGTGAACCAGTTATGGTCTTCCAGCTAATCATCAAACCTATGCCTTTGACACTGTTATCCAAGCTCCCATCAAGCTCGTGCATTTTGTATACAGTCTCCTCTAAATCATTTCCAAGCCCCAACTGACAAAATTTATCCACTATACAGAACAAAAAAGGCTGAGAACATAGGAATAACAATTAATTCTGGCGAAGACCACTTTGAAAATTGAAAGGCAAATTGAATAAAATTGCATTTAAAGACAACCTTTAGTGTCCTTGTCATCCCGAGCACGATTCATCCTCTATTAAAAACAAATCCAGGTCAAACGAGGATTTGTGATGTGTATGGTAGAGACCCCATTAATGTAATAATACCTATCCCAACACATTGCTCCCTTATATAAAAATTGAAAAATAACTTAACCAATAGCAAGTAGGGAATGATACCACCACGTAGAGGCCCAGGAAGAAAACAATAACAGAAATTATCCATGTTAATTCAAGAAGTAATTCAAGAAATGAATCAATTGCAAGTTTGCAAGTTCTCAATTCCAAAATCACTAATGCAGAGCTATCAAAAGATATAATTTTGTTGGATATGGTTCCAGATAACTATACAAAGATTAACCTTCATAAGGAATATAAGCATACAGCAGTAACTAACTGAATCACCAAAGTGACAATAGCAAAGACAACGACAAATAGTCAGTAAATACCAACAAAAAAATTGAGATAGGAATGAAACAAACCAGCACTGCATGAAGTGGGAGGGTCCTTTTGCAAGTCCTTTAACTCCTTTTGAATCCGTTTCGAAGCCATCACAAACTATATAAAGTACAAATTGTCAAATTACAACTACATCACCAGCCATTATAGATATAGTCAACTTCAGGAAAAAAAAAATTCAAGCAAATCCCCATCTCATTGACAGAATTAAAAGAATGCAATAAATATATAAAACAACAGACTATAGACAAGAATATCGATGAGGGCAAAAAATATTAAAACCGAGCGAAATAAAAATTCCCCCTTTCTACACTCAAAAATTAGTATAAAAAATCGGCTAAAATTTCTATAAAATTAAATAAAAAATGCATGTTTGTTTAGTTTGAGCGTTGATTTCAGAAGACAAGATGTTACATCGAAAAAGCAAAACCAGAATCTACACCACAAAACAGGAAATCTCTGAAGAAGAAAAAAATCATCACTTATCACAACCATCAAAATCCTACAAAACCAACGTTAAACCCAAGGAGAAAACACCATTGATGGAGAATCAAATCACATCTGAAACCCCTAGAAACCGGACAAACTATACAGAAACTACGAATCTGTGATCGAGATCGATACCTTCCCCACAATAATCGAAACCCTGTAATTCGAAAAGGGTGAATGGGAGAGGGGAATAAAATAAGACTTTGGGAGCTTTGTTTACCTAAATCGAGGAATTTCTCTCTTGCTCGCTCGCTAGGGTTTCTTCCGCGATTTGATCCCAGCTTCGTTGTTTTCAAAAAAGTACCGTCGATGCTCCTTTTAAAGACCTCTCCCAGTCCCGTTTGGATGCTTAGAGTAAAACTTCGCTCACCACCCACAGTATGATCCACGTGGCACCTTTTTAGAGGACACTGACCGTATGGATGTTTGGCGCCCAATCCTAATTGGACCTACTAACAAAAAATCAACCTGATTAGTGATTTCTAAGCGTTGGATTCAAGGTATTTTCTTGGGTTGATTTTAACCGTGGGAATTTGAGCATATTGACCATTATTTGGGGTACAAGGGTTCCAAGGTTTGATATCACTAATCAGGTTGATTTTTGGTTTGTAGGTCCACTTAGGGATTGGCTAAACATCCATACGGTCAGCATACTCTAAAAGTTTGCCACGTGGCTCATATTATGGGTAGTCAGCTGATTCGCTGACCGTCGATGGTCAGTGAAGTTGTACTCAATTGTTATTCCTTTATCGGTGGCTTTTGTAATCGCCGTAAATCCACGTCGGATTCCGTAAAAAAGCTAGATTCGATCGACTAGGAGTCTTTTCAGATTCTCTGGGCCTCGAGATACATCGGCCCATCGTGCGTGTGTGCCTGAGGATGTTCCGCATAGACCGCCGGACCGGAAAGGCTCCATTGGTTTTTTAAACCAACCCACTTTGGGACGGTCTAATGCTCACCTACTACCTAGTGAACCGGTTTTGTGCTTGTTTTAAGGTCCAAGCCTAAACCAAAGGACGTGTTTGGAAAGCTCACGTCTTCACAGTTTATAATCTAGTCAATGAATAGAAGAACTAGTTCAATGTTGCAACTTCTTTTCAAAACGCTGATTGTGGTCCTGTTTTGAGGGCCAAGTCTGAAAAACTAGGGCTCAAGAAGTGCGCCCGTGTAGTTAACAAATTCGACAAGAACAACAAAACTTAGATTGACTTTGGCTAGCCCAATTTTATTTTATTTTTATTTTTTGGTTACATGCCCTAACTTTGGAAAATATATTTTATGGGCCTCGACTAAACTTTGGAAAGGATGATAATATCGTAGCCTAATTGCCACAGTAATTCCATGCCACATTTCAATGCTAGTTGTTAAATATGACAATAATGACATTAGACGGTCAAACACCTTTTTAACCGTCATTATTCTCGCATCCAACAATTAACATTGAGTTGGCGTGCTATTACAACTAGTAATTTATGCCCGTGCTAAAGCACAGGTCATCTAAAATGTTAAGATAAAATTCATTAAAAACTATCGAGTTAGTGATGTTTGAAAAAATATTCAAGTTATGTATAATAAAAGAGATTTTCATTTTATATAAAAAATATTTTTTGCATTTACTATTATAACATGATTTGATCTCTATTTTATGGTAAGAGAGATTTTAATACAAAAAATGTTTTTCTTATAATATTAAAAAAATATTATAATATAATATTATAGAGAAATAATATAAAAAAGAATATCCTGTCAATCGCCCATGATCTTTTTGTCTACAGTCCGTTCAAGAAGTTAAAATTGATTAAAATGTGGGGCCGTATACTAATTCGATATGACAAAACTAGTATTTTTTACATGTAAGGGCATTTCTTTTAAAATCTAGTGGATGTATTGGATCTATGAGCGGATTCTAAGATATCAACTCTCATGCAACCTTGCAATTATGGAAAGTTGCTATATATAAATCTGAATGAAAAGATAAAAAACTAAAAGTGTAAACAGAATGAGTTAGTTTCTCCACAAAGTGGCTGACTTTACAGATTAAATTATATTTTCTTAAACACACTAAAAAAAAGACCGATTAAATTACTTCTAAACCATCATTACATACTAATTACAAATCCTAATCCATAATGTTCTCGAACAAATTTATTCATACTTTCTAACACATAATTTTAATTCTCACAACTAATAGAACTTTCAAACATAGAACTCGTTGTTTTGTGCAGATTAAACATGCAATCAATGCCAAAAAACTAAAAGAGAGTTTATTATTCAACATTGATGCAGTACAATACCTTCACTATAAGGATGATTACTCCAATAGAACTATCATATTGATTGTAATCTACGACCAAGTTAGAAAAAAGAACGGATTTAGAGCTCTAGATATGCACATTATGAATAAGTAACCTAAAATAACGATCTTCAAATTAACAAAACCAAATTTATATTCTGTAAAATTTGTCAACATGTAACAAAAAAATCTCTTATTTATACCTACAATTCAACTGGGTCTAATTTTATTCAAATTTTGCTTATTGACGGCACTTTCGATTGATAAAAAATTGTTGCTCAATACAACCCCACCCCGCCACCCAAAAATAAATAAAATTAACTTGATGATCGCTTCTCTGACAGCTTTCTCTTAGATGATCATGTGCAATTAATGACCCACAATTTGCTTATCTATTCATGGTTTGGAGATAATGTGACTAGTGCAATGGTGCACTATTTTAGTACTTTTTATAAAGTGACGAAATAGTCTCAACCCCACTCTAAGACAAGCATATGGTTGTATTAAAAGTTCTCCCTGTGGGTGGATCCATGTTATGTTTTCTATATAAAACTTGGGAATTACCGATCATAATTTTTGATTTGTAGGTTTTTTTTTTCTCTATGTAATGAAATAAAAAAAATTCATAAGGTGAGCTTGCAAGGTTGGGAGTTATGGGACCCACTTAGATCCTATAAATAAGAACTCAATTTGGATGATTGCAACTCCCTTATTCGGAGACTTCTTTTGACTGCTTAGGCAAAAAAAATTGTCCACCAAAAACAATGTACTAAATTGAATGATAAATACCATCCAATTAGGTTAACTTTTAACCGAAGAGAGATTTACTTGGTTACATCTTACACCCATCCGAACAGTTTTGCTCTTGATATTTCTTACCTAACATCGAGAAACATTTTTATATACACCTCTTTACCAATTAAATATACTTAGTTCTGCAATTGATATTTATACCTAACCTCAATAAACGTTTCTAAATACACCTCATAACCAAGTAAATATACCTTAAAAAGATCAAACAAATACTGAAAGAAAACCCACCTTCAATATTTTTTAACTGTTGAAACACTTTTGACTTACAAATAGTACCCACCATGCATTTGATGGGGTGAGTCGTCTCCATGGTTGGAGTGACGTGATGGCACACTCTTTTGCATCCATACTTGAAAGAGGAGAGGCTACAAAATTCTTAAAAAAGGGCAGCCTCTTGTCAAGTAAAAATACAGAAGAATAAGTAAAACAGGTAAACAAAATCTCTGCAGAAATGTGTACAACTAAACAAAATTTACATGGTGATTAATCAAGAAAAATAATAGAAATAACATGTTTGTATATTGTTCTTGTGACTTTTAAACCAAATTTCTCTTGCTAGGCCACACAAAAATTCTGAGTTCCTACTATCCAAAATTTCTTATTCCATTAGACATACAATTAAATAATAATTTAACTAAAAAGCCTCAAATCAAGAAGACTTCCTTCCGAGTCTACGAATAGCAGCATAACATCAAGAAACTTGACATCATGGATTCATTTCAAACAAAAGAGCTCGCTATCAATAATGTAGAGTTCATTCTTAAAATTACCAACCTGCACCTAATTGGCAAACACCCAAAAAAAGATGTCCATCTATCGTATATGTTATCAAACATAGTTACAAACGTACTTAGTTTTCATACCAACCGCATATAATCTCTTAAACATATCCATGCAGTTCAAATTTATCGCAATTCCTACAGAAAAAGATTTCCAATAGCCATAACAGGTAAATCAAAGTAAATCATTGGATTACAAGTAAAAAAGAACAAATACACACAAAGCACATCAATTCACTAATAAAAGCCAAACAAAAAACATCAATCAAATAACAAAAATAGAGACACAATAGAGAAATTCGCCTTACCACTTTCAACTATATCAATCCATGGAATGATTGATACGTCGCAATCCTTCCTATACTCAATTCCCCCCTTCCACCAATTATCGAATCCTTCATATTGTTATCAAACCAAATCAAACAATGACTTCTCGGCACAAGGGAGGGGAGGGAGATAGAGAGATTTCTTGGGGAAAACGAAGAGAGACACGGAGAGAAGGGGAAAGGAAAGAGTAGTGTTTAATTCTAGGGGAGAGTGAGAGACATATTAAAAGATAATAATTATTGATGAAAATTAATTAATGGGGGATTTAAGGAGTGGGAAAGTCGTAGGAATCAAGGTTGTTTTTGGAAAAGATGAGGGGGATTTAAGGAGAGGGAGAGACGTTTTATTTTGAAAATGACTTTGAGAATTAAGGAGGGATTTAAGGAGTGAGATAGTCATGGAAATGAATGGTGTTTTTGAAAAAGATAGAGAGAGAGCCACCTCAACATGGTCAAGTTGTATAGATAATAGATTACAAGACTCCGAGGCTCAACACAAGATATACATGGTTTGTCCGATATGGGCTACATCCACGAAGATCACAACCAATTTACTAATGACGACAAGAGATCACCAACAAATATAACAAACCCCATCTTCATAAACTCTCAAATTCCCCTACTTACATGATCCAAAATAACCGAAGACAACTTTAAATATAAGTTGTAAACTCCAAAACTAATAGCAATAGTCAAATCTACTATTATAACAAATAGATCATATTAATTTGCATGATTATAATTTCATATAAAGAAAATAATAAAAAAAATTCCTTCAGTGGCACTGCCCCATAACCAAAATTAGGGGGGCTAACTAAAAAATTGTCGCCCCCTGGAAACCCTAACAACGTGGCTTATTATTAGGCTTCACAATCCCATCAATTTTCCACGAAGACTGATTACAATAGTTCCACTACATCAAGGGTAATAACTGTAGTTGAATACAACTAGATAATCTCATCGTGATCTTCAAGTTCGAAGACTAACTAAAGCTAAACACAACTTGAATTTATGTGTAGTAGCCACCTAAGTTAACATATCTGCAAAATTTAAACTTGTAGAAATCTTCTCTAGTATCAATAGTCCATCTTTCAAAATTGAATAAAATGGTACATTAGTGCATATGCTTTGTTCCATAATGAAATGCTAAATTCTTTGCAAGATAAATAAAACTCTAACTATCACTGCAAAGCTTGTTATTCTCTTACTTCTTATCCAATTTTTCTATAAAGCTTTGTAATCATACCATTTTCTTGCTAACTCTCGTAATTGCAACAGATTTATCTTTTATTATAAAAGGACGACACTTTTTTATAACTGTGAAACCCAACTCAGTACTACATTGTCTAAAGTGAACACATCCCGTGTTGCTTCTCTTATTGTTATTATCCCCTGCTAAATCTGCATTAACATATCCATGTAATGCATTTGTCAAGTACCTCAGAATCCACTTCATTGCTTTTTAAATTTTTTTTCTTTTCGCTCATATACCAGCTACCAACTCCCGTTACATGTACCATATCCAATTTTATACAAATTATAGCATACTAATGGCTGCCAAAACTGGAGTGTATCGTACTTTGGACATATATTCATGCTCTTATTGTAACTCAGGTGATTGTTCCTTAACAAGCCTAAAGTGACTTGCTAAGGAGTGTTGACTAACTTTGCATTGATGAGTCATTATTTAATACATTTTTACCCAATTTTCTTTAGTGAATTATCAAAATTATCTTACACAAAATCTCAAATTTACACGAAAAATAAGATGTCCTCTTTTCACTATTTGTATATTAGATTTATATATAACTTTCTCTTAATAACGATTTAAATAATATTCAATGAGCTTCTGTTGATTATCTTTTTGTCTCATTAGGTGCTTAGGTCCATTTAAATCTTAAAGATCAAGGGTAATCAATTTAATCAAGGATGATCGAGCACTAATGGCATTTGATGGCTAAGATTGTAAAGGAGCGTAAATGCGTAAATGAAAAACAATTAGTCAAGAAGAAAATAAAGTCAAAAAAAGATGTAAACAATATAATCAAGTGAATATATTGTCTAGTATTAAGGGTAAAAATATTTAATTTCACATCGGATAAGTAAGTAAAATTTGTCTCGGTCCTTGTTTATATAAATGACCCAACTCATGTTCACGTCCAAAGGATATGACATGACACAATATCATCCCAAGGAAGATACTACACTAGCCGGTGTTCATATATCATCTGAAAAATAAATACAATAGTATATGATATGTTTCAGTATCATCCTAAGGAGGATACTAATTAACACTAGCCCATATTCATATCCCTTAAAATGCAAATTCACTTAAAACTAATTAGAGGGTTGATCGACCTTGTGAGGGCCAGGACACAAAAACATCACATCCAAACACATCCCATTGATCCAAGTTTTTCTCGAGTTTATAACAATTTGGCTAAAATAACAAATTACCTACAATGTTTATGTCATAAACCACTAGAAAAATTATCTTTTGCCAAATAAATAAATAAAAAACCTTGGCTTTTATGAAATTGCGAGGTTTCAGAGGAGGTTGCACATACAACAATATTTAACAACTCTATTGGATGTCCTATTCATTACTTAAAATCATGTTTCTACCAATCAGTTATTTCACATAATATCCTCTGCAATATCGTACATTGATTCATCTAGCCCTCAAAAGATCAAATAAATTACTTACATCTCAAAGCCTAAAGCATAATTTTAATTATTAAGGCAAATCATTATCACTTAAAATTAAAATTCCCATTAAACCTTGATGCACGACAGATCAAATAGCTCCCGAAGAACCCCAACTTCCATT
The DNA here is from genome assembly GCA_035048495.1 of Euptelea pleiosperma. Classification (NCBI taxonomy): domain Eukaryota; kingdom Viridiplantae; phylum Streptophyta; class Magnoliopsida; order Ranunculales; family Eupteleaceae; genus Euptelea; species Euptelea pleiosperma. Next base: position 8,906,989 of record CM068541.1, on the reverse strand, counting down.
GTCCTATAGTGGACCCCACTTTAAGTAATTAACTTTAGTAGAAATATGATATATTTGCTTAATTAGTGATTGTAGTAAAATTGAATGTTTCTAAGATTCAAGGTAGGAGATTTACATGTTTTTTAAAGTTCAAATACGATTAAGAAGATTATTTTGCTTAATTTATAGACATAGATGTAATTAGAGATTTTAGAACAAATAGAGAGGCGGTTCTACGTCACACCTCAATTTGGACAAGTAGATTTAGGAATAATGACATAATACACATTTTCTTTTCATTTTGAGTAGACAACACAATAACCATGGTTATTCTTTGATTTTTTTTTTCTATGTATAAAAATGGATATATAAGATAATAATAAAAATTTAAGACATGTACTTTTGACAAATGACAAAATAGGATTCATATTGTAGACCCACGTAGTTTTTTTTTTTTTTTTGTTCTTTTTAGACAACGGTCATTGTCTATCTAAACTAGATCACAAGAACTGTGACAACAGTTGGAATCTGATGGGAACAAAGAGAGGGTACACACTAACCATCTAAGCGAGATAACTGGGTCGTGGTGTGGACTTAAAATAGGAGGATGATAAATTGATGATATTTTTTAATGCGTGAAAATTACAAATTAATCAGTTATTATTATTATTAGTTTTTACCAAATTTTTAAAAAAAATTGAAAGTGAGGGGAAGGCCCATATTTAAGAGAAACGGAGCAAGTATGAGGCACGTAGCACATTCTTAGAGACCCGTGACATACAATAGTTAGTGTCTATGTAAACTAGATCACAAGAACTGTGACAACAGTTGGAATCTGGGAACAAGAAGAGGGTACACTAAACATCTAAGCGGGACAGCTGGATCATGGTGTCGACTTAGAAGAGGATGATGATGAATTGAGGATATTTTTTAATGCGTGAAAATTATAAATTAATCAGTTATTATTATTAGTTTTGATCAATTTTTTAACAAAACTTGAAAGTGAGGGGAAGGCCTATGTTTAAGAGAAACGGACCATAGTATGAGGCACATGGCGGCAAATTCTTAGAGACCACTGATATGGACGTTTGGCCCATCCCTAGGTGGATCTACTTAACAAAAATCAGCATGATTTGTGATTTCAAACATTTGGATCTCTCTACCCGAAAGAATGCCCAAATTCCACAGGTTAAAAATCAACCCATGAAAACGTCACCTATCTAACGTTTTGGGCCTGTTCCTCAAATTGCAACGTAATAGACACGTGCGGGCCCACTTGCCACTTGCCACTTGAATGTCTTTCCCACACTATGATAGACCTACACACCAAAAATCTGCGTGATTGGTGATTTCTAGCCGTAGCATTTGAGCACTTTTTCATCGTGGGCTTTATGACCAGGCATGTGAGTTAGTTCTAAGCCCGTGATGAAAAAGTGCTCAAATCCAATGGCTAGGAATCACTAATCACACTGATTTTTGGTGTGTGGGTCCATCAATATGTGGGCCAAACAGTCACGGAGGCAGTGGGCCCGAAAGAGTCTACTACGTGGCAAATTAGGGACTTCTGGATCACAGAATTGGTATCATAGATTTTTCCAACGTTTTGGAAGTCGATAATCAGGCTAATTTTCGGTCTGTAGGTCCACCTACGATTGGGCCAAAAACATCCATACGGTCAACGACCTCTAAGAGTACACCACGTGGCTCATACTGTGGTCCTTCATCAAAGTTTTTTCTACATATTTGATGTTTTGAGTTGTTGGGAATTGGGAGGCTAATTTATATATGCCTATATTCTCTGCTGGTAGACGCAAACGATAAAATAAACCGCCGGTTTTCTTTGAACAGGTTTTCAGCTTTTTTTGTGGTGTCGAAGCTCTCAGCTGCTCAGGTGTCCGCCGTCTCTCTCGCTCTCTCTCATTTTTCGACGGTAAGAAACAAAAAAAACCCTAATTTTCTGAAATCGTTTCCTTTCGTTTCTCTCTGCAACTACATTTCCAAAAATCAGCCATTAAAGTAGGCACGAAAAGCTTTTCCCCGTGCCTTCGTTTTCGTCACATGAGTTGTCGTTTCTCCTTCGTTCCTTTTTCCTCATTTCGCTTGCTTCTCAAATATCTTAGAAGGCTAAGCGTTAACGATGTTTGCTTCATTTTGTAGGGTTTTGTTTCGGTTGGTTGAGCTTTGGAGGTTTGGAGAGTTTTATTTTGAGTTTGAGATCTGAAAATGGAGGAGGATTGTGGAGATGTAATGAGTTTGATTTGATTGTGTTTACCAGGTTGAGCTTGAGGCGTTTCACGGGCTCTTGTGGGTCTTTTCGTGGATTTGTAGTGGATTTTAGATCTGGAAATGGAGCGTTTGATGTGACGAATTCTATGTAAATTGATTACCTGGTTGAGCGTCGGGGTGGTTTTAAGGTTAGTTTTGAAATTTCTGCAGATTTTTTCGGAAAGACGATTTGCCTCAGATTAGTTGTCTGATCGAGTTTTGAAGTTTTATTTTTTTGGCTAAGATCGCTAATGGTGTAAGATTAAGCTGAAATGTCAAGAATATGAAATTGATTGATGTTAGCCGGTGATTCAGGATCTACTCTGTGATATTGTCTGCTTTCTCTGGAATTCTGTGGAGTTTCAGAGGCTGCAGATCTGAAAATGGCGAAGGATTGAGATGCGTTTATCTTTATAAGGTCTTCGATTTGCAAATAAGTTTTCTTCAAGAGTTTTGTCCTTCGGTGGAGTTTGGGAAGGTGGTTCAGATAGACAATGGCGGAGGATTGAATTTTGAGGTTCTCAGAGGCTCCGCTGCTTTGTTGTAATATTTAAAGGCGGAGCGACTCTGGGGAATAGTTACAAGGAAGATGATTGATCAATTCATAAATTTCGTGATTCGGCCTCCCAGGTATGTATCTGCGAGCTTCTCATCATTTGACTAATCTATACATCTTCAGTTCTTTTCTTGAAAACCACCCAAATGATGCATTTTTATTTGCTGGGGTAGGAAATGGCAAGTTTTATGCCTTATTTCATTTTTCTGCTATACTGCTTTATATGTTGAAGGGAACGCATGGTTCATGTCCATACAGCTCTTACCAAATGCCGAGAGCTGTTTGTTTGCCAGGTTGCACTTGTGAATGTCTGTGGTTTATTTTGAGATACTATTATGTGAATTCTGAAGCTTCCATCTATTTCATTTTCAATTGTAATAGCAAATTTGAAAACAAGGGCTATAAGGCTATACCTCCGTTGGATAGGCATTTATAATAGGAAACAAGCATGAAAACCCACATTTTTTTTGTTTTGATTTTTAGTTATTTGCCTTTGTTTCATACATGGTTTAGAATCTAGATTATATCCATCTTATCCTGAAGTTTGCAGGATAGTGTTCAACAATCTTGTCTGTTTCCATGCTCCATGGGGCTTACACCCATCATCAATGATTTTCTGGACTGATGTGACTCCTTGACTACTACTACTTTTCTGAAAAATGATATTTTATTAAGAAAGGAAATAAAAGATACAAATAGGCGTCTGAAAGGGAGAACAAGGCAAAGAAATGTTCCCATTCAGATGGAGAAGTACTCTCAAATCCATAACTAGCTAATGCATTTTCTAGATTGTTTTCTTTTCTACATATGTAATAAACCTGAGAGACTGTAAATCCGACAACAAAAAATTATTTTTTGGAAAAGGGGATGAATCTCCCCTGAGAACAAGAGCCCTTCTTCGACCATTTTATAAAAATAGATGAGTATCCTTGATTCCAAATGTGATGTGGGGGATACTTTGAAAGAAGAACTCATATCCGAAACATCATCATTTCAGTTTCTAAGGCCTGGGAAGAACCTGATGGGCCTGCAAATGCGAGGATTACGTCACCATTTCTATTGGTAATTGGACCACCATGCCGGCCTTTTTCCTTGAAGATTACTTTCATTCACATTTAAGAGAAGTGAACAAGATTGCCAACCCAGTTCTGAAAGGAGGGATTTATAGACATTCTCTAGTGACTGGGTTCAGGAATGGAAGGGGCCACACCTTGCTGTGCAGTCATTATGTGCCCTACCTGTTTATTAACCCTTTTCCCTATCTGTTTTATTGGTTCTTCTCCTTCTCAAAATTTAAATGTAATGTTTTATAAAAGAAGAAAAGAAAAGACAAACTGCACCTTGCTCTGCTGCATTTCCATTATATTGTAGTCCCATGCAATGTAACATCTGTTGGGTTTCTGTGAGTTTGGATCTGAATTTTGTTGGACAATATCTTAAGCTTTCCTTATCTTATTTATTTTCTCTTACAATGTGATATGCTGAATATACAGGGCAGAGTATAATCCAGACCACTATTTATGGGAGGCAGATTTCACTCTTGCAGGCAGAAATTACAAGAGACAAGACTTGGAGGCAAGTACGGACATTTGTTCACAAGGCTTTTCTGTTTTCCATAGTCTTTCAAATTTACTACACACTTGCTGCATGCATCCCTCTAATGGTTGCTAACTTTGCTAGATTATCTATTATTCAATATTAGCAGCTCAGGAATGGAAGGGGCCATATCTTGCAGTGCAGTCATTATGTGCCCTCGCCTTTTCCAGAAGACACTCCTCTTCCTTGTGTTATTTACTGCCACGGAAACAGGTTCGTCGTGGTTCCCGTTGATGATTTTGTTTGAGGAATTTTAATTCATTGCTTGGCTATGTATAAACACACAAATATGCATTTGTTTGTATTTTAGCAGTGAGTCGACTGAACCAATCTTTGATTTAAAAGTTGTACGTGTTATATGTTATTCCTTGTTATATTTTTCGAAGATATTTCAATTGATTTTGCAAAGAGCATTTTTGGTATGAAGAGGCTGATAATTGTTCATTGCATTCCTGTTGACCAACATAGTGGGTGTAGAGCAGATGCAAATGAGGCTGCTGTAATCCTTCTTCCTTCAAATATTACTGTCTTCACTCTTGATTTTTCGGGTTCAGGGTTATCTGATGGTGATTATGTCAGCCTTGGTTGGCATGAGGTTTGTTGATCTTTTTCTTTCGTAGATTGTCAAGCTCCAGTGCTTATGTATTTTCTAAGTGTTTGATGTGGTTGTTTATTTACCTGTCAGAAAGATGACCTCAAAATTGCCGTGTCTCATCTTAGAAGCAATAAACAAATTTCATGCATAGGTCTTTGGGGACGATCAATGGGTGCAGTCACTAGGTATATGATCTCATAACTCTTGATTTAAAAGTTGTATATATGTAAACCATACACAGTGCCTCTTCTTCATTTGAAAATCCATGCTCCAAATTCAGCACTAAATGTGGAACATGTTTGGTTAAAAACTTAAATTGTTGTTAGAGGCTTAGAGCTCTGCATTATGTCTGGGTTCGCCTGTGCAGTGCAGCTACGTGTAACTATGTTAAAATGCTTAAATGCCCATGTTTATTTTGGTAAAGAGAAAAATATTGAAGAACTTTTGATTGCATTTGATGATTATGGACAGATCTGAATAGGTACCTGGTTAACAAAACTACATAGTAGCAAATTATCGTCTGTTATGAACTGATATCTACAGAATGTTTGCTATTGCTAACTCTTTTCTCTTATTGCTAACTCTTTTCTCTTACAAATGTAATGCCAGCCTTCTTTATGGAGCAGAAGACCCCTCTATAGCTGGAATGGTGTTGGATAGTGCCTTCTCTAACTTATTTGATTTGATGATGGAACTTGTGGATGTTTACAAAATCCGGCTTCCAAAATTCACCGTATGGATTTTCCTCTTTTTCTCTCTCACTTTTAAGTATAACAAAACTATAAAGCAGATAACTTTTTAGTCATATCACTCTTATTAAGCATTGTGTTATGCTGGCATGATGCATATAGTTTTTTTTTTGATAAGTTAGAAGTATAATTAACAAAAATTGGAAAACCCCCAGAATACAACCTAAAAGGACCTCCAGAGGAGATCCTTAAAAGAGAACTATATACAATCACATGGGAGAAGAACCACCTAACATCTTGATGCGGGAGCATTCAACCACAATGGTCCGTTGCTACATCGAATTAGCGACGGTCAAGCAAGTGGACCCTGTTTTTACTATATATAGTAAATCTCAAAATTACTATGTACAATGAATCCTGTTTTACTATTTATAGTACATTCGTGATATTTTTTGATAGGTAAATTTATGATATTACTATTTATAGTAAATTCTGATTTTCCAATTAAATTAAATTTTATTTCCAATTAGGATTTCTAGATTGATTACAGTTAGTAGAATTGTAATAGGACTTTCTTGTTTCAGTTGATTAGAATTTAGAAGGCTACGTTAAGGCGTTTATAAAAAGTGATGTAATCCTTTGATGTAATCAATGAATTATTATGAATGAATATTACAGTTTGAAGATGTTTTTGTGCATGATTTCCCCTTGATGGGTTTGACATGAGGCCAAGGGAGCGATTCCCACCATTAATCTCTCTCTCTCTCTCATATATATATATATATATCTCATTTTCCCAGAACGAGCAATCGTCCTACGTCAACTTGGTATCAAAAGCGAACTTTCTGATACGTGTTCGATAAAAAAGAAAGAAAAAAGTCAAAAAGTAAAAAAGAGAAAAGAAAAAAAATCCTTGGCAAGTTCGTTTGTTTTCATTGAAAAATATGCCCTTTTTTTTTGAAGCTATAAGAGACAAGATGTGATTGATTAACAAGCTACTGGAAGCAAGTGAGAAGATCAAGTATTGATGGTGTGGAAAAGGACATCAAGGTGAAGTCCTGCAATACTCGTATGCTGAATGTTGTGAACTTTGAATCATTCGCAAGCCGAAGAATATTTGCATGAGTTTGAAGAAATTCGTTTTCTTTTGGGAGAGAGTTCCAAAAGAATTTGCAAGGAGGAGCCGAGTCTTCCATCGAAGATCAACAATTACTACAAGTATCTCGAAGATGATGATTGGTGAAGAGCTTGTGATACTATTCATGAGAGAGGAGTTTGGTACTAAAGCCAAGGGAAGAGTCCTAACTATCGAGGTCGAATTTTTTCAACTAGGAGGGTTTGGTGCGAGAGCATTCAACTACAATGGTTCGTTGCTGCATCGAATCAGTGACGGTTAAGCAAGTGGACCCCATTTTTACTATTTATAGTAAATCTCAAAATTATTATTTATAGTAAATCTTATTTTACTATTTATAGTAAATTCTAATTTTCCAATTAAATTAAATTTTATTTCCAATTAGAATTTCTAGATTGATTACAGTTAGTAGAATTGTAGTAGGACTTTCTTGTTTAAGTTGATTAGAATTAGGAAAGCTATATTAGGGCGTTTATTTTATTTTTAGTACATTAGGGCATTTATAAATAGTGATGGAATCCTTTGATTTAATCAATGAATTATTATGAATGGATATTGAAGATTGAAGATGTTTTTGTGCATGATTTTCCTTGATGGGTTTGGCGTGAGGTCAAGGGATATCTCTCTCTGTCATCCTCTCATTTTCCCAGAATTGTAGAACGAGCAATCGTCCCACGTCACATCTCTTCCCATCTGAACACAAAAGCATCGAAGAAATCCTCTGAATCATGATGCCTATTTTTTTTTTTTGGGGGGGGGGGGGTGGGGGGGGAAGGGGTCAATAACAAGAAAAGTTTATTAAAGCAAATGAAGTGAAGGAAACAAAAGAGGGAAAGAAGGAAGACAAAAGAAAACAACTAAAATTACTCTGGCATCTCCACAATACAAGTCTTCCCTTGACAACACACCTTTTATCATGGGGTAATGAGATGTTCATAATGTCAACTCTGGATATGTCTAATGATATGACAGAGTCTCTAAGAACCTTCCGATTTACTAGAAGTTCAACATTGCTAAAGTCACCTCAACAGCAATGTTCTCAGTATTCAAAGTCTAGGAACATTTTAGGCCATGAAGGAGAGCTAATGCTTCAGCTATGTTTTGAATTGCGTTTCCCTAGTGGAACCAAATACACTTGAATAATCTTCCCTTAATCCTTAAAAATACCCCTCATCTTTTATGGACTGTGTTGTCAAACAAACACTTACCTGAGTTGAGTGAAAGTAGGGTTTTTCCGTGTCGTTGGATCGGAAAACCCTGATTTCAACACAATTTGTAATCCATCCAGTTTTATTCCTGCAAAATAGCATTTCTTTGCACAGTGGAAACTGTGTCGGATGTCGAATCGGCACTCGGGTTAGGGTATTACATTCAAGGACTCTAGATTTTACGAAGAGGCTGCAAAGATGGTGGAGGGATGAGAGAGTTGGATTGACTTTAAAAACTCTTAGGCAGTTTTTAGAGAGAGACTTTCCCACAAGTAATTAAAACAAGAATAAGACTAAAAACACAATAATGCGAAATCAACTAAACTTTATTCAATCAAAATGTTTACAAACTTTCTTTGCAAAAATCACTAAAAATAATTACTATAAAGAGATGTAGAGAGAGAAACAAGACTAGAAAGAGAAAATGATAAGATAGAGAGAGAAAAGAAGAGAGAATTTCTAGAGAGAGAGAGAGAAGTAGAGGGAAAGTGAGATGCTAAGAGGGAGAATTAGAGAGATAAAATGTTTAGAGAGATAAAAAGAATACTCGCCATCAAAGACTCACCTTGAAGGATTGGCCGGAGAATATGATCATGGCGGTTGTTGATCGTGGGGGTGTGTGCACGGTGATGATGGAGATTCTGACTTGGGCAATGGTGAGGCACACGTTGTGCACCGGTGCACACTTCGAGAGGAGGGAGTGCAGGCTGGCAGTTTCAATGGTGGACAGCAAAGAGAGGAGAATGGCTTGGTGAAGGGACTGTAGATGGAGGCGGTATTGGAAGGAAGAGACGCAGGCAGCCTCCTCTTCAATCCTCTTCTTTTCCTTTTTTTTTTTTTTGTTTTTTTGAACCAATGAAGAAGGAGAGAGAGACGGCGAGTTGCAGGGGTTTCATGGTTGTGAAACCGTAAAGGAAGGAGAGAGTGGCGATCGGTCTTTGCTTGCAAGTGCGGTGTGAAGAGGAGAAACGGTTGGAGCAGATTTGCTGTACGTTGCAGCAGCAAGGGGGATCGTTGAGGCGTGCTTGAAGATGGAGGAGGAGGCTGGATCGTGTGACCGGAGTTGTGGGCTGCAACTCCGGTGGGGGCGTTAAAGAAGATGATGAAGAAGATCAAGAAGAAGGTGGAGAAAAGAAGGAGAAGCCGGGGGAAAACGTGGGGGAGTTGTTTTTGGGGAGAGAAAGGAGAAGAAAGGAGAGGGATTAGGGTTCAAACGAACCCTTCTCCTTCCCCTTTAAACCTCCCACTTTCTTTTAATGGAAACTGGGTTTTTTTTAAATATATATAAGTAAAACCTTACTTTTCTTTGGGGAATTTCCCCATTTAGTGGACCCCCCTTTTTTTATTTAATTAATTTAAAGCATTTGAAAATCGCGAAGTCCACTAAATGGTCGGGCCACGGGTCGATGATGATGGGCTCGGCTACTGGCCCACATGGATTGATGATGTCCATCGTCTCACAAGATGATGTGACAGACAATTTGATGACGATCAGATGGATGGTGACTTGATTGGGATCTAGATTGGTAGATCGACGGATCTAAAGAGATCCAACGGTCCGATTGAAGATCCAACGGTCAGAAAGCTAAGGGAGATGAGACAGAGCCAACAGACAAGAGTTCTGAGGTTAGGTCAGTAGATCTGAGGATCAGGTGGTGATGTATAGGGAGATGAAGAGAGACGAGAGAGAATAGGAGAAATGAGAGAGAAAACTCTACAGACTATAGAGATAATTGCTGGCGGAGGGTCTGGAACCCTAGTTTTCAATATGTTCTCTTCTCAGGCTTCTCCAGCAGAGCAGATTATCATTTTCTTCTCATTTCATGTGGTTTCGACTGCTTTGGTCCGTCTCTTGGTCATCGGTTCTCCATCTCTCTTGGTTTTTTGGACCGGCTCTGTGATCCTCTGACTTGACCCGTACTTGGCCTGTATCTTCTAGTCATAGCATGTTGGCTCTTTAAACTTTGATATTAGGCTTCTGTAGTTGATCGTGGGCCCGCAAGTCTCGAGAATAGCCCGATCGAGTTTTCTGCAAGAGAAAAGCACGTATGAGACTTGATCATAACGTCTTTATATCTAGACTTCCAAAAATGCGTTTAATGCATGCAAATATACCATTTTGTCCAGAAAAGTGTGTTCTGCGCAATGAAATAGACTCTTACGTAGAAAAGTGGATAATTAGAACAGTTTTACGTAGGAGAGTGTGATAACGCTTAGAAGATAACAGTGGAAAATACGCACTTTTAAGCGAATATCATTGAGCTTGATGGCATTTTCCATTGGAGGATTCCAAGTAGCTAGTTGTTTTTAAGCAAATGGAAATGACCAAGCCATCAACTGTCAATTCCTTAAAATATCACTACAGGTGACCCCTTTTAAACTCCTTAGAAGTATGGGCCCAATGGGTAACCAATATCTTAATTCTTCCAATAATGCTAGGGCTTTCCGAGTATTTATTGTCAAAGGTCTTTCTAATTCTCTCTTCCCATTATTACTGGTTTGTTCATTGATAATGTGATATAAACTGTTACTAATTTTTTGTTCTTGTCACTATAGTGTGCCCTAGTCTTTGGAGATTCGTTGATGCCAAAGGCTCCTTTGTCATGGTTTCCCTCTATCTGGTTTTTGGAAGCTTGATTTGATGACAGTAGTAGTAGTGGGAAATAGGGCCGGTCGGCCCCTTATGCTGTACAATCATGCTGCTTTGTGCTGGACTAACCAAAATTGTCTTGCCACTGTCATGGAATCAATGTCTGTTAATGCTGGATGATATTATTTTCTGATCCATAAGTGAGCCTGTGTTTGTGGATTGATTGCAATTCTACTGAACCTATTTATTTGGAAATAAAGACCAAAGATGTGATTTTTGCTTCCCATTTTTCTTATATCATTTTTAACCTTCAGATCTTTGGCTTCTCAAAAAACAAAGATATATGGCTTTCTCATATAGATAATACGTGAGTTGTCACTTATTAAAAAATAATAATATGTGAGTTGTCTTGGGTTTCTTGTTCTAGCAAAAAGCGGTCTCGAGTCAATATGCAGCGAACTCATAGCTTGTGTGAGAGCATTGCCCTCTTCTCTGGATTCCCGTATTTTGTCTCTTATTATTGAAATTCACTTCCAATGGCTGAAAGTGAGGGTTAAATTGATATGCCAATGTGGCAATAACTATTTCAAGGTCATCTGCCTACAGTAGTTCGATCCTAGCTTTGCTGCTGTACTCCAGTACTCCAGTCATGGACAAATATACAACCTGCACATCTCATATAACTTCAACTTTTCAAGTAGTAGTATACTTTAAAATTTAAAATCAGCTGTCTGCTCTTTTGATGAAATTAACACACTGTCCAGGTGAGTAATTGGAATCCAAAATATTTGTTTTCATTTGCTAAAGGATACTGCATATATAACATCACCAGGGTTTGCTTCATTGTTACTTTCTGAAGTTATGGTGTCGTGTCTATTGACTCTATTGGTATTTATGCTCTTAAGGCTTCCATAAATTGATTTCCTTGTATATTAGCTACAGCAGTGTTGTTATTTAGGAAATGCGAGGACCTGGTCAAAAGTTTATCACCATTTCATGCTTTTGCAAGTTACTGATGTTTCTAAATTTCATTTGTTATAATGTATTTTCCTTTGGATATGCTATCCAGGACAGTTATGGTTGGTGTGTTAAATCTAAACTAGTATTTATTGTCTTATTTCTTGATTGTAATATTGCTAACCTGAGCTGATCTAAGGGAGGTGCTAGTGTTTAGTTAAGTAGGTATTTAGATGTTTTAACCTCTTGATCATTACAGTGAGACTACTTTTTTGTCTGATCAGGTTAAAATGGGCGTCCAGTACATGCGGCGTGTCATTCAGAAGAAGGCAAAGTTTGACATTATGGACCTTAATTGCACACAGGTTTGTGTATGTATGACAGTACTGAGATTGATTGTTTTCTCCTTCCTAGATCATCAACTTGGTGAGCGGGAAACAAAACAAAAAATAAAAATAAAAATCAGCAACTTGTTACGATTCTTTAATGTTTCCCCAAAACACATTACCGTCCCTTTTGGACATGAACCTTCCCGATTCTATTATCCAAGATTACTCATAAAGTAACGTCATCACCATTATGATCATACACCTTATCCCAGCCATCTGTGGTCGACAACATGAATCGTACTTCGCCATTCGACTATTAAGAGACTCATAAAGTAACAAGAAATAAAAAAATACTCATAAAGTCTCCTAATAATTGGACCGAAGACTTGTTGTTCTCTCCTTGCTTTATATCCCTGCTTGATTATTTAAATTTTAACACAAGAAGATGTAAGATTATTGAGTATGATCTGTCAACATTGTTTCACACCTGCAGGTTGCACCCAAAACTTTCATTCCAGCTTTATTTGGACATGCTACCGAGGATATATTCATTCAACCCCACCACTCTGACCTCATCTTCAAGTCATATGCGGTATTAATTCATTCTGAAGGAGGCATTCTCTACTTTGATTTACATAAGCCAATGTATATTGTTTCTTCATCATACGTACTCTGACTAACCACTGATTTACAGTTCAAAGTTATAATTAATTATTACAGGTTGCAGTGTATCTCTTAAATGAAGAACGTGACACAATATTTCCGATTTTTGAGTTCTGTGCAGGGAGATAAAAATATTATTAAATTTGATGGTGATCACAACTCCCTGCGACCACAATTTTATTATGATTCAGTCTCCATATTCTTCTACAATGTCCTTCACCCTCCTCAAGTGTCTTCTGCACTTTCTAGTAAGGCTGATAAGTATTATGATTTGGGAGACCTGAAAGTTGGCGCTGGTATGGATGAGGTGATTTTCACAAAATCAATATAGAATTCTTGAAAAGCTCAAAAGTGAAGTCATTTGCTTGCTTTAACAATGGAAATTATTTTAGGTTCTTAATTATGTACCTAAAGAATGATAGTATGGTACAATGCGCCAGCATCCTATATTCTGCCGTCTCTGTGCTCAATTATCCTATCTGCAAATAGATCTAGACTGTCAAATTGTGGTTCTGGGATGATGGGATCTCAATCAAAAAACAGAGAACATGTGCACCGAGAAGGCTGTCCAGGCATGCTGCGAGTATCATCCTATGCTAGTGCAGTGCACCATATTATCATTTCTCATTCTAATTATTTGCTAATTCTCATTCTAATTATTTGCTACCTACTACTGGACACGGTACACTAATGGCATATTGGCATGTCTTATCTAAAAAATTCCTTGCAACCATATTAGCTAATATAGAGCTATCTCTTTTGTTTTTAGAGCCTGTATTGTGAGATCATTGCTGGTCTTCATACTGCGGGTACTGATGCTGCAAGCTCATCGTCAGCTCCTCCTAGCATTCCAACTGCAAAATCTGTAGGCGAATTTCTTTCTGAATTTGCACCAGTTACCCTGTCTTTGTAACTTTTACAGTTTCTGATTTAATATATATTTTTTATCCTGCTAGTCTGTTTATCAACAGCTTTTTCTTTCCTATTAATAATTGCAGGATTCCCTGCTTGATCAAGATAATACTACTAAAGATTTGGATAGGAACATCATTGATGATCCGCCGCATTTGCAGGTGATCTTATTTGATACGTCTTTGAGATCCAAAATTGAATTTTAGAAAAGCTTGCTTCAACATTTTTCCATATTGGCTCCTCCTGAAAGTTTTCTGGATATTTCTTCTCATGCAGTGCACTATAACCTGAATGACTAACCAGTTCAAGCTATGGTTATAATTCAATGGTTTCCTTAGAATCTTTAGGTGTTCCATATCATACACATAATTCTAGAAATACCTTCTCGAAAACGTATTACAGCAAGTGTACCTGCAAGATCCTTGTGGTCTTTGCAAACATTGCAGAGGAAACCTGGCTTCTCTTGTTTGAGAGACCCCTCATCTGTCTTTAATATGGCATGCATGCTCATTATTGGGACTGTCCTTGTCCTGGATAACTTCTTGAAATGGGCCATAGCCCCAAAATTATCCTTTTTGAAAATCCAACACGTGCTGGAAAACTGCATCTTTAAAAATATAGTTACTAAAAGTTGGTTCCATTTTATAAAAGCTAACTGATATCGTGTAGATTTTGCTGCTTATCTGAAATGGGTTCTGTGCCGAAGTGTAAATTTGCTGTTGCTGATTTCACAGGACAAAGCAAATGAGCGGAACGAGGAATGCTGCTCATATTCGAGCTCGAATCGAGAGAGTTGGGGAAGATGCTCCTCACTCGGAGGCAGCGACGAAGAATCGCTTTATGCAGACTGCACGACTACTGCCAACAACAACCATCAGGTCTCTTCATTTACCCTTATTTCTGCCTCCTACCTTGCAAATGCATTACTATGAATGTTGTAACCATTCGATGTATCACAAGCAGGGTGTTGGGACCCACCTTTTTGCTGTGTCAGAAATATTAGATTCAATTGGAGTCTGATATTTTGGCAAGAGGAGATCTTATATTTAAACTGTGTTTGGAACTGTAGTTCAATAAGTTGAACAGATTTATTCAGTTATTTTAATATTTCTAAAGGAGCTTCTTCTTTCTCTTTATTTCTTCTTTTAATCGATCACAGATGAATCTAAAGGCACTCAGAACACCTCCTCCTAGAAGAATACAGCAGAAAGAACCAGACCCACCAAAAGATAAGAAGAAGAAGCAAGCTTCAACTGTTCCGAAGAAGCCCAGGTGCGAAAAGTTTGATAAATTAGAGGCCTTAAGCCAGCGTCTATGTCTCTGCATCCTAAAGCGAGTGAACCATAGGAGGCATGGTTCTTCATGACCGATTCTGTATCATAAAAGTGTTTGTAACTGTAATTGTTATCATATATCTTTATTTATCTTTTGTATTATTGCCTTAAAATATTTTAGACTTGGCAAAATCACCCCCGAAATATGGTTTGGTTGCCCACGACACGAGGCCTATTCTTTCTAACACTATTTTTTTTGGGCCTTCTATGTAACACTAGGGGCCTGTTTGGAAATCCAAAAAATGTGACCAGCCAAAGTCAGTCTACAAGTCCAGTTGCTCTAGTGTGTGTTTGGTAATAATGTAGGTCTATATTTTTTCAGATTTTGTCCTTGAAATAGGACTAGAGTTGGTGTTTGGAGAAGAGATTGCAACTTGTGAACCAATTCTTCCAGTTTACGACCGGGCTTGGCCCTTACAGTACGATCTTTCCAAACAAGCCATATCTTTATTTTGGGTTGTTAATAGGGTATCCTGAAGTGTCCAACTGTTAATGAGAGTTTCAGGCTACTTAGGAGTTCCGGCCCTTTTTTGAAAAACAAAACATGCAAAAGAGAAGGGAAAACTGGTTGGCATGGTCTCCCAATTTCCTTGCACACATGTCACACCTTTATTGGTCTTGGACACTTTTTATGCCCAAAATCATTGGACACTACAACTACATAACATTACAAGGTCAACCGTCAACCACTCAACGTGACTGTTATCGTGACATCATTTTTACTTGCAACATTGTGATCGTGTCACTTCTCATACAAACAATTATTTTTCTTTTTTTGATTCTTGAGTAAAAGACTACATTCTTATTATCAACATAAATGTGATGAGGCTCACCCCCTTTATCCATGAGATGTTTTGTTTTGCCACTTTTCTCCCAAAACAAACCTCAATAATCTAAGTGACTGTTTGGTAACTGTAGAACCTTTTATGCCTATATAGAGGTAATCCTCCCTTTTAATTGTGTCTCTCCATTGTTATGGAAATAATGTTATAAAGGAAATCGCATATATTTGTGTAATAAAACCATCAATCTATACACCAAGGGGTGTGTTTTGATTGCACAAGAAAATTTTCCGAGAAAATACCTCTGGGAAATGCCCTAAATGGCTGATTGATTGCAACCGACGACCCATATTTCAATCCTGTGAGAAAATAAAGGAGTATTTTCAGGTGGAAATAAATTCTCACCTATCTGGAGATGGGAAATGATCCCGGCTTAGTAGGGAATATTATCCAGATATAAATGGCTTGGTAAGGAAAATTATACAGATTTAAAATGGCTATCTAACAATGGACAGTTGTGTTTTCTTGAGGAAAATGCAATTTTCCCACCTGGCAATCAAACATGCCCCAAAAGAAAGCAAAATGTATTTTATGAAAATAAAAGGTGAAAATTGATTTGTCAGTGAACTTTTTTTTACCTCTTCTAGTGAAATTTTTATTACATTTGCCCCACTTTACATATGATTTTTGAAAAGACAGATCAGAACAAATTTGGTAAATCGCATTTTTCCTATAAATAATAGTTTATTAGAGGAGTGTTTTTGGGAGAAAAAGGCGATAAAGAGTTCTACAGTGACCAAAATGTCCTACTTATATTCAACATGCAATGGATATTGTAGCGAATAATTAAAAAGATTACAAATTAGAGATTTAGGGCCTGTTTGGTACGTGAGAAAAAGAGTTCTGACGGCGAATATTATCTTGGCTAAATATTTGCTCATAGCAATATTTAACAATGTTTGGTACGTGTATGAGCTAGCTCACTTCAACTTACTTCATTTTCTTTCAATTTGAGTGGGTCCCACATATCAAAGTAAGTCAAAAATAGGTTGGCGAGTGCGGGAACCACATATTATATCAAAGAATAAAAAAAAATTTATTTTTATCTTTTTTATATATTAAAAAATTAATTTTTATTGAAAATAGTGATTTTCCGGCGAGAAAATAAAATTTTCTCACCAAGGCATAATCGGTGTGAAAATATTTTCACAGGGGGGGGGGGGGGGGGGGGGTGATCAAATGTTTTTCCGCCGCGGAGGGTCAGCCGGGCGAATATTTGTGCAGCTAAATATTTTATTTGTCCGCCGCGGTGTGTTACCAAACAGGCCCTTAGAAGATTATGGAGGGATGATTTAGAAATTTTGCATTCTAGGGAGAGGGAGAATTACGAAAAATGCGATTTTTTTTTTTAAATGACCCTATTTATATTCGACATAGATATTGTAGGGATAATTTTAGAAAAATAACAAAATTAACAATTTTGAAGATTATGCAGGGATGATTTTGAAAATTTCGCGGTCGAAGAGGAAGAATTAGGGAAAAACAGGAGTTTTTATAATTTTGAGGGCAGAGTTTGAGGCAAGTGGCAGACGTGGTTATACACAAATCCAATGGTGAAAATAATTACCTTTTTCAGTAAAAAAAAGTGACCCAAGCTGAGCCGAAGAAGCCAAAAAGTCGATGAAACTTGTTGCATTAAATACAACAAACTACGGATGGACCTCTAGAAGCTATGCATCAACAACAATGGCAAATGGAAGAGAGTTTAGATGGAAATAACAAGAGCTGATGGAAGAGGTGGACATATGGGTGGGTCCGACACGTGCTTGTTGCATTTATTGCAACAAGTTTCACCCAACTTTTGGCTTCTTCGACTCGACTCGGGTCATTTTTTCGAACTGAAAATGTGATTCTTTCCACCGTTGGATTTGTGTATATCCACAGCTGCCACATCAGGTGGAAAGTTCGGTGGAATTTTTTGTATTCCGATCCCGACCCCTAACGAAATAATAGGCGCCTAGGTTTTTAGTTTTTAGTAGGCAAAATAGGTGTCCATGTATCCAACGACGGTTGATAGTGCTAAACTGGCATCACTTTTTGCAGCCTATCAACCATCCTTGGATTCGTGGAATCAGCGGCCGATAATACGACTCCAGAGAGAAGTTAGAAAAAGGGGGGCTCCTAAGCCAATAGATAGATATAGATATAGATATAGATAAATATGCCACTTGAATTATATGGAGTCCTTTAGAGATAAAATCAGTTTTTACTCCAATACTGGGACACATGGAGGTGATGGGACTCCAATACTCCAATGGTCATATGTCTTAGCTAGTCACTTAACCTGATTGGATTATTATCCATCTTTCCCAAAAAAATAGAAAAAGAAAAAAAATATACTGGAGAATAATGATCAACACCAAAGGAACCCAAATGGGTTCATATGGATGCTGTGGACCTCTTTTTATGTGGAGCTGTGGAGCCACGTGAGACCCGCGTGATTTGACTGGAGAATATATAAAATATACTACTTGCAATGTACAGGTGGCAGCACTTGAGATGGCACCCAGCTCCACAAAAAAGATCCACATAAAAAAAATTATTCCATCATGTTGATTTTTGACTTTGGAGTTATTTGAGGTGACGCCCCCATCGGATGGCGACCCTTCTATATTCACCGGGAAGAGTAAGCCAGGAATATCAGACCAGAGATATACAAAAGAAAAGACAAAAAGAAAGAGCACTCGAGGACATACAAACAAAGTCTTGGATTGCTTCTTTGCAGGAGAAAGAAAAAAATAGAATAAGAATGTGGCTGATTACTTGGTTTGTTTGGCAAAATAAAAAAAGTTTCAACCAAATGGCGGTTTGAAGGGGCCAATAATTGCTGCAACTCAAAGTACAATTAGAAAATCAAAATTCTAAACTTTTCTTCTTCTTTTTTTACTCTAGATTCTCGGAGGATTTTCCATCCAAGGCTAAGGAAAGCTATTGAGGGAATCTTCGGTCCATATACAAGACTGCAAAAAATTTAAAGACTTAGAGACTATAGTATGTGCAACCCCCTTACAAGCTCGAGGAACAAAATTAAAGGAAAGAGAAGTCAAAGTTTGAGAACAAGATAAAATATCAGTCACCAATGCTGAGGAGGACCTCCTTGTAGAAGATGAGCTGTTGAATAGGGCCTGAATAAGAACCAAAGCATCCTAAAGAGTTGTTTTGGAAACACGGATGAAATAGTATAAGTAATAATTAAGTTGTTATAAGGAACTGTTTTGGAAATATGAAAATAATGGTACGGTGGTTATAAAGAGGTTCTATTAAAAATAAGAATGTTGGCATGGAATGTAATTAAATATTTAAAAGATATTTTCTTTCATCTCTTTGTAAATTTTTTGAAACCAAAATATTTGATTTGATAATAGGTTAGTACACCAAATTTTAATGAACTTTTTCGTTTTTTACATTAACTCGAAAAATGCTACCTTAGGGATAACCGGACAAGTAGACGTGCAATTGAAGCCATTGACCATTGGATTTAGGATATCCACGGTCTACAAAGCAACAATTGCAAAAGGTAAAATAGTTATTGCTCCGTGGACTATGTATCTCGACAATGGCTTCTCCGGCACATATTTTTGTCCGAATAATAAGATATTTTTTTTCGTAAAAAGGCATTTAATAAACCAAAAGCTGCTTACTAAAAAATTTGAATTAATAAGCGTGGGTTTTGTTTCATTTTTAATAAGCAACTAATAGGTCCCTCGGTGAATGTCGTGCTCAAGTTTTGGCTTTAAAATAATAGATTATTATTATTTTTTTTTTTGTTTTTTTTTTTTAAGTTAAAATCTAACGAAGTGAGTCCTACGTGGTGGGAGTAGCGCCAATCTTGGTTGAGAGACCCATGAAATCTGTGGAACTAACAAACACCATTTCCAATCTACCTAAGTTTAGATAGATCCTCTGCAACCCCATCTCCTCAACCTCTCTTTGTGAGAAAAACTACAGAGCTTTTTAAGAAATTATGGGGAATTAAAAGCTTTCAGAAAACTCACCTGTTCAACCCCATCTACGGTTAATCTCTTGCTTGTTTAATCCATTTTGTGTTCTCTCTCTCTCTTGCACACACAGTTTGATCAGGTTTCCAGAGCTTTTTCTTAGTTTTGCATATTGTTTTTTGGGTTGTTTTGCTTTAGTTTTGTTTTGTCTCTCTGGCAATTGGGTGCATGCAGAGGTTTAAAACTTGCACTTAAAATCTGTTTTGAATCTTCTCTTCTCATGCGTTTTTGCAGCTTTTGGTGTCTTTTGCTGCTTCTGTTATTCTATCAGCTACATGGAGATTCAGTGAAAGAAGGCTGGAAAAGCCCAGGTGAGTCTCTCTACCTGTGTTTGACAGGTTTGGCAGAAATTGGATTCTCCTACCTTTTCTCAGCTAATTAAACATGGGTTTATTGCTAATAAATGATTCAAACTATAGGAAGGATTTTTTTCTTTCTTTCTTTATTTATCTTGTTTTTTATTTTTGAAGAGATAGACTTGTTTTGAGATTGAAACAGAGCAGATGCATCTGGGTTTGTGAAAAATTTCCTGTTTTATCAGTTTCTATCTGTATTGATTTCCTGCTGCCAATATTGGTTATAATAATTATATCTTGGCTTCCATGGATATAGGAGTAACAGTAGATTAACATGTGGGGTGCTTACTTTTCTCTTCAGCTTCACTGTAACTAAAACTATTCATTAAAGTTCGGCATGATTTTAATCTAGGCAACTGCTTAAGAAGAAAATAGTGCTGGAAGGGAAAGTAAGGGGCAAAAGAAGAGGTTATACGAAGATTGATTTGGTTAATGGGGTTGCTCTAGACATGTTCAGATCTCTAGAAATGCCCTTGGGCGATTTAGAATTCAGTAGTACTTGGTTAGTATGGACCAAGTGTCTTCTTTTGTCATGTAGGGATGAGTTGGAAAGATTTCTCAGTATGATATGCACATCTTTCATTATGTTTTACTTTTCACAAGAAGTCAGCTAACTTCCACCTTATGGATTGCAAAGTTAAGAAGAAAGAAATCATGAAATGGTGGAGATGCTTAACGGGATAGCTGATGTTGGGTAAAATGAACAAGAAATTTTAAGGACATTTTTTATTAGAGAACCTCGTAAAATGAACAAGAAAATATGAATTGAGAAGTTGACAAACAGAGATACAGATCATGTTTATAGTTGTAAGGGAAGATGCATTATAAATATGTTCATAGCAGGATAGAGAAAGTTTTGAGGAAACATCAAAATGAGATGGTGGTGGCTAATGCTCAATACCTAGAATCCCAACTATATAAGCAACTTCATCTATGCCGTGAAGTTCTACACCCCAGACATCAGAATCAACAACTGGGTCTCTTACTGACCACTTATCCTATGCCCTTGTATCTCTACCCTTGGTATCAGTTCCTTTATACCAGTGGCACGTTTGGGTAGCTGAAGGAGTAGCTTTCTTCGTATGGTGTTCTGCTCTAGAGAAGATACTGACTATGGATAACCTTATCAAGAGAAAGGGAATCTTGGTGAACTATTGTTATATGTGTAAGGCCAGCGGGGAATCAGTTAACCATCTCCTCCTTCATTGCAGTGTAGCTAGAGAGGTCTGGTGTCACTTCTTCTCTCTATTTAGGATGGAGTGGATGTTGCCGAACTTGGTGAGAGAAACATTTAGTGGGTGGTTGGTGTTTGCTTTCTCTTTATGCGGCAGACATTTGTGGAGTATGCTAGTTTTGCAGTGGTCTGGGCCCCTTGGAGAGAGATACACTGGAGGATATTTGATGGTAAGGAGGAAAACAGCCAGCATATCATGTTAGATGTGAAATCCTTGATGTTTTAATGGTCAAAGCTCTTTAAGGAGTGTATGGGTCTGTATTTTGAAGATTTTGTCTTTAGATGGGAGTCTTGGTTGTCTAGGAGAGAGTAATCATATTGTCTCTCCCTTTCTTTTTGCATCTTTGGGAGGTCCCCTCAACCTCCTTCTGCATCCTTTTAACTTTGTTTCTCTTCAATATAATTATACTTATAAAAAAATCACGTCTGGACTAAGCAACCACAAGTTCCTCAAGCTCAACTATGTCAATTCAATGTTAATTTGTTTATTTCCATTAAAAAAGAAAATAAAATGAGTCACAGAATACAAGAGATATCTAAATAATAAGGGGCAAAGGACATACATACCATTGAGGGCTTATTATAAGTGATGAAATACATCTAACGCATTTCGGTTCTTTCTTATAATCATCCAAGTTTTAGTATTTTCATAGAATCTTGAAGGTCCTTATTTGTAGAGTCTCAAAGTCATGATTTCAATGTAAAATCCACGATCAAGAGGCATGGACTGTAATACTTTCAGTTTACTTCAGCAAATAGTTTTGGTTATGGAGTCCAGAGTTGGGGCGGGCTTTATCCCCTGTTATCTTCACATTTGGCAGTCTTTCTTTGTTTCTAAGTTGGGTCCAATGCTGTGTGGCTATAGGTTGGAGTGGCCCGGAGTCACAAATCAATCATTTTGGAGTGGTAGTTACTCAGTGGTTTCTTATGCTCAATAGTTTCTTGAAAATTCTCTACTTATGTGTTCTTTCTATTGTTGTCTAATGAGATATGTTACTTGCGGTTTAGGTTGTATCCAAACTGCAAGGCGATCTCTGTTGAAAGTTAACATTGAGCTCTTGGTTTTTCTCTCTGTCTCTACCTGCTTCTGCAAATTTAATTCTATATCTGTGATACATTCCACCATAAGGTGGGTGTAGGTATTAAATATAAGGATAACTTGCACCTAGAGGAAACACTTATTTATTCATTTCATCTTTATAGATTTTAAGAAATTTTATACATCTCTGATTCCTCGACTAATGATTTGTTTTCTCATATTTTCGATTCACAACAATTTTTTCTATTTATCAGGCCTCTCTATGCAGCTTTTGGCAAAATTTCTTATTTGGTAGTGCTTACCCCTTCATTTCCATTTCTGGTCAGGCAAATACTTGGCCAGTATCTTGCATGCCATTTTGTCTTACCTGAGCTACAATGGGAGGTGTATTGGGAAAGGGAAACTCACCTCGAAAGGGTTGGATACCTGAAACAAAGCTGGAGGCAAAGATGGTCGAAGCAATGCAACGGAAGGCATCAGAAGGAAGTACCATGAAATCTTTTGACAGCATAATCTTGAAATTCCCAAAAATTGACGAGGGCTTCAGAAAATGCAAGACCATTTTCGAGCAATTCGGTAAGTTCTCTTTTTCTGTTAGATGTTTATTCAGTTGGTATATTTCAAGTACTTGGAAGATTATTTCTCTGGCAAAAAAAGCAAGAAAAGAGAAATAGTGCTTTGCTTTTATTTTGCAAGTCATAATTCATTTCTAACACAAACAGACAGTACCCCAGCATCACCATCTTCTCCTTCCTCTGCAAATTTTAAGATTTTAATACCCTCTCTCCTGGATTATGGAAAAAAAAAGAAAAGAAAAGAGAACATCCCTTTGCCTGAATATGGACTAATGTCTCATGTTCAGCCGACTTGAACTTAGAGACAATTTTAAGACCGCAAAGAATTCATGAACAAGTTCAGTCCTAGCTTACCTACCAAAAGGAAAAAAAAAGGATGCTTGTTATTGCTATGGATATTTTTTTTGTATCAGCTAAGTAACTGATCTTTCTTTTTTGTTATAGACGAGGACTCAAATGGTGCAATAGATCCAGAAGAGCTGAGGCATTGCTTCCACAAACTAGAGATCACTTTTACGGAGGAGGAGATCAATGATCTCTTTGAGGCATGCGATATCAATGAGAACTTGGGTATGAAGTTCAATGAGTTCATCGTTCTTCTCTGCCTCGTCTATCTTCTCAAGGAGGATCCAACTGCTCTTCATGCTGTATCCAAATAAGATAACGCTATATATATATATACACGTTCCTTTCAGCTAGTTTTTATTTCGCCGTTTAGTATTTATTTACTTTTTCAGGTTCATATAGGGGTTATATTCAAATAGGTAGTTCTTTTTTTGTACTTGTATGATAAATGTTTACACGACAGTTTATTCAATTATGTTGAAGTCTTCTTTACTCCTGTTGTAGTAAATTCTCTCTATCTTTTAATCAGAACTTCAGTATTTAAATCATGCTAGTTTTTGTGGATTTACCATTTATTTTGCAAACATGAGGATATGTTCATCGTTTCTAAGATACAGAACCGCTCATCCTGGGGTGACCTTTTTCTCATCTCAGTTCTTTTATTGCTGCTGCTGTGACTATATATAATAAGCTCTATGCTTTGTGTCAGGGTGGGATGCTGGGAAGAATCCATCCTTCCCTTGCTGTGATGTACACGTGGCATACGTGCAGTGGTGTCAAGAGACTAGCCATTATATGGGTTCCATCTAGGAGAACTCCTAGGTAAAAATGTTCTGATTTTATGATCCTAACCATCTGCCATATTTCTTCGGACCATACAAAAAATTCTATGGATTGGATGTTTTGGGTCATTGGCACAGAAGAATTATAGGTGTGAAACCACTGAATGGTGGTCTTGACCTCCCTGCATGCGAGCCTAGTGTAAGGAACAGATAGGGTGGATGTCATCTTGCAATCCTGGTATATGTATTCCTCTGAACTCTAACCAAGTAAAGCTTTCAAGCCTTTTAGTTTCCATGACCAAATTGCTAGAAATTACGGATGGGGCTACCAAATCTGGAGGTAACATTTGAAACATTGGTTGATGCCTTCGTTTTCTTGGACAAGAATAAGGATGGGTATGTCAGCAAGAACGAGATGGTTCAGGCCATAAACGAAACTACTTCAGGAGAACGCTCTTCCGGACGAATAGCCATGAAAAGATTCGGTCAGCTCTCTCTCTCTCTTTCTCTCTCTCTGTATATATATGTTTGTGTGTGTGTGTGTGTGAGCGCGCACAAGGTGGGGGTTCATCTTCTAATTAAGAGCTGTACCGTACACGTGGCACACATGCTGGTCATCTAGATCATCCAATGAGGGTTAACATATGGAAAAATCAATGGAATGATATGGTCATAGCCATGAAAAGATTCAGCCTCTCTCTCTTTCTCTCTCTCCACACACACATGCTGGTAATCATGATCATCCAGATGACGGGTTAACATATGCACATATACTGTGATGCAGTCTGGTTGATTTTTGGAGAAATGAAATCTCTTAGGTAGGATCCATCGAAATGCTGGTTTCCTTACCCTAGTAGTTATGCCATTTCTACAGCTATGGCATGATATGTTTACTAATGACCAGTTGGACATTTGGGATATGACTCTTAAGACATCACCTAGCTCCCTTATCACTGGCATTTTAATGGTAATGTATGGCTATTGTAGATTCAATCAGCCAGGTAGTTGTTAGTTGATTCGGAAGTCCGCTGAGTTGAGCCCTGTTAGCAAATCTCCCAGTATTGAGTCCACAATCCACTTTTTAGGAAAATCGGTTGAGCTGATGGTAAACTTAGGTGGTTATTCACGTAGTGAGCTTAGAACGAAATTGGCCCCAGTTGAATTAGAAAAATCTCAGAGACATATTTCAAAGTCAAGTCTGATTTTCTGGAGATTTGCTATTTCAGTTTGAATCAGTCACATTTGATACATTCGGATAAGTATGTAGACATGTTCTAATGGGCTCTTGAATAAAATCTGAACTCATCTTTCACCTTTTTTGTTGAGTATATTATAATGTTTATCTAGTTCGAAGAATAGTTGGGATAAGGCGTAGATGTTGATGATGGTGATGTTCTAGCTTGAGGAATACTTGAGTCAGGACTGGACTGTAGAAGTCTGTTAGTCCGACCTGTAACGTAAATGACACACATCCATAGGAATTTACACCTACCATTTGATGGTCTCAACGAAGATCTCCTAGGCTAAATTGACCTGAAAGATGACCCTATCCATCTGATTCAGGTGCATTATTTTTTATCGAGCTAATTTTAACATTTTCTATAGCCCTCATCTCAAACACTTGCTCCTTTATTGTTGCAGAAGAGATGGACTGGGATAAAAATGGAATGGTGACCTTCAAGGAGTTTCTTTTTGCTTTCACCCGTTGGGTTGGGATCGAAGACGAAGAAGATGGTGAAGAAAAAGTTTGAATTACATAGGATCATCTTCATGCCATCTCTGGGACCCCTCATCCATCAATTGAAGGTACCACTTGCTAGGCTTCTTACAGCAGTCAAGTTCCCATGTAAGGTTTGCTTTGCTTTTCCAATAACGGCCATGTTGGGATGAACATTTTGAATCAATCCCATCAATCCTTTCTCTTGGGTTTGCGAATTAATGGTGTAAATGGTCTGAAGACTCTGAACCGAATTATAGAACTCCATGCAATTCTAATAGGAGAAGAAAAAAAAAATAGTTGCTAAAAAGCTTGTGCAGTGTAGGTAGGCGTATGTTACCATTATGCAGTACTGCAAAGAAGGCCTAAAAAGCTCAAATCGCGGTTTCTCTTGAAAAGTGAAAAAAATGAAAAGGGGGATGATGGCACTACAAACTAAATAGTGTAATGAAGGCATATACCTTTCTCTACTGCACAGTCCTTGCTTATTAGCAACATGGGCCTGCCACTTGACTTGGAAGGAACCATAAGCCAAAAATAGCACTGATCAAGTGATCCTTATTTCCCAATCAGCGGACCCTTTATGTGGGCCATCGCCCTCAACTTTCACAGCTCATGCAGAGACATTCAGTCAATAATATTATTTTGTGGTGGTCTATCCATGTTATAAGACTGTTCTTGTTGAAAGGGATGTCCCTTTAAGATATAGTCTATGTAAAGCTACAAGCAACTTCAACTTATGGTAACTGAGGCTGTATCTGGTCGAACTGTTGAAGTACAGCAGTGCCTTCATCGTTCTGTTAGTTGAAACGTGAAGAATTACAAGGCAGGAATCTTGATTGCCATCTAGAATAATTTATTTGCTTTCAGGCCAACGCTATTGATATTTCAGATGGCAAGCATTCACATACGAAATGTGTTACAGTTGGCACCGAAGAGGCTGGTGGTGCTAGGCACTATAACCTCATGTGAGGCACCATACCTAAAAAATCATGGGAATCCTATGATTCTAACCTTGCATCTTCCCTGATCATTAACTACTTTCAGCCACCCAATCACTAACCTAGTAGATATATTCTTTGCCATGGCGACGAGGAGACCACCAATCATTTGCTCATTCACTGCTGTTTGTCGAAGGAGATATGGGAGCGGTTCTTATGCCTCTTTGGGATTTCATGAATCTGTTTACGATACTTTTTTAGGATGGTATGCTAATGCCTTTTCAGCTAGTGGTTGTATGCGTTGGAAGCTCATCCCTTTTTAGGATGGTATGCTAATGCCTTTTCAGCTAGTGGTTGTATGCTTTGGAAGCTCATCCCGTTTGCCATTTGCTGGTTTGCCATTTGCTGGGAGATTTGGAAGGAGAGAAATCGTCGGACATTCGAAGATAAGGAAGTCCATACAGAGGAGATTTTCATGAACATCAACACTACCATTGGGGTTCAGTCATTCCTGAGTTACGAGGTTTTAGATTTAATGATTTTGTCCCCTCCTTCTGTTTGGTTTTCCTTTGGGGCCCTCTCAGCGCCTTATCAATAAATTCCTTTTACGGATTGAAAAAAAAATATGGTTCTTTTCTCATGGTCAAGAACACACAATTAGTATGAACATTGGGTTGTAGTCTACCCAAGACTCCAGAGGTGGCCAACATGACAAATGGTGCACATTGATGATTCACCATTCTATTGATCCGAATAATCTTGCCTTGAGCACAGAATCATGCTTAATCGAATGTATGAACATATGACCATGTAGAAGGGCAAATGAGAGAAGGAATATGTGACAGTTAAATAAGGTCTTTCTGAACCTAAGTATGTCATGACATCCAAAACCGATGCTCAGTACTTTGACCTAATAAATAACACTTTTCCATAAACGACATAAATGAAAAGAAAATCTAGGAAGTGCAAACAACATACGCCAGATCATAGATCGTTGCCCGAAGCATTTTCAGGCATATCTTTGTCACTGAGGGGAGTCCCTGCAGAGGGATCAAAATGCTCCCCAATGGGGAAAACTGAGCATTGCTGCTGGAAACCTGAGCCCAAACTAGACTCTAGTATCTGGTGTGTGAGCATCATCTCCACTTCTGCATGTTTGGGATCCATGCTCACCCGCTGCTTCTTGACCGAATTTTCCTCTTTTGGGGTCTCATCTGGGTAACCAACAATGCAGCCAGAATCTGGAGTCAGAGGTTCATGGCGGGACGAGCAAGACTCGTTATGGGAGAGACTCTTGGCTGGGACACATTCCTTAGCAGCCTTGTCTTGGAGGGGGGACTCGGAGGTTGGAGCAGGGGTTGATGGGTCAGTCTTGTCGGAAGATTCCGGGCAGTTGTCACCTGAGGTGGGGGCAAGGATCCCTGAACCAGGTCCTACGGCAAGAACGCCACTGAGCCGTTGCTGCTCTTCGATGATCTTCTTCAGGTACTTTCCTTGGGCTTCTATCCGTAACTGTAGCTGCCTCTGGACCTATTGTACAATCACAAAAATTCGAAGTTAGTGTTCCGCTCATATGAACCTCTACATGCCTACACTTAAAAACCATTTAATTAATGAAAAAGCCACTAGTATGCATCCTTGCCCCTTCTCTAATTTGTTCTAAAACGAACAGACCCTTTCGAAAAATACTGACGGCCATATACTCGGATACTTGTGTCAAGTGTTGACACGTACCTGCATAGGCATAAACTTTGTAGTGGTCAGACAGCTCTATAGTTTCTTTTGATATTTTCTTTCTAGTTATATTTATCTAATTTTTTTTTATATGCATTGGTCCCAACAGTGACCCTACTCATTGGGACCATAGCAAAGATCATCCAATAGAGGAATACACACATTGAAAAGAAACAACACCTGAGAGGAGAAGGAACTTGACTTTATGGTTTAGTATGGGGCAAGATCATTCTGGTTTCAAGCTAAGGAAAAATACCTAACATTCTCCCACTCAACATGGCATTGCCCATTTTCTCAAAAATTACCATGCCAGACACAAGACAATACATCTATTAAAAGCTCTCCTTTTTGTTGATTTTTTATTATTAGATTGTATATTATTTAGAAAGTTTGAAATATACTTCCACATATCTTATGTTCTTACATAAATATTTATATAGTCTCAAAGTCACAATTTCAACGTAAAAAGGGAGGGGGGTCATATTTGTTCTTATGTTCTTATATAAATATTTATACAATATAACATCATGTGATAAAATAGTAAGGGCATCAGAGGATCTCCAAGGTCACTGCATCTGAGACCTCCAATCCAAGTTACAAAGTTGTTTTTGCTCTAATTTTCACAAATTCATTTATATGTTGAACTTTTTAGCCTATCTTATATCTGTAGTTTATTCTCTCCTTTTTAAAAAGGACATATTCTTTTCAACTTGACATTCATGAATTTGAGTTAATACCTTTTAAGGCCCTGTATGGTTGCCATAGGAAAAGTTTTCAAGAAATAATACTTGCCCATAAATATCCATCAAAGTTTTCTAGATCCACACTTTTTGATATATAAATCCTTTTCTAGAAAACTTTTCTGTGGTCACCATACAGGGCCTAAGATCTAAGTTAGAGACGGCAAATCCAAACAATTTATTTATTTTCACAGAAGTACTGATGCAAATTGGAAAGAGAAAGACTTGCCTCCAATTGTTCATGCAGCCGCTTTTGCACCTCCATTTGCAGCTTGAGTGCTTCTGTTATTTGCATCCCACTGCATGCAGAAACATCCCATACTGCCTCAGATCAATAGCCCTTAGATGGTTAGAGTGTTTTGCACAAACATTGATTAGTGTTTCATAATACAATTGTAATGATCTGATAACTTTTTTCGCAGTAGTTCACCATATTTCTTTAGATTGTCCGAAAGAATGTAACAGCTGGTTGGTTAGGATTAACCCATCTGGTCAATTAATTGTGGGCTCAGGAGATCTCCTAGGTGGGAATTATCTGATGGTCTATCCTCCTCAGACCAATAGACAATAGCTGTGCACATGTGGGCCATGTGTACAGTAATGGTTTGCCTAAGATTTCCTAGTCTTAAGCTTCTGCAAAAATGAAAGCACTGTCGTGGTTTATTTGCCTGCTTGAATCTGAAATTCTTAATTACAACAAGCAAGAAATGGAAGTTCTACTTACGATGAACCATCCAAGCTGGAAAACAAGTCCCCTGATTCTCTTTTATCAGCCTTTTTCCCTACAGTTAAGAAGAGGTATCACTATACAGATTCTTCTGAAGGGTATCAAATTTAAAGGACTACAATAAAATAGCTGCACTAATTCCCTTATCTAATCAATTACAGAAAAAATATAGATAATTGATTTAATCTTGAAAGGCTCTATGATGCAAGTCAGATACACTCACCATCTGATGTAGTTTCCGGGAGGTACTTCGCAAGCCGATATTTCTGGATGCCCCATCAGGAAAGGAATTAATAAAACTACTAAAAAGAACAAAGAATATGAAGAAAAGGGGGTCCCCAAAAAGGTTTTCGTTATTGCAGATACTTGCCTGTAAGTGGCTTTTGACATGGTAGATGGTCAAACCTTGTACACCCATAACTCTAAGGACGCCTTTAGGAGTTGCTCCTACAAGAGAGGAAAAGAAACCCATGACAAAATGACCATGGTTACATATGAATTTCAAGAACAGAAGCTTGTTGGATTGCTCAGTTTAATATTTTGATTTTTCATGCACTGGGTTGAGTTTTTGGAGTGCCTGGTCTAGTTTCTCAAGCTCCCTAGAGTTGAATGACGAAATAGGATTCAAGTTGCCGACCCCAACTACTTGGATTCAATCAAGTTCTCTTAGGTTCTAAATAAACCAAGCTACTCCCTTGACTTAAACACCCAAGTCTTGATTAGATCAACTTCACAAGGAGAGTTTTCGAGTAACCAATTGAATTCTTAAGCAAAAAACACTGACTACATAGGCCTAACCTAGATAGAAAATGCCCTGATGATTCTAGGAGTCGTACAGCACTACTAAAGCACCTACGACTTCTCTTCCCTTTTCTCCTCTACAAGATCAACCTGACAATACCAGAATGTAACTCTCATGAAACAAGCACGATTTCATTTTGTTTTATTTATTTTGGGTGTAACAAGAGTTCTATTGAAAAAGAAGGAAACTACAGAAAAGCGGCTAGACAAGGAATAGTGGATCCCCTGACACACAGAATCTCTTAAACACCGGCTCTAGCTAACAATTGCATGCACTAAAATTTTTGGGTGTTCAATAAATAAACATTATTTTGGTTGATTTCATAATTTCATCCCACATCTCACCAAGCATAAACATTGTATATTCCATCATTTAAAACAAATAATAAATTCAAAACAACAAATTAAGGTTGAGAGAACTCACTATCTGGCCCACCAAGTTGCGCCACAGCATCCACAAAACGTTCGTGGAGCTCGTGTGTCCAACGCAACCGGTGCTTTGACGACAAACTAGGATTGTTGGGATTGTTCCCTCCGCTGCTTGAGTTCATTTCGTTGGCACTGCCATCTAAGTGCTGGCCATGAACTAATGAGTTGCTGCAAACTAAACTTGAACTAGGGACAGTCTTCGGTCGATACATTTGTCATTTATCTATAAACAAGAAATGGAGATTCATCAAGTCCATATAGGAAAAAATGCATAATGAAAACTCATTAGCTATTACATGCGTTTTGAGCTCTGAACAACAAAAAACTGATCAAAAGAGAAAGGATATCATGAGCCGATGGAGGAGAAAGAACCGTGAAATCCTCTAGCTTGAGAGAGAGGGGAGAACGATCACGCTCCATGCAGAAGCCAATAAGGTCTTTATTTCTATGAAGGATTTCAATTGTTCTTGAAGAACCACCCTCTTCCATTCATTCGATTATGACAAAATCTTCTCAAACGGTGGTAGGATAATAAATGGATGAAAACACTTGAACCATGTTGTTTGTGTCTCATTGGTTCTAAACACTTGAATTGTGTCTTTGTGCATCAGTCTATGCTATGGTTGAGATACTACAACACTAGAATCAAGGAACCAGCATAAAGGAGCAGACTAAAAAGTACCGACCCCACTCAGATCCAAGCATGTTGAGGGTGGGCTTTACACCTTTCAATGTTGCCCTTATGCAGTAAATTCCATGATGAACCATCCAATTCAATTGCAGCCTAAAATACCAATCCAATCAAGATATCAGGAGGGGCTACTTGTGCATTTCTAGGACCACAAGTTTTATGATTGCCTCTCACAGACCATTGTCTTCAAAGATCGAACAAGAGATCTTGAGCTCAATGGATGTGGTACAGGACCTAGGGTTGAAGCCAATACTCTTGAACAACAGGGAAAAGGCTAATTCTACTTTGAAGGGAACATTTCAATCCAAGCCTGCCAAATGTAAAATCAATGAACAAGGACATTCTCCTATGAGTTCCATGTAAAACTTGCATAACATAATGAAAGCATAATTCTACAAACTCTACTGCAACATGGACTTGTCTCACCAAGCAAAAACTACAATTCCAGGCACTTTATCCTCGTGCACTCCTTCAATAGTCCAATATCCAAACTCAAGAAGCTAAGCTGCTGAAAAACTAGTACAACCATACATAACAGAGGGCAGCACGAGTACACAAACAAACTTACACAGATTCACACCAAACTGACGGAAATGAGACGCTTCAAACCCAAAACAAACGCATCCAACCCAGATTCACCAAGTGAGAGTATAGAGTAAGACAGGTTAATTTATGGTTTCAGGCTTTCAGCTAGGATTTTACTTATGGAACCTTAGAGCTCTTCCATTTTATAGAAGGAAATAGGAAGTTATATTAAGACTCCTGACTTCCCCAGTTCCTTTGAGCTTCAACCATTTATAAAATACAAAGTATGTAGAAACAAAAGCACATTTAGGAAAATCGAACCCCATGTTTGGATTGCTATTTGTTGCGCAATTTTTTTTAAGAGCTTTTTTGAGCAAAAATATCTTTCTTTGGGGCAAAAAAGGGTGATCCAAACAGGCCCTAGAAAGATCATTAAATAAAGAGTATCCATATATCCAGTTTCAACTTGGTTTCTTTACTTAATCCTAAAATGGGTTTTTGATCTTTTAATGCAAGCACACCCTTATCAAAAAAAAAAAAAAAAAATGCAAACACACCCACAAATTCACACATGAGAAGATCACTCAGAGGGGCTCTGGTTTTTCTGTTCCTGAATTTGTGTTTTTTTGAGTCTTCAAAACAGATTCATAACACAAACAGAAATCTGAAAATCCCCAAATGTAGAGATAATAACACCAATCCTACATTCTTGAACACCGAAAAATCAAAGGACCTAGATTTGATCCCCCTATATCTTTCCATAAAAACAAAAAAATACCCATGTTACTAGTTTTAGAAACCTACGGTTCTACACCATAAATTGATGTAATTAGGGCTTCAGAAACAAATCCCCATAAACACTTACCAAAAGTAGACAAATTTTCTTCCAGGCAAAACAAAAACCCACTTGCAAAATTCAAAATTTAACCCAATTTAAGTACACATTTTCCATTAAAATGCAGAGAAGCCAAAGACAAACCAATTCAAACTGAAAAATAAAATAAAAAATACTGACCAAAAAGAACATGAAAACAAAGAGGAAGAAACGATACCCAGATCGAGAATCGTGGAATTCCTCCAACTTCAGAGTTGATCAAAGAGCCAAAAAATACCTGTAAAAACAGAATTCCAGAGGTTTTGCTGAAACGTGTAGCTCAGATTCAGTGTGAGAAGGGCCGGAGAGAAGAATCCAAAAAATAAGAACGTATTTATTTATTAATTATTTCAAAATTCAATATTTTCTTACCAGGTCTCTGAACTCTGTCCAGCCAATCATAGAGTTAGGTCCCAACCTAGCAAAAAATAATTTAAAACTGCCCGCGGTCAGGTATTCAGGCTGCCCGTTCGATTTTATCTGAACCTACTCTAATGCCCGGCTAGACGGAATCTTGGAGGAATATTTCGTCGGTGTGTCTTATACCGGCGAGTTCGTCTTCTTGACCCCTTGCCAAAATATTGTTTAAAAAGCGCTGTTAAGTGTTACTGTTATATATTACAAAAAAAAAAGCGCTGTTAAGTGTTACTGTTATATATTACAAAAAAAAAAGTGTTACTGTTATGTAACGGCAACAGCCGTTGTAACGTTTGTTATGTTCAAAAATTGAAAATAATAAACGACTATTATTATAACATTATGGAACAGGCTCCCGGGACAGGCCTTGTCAGGCGTGGATTCCAACAGTGGTTTGATTTGGCAAAAAGTGAATGCCAACTCAGCGCTATCCCAATCGTTGGATTCTCGAATTTCACGCCCAACAAGGCCTGTTCTGGGAGCTATCAAAAATGGCTGGTCCGACGACCCCAACATTATTTACGGTATTGTAACTAAGGTTTACAACACAAAGATTAGTTGGCACTACCGTTACGACAAGTCAAATAGTGGTTTATTTATTTATTTATTTTTTTCATATTCTTGTTTTAAATAACGGTTAAGAACAACTAAAATCGTTATGATAATCATTATTTTCATCATAATGAGCATTAATACATATATAACATTAAATGTTATTAGGAGACCGCCTTTACATGTGGCGGCACCTTACACATGGCATACACTTAGAGATCGATGATCGTATAGATGTTTCGCCCATCCCTAGGTGGACGGACCTACATACAAAAATTCATCCTGACTAGTTATTTCTATCCGTTGGATTATGATCTTTTTCATGACTTGTTTTTAACTATAGATTTTGAGTGTTATTTGGCCAATAACAAAACCACACCACTATGCAGCATGATAACATCCACGGCTCTTGAACCACGATCATTACTATTTTAATAATGAGGTATGTACATGTAACTTGTTAACTATTTATTTTGTTTTGTTTTTTTCTTCAAAACATCCATGTTGATGATGGACCATATTATGAGCCACATGGGGCACACTATTAGAGACCACCGACCGTGTGGATGTTTTGCCCATCCCTAGCTGACCTACATACCAAAATTCATTCTAATTAGGGTTTCGGAAAGAGCGAAGACTCCCTCCTAATTCTCTCTTCTCCAAGCCCTAGTGCTCAATTTTGAAGGTTCATGAGTGTGGATTGTGCTCTCTACATCTATATCTAGGTTCAAAACCGAATCACCAAAAATCTTGAATACCGGTACATGGGTTTTTGATTACTACTATGTTATTATGCCAGAGAACAATCCTTGGGGAGCATGGTCATTTAGCCTATTGTTCATGCTTTTGTGTATTATCTTATACTAATCTATCATTAATTCGGGTCGGTAACACGAGGCTATGAGGTACAGTGCGAGCTGTTGTGAAGGTTCACCAATTAGTCCAGGGACAAAATAGCATGATTTTCCATAAGAACAGTTTCTACAGAGGATGACTTAGTGGACTGTCAAGGATCTTAAAGCGCTCATCAAGCTGTGAAAGAAAGTTACTGATGCTTGAAAACTCAGTTGAATGGTCTAGAAATATGTGGGTTACTGGGTCAGGACCGCTCCTTAGAACATCAAATTACTGCCCAATGCCAGGTCAGTATAAAGATTAAAAAGGGGACGAGATATTCACACCCCGCGTTTTCGCTCAGAAAACCCACCTACTCACTAAACCCAAGAAGAAGGTACGTCTCTCTCTCTCCCAAGGCAGCCCAGAATCAAGAGAGACGTACCTGCTGCGGTGGTGGCGGCGTCCTCTTCTTCTTCTTCTTCTCTGATAGTTTATTTTTTTGGTGGGTTTAGTGAGTGAAAAACAAGGGACAATTTTGTAAATTTTTTTTTTGTTATTTGGGTTTGCTGAGCGAAAACGTGGGTGTGAATATCCCGTCCCTAAAAAAGGGCATCCCACAATCAGTAGTAAGGAGAGTAAAAGAACGCAACAAGAACAAAAGTAATTTGGTATAAAGAGAGGTGAACCGATTTGATATTTTAACTATTAGTGGCCATGAATTTACAGCTTGGAACAAGTTAATACCCTTTTCCGTTCCTGGCATTTGTATAGACTAAAAACCTGAGCAGCTCACCATTATTACATTTTATAATGCAGGTGGAGAACAACAGAAATCCTAAGTGAGAACCCCATAAGAAGATTAAAACTATAACAAGATCATCAGTGCTTTCCCCTCAAATTTCTTTGAATCTACCGTACCCAGTGATCCAGTGGGGGTTGATGCGACCCACATCAATGTCTTCGGCTCTGGTTTCGGCCTCACCCCAAATCAGAGAATCTGTTGTGGAGTCCAACTTCCGCACCCTTTTCTTGCATCCTGCAGGAGAAGTCTCCAAAGACAATGTTGCTGCACTACCGTGTGAAGTCAGGCAGCTTTCAGTGGAACAATCAGGGGGCTGCAAACTAGGAGGCTCCTCTTCAGGGATGTGCACTCTGACTGCTTCAGCTGGATGTAAAGAATAGAAGCTCAGAAGGTTGCTGGAGGAGCCTGTCACTGATACCTTCGTTGTCAGTGCCGGAAGGTCTTGGCCCTCGGTTTTTGCAACACCACCTATGGTTTGATTAGCAAGCATCTTACATGCTCTCTCGAGCATGGATTCCACATATCTTCGTTCCGCATCCTTCCGAATCTGTACGTGGTTCTCAACCTGCTCAATGAACGATCAAAACAGATGAGCAGATCAGCATAAAGACAGTACTCAAGGCCCAGGCAATCTGAGTTTGACTCATGTGACTTCCCAGTGGGATGACAAGAACTTTGTTTTAAATACAATCAGTAACTATATTCCCTCCATCAAATCATGAAGTTAATTTCTTTTTGAAGGGCAACAACAGCAGAACTAAGCAGGTAAAGGAAGGAAGGATCATAACCATCAATCGTGTTCCCCTCTTTAATTTCTCTAACCAAATTCCAAATGTACCTAACTAAACCCATTTCCCGTGGCTTGTCACTAAAGCCTACTTAACGAGAAAACAGTAATCAAGATCTCCAAAGAAGTCCATCATAGAGCTATATTTCTCTAAATCAAGAAAAGGTAACTTACTTCAACTTGTAGATGTAGTTTTCTCTGCATTTCCATTTGGGCTCTCAGTGCCTCCTTGACCTCATAGCCCCTAATATGACCTCTCCCACAATGTTAGGAATTTAGCATGTACAACACTACATGACAAAAGTGTGGATATCTATGCATGCATGATGAGAGCTTTTCCAAAAATGAAAGACGAAACTTCTTACTCATTCATATCGGAAGTCGGCAAGCCTGGAGATGAAGTACCAGTGTTTGGGCTATCCAAAAGGTATGAAGCTGTTGTTCC
The DNA here is from genome assembly GCA_035048495.1 of Euptelea pleiosperma. Classification (NCBI taxonomy): domain Eukaryota; kingdom Viridiplantae; phylum Streptophyta; class Magnoliopsida; order Ranunculales; family Eupteleaceae; genus Euptelea; species Euptelea pleiosperma. The sequence continues at coordinate 8,869,991 of CM068541.1, read as the reverse complement.
TTCATTTCAATGGCAAAAGAAGTCAGTTTGAAAGTGAAGATTCTACTCAAGGGTGAATCTTCTTTAAGTGGTTTGCAAAACTGATTTCAAATCATAAGCCAATAAATTGTTATAAATAGAAGAGATCTTTGTTTTCGTATTTCTCAATTTGGTTCTATGAGTTATGCCACGGTCTGTTTAGGCTTTATTGAGAGGTTGGCCTAAACTAGCCCTTCCAGGGGTAGGGAAAATCATTTGGAGTATGGTGCTTTATGCGGTTACGTGGAGTTTATGGATTGAGAGGAATGGGAGGATTTTTAGTGACAAGGAGAACTCCTTCCATGATACTCTTATCAGTATAAAGGCGTTCATCTTCAGTTGGGAGAGCAGGTTCTCGGAGATGAGAGGGGTTCACTTTGGAGATATGGTATTTAGGCTGTGGATGATTTTTTGCGGAGAGAGTAGTGGGTAGTTTTTTGTATTGTTCTTTTATCTATGTCTCTTTCTATGCTTTATTGAGATCTTCTCGATCTCCTATTTATACATCGTTTGGACTTACCGGAAAAAAAAATTGGTTCTATGTGTCAATTCACTGGTTTTACCTTTTCGAAAAAGAAAAGGAAAAAAGAAGAAGAAGAAGAAGACACAATGAGTTTTTCTTAAAAATGAAATTTGACTCGGGACAAGGAGCATAGACAAATCAAGTCAACCCAGCCAAGTTTCAAGTCAATCAGTGAGTTTCTACCTAACATATTTTTCTAGCAAGGCACCTAGGAAGTACACAGAAAGAGTGGGACACGATGCATAACTGGAACAAGCATAAAGAGAAGAAAAAGCTATACCAATACCTACCATCTTTGGTAGCCTCAGTCAAGTCTTTCCCTGATTGCTTACCTAGTCTGTATTTCTGTTATGGAACAAAAAACATCATCGGTTAGTAGCAAGATGACAGAGTCTCAATCTTGCTGTGAGATCCAACTGTTGGATCATTATGGAGATCGAAAACTAGAGAAGCTTGGTAAATGAAATAAACCTGAAGGTGACTCTTTAAGTGGAATAGAGTAAGTCCTTTCACACCCATCGTTCGCATGATAGACTTTGGTGTCGCTTCTGGAATTCCAATCCAAGGCATGAGATGCATCGGAATACTAAAATTTTTAGACAAGCACTCAAAATCAAAATACTCAACCAACAACCCTCAGCTGTGAATTGAAATATTAAAAAGAACAATTCGATGACGAATATCATGGCTTAAGCACCCGAACAAGTAAATAAATTATGTAGGAAGGAAACATGAGAAATCACAAACAAAGGTTCAGACACTAATCCACCACATAACAATATCTTAGATGAATCACAATAATAAAGAAGCTGCAACACAAAAATGATAAAAAGACCTAATTATCCAGATTATTGTCTTTATTGAGCAATGGAGGCAGCTAAAACAGTAATGACAACCTCCCCTTTAACAAAAAATTTAATACCAAAAGTACCCTTCTGTCATACTAAAACTTAATTATTTTTTTCCTCTTTCCACCAAAAAATGATTTTTTTTACCAAACACCATAGAAGGGCTTTTTAATAAAAGAAGCACTTTTCTTGTATGGCTACCAAACAGCCAAAACAGCTCACTTCAAGCACTTTACATATAATTGCTCTTGGATAAGCAGTTAGGATAAGCTTTAAGCTTACCCAAATGCAGCACAATACCAATAAGACGATACATACATGCACACACACAAATACATAGGTATAATAATTTTGATCTCAAGAAGCACATGTTACAGGAAAGTGAATATAAATTAGAGCAAGAACAACCAAGATCCAAAAAATAAATGCAGTCAACTAATCCAGTTAAGAAATGCAAAATCTTCCCAAAATGCCATTGAATCGGAATTATGAGAACACATCAAATCCCAAAAGGAGAAGCAGTAAGAGATTTATATTCCTTATCCTAATTTAAGTACGTAGAAAAAATCCCCATAAAGCGACAAAATCCCAGGAAAACAACAGATTTGTTCCAAATTGCCGTAGAATATAAACCAATAAATGGGTAATTACAGAACCACAATTATCTAATCGACACGTACCTTAAATTTACCAAACTACCATAAAACCAGAAAAAAAAACCCATCTCAACAAAACAAACCCCATGAAACTAAGATTGATTGTGAAAGCTGGGATTGAACATTCACGGCATTATTAACCTGAAAATGCATAAAATTTACCAAATAACCATCAAAACACTCCCTTAAAAAACAACCCCAATTTTTTATTTATTTTTGATAAGTATTGAGAATTTATTGAAAAGGGCCCTTAGAAAAAACAACCCCAAATGATATATAGAAAAAAAAAAAAAAAAAAACGAAACCCAAAATAAAGCAAGAGCAGAAGTATAACAGAATGCAGTCAGACTCAAAACTACCTCTCAACAACATAATAGACTTAAGTAAATAAATAAAAAAATTTAAAAAGCATCAAGCGTTCAATGTATGCAAACAAAACCCCAATTCAATTAAACCCCCAAAACAACATCACCTATACATTTAAAAAAAATTAAAGGAAACAAGCAGCAATATCACCAAAATGCCATAAAATAATCCATTAAAACAACCAAACAAAGAAACCCATTTCAGAAAAACAACTAATTCAACAGATTTATGTAACAACAAAGAGAAAACTAAAGAAATTATAACAAAACCATAAAAAAGATAGTTAGTACAAAAAATACTAACTATCGGCTCCTCCGAGCTGAGTCACAGCATCAACGAATCGTTCGTGCAGGTCTGCAGTCCATCGAAGACGAGGTTTGGGATCTGAAGTGAGAACCAGGGAAGGATTCGAGCCCTGAATCTCTTCCTGGCGAATAACAGATTCGTGGGGTTGAATCAAACCAGAGAACATCCTCTCCTGAACCCCCACACAAAAAAAAAAAAACAAAAAAAAGGACCCAGAACCCAGAATCAAGAGAATCAAAGAGAAATCAAAAGAAACCAATTGAGTGAAGTAACGATCAACGGTTCCTTTTCAGTGAAAATGAGATTTCCACAGCTGAAAAAGAGGAGAAAAGGGAAGATTTATTTTTGGCATACTTTTGTGAGCTGTGGCTTTTTTGTCTGCAAGCTCATCAAAGAAAACGTGGGAGGTTTTTTTTAGTTTTTAAGTTCTAACAACGGAAAATTTCTAAAAAGAAAATAAACTTTAATCTATTTACAAAAAAGAATACAACTTTTCGCAAAACCCAAAAAAGAAAACGAAACGCCCTTTCAAAGAGCGTTTCATTACGTGGCACATGTTTATCAAAAAACGTCCTTTAAAAGGGCGTTTGTCAGTAAAAAACGTCATTTTAAAGGACGTTTTTCAGTAATAGACGCCTTTTTAAAAAACGTCTGTCGTCTGTCAGATCGTCTGATCTCTGACAACTGACAGACGTTATTTTAAAGGGCGTGTGTCAGTAGAAAACGCTCTTTTAAAGGGCGTTTTTTATTGACAAACGCCATTTTAAAGGGCGTTTTTTGATACCCCAATTTTTATGCCCACTTTGGCATACCCAGAAGATGAATCAATGGCTGATTTTTGGTGAGGATGATCTCTACGGTGAGGAGATCATCCTCACAAAAATTCAGATCATTCCGATATTTGTAGATTGATTTAGAAGTTGAGGAATTATGGGACTTTTTTTAAAATTTCTCAAGAATAAACGCCCTTTAAAAGGGCGTTTGTCAGACGTGTCAGCCATCAGTCATTCATTAGTCAGTCGGCGACTGATTAGACTGACAGCAGACGAAACGCCTTTTGAAAGGGCGTTTCGTTTTCTTTTTTGGGATTTACGAAAAGTTGTATTCTTTTTTGTAAATAAATTAAAGTTTGTTTTCTTTTATGCAATTTTCCGTTCTAACAATGGGCATTTATTATTGTCTCCATAATTAACGCAAATAGGTAGGAAAAGACGAAACTACCCGTACTCTAGATAAAAACACGAAAAGAGGAATAAACTGAAGCAGGGGTATTTTGGTAATGAAAGATAGTGCGACCAACACATTCCAAGGAAGTAAAACATTGATGACAGAGACAGAACGCAATATGAGCCACGTGACATACTCTTAGTGGATTCTGACCGTATGGATGTTTGGTCAATCCCTAGATAGACCCACAAACCAAAAATCAGCTTGATTAGTGATTTCAAACCTTTGGATCTTTGTACCTTAAATTCCCACGGTTAAAATCAACCCATGAAAATAATTCCAATCCAACACGTAAAAATCACTAATCAGACTGATTTTTGGTCTATAGGTTCATCTAGGGATTGGACAAACATCCATACGGTCAGAATCCTCTAAAAGTGTGCCATGAGGCTCATATTGTGCGTTGTCATTGGCGTCGATGACAGTGCGTGTCATCAAAGTTGTACTCCCTTCCAAGGTGAAGATTGTTATAGAATAGATTTTGAAAATTTCCCTCTAAAAAAAAAGCATAATGGGGATTGAGAAATGAGATAGCAATGAAAGAGATATAAGGAAATATAAAAACAAGGAGTAAGAGTCCTAGTGGTTTTTAATGTTTTTAAAGAAGAGACTTAGGTGGAGAAACCATGTGGTTGGTACTCTCAACAATTTAATAAATTTTCCATTATCTTTCTCTATCTTTTTTAACAATTTAAGACTATACAGTGGCAGGTGGCTTGAAAAGACTAATTTTACTCTGATTGGTAACTGTATCATACTGTGAGTTTTGTTTTTCTCTTTTTTATTTCATACTTGGCAGTCTTGCAGAGCAGTCATTTCTGAAAACAAGGAAAAAAAAATTTGATGCAGGAAATTTTTCGATCTCAATATAGTCGATCAGTGGTCGTACTTAAGATATTTTTTTGGGCATATTGATGTCAAGGATGTTTAGCCCCCTTGTTGGAGAATAATCTGATTTTTTTTTAAGCAAAAAAAGAAGAGGTGGAAAGAATTACAAAAGATTCAACCAGCTAAAGAAATAAAGAAGAAGAAGAAGAATTTCTAACACAAATTATTAATGTAAGTAGGGGATGACTACATGCGGCATACTCTTAAAGACCATTGACCGAATAGATGTTTGGCCTATCCCTAGTTGGACCTACATACCAAAATTCATCCTAATTAGTAACGTCTATTTGTTGGATTAGTCTTTTTCATGTTCTATTTTTAAATGTGGATTTCTAGCAGTACTTGGGGTACTCGGATTCTAAGGTTAGAAATAGCTAATCATGCTGATTTTTGTTACTTAGGTCTATCTAGGAATGGGCTAAACATCCATACGATCAGTAGCCTCTAATAGTGTGCCATGTAGCTTACACTGTGTCCGTCATCAACTTTGACGATGGACACCATCATCAATTTTTTTTTTATGGATAGAGTTCAAGTGTTACATAGAGGTTCAATAAATACACTAACCTATGAAATATGACATCCTCGTTGGCCACGTGTAAATATTTGATTTCTATGCATTGCTCTATATTTTTTGTGTCTATACTAAATATAAAAATCATTTAATGCACCTTCTCTGTTATACAAGATGGTGTCAACGGATTGCGTCCGTTCGATCACGAAATGCTCTTAACAGCAATGGCTCAATCAGAAAAAACAGTGCTAGATATGGTGGTATTATTTGCAAAGACGATGGAATTTCTATTTTGCTTTCACTTCCCATTGTGCTGAATTTCCTATTTCCTTTCGAAAGACTGGAAAGGAAGAGCCTTAGCAAATAAAATTCTCAAATTGCTTGCAGGTTTGAAGGAGTAGGAAGTTTTGCATACATGGAGAAGCAAACTAACCCTTGAATTTTTTATCTTTTTTTTTTGTTTTAATGGTGGAGAAATTGCTGTTCATTCATCTGATTTTCCTTCTTTGTTAGTAAATTTGTAGATGATGATATGAATGGTCATAAGGAACGAAATTTTCTTTCATTAAGTCCAGTTAAGGGTCCGCCTAATCCCACCCTTACCATAAAAAATAACAATTCGGCTATGCATGGTTTCCTTGAATAAGTTTTCAGAAATGTTTTTTCGGATATAAGGCTATGTATGGTTGTCCTACATAAGTTTTATAGAAATGATTTTTGCATATAAATGTCATAAAACTTTTTCTATATAAACGCTTCCCAACCTACAAATCCTTTTTTTGTAAAATTTTTTGTTGATCACCATACATCTGCGTGACCTACAAATCCTTTTTCTGCAAAACTTTTTGTTGATCACCATACAGAGCTTACGCCCTGCCCGGTTCAATGCAAATCGGATGCAATGCACTCACTTGTCACAGTTTTGGGATTACGCGTTATTGGTTGGGGCGTGCAAGTGGTTGCCAAGCCCTTGCAAACTCTTTAAGAAATTGGATGCAAGCATGTGCAGCCCAAAAACTGCGGTGAGCGACTGCAATGCAACTCACCGCATTTGCACCGGAGTGCAAAATGCATCCCAGTGCAGCGAACTAAGCAAGGCCTAAATGTCATCACACTTTTCTGTAAAACTTTTTGTTGATCACCATACAGAGCCTTACAATAAATGATGTAACTATTTAAGAAATTAGTGATATCAAAGATTAAAATTCTTGATAAATATTGTTTGAATTTATACCAGTTTAATTTTGTGGCCTTCTTTTATTAATTTTTAAGTCTATATTCGCAGAAAGTAAGTGTCCAGTGACTCGATTAGAATAGAATTATCATTGCAATTAAAGATCAATACCTCTGTAATTCCATTCCTTGTGGCGGATTCCCTATCCAGTCGGTCCGGTCACCAGAGTTGAGGAATTCGAAGCCTCAATAGTTCAAGAACTACAGGTAGATTACTCTACCAATATCGTTGTTTCTGCTTTTCAATAGGAAAGTCTTCATAGGAAAGGAAAGGAAAGCTCCTTGCATGAAATCATTTTGAGTATTAAGGCTTTCCAATTTAGCTGAGCAGCATCTTCTCAGAGATGAGGCATTTTCTTCAGTGCTATGGTTTTTAGATTTGATACTTCTTATTCTGTATTTCTCTCTTTCTGTGTCGTGTACGTACTTTGAGATTTTCTCGATCTCTCTCATTCAATATATGCTTGATTTATCAAAAAAAAAAAAAATTCTGAATCTTTTTTTAATTGTTACGTGGCATACGCCCTTCGTTAATGCTAAATTTGCGCATATTAATATAGTAAACCTTAAAAATATAGAACAATTTAATACTAAATCTAGAGCACTAATGCGATGATACTCGCATTGAATCCTATTTTATTCAGTTTACATGTAAGTTTTCTTTCTCATTTTTTTTTAATGATTTAATGCAGAGTTTGAAAGTAAAATTATGCCTGGATTCACCTAGATCTTTTTTTAAGTCAGTTTTGGAAAAAAAATATCTTTTCAGTAAATTGTTTGATTCTATATTTGTTCCTTGTTTGGACTATATAGTTGTGTTACAAGAATATATATGTTTAGAGGATGCTTGGGAGCATGAATGACAGAACTCACTGCCGGTGACTGCATTTGCTTATCTTTTTTATTTTTGGAAATATACGCTGCTCAACTGAACTCGTTCTTGTTTTACACCAACAACAGAAACCAAATTCACTCTACGAATGACCGGAGTAAATGCAAATGGTAAGGACTTCACCCATCTTTCTTTTGTTTTCTGATTTTTGATATATAATTGATTTTACTAGTGCCTGTTTGGAATTTGGATTGTAATTTTTGTACCAGAAAAAAAGATGTTTCTACATGAATAAACTTTCATAAAATCTTGAATTTTATGAAAAAGAATAATTTTCTTCAAGAAGAAAATGATTATGATCCATCAGCATAAGACTAAGTTGGGCAGTTTCTTCAACTACGAGAAAGAGAATTGTATGAATTCTCTTACGCCATTCGGAAGGATCTCACCTTATAATTATCCATGACTGTATGTCTATAGCATGTCCACTTGTTGAAATGTGGAGGGAAGTGGGGTAAATGGCCGATAGGAACATGTGATCCACCAGTCACATCTAAGTAAGCAGCATACCTTCCTGCAGCCGCTCAGTCGTTTCTGTTAATGGAGCAGTTAATTAAGCACTTGAAGTTGACCGATAGTGATGCTGCAGTTTCACCATGATGAGATCATAGGTGATACTTTGAATTTCATGGGCTCACGCCTCCGATTTGTTTGAGTATCCCACCGCAACCATGATGTCACATGTTCGGGAGCTTCCCACCAAAATAAATAAAAAATACTTGGGCAGTCATTCAGCCTCACCAGCCTGATGGCTTTTCAGTCTGGGCCGGAGAACGACTGTCAAACTTAAGAGATGTTGTGAAGACCCAAGCCACCCTGTTTGACACAATCCAACAGTGGTAACAGTACATAGTAGTGGTGTCAGGTACCACACACTGCATGCAGTGCTCTGACCCAGCAATCCAGACCATTCATCTTGGTAGCTTGAGAAGATAAGTGATCACTACTTTCCAAGCAGGAGCCGAAATAGTAATGGCAACGACACTGCCCCGGTGTGGCAACAGCCGTCCACCGAACAACAGCATACCCAAAAAGCCTGCATTATCTCAAGAGTAAACACAAAAATAGTTGCCACAATCTAAAAAGAACAAAATTAGAGAAAGTAATAATACCCATGCTAACGAAGAATACCATCCCCAAAACTAAACACAATCTACACTGGTAGTACAAATAGAGTCTTACCTTCCCTATAGGGCAGTCGTTGCAGAGGTCCCTCTGACCCTCCCCCATCACACAACACGTACTCCTTTACTTGCTCAAACCTGGTTAAATTTTTAATATGGGTTGGAACAAGTTAAGGGGTAGGTGTCATACAAAGGAGAGGGTTGGAGGAAACACTTTGCTCTGACCCTCCATAGGGTAGGTTTCTCCTTTTTTTTGCACACAAACCAAATCTTAGTTTCTCCCCACAACTGCCGCAATTGCTACATCAACACCGTCGTCACAAGCATATATAACAAATACCAACAATACCGAGAAAGACACTGGAGAGACGTTTGGTTCAACCAAACTTGCTAAAGCAACAGGCACAAACCTTGGATCCCCAAATGGCCCTTCCACTACTATCATACTATTACCGAACCTCCTCCAATAGCAGATATGCACACTTCATATGGAAATAAGTTAGAACCGACACACATCGTTGCCAGTGCCTCGATGGCGATCGGGGCATAGGCTGGCACAGCAACTGTCGCATGTGATTGGCTGGCACAGGAGAGAAATTAACACACAAGCTCTCAGGAGGCCCACTTAGATGAGGGATTCATGGTTACCCCCTTGTCTTTGCCCTCTTCATACCAAGGCTGTTGTGGAAGGGGGACACAGAGCCGGACATGTGTGAACCTTCCTCGCGGAGAGTACCATTGAGTATTGCTAGCTCCCGGAGCTGGTGCTTCTTTAAGAAATCCTGAGATTCATCCTGGATCGAGAGAAAAAAATAGTGAGTGTGACAGTAGGGCTGTAGAAATGAAATCATTGCACAAGAAAAATAAATTAAAATTTAGTAGGGGAAGGGAGGCAAAAAGTTACCACAGGCTTGAGCAAATCTTCAACGATCTCACGCGCTTGCATCAGACGAGCGTCAATTATTTCAACTGGCAATTCTGCCTCCACGAGTATGTGCAGGGGCTCATTCAAATGCTCGTACCCTGGTTTTCCTCTCATCATTTCTTCCTATCAAAGAAAACAGTAGTAACTAATAAAAACATGAACAATATAACATTCATGATAAAAATAGATAAACATGGTCTCGTGGTTATTTTAACCTCAGACAGGAATGTAGCGTGATATGGTTGGGAAACTCGCTAAATGTAGCACAAAAGATATCCTTATGCAAAAAACAGTAACATATACAAATATATGGAGATGGCGTGTTCACAATGTGGAACATTATGAAATAAAAAAAAATTCACTTACCCACCCATATTGTACGGGGTCGTGTAGCCCAAAAATCATCATTGTTGAACTTTTTGTCTGAAAGCACACACACGTACCCATATGTATATATTTGTTTGGAAAAGGACGTCCACAGTTCATAAGCCCAATAAGAATGAGGGAATTGATAGAAACAAGATTATGTTAAGATATAGACACCTCTTAGTAAACAGATCCACAGATATGGAATGGAACTAAAGATATGCCTAAAATGGCAATCCATGAAAAATATGGAAACGCGATTATGGAGGGTGGGAATGTAGGAATTATCGTCAAGGTATACATTGGGTCTTTGGAGGTCTACTTGCATGGTAAGAAATGGCTTAGCCAAGGCAGGTATTGGAGATAGTGTTTTGTTTGGTAGTAGAGTTAGCTGGAAAGGAAATAAATGATAGCATCTTGAATGATGTGACTGCTTATGAAAAACCTATTGTAGACAAATCAGAAACCAAAGATCGAATTGCTTATGAGATATTCAGGCTTAAGATTTAATTAGTAATTGGAGAAAATTCTGGATAGGTTAGAAGGTGACTCAATATCACAGTTTTTTTTATTTTTTATTTGTGTGTGTGTGTGTGTGTGTGTGGTATTCAATACAATCAGAGAAGTGTCAGAAGGTTCCAGGTACCAAGGGACTTGCTTCCATTATGACTAATTATAAATTGTCATGAGTCTTTGACATTTCTTGCATATGGCCACTGAGAATGTATTTATGTAATTACGCATGCAAGCCAAAGACACGTGATAAGATGAAGCACTTTTTCAGGAGACGTGGAAATAGTGTGAGGTGGCAGGATAATAAATGCTATTTCCAAACATACAGGCCAAAGACTAGTCTTTTAGCTTCCTTATTTAAACTTGTCTAACATGTATAGATGTGTCTGTCCATTTGCATGCATGTATGAGCAACAGTTATAAAAGTAACATTATTGTTACCCGAGTAGGATCCTTGATGCTGCCACGCCCTCTGATCAGGACACGACACTCGGTATTTGCCTCCACCCGTTTAAGAGAGTTACCTCTAGGACCAAGGAGGCGCCCCACAAAGTTGTACTGCAACAGTATGTAAACAGTTAAATGTCAACTACACGTGTAATTATCAGAAAGGAGCAAGAAGTCTGTTACATACAGTAGGGTATTGGTCTACAGGAATATCCACCCTGATTGTTTTCTTGACAATAAGACCTGACGAGCTACCTTGTGATCCAAGCCAGCTTTGTGCTGATGAAGGATGTAATAATCCTAATTGCTGCAGAATACAACTCCATATGTTGTTAAATGTAATGAAACACATTAGGCTTTACGGTGGTTGAGGAACTGCTTCAGAAGGCATATATAAAAGACCACAACATTTCATTTAACAGAGAAACCTTTGAGGTTTGCATGCAAAAAAAAAAAAACAAGTACCAAACGTTGGGCAGCAGAAAGAAACATGTAATCCGTATGCGAAAAAGTTGACAAAAAACAAACAAAAGAAAGATATATCCATCAGATAGAAAATCTAACACGACCAAAAAATCATGCTGATGTTCTAGCAAGATCCTGGAAGGTCCTTAAGCTCTATAATTCTATATTTCCCATACTAAAAATGCATCATGCAAGTTTTCAAGAGTTTGGCTCATCAATCATGTGGAATTTTGCATCCTGCACAAACTTCTGATCAGATATTTCAGGAAAATAACATAACAAATGATTTCAAACCTGAAACCCCATAGTTTAGTCATTTCCACAAAAAGGGAGGAATTACTAAAACACGAAAAAAGAAAAAACAGACCATATAAAAACTATTTGGTTGGTGCAAAATCCAAAGGCTTATGGCCATGTCTACAGACACAGGAAGGGGTCCTCAATGTCTCAGCACCACTGAATGTTGAACTAATGCTCGCATTATAGATGCTTCTGCTTTTGGGGCTTTCCTTTTAGCATGCATCATGACTTTGCACGAGAAGAAAGGTTTTGAGGATAAACTAGGTAACCTATTTTGTCCTGACATAAAGAAGAAACGGACATCGCCAGTTTTCTGATTATTACAAATCTAGATTGTAAACAAAACATTCTAGTTATTCCTTGATGAATGTTAGTCGCAGACCGCCAGCCATAGCAAAAGTGGAATTCAAAATATCAGCACTCAAATAAGGCAATTCAAGTTAGCACTAGATGTAAGAAATTAAGTCAGCAATGCTTCTGAAGAGAAGTAATAATTAGACGGAAAAGAAGTTATGTTAATGGTTAGTATCCGTACTTCTGATTGAAATGCTGACGCCCATCCATTCATATCGGCTCCTCTATTTGAAAATAATCCTCCAGATGTCAAGGAGCTAGCATGTTCAAGCCCACTTTGATCTAAAAGTGATGCATTCCCCAACAGTGTGGTTACACGCAATATTTCTGCTCCAAAATGTCAATTTCAAGAATAAGATGTACACCAGTTAGCATTTGTTAAGAAATTAGTCAGCATTCACCACAAAATGGAAAGACAATATGGGTCAATTAAATGGGTTAATTCAAAATTAGCACTCTCCCCATGTAATAAAATTATTCTTTTAGACAACGTAACCTAGAGGGGAAGAAAAAACATGTAGTTTAGTTCTGTATGATGTTAGTAGGACAAACATTACGAAGAAATTGAACCTAAACTAAATATAGAAACATATATCATTGGAAAGGCTTAATTATGGCAAAAAGTTAATGTGCCCAATGCTGGGTATCTAATTCAAAACACATTAAGTGTTGATAATAGATATAGATCCACAAAATGAGATCTTGCCAAAAGTAGTTAATATATCACATAAATTACCTACTACGTTAAAAGTACACTATTAATATGGGAATAGGGCAACCAAAGATTACATATCTGCTGTTATAAGAAAATAAAAACTACTGCATTTAAGACAGTGATCCACTTAATGGAGTACTTATTACATTAAACCGTATTAAATGCATTATTTAACAATTTAGATTTCTTATCTCCTTGGTATTTATTTGTGCATATATTTTCAAATTCTTAAATTTTGTATGGACAGTCAGAGAATTTTGATTTTTCTGGCTTTCCAAAATGCCAACTTGATTGGGAACTCAACAAAAACTGAAGGAAATGACTCAAGTAGAAACTTGAATTATTTATCAACAAAATAGGTATTATTCTTGGTGCTTAATCAAGCTTTTTCAAAAGATGGGCAATTCCAGACAAGTGCCAATCCATGAGTTCATGGATGTGTCAGAAACAAATAATGCATCCATGTCCATGTATGCACATAATAATGCATCAATCTGGGTATCACACTAATACTGTCCCCTAATGAGTTATTATTTTCAGAGAAATTATCAACATAAAACACCCAAAATTTGGGATAAACTGAAATATCAGCAAGTTGACTACCCTGAAGAAGAACAGGATGTTAGAGTCGCCATCATGGCATGTTAGGTTCAATGTTATTTGTACCGCAGCATTATAAATTTTCTTGCTTCAAGCAATACTACCTGTCATGAAATAGAAAGGTAGAACAAAACCTGCATCCTCAATTTAAAATCCCAGGTCCTTGAGAATCTATGTAATAAGGACAGTCTATTTTCACGTGTCAGACACACGCCAGCACTCTTTTGACAAACAAAACTTAATTTATTTAAATATTTTTCCAGCTATTATTTATATTGTTTACATGATTTCAACAAATATCGGTTTATCTAAATGCATTCTCTATATACTGTATGCTCAACATAAGCTAATGTATGTTTAAAAAAATATCTCTAACTGTGTCAAATGATATGTACAGCCATGTAGGCGCATCTGGTTTTTGGGGTCAATGTGTCTAAGACTTGGTACAGTGTCAGACACCGACACACATGTCAGTGTCCATCTCACAAGTTGATAATGAATTGGTATCCAACACTGAAGCCATTGTTTCCAGTTTAACCAGTTATCCTTAAATGCTATCAATTTATGGTAGAATCCATTAACATCTTGGCATCTCAGGTATGTACAATGACCTCCTTTAGTTCTGGTAGTTCTATACTCCATGTGAGATTTTCCCAGTCCTACAAAGCTGTGAACATGGGTTTAGCAGATCATCAAAAGCAAATTCAAAACTAGACGAGCACCGGTGGAACTTTTACACCATTGCTGCCATTTTCTAATCTCCCCAAGTTATCCTTAAATGCTATCAATTTATGGTAGAATCTATCAACATCTTGGCATCTCAGGTATGTACAATGACCTCCTTTAGTTCTGGTAGTTCTATACTCCATGTGAGATTTTCCCAGTCCTACAAAGCTGTGAACATGGGTTTAGCAGATCATCAAAAGCAAATTCAAAAACTAGACCAGCACCAGTGGAACTTTTACACCATTGCTGCCATTTTCTAATCTCCCCAAGTTATCCTTAAATGCTATCAATTTATGGTAGAATCCATCAACATCTTGGCATCTCAGGTATGTAAAATGACCTCATTTATTTCTGGTAGTTCTATACTCCATGTGAGATTTTCCCAGTCCTACAAAGCTGTGAACATGGGTTTAGCAGATCATCAAAAGCAAATTCAAGAACTAGACCAGCACCAGTGGAACTTTGACACCATTGCTGCCATTTTCTAATCTCCCCAATAGATTTACTGCAGTCTCTTAGATGCAACGAAAATACTACTTCTCCACCCTCACAAACCTAATGGGCATGCTCGGCGATAGAGTTAAAATTGTGCAGTGAAATTTTAGCCAAGTGCAATGTTTTCTTATTCGAGTTGGATTTGATTTTCGGGGTGTGGATTACGTTTGAATTAAGTCCACCTCTAATAGAAGCTTCAGACTCTTTCTTAAATAATAGGCCACGCTAATTTAATGCAGGGGTAAAAAACTTAGTTTTGTTTTGTGGGGCCTGACATTTCAACATACATCATTAACTCTAATACCAAAACTGACTTTTCAACAAGTAGGTCATTAACTCTGTTCTCTCTATCTACATCTGCAAATTCTTCATACAAAATAGCACCAGCTAACAAGTATGCATCAGAGACAACAAAGTAAGCTCCAAGCTCAAAAAAATATATAGCTGCTAAAATTTCAGTTAACCAGATGTATGGTGCAAGAGCATTCATAACACCTCCATCTGCAATATTGAGTACGCTATAGAGGACTTCATTGATCATCATACAAAAAAATCCACACTAATTTATTCTAATTGAATACAAATTGACTCCCTAACACACACTCAAAGCATAAAAAAATCCATCCATACCACCATTTACCAACAAAAATACATCCTCCTCCTTCACAATATCTAATTTACATCCAACTATGGCAAGTTTTTTTTATTATAAAACATTAATAGCAAAAAGCAACAAATTCCAACAATATCTGAATAATCTGCTTCAAGGAAACCTAACAAATGAAACACCTTCTCATCTTTCAGCCATGCAAAGGTTGCACCCCATATTTGAAGTTAATAAAAAAACCATCACACTATAACACTATATTTGATTACAAGTGGAAATTGTAACCGCTTCCAGACAGCCTGAGTAAGATTTATTCTACAGCCAGAAACAAATAAGGAAAAATAAAAGTACTATCCAGTAAAGGTATTCTCTCCCATCAGCAAACAAGGGATTTCAGAAGAAAAACATTGAAATTTCTACAAGTAGAAAGTGAAAAACAGTGATCTTTCTCACACTGTTTTGAAATGCATGCAACCGAATTGTGATTTTGAAACTCACCCTGGTTCAACAACCGATAGCTGTGTGGGAGCACCGGCATAAACGGGCTGATCTTGTGACGCTCAGCTAATAACTCAGAGAGATACCTGCCAAAATAGACAGTTAAATCCATCAGATATACTTGATTACGCAGATACCGGTAACTAACAGAAATTTGTGCATACAACCTATACACTAGGAATATTTCCGGTTTACATGCAAAGAAACATAATGTCTAATCATAAACCGCTTCGAGATATACAAACTATAATTAATGCCATGAAATAAAAGTATAATCTAAACACTACAGACCCATTCAAACGCTAACAAAGAGGAGGAGATATCAGACTATAGACTTAATTAATTCTTGAATGGATGGTTGCTACAACCATAAAAAACAACAATAAGAAAACGCGGAAAATGTGTTAGAACTACAATATAATTTTAGAAATATCTGTCACTTAATTTTTCTGCAGCTTTATTCCAAACGATGCTCATAATTGCCGAGAATAAATAATCGAAAATGCATGAAAAATAAAAAATTGATGCATGTACCAGAAAGAAAACCTAAGATCGCAAGCACCAGTCGCATCAGAACACAAAAAAAGCATAGAATCAATTTTCAGTATTAACTAATACACATCATTTTATAACTAAAGTATATCAAAAGATCCCAATCATATCAAGTACATCAAAAAGCCTAATTTCTGCAGATATCACCGTAATCTGTATGATCTAATATAAAATCCTCAAACAGGAACATTCACAGATCACATCTAATCAGATTGAATACAAAAAATAAAAATAAAAAACAGATCACCTAATTTCCAGGATAAAGAGAAACGAAAATCTTAAAAACCACAAATGGAGAACAAATCAAGTCGACTTAAACACGAATAGGAGGTAAGAGAAGTGAAAACTATAGTAGTCTCCTGATTTCTAGAAGAGCTAGGGTTTGCGAAGCTTACTTCTCTTGCTCAACAATAGCGTTAGTTGCAGAGCGAATGCCGGAGATGTGAGGAGAATGAGGGGCGGTGGACGGAGATGGCGAGTAGGCCATATATCTTCCGGAAGACATGTTTTCAAGCAAGATTGGCTGAGATCCCGGTCAGATTCCTAAGAAATGACCCGGGATCCAGGTGAGGTTCCAAAGAGACGCTCGGTGATAGACTGAGTCGAAAGAGAGGGTGGTATTTATAAAGAGAAGAATTTGCTTTACCTACTGTCTAGAAGACAACTTTTTTCTATACAATTTCTTTTCTTGTTTTTCTTTTTCTTTTTCTTTTTCTTTTTTAATTAAATTTTAAATTACTATTTTTTATTATCAAATTTTTAATTTAAATTACAATTGCCTTCGTGTCATAAAGACTCAGTGCAATTTAGATACATGCAATAATATTTTTTTTATAGAAATATATTTATTAGTTCTTAATAAAAATTTACTAATTATTTATGTAACAAATTAGATATTCAAATTATTTTTAAAATTTATTTAATATATATTATAATTTAATTTTTTTTGCGAAAGGACAAGTTTACAAGTAGTTTGCAAAAAAATGTTTGTAGGCAAATATTTGATAATCAAATATTTGCAATGACAAATGTTTGTTGAAAAAATATTTGTATGATTGGGTGGGGGGAAAGCTGGGGGAAACTAAGAGGGATGGACGATTGCGTGCAAACATTTGTAGTATGTATTTAATTAAAGCTTGGCTTAGCGTTTTTATTTTTATTTTTTTTCCTGTATGAGAACAAAGCTTGGCTTAGTTGAAACCAAGGTTTAAAGGAGGCCGTTTTAACAGTTAAACGGACCGGGGCGTTACCGTTAAAACGGATTGAACCGGTCAGGGGCAAAAATGGAAAAAAAATAAAATTAAATGGATTTTAACGGTTTTAACAATTTTAACGGAAAAAAACGGAGAAAGTGGCGCTGAAATTCAAATTTTGAAATTTGAAAATAAAAAAAAACAGAATTTAACAGAAATTAAACGGATTTTAACGGAATTAAATGGTTTTAACGGCCGTTTTTTTCACAAATTTTTCAAAATTAAACGGCCGTTTAAACGATTTTAACAGCCGTTAAAACAAAAAAACGGCCATTTTTTTCGAAACCGATAAAACGTATTTAAACGGTTTTAACGTAAACGAGCTTGGGGTGTTACCGTTTAAACGGCCGTTTTTAAAACCATGGTTGAAACTGCATGATATTGGACTTTTTTGCCTTTTTATGGTAGCTTCAAATCACCTCTTTTGAAGATCTATTTTGCTAGCGCCATTGTAACTGAGGATGATGTTGTGCCTCTTCTCGATCAATTTTCTTAAATAAGTGTTTCAAAGATTCCATATCGAACCTGCAGAAGCACCAACAAGACAAGATCAACTCCAATCCTTTGATTCTTTTAATGAATCAAAGGTTGAGAAGAAAGAGGGAGAAAAGAAAAGAGAACCGCCATAGGACCTGGAACCAAAGTATATAATAGGCTCTGGTTTTTTTTTTTGGTAAGGCAGATATTAAATAAACAAAACCACATAAAAAACATCACCCTATTGAATTGGGTCGTTCCTGGTCTGGTTCTCAGTATTCTAGTCTTCAGATTGAACCGATTTCTTAGAAAATAAAACAAATCTTTGCAGGGTTTGTAACTAGAATTTTAATATTTGGTCTGCCTATGCTAAAGATGGCTACGACCACAAGTTTCTTGCATGGCATGTGTACAAAAGGAACATTATTTTTTATTTATTTTTATTTTCTTAGGAAGTTTCCACTTTTCGACACATGTAACCACCTCCTTCACTGTATAGGTGGCAATCTTTGAAAGTCCAGTTGGATCAAATTAGTCTGCTGGAGCTGGACCACAGGCACACTCATGTAATGAGTTAAAAAATTCCATGGTGTGACTGTAAAAAGGTTACTTTGAAGTCACCAATGAAATGGCAGCACATAATCACTTTTCATATTTTTTAACATTTAAAAATAACTGCTTTATGGGGGAAAACCAGTAACTTTTATAATTACATGTCCTCATTTTATTTGTCACCGTAAAAGCACCCTTATGCAGAGTCCCCCAACTGAACTTAACGTTTTTTGTGAAAAAGGGGTATTTTAGTTACACCCCCTAAAATTTGAAAGTAATTAGTAATACCCCATTATTTTTTTAAACTTTAAGAATACCCCCCTTTACTTAGAACTACAACATCATGCGCCAATATTGCAAGTGTGTGATATTTTAACTTAAGTCAGCTACAGTGTCAAAGGGGCTAATCCTAAAATTTAAAAGTACAAGGGGTATTACTAATTACTTTCAAATTTCATGGGGGTTTTACTAAAGGGTCGGGCTCCGTTGACAGCCCTAAAATGACAGGATTCTGTACAGGACACAAATATGTGCCACAGGCCCACTCTTGGAGGACTTTGACCGTATGGATGTTTGGCCAATCCCTAGGTGGAACCGAAAAGCAGCTTGATTAGTGATTTCTAGGTATTGGACCTTTGTATCTCAAATACTGCTAGAATTCCCACTGTTGAGATCAACCCATGAAAATAAGTCCAATCCAACGTCTAGAAATCACTAATCAGGCTTAATTTTGGTTTGTTGGTCCATCTAGGGATTGGCCAAACATCCATACGGTCAGAGTCCTCTAAGAATGGAACACGTGGCACATATTTGTGTCCTGTACAAAATCTTGTCATTTTACGGCTGTCAAGGGAGCCCGACCCCTTTAGTAAATTACCCTAAAAAGTGGTTGAGAGGTATCCTAAAATTTAAAAATATAAGGGGTATTACTAATTACTTTCAAATTTAAGGGGGGTTTTACTAAATTATCTAAAAAGGAGTAGTTGAGATGTCTAAAAGAGTAAGGGAGTGGAAGATTGAAGTTGCAAGCAATTCTAAGATGCAGAATTCTTTATCAAAAGTTTGACACAGAAATCCTTCACAAATGTCACGTGACATTCTTTTTGTACCCCCACTGGTCAATGAATGATTGGCTCATACGCCTTGGTGGACCTATACTCCAAAAATCAGATTGATCAGTGATTTCTAGCTGTTTGATTTGAGTACTTTTTCATCATCGGCTTCATGAACAGGCTACGGATGGGTTCCGAGTCCACAAAGAAAAAGTGCTTAATCGCATGGCTAGAAATCACCAACCAGACTATTTTTTTTAACCGAACAATCAAGTGCCCAAAAGAATTGCCACATGGCATATTGATGTGGCATATTGAGGGACTTCTGTATCAAAATTTGATAAAGAATTCTATATAATAGTTTTTTTTTTCCCGTAAAGTTGGCAAGTCACAATCGGCCATGGTGGGTTTGGCTGTGATTGAGAGGGAAGTACGAGGCTGGAATTTTCCAAAATAAATAAATATAGCTCAATTATTCGGTGCGCCTAAGAATCTTCATATATCGTGTGCGAACGGTTACTAACATCAATTAAAATAGTTGACTACAAAAAAAATTAGTTACTAAATTTTTGTTAAAGTTACTACCAAAGAATCTTGCATTTCAGATTTTTTGGTAAAAAAAGTTACTACGGTTATTCTTTGTCGTAAAAGTTATTATCACAGGAACTGTTGATCGACTATAAAAAAGAATCAATCGACATAAATGAACTGTCGATCAACCATTGGTCGACTTTTTTTTTATGTTCGATCCAACCCATATGGATGTTTGGCCAACCCAACGTGGACCTACAGACCAAAAATTAGTGTGATTAGTGATTTCAAATCAGCCTGATTAGTGATATCTGAGCATTGGATTGGAGTTGTTTTCATAGGTTGTTTTTTGAGCATTAATCAGGCTGATTTTTGGTATGTAGGTCCATGTAAGGATGGGTCAAACATCCATACATCCAGTGATCTCTAAAAAGTCTGACACGTGGCTCATACTGTGATCCGTCTGCAAAGTTCTACTCGTTGTTGAATGTTTGCTTTGCGGATGATTGAGGGAGAAAATGTCAAGTAGACGGATAGAAAGGAGGAAATTTTGCCTTACGCAATACTTCATGCAAATGGTCGTCATGCAAATCAGAAAAATAAAAAAAAAAACTATGATATAGAATTCTGTATACAAAATTTGATACATAAATCTCTCAAAATGCCACGTGGCATATTCTTTGGGGCCCACTCATACCTTGAATATCAGGTCTAGCTTTTGATGGACTTACACACCCAACATCAGCCTGGTTGGTGATTTATGGTCATGTGATTTGACCACTTTTGTATTATTGGCTTGGAACCCATTCATAGGCCTGTTCATGAAACCCATCGTGCAAAAGTGCTCAAATCCAACGGCTTGAAATCAACAATCAGACTGATTTTGGGTGAATAGGTCCACCAAAGTGTGGGCCAAACATTTATGTGGCACGAAAGAGTGTCCTACATGTCACTTTGAAGGATTTTTTATTAAACTTTTGATACAGCATCATAGAATGGCTCCGCAAATCAAGGGCTGTCCATGGATACATGGGCAAGTGGGCCCATAGTACGTTTGGGAATATTTTCATGTTAAATCATCTACAGGAGTAAAACTACTAAAACTTGGGCTGTCATCGGCGTCAATGACAGCCCACAATATGAACCACTTGGCATACTGTTAGAGGACTCTAACCGTATGGACGTTTGGCCAATCCCTAGCTGGACCTACAAACCAAAAATCAGCATGATTAGTGATTTCAAACTTTTGGATCTTTGTACCCCAAATAATGGTCAATAATGCTCAAATTCCCACGGTTAAAATCAACCCATGAAAATAACTCCAATTCAATGCCTAGAAATCACTAATCATGTAGATTTTTGGTCGTAGGTCCATCGAGGATGTCGAGACGCATCCCCTAAGAATGCATGTGGCTCATATCGTGGGCTGTCATTGGTCTCGATGACAGTCCTCTGTCATCAAAGTTTTACTGTGGATTGATGGGACAGCCCTTGATTTGTGTCTATCAAGTAAAATTTGCCCAAGAAAGACGGTAGAATGAGAGACGAAGGGGAGTTGGGTTTTGAATTTCAACAATTGGTATGAAGTGAATGATTGAATTCACACAAGACATGCTGGTCATGTATGTTATTAGTCAAAGAGTTGATTGATTTATGATTTGATATTTCTTTGTCGAGGTAATCAATCACATCTTAGCTTATAATTTTTTTTTAATGGTCGGGCTAATGGGACCATTTTTTTACTCTCTTGGGAGTCGTGTTCTCGGGCCGCGAACTCCAAGAATCCAACTGTAGTTGATAGCGCTGAGTTCGCGTTCACTTTTTTTGCAATTTTTGCCAGAGCTCAACCAACGTTGGGTTGGATTTGTGAAATTCACAGCTGAGCACACGACCCCGAGAGGGTCAGAAAAAGGGGATCCTCGGAACCTGAGTCTTTAATAAATCACTATTTATGGGTTGCTACAAATTTATAGAGGAAGCCATTGGATGGACTTTGAACCATGATTCTATAAGGGCCTCTTTGAATGCTCATGTTTTCATGACCTAACCCACTTTCAGAGATGGAAGAACCAGTTCAATGTTGCAACTTCTTTTCAAAAAATCACTCATCTTTTAAAGGACAAAATCTCAAAAAGTGGGCCTAGAAACAAAGTTACCAAACATAAACCAAAACAATTGGACCTGGACTGACTTTCGTTGGCCTCATTTTTCGGGTTTCCGAGCAGGCTGGCCATAAGTTTTGTATTTATATGCATAGGTCAATTGTGGACCTTAGTATTTCATTTAAATTGCGTGTATGTCAACGGTGCGTGCATAACTAAATTGTGAGAATACCAAATAAGAAAACCCTAAAGCGAAAGCTACCAAACTCAATGTGATTACGTATGTTTAAAATTGACATTCACGAATCAGAAAAAAAAATAAAAAAAAAAAAATTCAATCACACAGACACAACAAATTTACATGGATCAGCAGTGTGTTTACATCCACTGGTGAGAAGAGCTTTTTTAGTATAACAGTTTCCTCTCTCTCTCTCTCTCAATGTACAAGTACAAACCCCAACACTTATTTAGAGAATATATATAAACCTCCGGCACAAAGAAATACCCAAAGTACTCCTAATACAAGTTATACCCAAACACATACTCTACAGATGCCGACCAATTTTGAGTCGAGGGCTCGGCCCCGAATCCCCAAATAGGGTCATGCTTCCCCCTGCAACCCTCAACCAACTCAGCAGGGTAACTATGGCTTGATTAACAGTATAATCCCTACAAGCAATACTTCATGTAGACTACAAGACACCTAACCCAACAACGTGGCATCCCTTACAAGTGAATAGGTTTAATCAATTTGATTATTAACATCTAATTTCTCTCTTTGCGATTAAAATAGACTGCCCGTGAAAGTAAAGAAAATAAAAGAAAAAAAAAAGAGTTACGTTTAAACTATTACGTAAATTAAAGTGATTGGATAGCCATAAGATCCGGTTCTAGCTCTAACGTTGGTTCTGAATCTAGCTAAATTCAACTCTTGAATTTCATCCTTCTCAAATTAATATTCTTCGCCTGACTTAAATTTTGTTTTTAATTTTCTAAAATCAAATTTATAGTTTTGAAAACTCCATTATCTTTTTTGACAAGCACCAGATGTTTCAAGAAAAAATAAAGAAAGTTAGGCTCCGTATGGCGATCAACAAAAAGTTTAACAGAAAAATAATTTATATATTTGAAATGTTGATAAAAAAAAGTTAGAAAAATGAATTGTATGTTAGAAAGTGCTGATACAGAAGAAGTTTTTTGACATTTATATGCAAAAATCATTTCTAGAAAACTTACTCAGGGCAACCATACAGAGCCTTAGAACATATTACTTGATTTTTTTTTTTTGAAAGAAAACATACATTTAAGAATTATGGTCATTTGATTAAATTAAATTTACCGTCACGAGTATCCAAGAGAGACGAAAAATCGCATAGAACGCTCGATCAACATCACATTACTGCATAACTATTTCCCACCCTTGCAACCTGCTCAATTTGTCGCGTGCACAACATAAGCAGTACCATTTTAAGCGACACGTGGACCGCAATTTCCTTTTATTGGCGTGTTTAATATTATTAATAGGATCTCTAATTGTTGCTTAAGTTAGTGATGTCTTCTCAATCATGGATTAGAGGAAGATTACATATCGGAAATGTGACAAAGGCCAAGAAATATGGAATATAGGAGACTGAGTCACCATATCCTCTTTGTCATTTTCTTCTTTGTCAACTTTCTATGCCTTGTTGCCATTTTCTTCTACGGAGAAGCCTCCTAAGTTAGGTTTTCTCACCTACGACAGCTGACGTGGCAGTCCAAAATTGGTCCACGTGTTCGGGAAATTTTGTTGCATTTAGGTCTCCTTGCGAGGTTGTGAGGCGCTTGAAACTGCACCACGTGGTTCACTCTTTCGTGCCCACTGACCTATGAATGCTTGGTCCACACCTCTGGCATGAATCACACGTCATTAGTATTGTACTTGCAATATTATGGTCCTTTCATAGGTGAATTAGCAGGCGCATGATTCATGTCATGTTTTAACGTCAGTCAAATGATGGTTAAACCATGGTTTTAAAAACGGCGTTTAAACGGTAACCCCCCAAGCTCGTTCCGTTAAAACCGTTTAAACATGTTTTAACTGTTTTGAAAAAAAATGGCCTTTTTTTTTTCCTTTTTTTTTTAACGGCCGTTAAAATCGTTTAAACAGCCGTTTAATTCTGAAAAATTATGTGAAAAAAACGGCCGTTAAATCCGTTTAATTCCGTTAAAATCTGTTTAATTTCCGTTAAAATCTATTTTTTTTTTAATTTCAAAATTTGAATTTCTGCGCCATTTTTTCAGTTAAAATCCGTTAAAACCATTAAAAACCGTTTAATTCCGTTTAATTCCATTTTTGATCTCTGGCCGTTTCAATCCGTTTTAACGGCCGTTTAAACGGTAACACCCCCAGTCCGTTTAGCCGTTAAAACGGCCTCCTTTAAACCTTGGGTTAAACCATGGTTTTAAAAACGGCCGTTTAAACAGTAACGCCCAAAGCCCATTTTCTTTAAAACCGTTTAAACACGTTTTATCGTTTTTAAATAAAACGGCCATTTTTTTGTTTTAACGGCCGTTAAAATCGTTTAAATGGCCGTTTAATTCTGAAAAATTTTGTGAAAAAAATGGCCATTAAATCTGTTTAATTCCATTAAAATCTATTTTTTTTTTTTTAAATTTCAAATTTTGAATTTCAGCACTATTTTTGCCGTTTTTTTTCCGTTAAAATCATTAAAATCCGTTTAATTCCGTTAAATTCCATTTTTTTTCTTTCTTTTTTTTTTTCATTTTTGCCCCTGGCCGTTTAAACGGTAACGCCCCCAGTCCGTTTAACCATTAAAAGGGCCTCCTTTAAACCTTGGGTTAAACTATGTCAAGGGGTAATCCTAAAGTTTGAAAGTATAAGGGGGTATTACTAATTACTTTCAAATTTCACGGGCGTGTTACTAAAGTATCTTTTTTTTGTAAGCAAGCATTCAT
Source organism: Euptelea pleiosperma (assembly GCA_035048495.1). Lineage (NCBI taxonomy): Eukaryota > Viridiplantae > Streptophyta > Magnoliopsida > Ranunculales > Eupteleaceae > Euptelea > Euptelea pleiosperma. Next base: position 8,844,911 of record CM068541.1, on the reverse strand, counting down.
TCAACCAGAGAGAAAAACATAACCAAAAGGACCTTGGTCCCTCTACGGTGATGCTCCTCATCCAAACAAATGACTTTGACGCCCAGGAGGGGGGAGATTCATGCATGTGAGAAACAACCTTCTTTAGCTTCTAGGCTGAAACTTGCCACATGGGGAGAGGGTGAGATGGTGAACCACATGACCCTACCACCAGCACAGATGGTAAGAAAACCCGACAATTGTCGATATATATTTCCTTGGGTTGTTATAGGGTCACCTGTCGTTCGACATTTAATGCGTCCAACATCAAAAAAGAGAAATTTTTTGAAGCGGCAGGGATTTTGAAGTGGTGATCATGTGCCCAATGATGGCATCAGCGGGCGTAAGATTAGGTATATGTGGCGCACGATCATTGGCGCATGATCACCACTTCAAAATTCACGCCACTTCAAAAAATTTCTTCAAAGGGGAGGGAAAACTGATTGGCATGGTCTCAAGGTTTTACAGGTAGACGTCGTTTTTCAGTCCAACATCATTGAACGCTACAATTATATAGCAAACCTAACCATTCTCATCCAACATTCAACTTCAAAATCATTCAATTCCGTGCCATTTTCGCCTTCCAAGTCGTGTTTGGTTTGAAAACTATTTTTATGTTCTTTTCATATTTGATATTTGACATTTTAAGCAATCGGGACTTGGACAAGGGATTCTGGATCTTCCCAACAGTCGTGGCATCTGATTTCCGAATTGAAAAAAATTTCCCTTTCCTCCCATTATTTTAAGAAAATGCTACCCCACGGATGACCAGACAAAAATATGTGCCCTTGAAGCCATTGACCATACCTCAATCTAGAGGGAACCACGTAAATCTCTGTGTTATGGTTTGCATCTTTGTTTGTTTATTGTTCTTCCTTCCCAACGGGTAAAATAGTTGTTGCCTTGTGACTGTGGATCTCTTGAATCCAATGGTCAATGGCCTCAATTGTACATTTTTGTTGAGGTAGCACGACTTTTCTTTTGATAACCGGACAAAAATGTGCGGTTGAGGCCATTAACCATTGGATTCAAGAGATCCACACAATTGTTGCCTCATGGATTGTGGATCTCTTAAATCCAATGGTTAATAGCATCAAAACCACATATTTTTGTCCGGTTATCCGTGAGATCATCCTCACAAAAATTCAAATCATTCTGATATTCATAGACTGGTTTAGAAGCTGAAGAATTATGGACCGTCAATTTTTACCGTGTAACTTGATAACCACATTTGATGGGGTTAGAAATTTCAGAATCAGCTGATTTTTTGTTGGGGTAATCCATATGGTGTGAGGAGATTTTTCCCACCAAAAATCAGTCATTGATTCATCTTTTATGTGGGTACGCCAAAATGGGGGTCCCCTGAGGCCCGACCTTCTAAAATAGCCATTCTTTCTGTTATTAACTGTCTATTTAGTTTAGCTCCTTACCAATCTATGGTATTTACTTGGGTATTTTAGTAACACCCACCCTGAAATTTGAAAGTAATTAGTAATAGCCCCTTATACTTTCAAACTGTAGGATATTACCCCCTTACCTAGTTTAACAGTAGTTGACTTAAGTTAAAACGGACTTCAGTCAGGTTAGTATTGTACTTGCAATATTATGGTCCTTTCATAGGTGCATTAACAAGCACATGATGCATGTTATGTTTCAACGTTAGTCAAATGATGGTTAAACAAGGTCAAGGGAGGCAATCCTAAAGTTTGAAAGTATAAAGGGGTATTTCTTATTAGTTTCAAATTTCAGGGGGTGTTATTAAAATACACTATTTATTTTCTATTTGAAGTAGTGATTGGGTCACCTATTAGAGATCCAGCTAGAGCCCGAGTTTGATGTCCCGGGGAACTTCTAACCTCCCAAAATTCCACATGGAGGAAACAAATTGGCAATAGGATTATTGTTCGAAATCTCGGGGTCAGAGGCTTGATTGGTGAGCTCCGACCCCCATCCGGATCGGTCCAACCCAGAACAGGATCAGTCCATCTTGTCCAAGACAAACCACTTTGTTAAACAGTGATCTCGGGGGTGAGACAGAGCCTAGTTCGGATCAGATTGGTAGGCTCCGATCCCAATCCGAATTGGAACACAAAGTAGGAAGAAGTAACTCCTCCACATATTTGCTATATTCATGGTGTCTCACTGTCCTACCTCATTGATTATTTTCTATTTATTGAAGAACGCAGGTCGCGGTCCCTTAATATTACCGTTATAACGGGTCATATCAGTCACATCTGAAGTCAAAAAAATAGTATGAATATTATTTTATTTAAATTATCTCAATAACATTAAAATAGCGACCGTTTTTCAGATTTGTGCATTATTTTGGAAAGAGTCCATCTATAGCTACACCCATTTCTTACATCCATTTCTTATACCTGGTGGTGGGGACCATATGGAGATCATGTTGGACAATCTGACCGCACAATGAGTTTTACATCCTATGGTTACTTTCCTCACAAAAAAGTCATGACATTAGAAATTCCTAATCTCGTGAAAATTTGACTTTAATTTGAAAAATCGAGACCATCGCCTATTAAACTATTATTTTGAGTTAATTTTTTACATGGTTAGCAATGTCGAAATGAGCTGATTTTTCGTCATGATGATCATCATGGCACAAGAAAAACTCAATGTATGGTTGGATTGTCCAACATGATCTCCATGTCAGCCCCACCATCAGGTGTGAGAACTGGATATACGAAATGGGTGTAGCTCTAGACTGACTCTTTTGGAAAATACATAACAAGGCCTTACCGTTTTACCAACCGGTTTTTATTTTTTTCGTTATAATGACTGTTTTTTTAGTTTACCTTCTTATGTTGGAAACTAATATCAAAAGTTTAATGTAGATACTGACGCCAAAGAGCGAATTCCCCAAAAAATTGGATGCTGACTGTATGGATGTTTGGCCAGTCCCTCAGTAGACCTATAAACCAAAAATCAGCCTGATTAGTGAGTTACAACCTTTGGATCTTTGCACCCAAATAATGCTCGAATTCTTACCATTAAAATCAACCCATGAAAATAACTTCAATTGAATCATTTAGAAATCACTAATCAGGCTGATTTTTGGTTTAGAGGTCCACGGAGGGACTGGCCAAACATCCATACGGTCAGCGTCCACTAAGAGTGTCACGTTGCCTGTGATTTTCATTGTGCCAAGAGCACTGTCAGAAGGCTGTGAGAGAAGTTTTACTCGGAAAGCTCTACAATAGAGGTGCTTTTGTACACATAGCACTTTGGGGGAACCGTGGCTGGACCAATCCTTGATTGGCTCAGCCAAACCAGAGACTAATTGATAAGTAATATTCCATTGGCTCAGGCTCCGAGGACCTCTTTTCGACCTCTCTTGGGTGTCGGGCTCTCGGCCGTCGATTCCAAGAAACCAACAGTGGTTGATAGCGCAGAGTTGGCATTCACTTTTTTCATTAAGTGAATGCCAGCTCAGCACTACAACCACCGTTGGATTCTCGGAATCCACAGCCGAGAGCTGGACTCCTGAGAGGGGGTCAGAAAAATGAGCAAAAAGGGGGGGGCTCTGAGCCAATGGAATATTACTTATCAATTAGTCCTTCGTGGGTCAGGGACTCCTTTGTACCAAATAATGGTAAATAATGCTCAAATTCCAACTGTTAAAATCAACCCATGAAAATGACTTCAACCAACGCTTAGAAATCACTGTTGTGGGTGATTTTGGATCTATAGGTCCACCTCGGGATTGGCCAAACATCTATACGGTCAGTTTTCTCTAAGAAATTGCCACGTGGTTTATATTGCGGTGGGCCCAAGAAAATGGAACCTATGAATAAAACTTCTATCGCAGTGTTCTGACAGATGCTTCTGTCATAATGAAAATCACAGGCATGTTGCACACTCTTGGTGTACGCTGACTGTATGGATGTTTGGCCAGTTCCTTAGTGGACCTCTAAACCAAATACCAGCCTGATTAGTGATTTACAACCTTTGGATCTTTGCACCCAAATAACGTTCAATAATGCTCGAATTCTTACCGTTAAAACCAACCCATGAAAATAACTTCAATCGAATCGTTTAGAAATCATTAATAAGGCTGATTTTTGGTTTAGAGGTCCACTCAGGGACTGACCAAACATCCATACGGTCAGATTCCACTAAGAGTGTACCACGTGTCCTGTGATTTTCATTGTGACAAGCATCTGTCGGAGCGCTGTGATTGAAGTTTTTCCCATTACGTACCCACGAGACTAAAATACCCATTAGCGTCCACTGCATCCAAAGTCGTCCACATCTAAAAAATTTCTTATTTTTAACGAGGGGGCCCTGACCAATTCGTCCGATTCCGGAACGCGAAAAGCTTCAACTTTCGTAATTTAAAAGGGTATTTTAGTCTTTTCGTTTTGGTCGGCAATAAAGGTATTTTAGTCAATAAAAAAATTTCCCTCAAAATTCAAATATAAAAAATAAAATAAAAAAACGAAATTCAAACTAGCCGTTAGCATTTGGTGGAGAGCACACGCTCTCTCTCTCAGCTCAAGAAATCTGAAAAACGAAAGGAAAAAAAAATAGTTACTACCCAATCTCTTAGTTCTTTCTTCAGTCAGGATTACTGAAATCGCTCGATTCAATCACCCCGCCTCTCTTTCTCTTTCTCTCTCTGCAAAACCCTAGAAATGTTCACAGAAGGCTTGGACGAAAGCGCCATTAAATGGATCAAACAGGTACTAAAACCATAAAATTTGAAGGTTTGAATCTACTTCGGTGTTCTTGATTATATTCAAAATCGTTTTCTTTGATGAGACTTTCAGATTTGTTAAGTTCGTATTGATTTTTTCTTTGGGGATGATTTTAATCTGTTGTATTAACACTTGATACAAATTTCTTAGCGTTCATAAAGAATAAAAGCAAATCTCAGAACCCTAATTTCCCACTTTTGTAGCATTCGGAGGTTGTGCTTTGTTTGCTACTTTCGAGTTCTTTTGATTTTCTTTGATGGGTCTCTTTGTTTTTGATCAATTTGCATTTGTCTTCACATGTTTCTTGGGGAAAGAAACCTTCTTTTTCCTAATGCAGCATTTGAAGATCTCAATTTAGTTTTGACTTTGTTTTGCGTCTATTTATCTCGAAAGATTTAATTCATGTCAGACATTTGTTTCTCTCTGTTCTTATATATATATATATATTTCCTGAAATCCTTCAGGGATCAGATTCAGACCAGCAAGTTCGATCTCCCTTGACAGAGAGATTTAGTCTTGATCCCAATCCAAAATCACCTTCACTCTACAATACCAAGAATCTTTTGTCTCCCCAGATATTACCTCCACTGAAATTCTATTCCGGCTTGCTGGGGCCTCATAGTACTGTTACTCTCAGTCTGGATGACGATGATGAGAGTGTGGCATCAGTTTCAGATGACATGGATGGAAATTACTCTGATGCATTTGAGGAGGAAGGTTTGGGATCTAGCGATACTGATTTGTTTGATAAGCCGAGTATACAGTGTTATGATGAAGAGCTGTCTAGTGAAAAATCCAGTGCAAACTTGAATCGGGAGTCAATTAATGAATCAGACGGCCGATATTGGTCTTCTATGAACAGAGGGTCTTCAAAGGAGAATCTCAGGATTGAAGTACCAGACAATGTTAGTAGATATAGGGATGGTGATTTCAGTATTAGGGCCTGTACCCAGCAAAATGCAACCCCAGGTGGCAGGGATCGTCCTGGAAAACAAGTCAACATCGTCAGCATACATGTAGGACAATTGAACCGACTCCTTTTTAAATCTCTGACAGGAACTAATGTTGCTAATGAATACCTATGTTCATAATATACTTTCCCTTGATTGCAGGCTCCTCCAATGGATGAATTTACACCCAAAAATTTAGCAGATTTAGGAACTCCCAGTGCACCTCCTATTGTGGAAATTGGAAGAGAAGAAAATAAATTTGAAGTAGATGGTGCTTGGACAGCTTCCAGTGGTGTGATAGAAGTTGAGCAAACTAGCAATGTGATGAACACATCAAGTGAAACAAAGGCCTGTTTTGAAAGTAAAGAAGTCTTAACAGATTGGGGAACACAATCTCAGAAAAGCAATCAAGCGTGCACTGGGTATTATTCCTGTAGTCTATTTTTCTTCCTTTGTGCCATTTTGGGAAGACGACTTGTCTTTTGTTGCTTGCCTAGCGTATCATGGAGCTTCCATAACATCTTCTCTGTAATGTGGGATGCAGAACCATCTCAGGAGAGACAGAAGCACATATCTCTTATTGGCAAACCAGTTCAGTGGATCAGCCATATTATAATATCAGGTATGCTCTTAGTTGAACTTCTTGATCCTTGTTATCATTTGGATAATTGGGCCACTTTCTGGTTTCTTTTAGCTGACTTTCTACCTCTCTACTGGAGGGTATACTTTATGCTCATGGGTACATGGGTTTTGTGACCTTTGCTCTATACCATATATGTGGTGTGGCTTCGATTAGTGGCCTACTGTATGTTCCACAGCCCCCAAAATCATATCAATCAGCTCTCTTAACTATTCTCATTGGAAAGTAAAGCAATCAAAAACTTGGACGGCTAGAAAAGATAGTGATTAAATGGTCAGAAAGAAAGACCAATCCATTGGACTGTTAGGAATATCAGCGTCATACAATTAACATGACTTTTGGCCTTTGGGTTATTGCCAATCTAATAGGTGGTCCTATGACTGAATGGTTTGGACAAGACACAAAACTTTTGTATCCATTGTGTCTTGTCTCCTTCACAAACACAAACACCCCCTTTTTATCTGAGGATGCTTTTTTGTTGGCACTGCAGTGGTCAAAATGCTTGGCAAACTATGATAGCTTATGATGCATGCATTCGCTTATGCCTACATGCATGGGCAAGAGGCTGCACGGAGGCGCCCGAGTTTCTACAAGATGAGTGCTTAGTTCTACGAAGTGCCTTTGGGTATGCTGCTATCAACCTTCCTTTCACTTATGTCATTCCATAGTTTATTTGTGGGTTTATTTTTATTTTTTAGTGCTAAATTTTGAATGTGAAGTTGAGAGGGGTTCATGTTTCTTTGACTATATAGGTTATGCAAGTTTTTGTTGCAACCCCGAGGTATATATCCAAGGGAAGGAAGGCCTGCTGAGAGTGCAGAAGAAACATGCACTGTTAAGGCAAAGAAGGTAGTCGGAAAGATTAGAGTGGAAGGTAAGGTATTTGTAAAACAAGCAGCACATATTTTGCTTCTTTTTATTTTAGTAACTGCAGTTTGAGTGTAAAAGAAACCCTTAAGTTCTTATGAATTTATTTTCAGTTGTTTGGATAGGGCGGTTGAAGCTATGTTTCTCGCAAACGTGCCTGTCACTGTTTTTTGAACTAAAATCTATTTTCTGATAAATGAATTAACTATATGGTGTTATGTTCATTTCAATTTTTTTTCAAGTTTATACGTCTCTTCATATTTAGTTAGTAATACTCGTGACTAATGACTATACAATTCTGATTTTCTAAATGTTACTATATAAGTGGATAAAGGATGTATTTTATGATTAAGAATTGGATTTTATTGTTCAATCCTCTTCAGAATTTTAAAACTCATTAGCCATATTTATAACTTAAAATTTGTTGGTCCATTTGTTGGATAAATGGCAGTGAAACGAATCCGTATCATACCAAGGCGAAAACTTAAGACCACATCCTCACATCGAAGTGCAGTCTATATGCAAGCAGGAGTGGAGTATATGCAAGCAGGGGCGGAGTACATTAGACATGTTTCAGCATTGGTGAAAACTGGAATCAATTCGCTAAAGCTAACCTCATTTTCAGTGGCATCAGAAGGTTTTTGGTTCTTGCAGCTCAAAACACTTTTGGGGGTTGGATCATTCGACATGCAGTGGGAGTATCTATAGTTTGAAAATTGCAGATGGTCTATAATGAATATTAGGACACTTGGTGCATATGCAGGAGGATCAGGAGCCACGATTCACTAGGCCAAACCTAGGAGATCAAGCCTTAAAATTCAACCTGATTGGATATCTGAAACCATCTGACCAGTAGACATTTTATGGACTGTGGCCAAATGTTTTTCGGCTGTCCAAAAGAATATGATGGATCGAATGGTTAGACTAGAGTGAGTGGATTGAATTTTCGTCTATAAAAATCTCCTAGGTGGAGCCATTGAATGTTGAGTCCTAGTCCCCTGCGTGTACACCATATATCTTGATATTTAGCTTGTAAACATAAATACATTCTATATTACTCAAGACTCAATTTATTCACAACGCTGTTACAATGAGTGATTTAGGAAGGCATTGTTACTAATGTCATTTAATATTTACAGAAGCACTATCATGCTTATTACAACTGAAAAGTTCTACTGAAGAAGCAGAGATGGAACCAAGTTCTGCTATTTGCTTGCAACCAAAAACTGGCAACTATCACGTCTTGTAAGTTACCAGTCTTTCTAGTTCTTTTTTGGCGTGTACCTGTGTGTGTGTGGTGGGGGGAGGGGGAAAATGGAATGATCTAGAATTCATACAGACCATAAATAAGTGTTTACGTGGTGAAAAAACCCGCATATGTTGCCACCCTCTCAGGGACAGGACCCACAATTCAACGGGATTCCAGAAAGAGATCTTCTAGGCTGAACATAGACCAAACAGGATTCTAACCATCCAACTATCACATTTTTTTGTACAAGTAGAAAAATATGTTGAATGGTACAGAAGAAAGTTGTTGGACTAAGAAATCTCCATGGTGAGCCCATCAAATGGTGGGTCTTGAACCCAGTTTTCTGACCTTACCATCAATTAGATCAGACCGATCATCCCTTCAAAGAAATGATCTTCCAGTTGGACTATTTCATTCCTGTTTGATCTTGAAATTTCATATACTTGTGAATTTTGGAGATGTTATTGCATGTTGTGCCAGATAAGAACTGCCTAACATTCACATGTGATTCCAGCTTTCCAGAGAGCCAAGGGGACGCTCTTTTGGTAGAGATCCAGGATACAAATAGAATCACCCTAGGTCGAGCTACAATTCAAGTTTCATCTTTGACTGATAATCCTGTATGCTTCCTTCCTATTCCCTCTAATGGTTGTTTTTCATAAGATAATATTATTCTTTCTACCATTCCTGTGTTTATTTTGAGACAATTTTCCAAATTAAGCAGAGCGACAGAGTACGCTGGTGGCCAATTTACCATGAGGATCATGAATGCATTGGGAAAGTTCAGCTCGCCATTGGTAGTACAATCACTTGTGATGAGGCTAACCCTATAAAGGTTTGTTTCTTTCTTTTGTCCAAAGGTATAAACAAATTATTTGAGTTGAAACCAAGTTGCACTGGCACAGCTTGGATGACTGAGAGCCTTTTGCTTTGCAAAAACTCAGCTTGGCCAGGGTCGAGTTGAGTTGATTAGTGCAATTACTAATATGACTCAACAAGATGTTAATTTCTACATTACAAAAGCACTACACATTCAAACAAACTATTACTTATATATAACATTTTGTGTGTAACCACTCCTGTTATATATAGCTTTATGCCATATGTCTAATTAGTCTATAAGCACCCAAGGAATAAGATAACAGTTCCAGAGCATGTACCACCTAGAACTAGAAGCTAATACTTTTTGGAGAATGCGATACATGTCTTTCTTCGTTTTAAAAAAATTAATAATAAGTTGGTAAAAATAGAAGAAATAAAAGGTATTGGAAACAGAATTTTTTTGTTGATTGATAAATTACAAGTTCTTACAAAAAATATCAGACATATTTATCTGTTTACATCATACACAAATGTGCATTAGTGAGGTACAAAAGAAAGAGTTCCTTTTCTATTCCCTGTTCAAAGCCAAATATTTATTTTATGTTATTCCACGTTTGTGCCTCCATGATTCTCCCCTCATCTATATTGTTGCATGTTTACCTATTACAGAGTGGACCAGTTGTGGAAACTCTTGCTTATGATTTGGTGCTGGAGGCCGCTATGCGTGCTCAGCACTTTCATCCCCGTAACTTGCGGTTACATGGACCATGGAAGTGGTTGTTGAATGAATTCGCGGACTATTATGGAGTTTCAGATTCATACACTAAGCTGAGGTACTTTTAGACTTAAATTTTTTTTTTGACAAGACTTCAAATTTGTCAAATTAATTCTCCAATAGCTTAAATATTCTCACCAAGCTACAGATGCTTTCTGTTCCCTCTTTATATTTTCATTTCTTTGAGGTTCTGTACAGGTATCTTTCATATGTCATGAACATGGCTAGACCTACAAAGGATTGTTTAGAGCTTGTATATGAATTACTTGTACCTGTGGTAAAGGCCAGGAGTGAGAAAAGTCTAACAAGACAAGAGGTAATCTCTTTAGTGCTCAAGAATAATATTCATTGTACAGCCATAATTTATTACTCACCTGAAATAGGAATTCTTTGTTTCATAAGACCCACAAGAAAATAAACGCTTACAAGATTTACTTCTTTAACAATTCTACTGATTTGTAAAAGTATGAAGTATATATGTGTGCTTGTAATGACTGTGTTTGTGGTAGACATGATTATTAAAATGATTGAAGTGATAGTTTCATCAACTCATAACTTAATCTCGGACGTCTAAGTTTACTTATTGAAAGTCAAAAAAATTGGTCAAGTTCTCTGACTCGTTTTAGTTAACCCAAGCTAAGATAAGTTCTTTATGGTACTGATTCAAAGTTGGGTACGGACCACATGACCAATGAGCCTCTACGAGGCTTCTCAAAAAATCATGTTGGTTGGGTGGTCCTACGTACCACAACCCGATTGGTTTTACACCACGTCAAAGATCCAATGCCATAACCCAATCTAAAGGACCCTACCAGAGACATGGTGACCGATAATCCCGGACACCTCAAAATGGATGTCATACCTGTATTGGACACTTCATTTCTTAGATGTAAATGGTGTGCCCATGACATACCTCTTAGCCATGTCTCTACCATGCTCGGATAACATAGCTGATTTTGATCGGTTAACATAGCTGTTAATTTCAAATTTCGATATTACTTGAAGTGAATACGTTTGTGCTTTTGGGGCTGTATTTATTGTTTTTACAATTATTCTAAGAAAATTCCCTTATATTTGGAAGCATTCTTGTGGAGAAGGATATTAATAGTTTTCAACTTGTTCTTTTGCAGAAAAGCATTTTGTTGGACTGTGAAACTCAAGTCGAGAATCTCTTGGCAAATGCCTTTGAGAACTACAAATCATTAGATGAGCTCTCTCCTACAGGCCTAACAGACTTGTTTGGTCCAATACCAGACTCTGCTGCTCCAGCTTTAGTTCCTGCAGTGCAAGTATACACCCTTCTTCATGATATACTTGCTCAAGAAGCACAAACAATATTGAGAAACTATTTGCAGGTAAGTCATGCAGTTTACATATACACACACAAAGATATACATATGTGGTCCCACAAACTTGTCAAGCCAAACTGTTCAATCAGTGGACCGTATTTTGGATGGCCAGAGCCTAAAAACTAATGGTTGGAAACAGGAGTGTCTTGTAGGTACACTTTTTGGGTTATGCCCCAAACAAGAGTTGGCCGACTGACTGAACAGCAGTCAGGACCAATGAGTCATTATGCCGCATGAACAGTATTGGGGCAGGGTCTATTGACCTAAGGTTTATTATTTATTTTTCTGTAGATGACTTAGTAGCAGACTTGTTTGATTTATTTTTCTTCCCAATGGCATTATTTTTTTCCTCGAGTAAAAGAGAGCTCTAACCAAATGGCATTTGTTCACAGACAGCAGCAACAAAGAGGTGTAAGAGGCACATGGTAGAGACTGATGAGTTTATGTCAAGCAACACTGAGGGTTTGCTTATGGACCCCATGACCATCTCCACAGCATATCTCAAGATGAAAAACTTGTGCATAAACATAAGCAATGAGATTCAGACAGACATCAAGATTCACAATCAGCACATACTTCCAAGGTACTCTCAGCTTATCTTCATGAATCAATTTTTATGAACAGATAGATGTTCATAAACTCAGACTCAATTCATATATCAATCTCTCAGTTGTGGTTCAACTCATCTGAGTCGATGGAAACTCGCCAATTTTATGAATTCTGCCGAATGACTTGGCTAATATCTTATAAAATCAGGATAGGACTTGGTACTTGAACCCAATTTCGACTTGTCCAAGTTGATCAATACGTTTTGGGATAGTATATAAAGCATTGATGTAAGAAACTTTTAAGTTTGATTATACTGACACATATGCTCTCCTTTCAGTTCAATAGATCTCTCAAACATAGCAGCTTCTGTTTACAGCACTGAGCTGTGTAACAGACTCAGAAGTTTCCTTGCTGCTTGGCCTCCATCTAGTCCCTTGCCACATGTAACAGAACTTTTGATAGCGACAGCTGATTTCGAGAGGGATCTCGAATCATGGAATATCAGGTATATATTATATACTAGAAGGCTCCCTTATATCAGAAAAAGTAAAAAGATTCTCCCACTAAGAAGTAGGCAGAACACAGTAGAAACGCTGCTGAATTTCCTGATGTGGAAGTTGAATAGATCTTTCTTTTTTATCTTCTAACATTCTATCCTTTACTACAGGCTGGTGCATGGTGGTGTAGATTCAAGGAATCTGTTCCACAATTATATAAAGGTTTGGGTACAAGATAAGCAACTTTACTTGCTGGATCTTTGCAAGGCAGAGAAGGTCTCTCTCTCTCTCTCTATATATATATATATATAGATGCCCACATATCGTCTCTAACTTTATATCTCTAATTCATACATGCGCACAAACATAACTGTTTTCCCCTTGTCCTGATTGGAAACTACCTGTTGCAGGCACCATGGTATGGAATAACTACAAATCATTCCACTTCACCATTTGCGGAGGATATGTATGAGAAAATTAAAGACGCTCTCAATGAGTATGAAGTAGTGATCAACCGATGGCCTCAATACTCTCTGATTTTAGAAAATGTAAGTACTTACAAATTTCTCCCTTTACTTCCACCACTTTTAAATCAGTGACAGTGATCCTTTGTTTTGAGTTTATTATGCAACAACATGTTGTCTTTCAATATCCTCATCTTTGCTAATGCTTGAGGAGACATTGTTGGTTTTGGAAGGCTGTTGCTGATGTAGAACGAGCCGTCATAAAAGCATTAGAAAAGCAGTACAATGATATCTTGACTCCATTGAAAGATAGCATCCCCAAGAAGCTCGGAATGCATGTCCAAAAACTTACAAGAAGACAATCCACTTCACTATATTCTGTTCCCAATCAAGTGAGTGTTCCAAATTTATACTGCCTCAAATCCAATTTGGTTAGAAAGACCTGAACAATTTTCAGTAGAAACTTACAAATTCATATTGCTTGCACAATATCTCTTATGGGGTTTTTCATATATTGCAGTTGGGAACTTTCCTGAATACCATCAAAAGAATTCTTGATGTCCTACATTGTCGAATTGAGGATATATTAAAGTCTTGGGCATCTTATTTACCCGTCGTTGGAGATAAAAAGTCAGTTTTCGGGGAGCAGATGAATGGAATTACCGTTCTGCTGAGAACCAAATACAAAAACTACATGCAAGCAACTGTGGAGAAGCTTGTTAGCAATGTCCGTATCACCCACACAATCACATTTCTTTTCTTTCTATCGTTCTTTTTTAAATTTCTTGTTCTTTTCTATGGAAAATTTTCAAGAGAAATATATGATACTACAAAAACACAGAAAAGAGATGCCAATCTAGTTTTGTCCATTTGAAAATATTTATTTACATGCTTTCTTAACTTCTATTATTTCTTGAACTATTTTGTCAAGCTAAGGAGTACTACAGTTAAAATGTATAGATGATTGTTTCAGATGCAAAGTAATAGAGGCACACGGCTCAAAAGAATCCTGGAGGAAACAAAGGAGGCAGATGGGGAAGCTGAGATCCGTGAGAGGATGCAAATGCTCAGTTCACAGCTCATGGACTCCATATCGAACTTGCATGAGGTCTTTTCAAGCTGGATTTTTGTAGCAATATGCCGTGGATTCTGGGATAGGATGGGCCAGGTAAGCAGAGATGATATATAATCTTAATTCTTCCTGATATTTTAGGGTGTGCAATTCGTTCTTTAGGAAGCTCTTAATTCTAGTTCCTGATATTTTGCTTGTATTTTACTAGACTGTGTTGAAGTTTCTTGAGAGCAGGAAAGAAAACAGAATCTGGTACAAGGGATCTTATTATGCTCTTGGGGTAAGGATCTTTACTGTTTGGGTTTGTAATCAATCCTCTGCTTCACACACAATATTTATATCTTCATGATGAAATCAAATAACAGGTTCAGGCAACGGGAATCCCACATTCCAATGCTTAAATTCTGTTGATGTTAACATTCATGTACATGTAGAGTTTAAATATCAGTTTCATGAGTGTATCAGCGAGCTGAAAAATTTATCGAAACTGTATGTTACACTAGAAGTATAATGATATGCTTCAATAAGCAAAGATATGCATCTATATGTTTAACGGTGTTTAATGCATAAATAACCTAAAAACATGATGTTTAAAGCAATTAAACTACCACATATACTATAAAGAATCACACTTTTGTTCATCGATATGCCAAGATACAATTACACTAGCTTAACGAGCTAAAAATATGATGTCTAGTGCAATAATAGTACCTTTTAAATCTTGTTTACAACCCATATATCGTACAGAGAATTAATTTAATAAGTAAAGAAAACCTTGTTTGTAATACATGTCAAAAATTACCTTATATGTCGTACTAATAAGTTTTTATGTATTTGGCATTGTAGATTTTGGACGATACTTTTGCTTCCCAAATGCAGAGATTGCAAGGTAACGCGTTGCAAGAGAAAGATCTCGAGCCCCCACGTTCAGTTGTCGAAGCTCGATCTATTCTTTGCAGAGACACACAAAATACAGTGGACCCGTCAACGTACTTCTATTTTTAATAATTCCTCAACCATCAAGTTCATTTTTCTGCATCAGTGAAGCCTGCAGAATACATCTGTGATTCAGGGTCAGATCTGTGACAAGGACACAAAATACCGAAATTGTGATCTAGTTTTTGCTCTGCGGAGTGCGGCGCCAATTCTTTGATGTATAAGTTGACATTAATATTCTTTTTGTATATTTCCAATTACAACATGTATGTAATTTGCTAATGGTATTGCAAACATAGCTATTCTTGTGCCAATAAAAGAAATAAATTTTTTGAGGGAGATGGTTCTTGTTCCTAGAATTCTTGTACCAGATATTTTATCCTAACAATGTCAATTTTTAGTACTAAAATTCATGGATTTGAAGATTTCAAAACCTAGTTAACCCAGAAAACCTGTTTTGCCCACAACTAATTAAGGATTCGCATAGATTCTTTCCTGCATCTGGGTAACCACTTGTGTAACTTAAGCCTTTTACATCAATATGCCCATACCAAAAGGCTTGTTATATATGCTGCTCAAGAACACTTCAAAGGCAATTTCTCGTTGCACCGTCGGTTTCTCTTATCACCCCCACTTAAACTTTAAATAAAAAGACAACTATATCCCCTCGGTTTTCTCAAATCTTCCGCCACGTAATCATGTTTTCTTAAATCCTCCCCCTTTTGTTTCATTGTCTTCCTACTAAAAAGGGTTTCCTAGGATCTAGTTCTTCAACCGAAAACGCAGAAGGAGAATACGTTGGCTTCAACGTAGCAGAAATAAATAAGCCAATATAATGTGAACTGGGCACTAAAAGTACCGAATTTTGGATTGAACATGCATATAATCAAAATTTTGCAAAGTGATGAACATAGTACAAATTTCAATTCTATATACATATGACCTAATTTTCAGACAGAGCCCCCATAGCAATCAACACCTTCTTTTTCAAAGCCTCAATCCAAAGACGATAGTGGTTTAGTATTATCTCATACAGAGTAACCTCACTTTACAAAGCACGATCCAATAGATCTAATGAAGAACAAAGGAAGAGGATGAGGGCAATCCAATAGACTGTCTCAATACCTCGAGACGGTGCTAAACTACCTAAAAATGCTACACCAACTCGGTACTGAACTACCGAAATTGTGCAAACCATTTCGGTATTCTCCTTCCAATGGTTTTTTTTTTTTAATCTCGGTTGGCCTGAACGTCATCCACAGAACCAATATTTTGATAATACATTCGGTACCCTCCCACCGAAAAAAATTGATCTAAACATTGTTACTAGCTTGTTGTTTGCACTATTTTATTTTTGGCCTGAAATATAATTTCATACGGTACCCTGCTACCGTATTTATAACCTATATTTTGGTAAGTGCGTACCGAAATACTTTTTAGTGTCTTGGTACTATCAGGCCGTTTGCACCATTTTATTTCTAACGTGAGCGTTATTTCCAAGGGTCGGGGCTCCGTCGACAGGTGAAAATGACAGGATTCTGTACAGGGACACAATGCAAGCCACGTAGCACATTATTAGAGGAATATGACCGTATGGATGTTTGTCCAATCCCATGGTAGACCTACAAACCAAAAATCAGCCTGATTAGTGATTTATTGGCTTTGGTTTGGACGTATTTTCATGGGCTGATCTCAACTGTGGGAATTTGAGCAGTATTTGAGGTACAAAGATCCAACCCCTATAAATAACTAATGAGGCTGATTTTTGGTTTATAAGTCCTCCATGGGATTGGACAAACATCATACGGTCAGATTCTTCTAAGAGTGCCACGTGGCTTACATAGTGTCCCTGTACAGAGTCCTGTCATTTTTTCACCTGTCAACGGAGCCCGACCCTATTTCCAAATGGTACCCTCCTATTGTATATATGTACTGAAGTTTGGTAGGTGGGTACCGAAATGGTTTGCTTTATTTCGGTAGTTCAATACCGTTTGGCCATAAAAAAAAAATTTAACTTTTTTAGATGTTCATGCAATGTGGACTGTTGCAAAGTTAATGATTGACATGAGCCCCAAACCAATCGAAGCAGATGCAATCATCACGGCCTTGAGGTTACCCAAAATCCAGTACAAGATGAGAATATAAAAAATGGAGAGTGAATGGGCAACCTCGAGGTTAGAATGGGCAACTCCCTTTGAGGTTTGCCCATTCTTCTAGTTTTAGTTTGTATAATTGTCTCTATTTGATATTATGGATTCTTGGAAGAATTGTGCCTTCCTTATTTTTCAAATGTTACTCTGGAATTGAAATAGAAATATGACCGTGAGAAACACTAGATGAATCCCCATTTTTCTCTCTGAGAACTCCATGGCCATTGAAGAACATGAATCAGCTTGCTCTTGTGGTGAAGAGGCGTCGAAACCACTCAGCTTGTTCTCACGGTGAAGAGGGTAAACCCAGGTTTTCATTTTCATTTTTAACCAGCGAGGTGATTAGAGATTTCAATGGGGAGGAGGGGCAATTCGAATTGCTAAAAATGGGTGGGGGGGAATTTGAGAATGGGGGGAGATAAGAGAAACCGACGGGGCAACGAGAATTTACCCACTTCAAAATGTTGAATGGTCAAATGTGGGCTGGGTTTTGTTTTCAAATGATGAATTCTTTTAAGTGGGTCTCTCTCTTGTTGTGACGACCATTTGGTGGACCTGCAGACCAAAATTCAGCCCGATTGGTGATTTGTAGCCATGGGATTTGAGTACCCCAAATAATGTTTGAATCCGACCGACTCAAAATCTATTCATGGAAAAGCTCAAATCCATCTATTACCAATCAGTTTGATTTTGGTGCTTAGGTCCACCTAGGGATGTGTCAAACATCCTTTCCATCAGTGGTCTCAAAGAGTCCACTTGGTGTTTTTACGAGACCCACAATGCCACAACTGAAACCTGCTAAACGATGGGCTCATCCATCTCTTTAGGATCCACCGCAAATCTTTCATAAAATAGATTCAGGCGAACTTAGTATGTCCCATTTCTGTGCATCTTCTGTCTATCCATTATAACTCAAGCAACTAACTGAATATTGCCACACCAACTACTACAAATGGGGAAAAAGAAAAGAAGAAAATGAGAGAGAGAGAGAGAGAGAGAGAGAGAGAGAGAGGCAAGCCAACACAATTGGTTTCATCCCAAACATATTTTGCTTCATGCAACTGCAATGGCAAATCTTCAAGACAGATAAAATTTAACAGACTTTGTTGCCTCTCAAAAGACACTAGAACACGAAATTAGAACAGGCATGTGTGTGCTGCCTCCTTCCTCCTCCCACCTAAAGAAATGAACAAGTCCCTCTCACATCAAACTACCGTTGGTCAACGGCCTTCGCTTGTTGTTGGATCTGCTGAAGAAGAGCCGCAGCCAGCTGCAATGTTGCCTGGAGACGTTTCTGTGGATCTGCTTCAGTCTCTTCTCGAGCATCACTATTCTGCAATGGTTGATTCACCTGGCTTTCAGGAGCTCCACTCTGTACATCTGTACGACTTGTTTGAGGAACCGTAGGAGCATTTGGTGTCTGCTGCAGCAACTGATGCACTTGGCCGAACTGGGATGTCGAAGAGCCAGAAGATGCATGATTATGTGACGTAGACTTCTGCGATGATCTAAATGTATGCTCTGACAGATTCATTAAGCTTGACTGCTTAGGATCTTCCCCTGGTGATAGAACAGGACCACTCCCTGACTGTTGCTGTCGTCCAAGAAGAGATGCCAACTGTGCAAGCTGTTCAGGTTGCAGTGATGGAATCGACAGAGATGAAGAAACCTGAGGTTTGGTTTCCTGGTGAGAGAAATTGCTGCTGCTAGATAAAGGAATATCTGAAATTCCAGGTGTATAATGACTCGAGCTAGTTTCTTGCACAACCCTTGGCTTCACAGAAAGATATTCCTGTGAGATTGGATCGTCAGAAGAATGTACCGCTGCATTATTGGATACCTGGGAAGGTAAATTTCCAGTACCAGGATTTGAGTTCCGCAAATGGTGAGGAGACCAGTTTGATGGCAATGTAGGGTTTCGATGCTGAAGTGGCTGGTAATAGCTACTCTCATTAAGAGATTCAGGTAGTCTTCCCGTCATATGAACAGAGCCCGAACTCGACACTGAGGAAGCTGATCCAGGCAAATTCCCCAAAAAAGGAAGATCGTCGAGTCCTGGTTTCCTTGATGTCGGGAAAGAAGTCAATGAAGGAAAAGGTCTGAAGATGAGTTGTAGTTTTGACTTTGACCCCAAGCAGATGACCGGAGATCAGGTGATGTTGGCCTTGGGTATGATATATCCTCATGTAAAGATGGGAGCTTCAAATCTATTGCTTCGAGTGGATGATGAAGAGCCCCAAATTCAGAACTGGGATGCTGAAACCTTAAGATGACACCAGAGATGCTCATTTTCCCAGGTACTTTCAGAACTTTCTCAGAGAACTCTGATGGTGGTACAAGAAACAAGGTTGTCTTCTCACCCAATTTAGCAACTGCTGCCCTCTGCTTTTCCCCCAAATAATTCATGAATTCATTGTAGAATGCAATATCAGCATCGCTTTCTGGAACAAAGAACACCACCCAAACACTAGTTGCTTGATAAAAATGCTTTGCAAGCATATCGAGACCTGTCCTTGCAGTGCAATTCAAGAACTCGGGCCTGAAACATAAAGCTTGGTGTTAAACAGTGCCTCAAGAACACATGTTAGACTGGTAAAATGGAGAGCAAAAAAAAGGAATATAAAGTTTCAATTTCATATTTTTGATTTAAGAGAAATATAGTGTTTCATTTGTGCAGGCAGGGGGGTGGGTGGGTGGGTGTAGTGTAAGACAAGGTTAGGAAGAAGTGAGATTAATTAACAGGTGTGATTGCTAGCAAGGGTAGGCTAAAGAGAACCCCTTCCAACATGTTCAACTCTCTTTGCATTTGCTCCTATTAATTATTCCAGAAAATCTCTAATTGGCATAGGCATGCATTAAAAATAATTGGTACAACTTACAACATGACGTCCAGAACTTTTCCCACGGGAAAGCAGCGAGCACGGCAAATGGGAGTTCCCCCCTTCGCTATTGTCCCTTCCCACTTCCACTCTTCATTCAAAGGGGACTGATTTTGCCACTTAACAGGATTTGTGGGCAAAGAACCAGAACCTGCTTCAAACCTATCATAGGAGGCTTTCCAATGATCATCTCTTTCCCCATGAGGACGGGTTACATTCTTCAGGTGGTCAGGGATCCTTCTATAATTGAAAGGCCCGGACCCAAAGTTTTTATCATAAGCCTCATTTTCGGGCAAATTGGGGAATATCCTGGGAAAGCCAATATGCTGTTTCTCTTGTCCTGAATCAGAGAAAGGATACTCTGGAAGTTCTTTATCAGGAGGAAATAACCCCGTCTTTAGTTTCTTTGCTTCCCGGAGGAGATAAGCATCATCTGGCAAGTCTGAAGGATCTTCATAAAGTAGATTTTTTCGAGAAAGTCTATCTGGAGAAAAATCACGCCGGCGAGGACCCTTTTCCCTTGCAGGACTACTTCTGCGGTGTTCATATACTTCTGATAGTCCTAGTTCAGACCCCAATCCATGCAACCTCATCTGTTCAAAGGTACCACTTCCACCTGTCCGCACGGAACTGTTCCTACTGAACCCAATGACGCTAGAATCTCCAGACTCCAAATCAGAAAAACGAGGAGATTCCATGCGGGGTTCTCCATTTGAATTCCCAAAATTTCTATCCTGTCGAAAATTCTCAGTAGATCGTCCTGGATGACCATTTGACTTGATATGTGGGGAGAAAGGAGCATTCATTGAGTTCCTTCCATTCTCAGGTGGGCCAATTTCACTCTTTGCAAAGCAAATATTTACACGAGGATTATTAAATAATTTGCCCTGAAGAGCTTCTTTTGCCCTGCAAGCTGCCACTATGCTCTTGAATTGCACAAAGGCATAGCTGCGGCCTGGAAATGCAGTAATCTTCTCAATCTCACCAAATGAAGAAAAAGCCCTCCTTAAAACAATTTCATCCACATTCAAGAAAGCTGGAAACCCTATCCATAACACCTCACTGGGTTCTGCATTCTTATCCCCCATCCTAGATTTGTCAGGATGAAATGGTTCAGGACTAATGTGATGTGTTCTTGAGTCTCTTTGAAAGGATGGAGTTCCACATTCGGCAGAGCGTCTTTCACCTCGCCGTTGCATATAGTCCTCATCATGTGAAGATGCTAACGACCTTTCCTGTAATTTAAAAGCTCTTCAAGATGAGTAAAGAACAAGTAATTACACAGGTCCAAAACTAATATCTTGGTGAGTTAGTTAGCAACTTAGCATTTTATACAACACAAAATGAATGAATTGTACACCCTTTCAGTTGGCCTACAAGGGCAGCAACGCAGTCAAACTGCCAATGCTATTGAATTGATGGCCCCAAATGAAAAGAAAAGCTACAGGTTATGAACATATTACATGTGTAAGACAGAGAGTAAGAGAATAATAAGCACTAACATGAATAAAAGAACAAGAATATATGCTTGGTCACTTACACCCACTGCTTAACAATAGAAAACTCTATTTAGCAATGAGCGATTAATCCCAGAAAATGGGGAAAAAAGAGAAAGTCAAGGGAAAAAAAGAAAAATCAAGTAGCTACCCAACTTGACCTTCCTCCACCAGTAAAACTACTTGAGAGTTGAACTCCATGGGAAATTAATATAACCTAATACTGATTAGTATAAATCCCTCCAGCATAAAGGGTAAACCAAGAATATCTGTGAAATGAAACATTTGGCAGAAGCAGCCCAATTCCACCTCAACACTCGTAAGTGTCCAACACAATTTAGATCGCAGCCTTAAAAAAGTTTACAAGACAACCCGCAGATTCAGTGTATGAGCATTCCAACTAGGGGTGTAAACAGGCTGTTACATGAGAGGTATCGAGCCTGAATATTAGTTGTATCAGGCTAGAGTTTGGGCTCTGGCCTATTCAAAATTTAACAGAAGCCAGGCTCAGGCCATGCCTATTTACACTCGTAATACCAACCAATTTATTTTTCAGAGAAAATTTTAACGCGGTTGTTACCAGGTGAACTCTGCATTGAGCATATAGTTTACAGGAATTCTAGCAATGCATTGAACAGGTGTAATGCAGTAAAAAACAAGAAAAATTACCTAGATAAAACAGTACAGAGAACAGTCAAAACACACACACAGAAAACAAGGCAGGGGAGAACCTTATTGGTAGGTATGTCAACATACATTCAAAAAGAAAACATTAACATCATAACCTAGATTTAAGATAACAAGAAGTAAGAGATTGCTTTCAAACTGATGCAATTAAGTTTCTGTTATAAACCTACATGAAAGCAGCAACATTGCTGCAAGAAATGACACCCCAACAAACTCAGATTTTTATGCAACTCATCCAATTAAAACTAAACCACAATTCTAATCCTCCATATCTGTTCTTCAGGTCAGAATCAACGTTTCTTCAGGTTCAAAAAGAAAAAAACTGGAACTTTTTTCTCAGATTTCACTATCATATGAGTTGCACCGAGAAAACAAGTTTTCCCAACTTGTACACACCATATTTTCATTCAGGGAAGGCAAGGAATAATGACAGATGAAGCTCTTTAAATCATGAGTGCAGAACTGTTACTGTGTAATGTAATAATATGTCCTTCACATGAACAAGAAAAGACATAAGTTACCCATAGACATGGTACAAAAGAAAACTCAGAACCTAATCTAGACATCTAAAAATTTCTTTCTAAAACAAAGCTAGTGCTCCACTCAATAAAGCTACTGTTCTTCTGCCTTCTAACATCCAAGGGGCCATTCATGTACATTGATTGCTTATCTTAAGAAAATTGATAAAAGGGAAAGCTATAGAATGCACATGGATTTCTGTGCCCCTTGAATTCTGTCATGTGGTACATTGTATGCAAGTTCAGTTTAATTTCTTGTTTCAGCTCTGAACAGAACATTGTGAATTTTTTACAGGTTGAATGTTCTGATATAAAGCATATGCTGCTTCATTGCATGAATAGGTAGAAACAAAGTCAATGTTTCTGACAAAGAGTTGAATTGTGAAAATTGGAATGCTTGAAGAAATCCAATTTACGTAGGACAGAACTTTAAGTTGAATTTAGGGTTAGGGTTTCAAGAGAGAGAGAGAGAGAGAGCAAATGTGGAAAGAATGGAAGAGCATGTGCATCACATGATTTTTATGGACAAGTATGTCTTTACAATATAACTGGGTCCCTTATAACATAATGGGGACACCCTGACAACACTCCTCCTCAAGTTGGTGTGTAGATATCTATCATGCCCAACTTTCTAAGGCACCTGTGTAGCTGACGACTGGGAACTCCATTAGTGAATACATCCGCGACTTTATCGTCAGTCTTCACAAAAGGAGTACAAACTTCCCCATACATTATATTTTCTCAAATGAAGTAATTGTCCACTTCAATGTGCTTCACTCGATCATGCTGAACTGGATTATGAGCAATGCTGATTGTTGCCTTGTTATCAGAATACGGATTCATTGAGCCAGTAACAGGGAATCCTAGTTTAGCTACTAAGATCTTCAACCACAACATCTCGCACAAGTTGTGAGCCATAGCTCAAAACTCAGCCTCTACACTGGATCTAGCAACCACAAGTTGTTTCTTGCTTCTCCAGGTCACAAGATTGCCTCCAACAAATGTGCAATACCCTGAAGTTCCTGTCATCCTCGGCACCTGCCCAGTCTGCATCAATGTATGACTCCACTCTCATGTGATCATTTGTCTTGAAGAGAAGTCCTCTACTAGGGGCGGATTTGAGATACCTCAAAATCGTGCGTGTTGCCTCCAAGTAGATGTCCCTAAGTGAGTGCATATACTAGTTAATCACGCCGATTGCATATGCAATATCCAGTCTGATCAGGGAGTGATATATCAATCTCCCCACTAGTCTCTGAAAGCTCTCAACATCCTTCAGTAACTTACCACTGGCCTCACCCAACTTGGGATTCTACTTTATAGAGGTGTCCACAGGCTTGGCCCCTAATTTTCAAATCTTTAAGCAGATCGAGGACGTACTTCCTTTGAGAGATGAAGATCCCCTGACTTGATCTTACAACCTCTATACCCAGAAAGTACTTTAGGGGTCCTAGATCATTTGTCTCAAACTCACTAACAAGATTTCTTTTCAACTTTGCAACCTCTCCAGCATCATTATCGGTTACAATGATGTCATCCACATAGACAATGAGACTAGTGGTTCTCTGCCCATGATGCCTCACAAAGGTATGATTAACTTGGCTTTGGGTGTAGCCCAAGTTCTTCATTGCCTGGGTAAACCTCTCAAACCATGCTCTGGGAGACTGCTTCAATCCATACAGGGACTTCTTCAGCCTGCACACTCTGCTACCATCTCCAACTGGTGTGAATCCTGGATGAGGAATCATATACACCTCTTCTTGCAAATCTCCATGAAGAAATGCATTCTTCACATCCAGTTGATGTAAAGGCTACGAGTAGTTAGCAGCAAGATAAATGAACACCTTTATGGAGTCCATTTTAGCAACTGGCGCGAATGTCTACACGTAGTCGACACCATGTCTGTGAGTATCCTTTGGCTACCAATCTTGCCTTGTACTTCTCTATTGACTCTGCCTTGTACTTCACAGTGTACACCCATTTGCACCCCATTGGCTTCTTTCCCCTAGGTAAGACAACCAGCTCCCAGGTGTTGTTCTACTCTAAGGCTCTCATCTCTTCAACCATTGCATCCTTCCACTTAGGATGTTGCATCCTTCCACTTAGGATGTTGCAACCCTTCTACCACTGAAGAAGGTACAGGAATGGTGGACATCAAAGAAACGAATGACCTGCAAGATGGAGACACAGCCTCATACGAAACAAAGTTACTTAAAAAAGGAGTATCCTCATGAAAGGTGACATCCATGGAGACAAACTTTCTCTAGAAGTGGCGATAACACTTGTACCCTTTATGCGTGGAAGAATATCCAAGGAAGATACACCTGAGAGCCTTGGGATCCAGCTTGGTACGGTTGGCACCCAGAATGCGGACGAAGCAAATACAACCAAATATAAGAGGAACGACAAATAAGGAACAAACGGGAGCAAGCAATTCATGAGTCTTAAAATGTAGAGCACGTGAAGGCATGCGATTAATGAGATATGCAATGGTAAAAATAGCATCAGACTAATTGGATTTAGGGACATTGCAAGCAATAAGAAGGGAGCGAGATACCCCCAGTATATGACGCATTTTCCTTTCAGCTACACCATTTTGTTGAGTGTAGCTGTTGGAATTTCGATGAACATCCCATGCTCAGCTAAATAATGTTGCAGACCCCCACACATATACTCACCACCTTGGTCAGATCGCAGAATCTTGATCTGAGCACCGTACTGGGTCTGAACCATCTTATGAAAATCTTTAAAGATAAAATATACTTCATCTTTGGTTTTCATAAGGTAGACCCACGTACATTTAGTATGATCATCCACAAAGGTAACAAAATAACGAGAACCAAAAATAGAAGTAACAGGAGAAGGGCCCCAAACATCAGAATGAACAATATCCAAGGGAAATAATATTCTATTACCTCTGGAGGGATAGGTGGAAGGACAATGTTTAGCAAGCTCACAAGTGTCACAATGCAGCTCAGAAAGACAAACAGAAGTAAGTAAAGCAGGAAATAAAAGTTTCAGGTACTGAAACAAAACATGGCCAATGCGGGCATGCCAACACAAAACAGACTCAAGATGGAGTCGACTGCTACTACGAGATTGCAATGTTGTGGGCTAGACAAGGTGTCTATCCATGAGGTATACGCCATAAGCTTTACGTCTGGTACCAATCGTCCTCCTCGTATTCAGGTCTTAAAAGACACACGAAGAAGGAAAGGATGTAACACTACAATCCAATCGCTTGGTAAGGACGCTAACAGATAAGAGATTAGAAGTAAATTTGGGAACATGTAAAACCGAGGATAAAGATAGTTGGAAAGAGAGCGATTGGAGCGTGGTGGGCGACCATGCAATTCCCAGCATTTGTCCTTCACATGCCCTGGGCGCCTACAGTGGCCACACTTGGGCGTATCCCGATCAGAAAACCTCCTAGCAGGAGATGGGACAGATGGCTGCGCAGAAGCATGAGGCTAAGACAAGGCTCTACCGCTCTGGAAACACTGGGGAGTAGAGGTGGAGACAATAGCAGACCAATCAGCAGCCGTGGGTGGTGCCATGACAAAATGCCGACTCTCCTCGCTCTATATATACGAATACACCTGATTGAGCGATGGTAGGGAATCCCTCCTCAGGATCTGTACTCTGGCTAACTTGTACACAGTTAAGCCCAGGGACAAACTCAAAGATCCTAGTCTCCTCCACAAGCCTCCGATACTTGGTTCCATCTTCATTGCATGAAGGCTGAAAAGAGTGATAGTCCAACTCTTCCCACATACTGCAAAGAGTCGCAAAATAATTTGAGAGAGATTTGTCCCCTTGATGAAGATGAGCGATGCTCTGGCATAACTAGAAGGCCCGAGAGATGTTCTGCTGCTAAGAATACGTCCGACAAGCCATGTCCCAGACCTCCTTGGTCGTATGCAAGAACAAAAAACCTGACTAATATGGGATTGCATGGAATTAAGGAGCCAAGACATAACTGTTAGGTTCTCAATCTCCCACTTTTCAAATGAAGGATCATCAAGAGTCTTGGGCTCAACAATGCGCCCAATGATGTACCCTAACTTGACTCGGCCACTAATAAACATCTTTGCGGCTTGAGACCATTCCAAATAATCCGATGCACTACAGAACCTCCTACACAATTGAAAGTCGCGTCTGAGCTTACTGTGGACCCTGTATGAACCCCTCCAATAGACAGCTACTCACAAAGGAACCAACAGCGCAAGAAAAAGAGGCCGTGTACACACACACACCCCTTCAAACAGCTGGTGATCAAGATAAAAGAGGGTTAAAACCCTAGAACAGCCCAAGCAAGGCGTAACGTGGACTGACGGTAAGGCAACTTGGGGTTTCCATCTCCCAAAACTCGAACACTTCAAGGGATTTGCCAACAACACCGCATCGTACATCAAATGAACATATAGAAAGGCAACAAAGGAGAATCAGTGGGTTGTAGAACCCAAACGCAGCCAAAAGAACCCTATAGGGTTGGCGGTACTCCTATTCTTGATCTCCGGTAGATTCTCCTGATCTTAGGCTCTAATACCAAGTTGAATTTAGGGTTAGGGTTTCAAGAGAGAAAAAGGGAGATGAGAGATAAGAGAGCAAATATGGAAAGAAAGGAAAAGCATGTGTATGTCACATGACTCCATACTTCTTATTATATAAAATATTTTTATGGACAAGTATGCCCTTACAATATAACAGGGTCCCTTATAACATAACGGGTACACCCTGACAACACTTTATTGGTGTAAAGCAAATTAGGGTTTCGAGATGGGAAGAGGAAGGAGAAGAATAGGGAGAGAATAGGAAGTCGAACTAAGGTCTTGAACTTACACTAGTTTATCCTCACAATTATTATATAACACTGATGTTGTAATAAGCATAAAAGTACAAAAATACCCTTGTGTTACATTAACACTCCCCCTCAAACCGTAGCATATATATCATATATACCCAACTTCGAATATAAGAAATCACTTCTCAATGCCTTGGTAAATACATCAGTTAACTGATGTTGACTTCACAAATGGAGTACAAATGTAACCATTTTTAACTTTCTCTCTGATGAAGTGGCAATCGACTTCAATGTGCTTGATCCGCTCATGAGAAATAGGCTTAAAAGCAATATGGACAACCACTTGATTATCACAAAATAGAGGAATAGGGAGATCAACTACAAATCCTATCTCCTGGAAAAGATTCCTCAACTATGTTAAAACACTAGTGTGCACCATAACCCGATACTCAACTTTTGCGCTAGACCAAACCACTACACTCTGCCTGACACAAGGTTCCCACCAAGGAATGAGCGATCTCCAATCAGATAATGAGCCAGCCCAATCAGAATCTGTATAGCCCTCAACACGTACATGACCATGCGTCTGGTATAACAAACCGCGGCCAAGATCTCTTTTGAGATATCTGATAACATGAATCACAGCCTCCCAATGTGGGATCCGAGGCTCTTGCATTAACTTACCACACTAACAGCAAAAAAATATCCAGTATAATGATATGGTGAGGTAATTAAGCTTGCCGACCAGTCTCTAATACCTTCCAGGATTATCAAAAAATTATCCCTGATAAACAATAAGCTTCACATTAGGATCAATTGGAATGTTTACTAATTTAGTTCTAAGTAAACCAATCTCTTTTAAATCTATAACATACTTCCATTGAGACATTAACTCCGGCCTTAGTTGCAATACCCAGCTAGACCAAATCAATGAAGGGAGACAAAGCATGTGGACCCCGCAAGATTAGTTTAAGATCTGTTCTATTTTAATTAGGAATTTCTTTTTTAGGAAATTAATTATGATTGTTTAACTTGGTTAGAAACTTCTGTTACTTTCTAAAATTAGATTAGGAAGTTTGTCTATTTTTATAAGTAGAATTTTAGGAGAATTAGGAAAGGATTTCAGAATTTTATAAATAGGGTTGTAATCTTTGATTTTGGAGATAATGAATGGAGAGATTTTTTCCATTTGGAGTGATTCCAAAATTTCTATGTGAGATGCATGGGAGGGAAGAGCGATTCCCAAAGGAGCGATTCCTTCAAAATCCGATGGAGTGATTTCACCGGAATTCTATTTGAACGCAGAATGGTCCCCCGTCCCGTCCTGCATCAAATTTTTTATCAGAGCCAAAAATCCTACCATCTCTTCTCTCTTTTATTCTCTCTTGATCTTTTCTTCAATCGTTTATTTTTTATTTGATCACGGGTACTATTCACGGTACTGTTCATGAGTACCACAAGAAGAAAAAGAAGAAGTGTGGACAATACGCCATCTTCATCGCCGGAACCACCATTGGAGAAAGGAGATTTTCTAAAACATAAAAAAGGAAAAGAGGTGCAACTCCAAGTACATTGAGTACGGAGAAATTCAAATTTTTTTAGCCAAAAAAAAATTGCATGGTGAGATGCCTTGCAAGGAAGAGTGATTCTTCCGTCAAAGATTAACTACCCCAAGTATTTCCAAGATGATGGCTGATTGAAGTCCCGGTGATATTGCTCCTGTGAAAGGGGTTTGGTGGGAAGCCAATGGAATGATTCTAATCTATTTAAAGGTCCAGATCAATTGTCCTTGTTGTCTGCATCCAAATTTGAGGTCAAATTCTTTTCAACCAAGAGGGTTTGATGCGGGAGCATTTTACTTGATGGTTCGTAGCTACACCAAATCAGTGAAGAGAGGCAGAGCATGCAGACCCTACAAGATTAGCTAAAGAAATGTTCTATTTTAATTAGGAATTCATTTTTTAGGAAGCTATTTATGATTATTTAAAATAAGATTAAGTTTGCTTATTTTTATAAGTAGAATTTTAGGAGAATTCAGAAAGTTAGGATTTCAGAATTTTTTAAATAGGGTTGTAATCTTTGATATTGGAAATAATGAATAAAGAGGTTTTTTTCTTTTTGGGGTGATTCCAAAATTTCCGGGTGAGATGCTGGCGATCCTTTCAAAATCCAGTGGAGTTATTTCACCAGAATTCTATCCGATCGCAGAATGGTCCATGTCCTGCATCATTGTCCAAGGTCCTTAGTGTGAAAGTGTACTTGAAGAAACTGCTTCAAATTTTCTATACCCTTGACATCACTACCTATAATCACGATGTCATCAACATAGACAACAATGATCTTCCTAGCCTAAGAACTCCAACATAATACAGTGTGGTCTGATTGACATCTTCTCAAATCATGGTTAGAATGGAAACTATACACCCCTATACAAAGAAGCCCTTATTAAACTTCCCTTTGCTAATAAGTTTGCTTTTCTGATAGCCAACTGCGAAAACAAGAGAGAACGAGATGTTTAAGCTCGAGGCCACGTCATGAATTTCCTTGATCACATGCAATAATCTCCACGACACATTGCTTGTCCCAGATGTTCAAGCAATAACATTGCTTGAATCTCCCTACACTGTCAAAGAGCCAGATTCAACTCCTTAGAAATTTTAAGACCTTGGAGCAACAACAAGGATTCGGCCTTATTCGAACCATGTTCCTCAGTTTGACCTGAATGCATATGGATTACTTTACCTTCATTATCCAAGAAAATAACCCATTCCCAAGGGACCTGGATTGCCGAGCAAACATAATCAAGCCTAAGTACTTGACCACATATCCCATGCATTGCAATAAAATCAAATATACACCTTATTGGTGAAAAATGCGATTATTTTCTCACTGGCATCAAACTGCATTATTGCTTGCAATGACAAAAGGACTTGAAGTTGTTCAGTTCCCCAACTAACAGCCATTTGTACTTCCAGGGAAGCATTACGCATTGACTGCTGTCTTTCAACACTTAAAATTTCAACCATCACACGTAATGCATAATGACAGGAGTATCTTCTCATTTATACCTCTCATTTGAGCATCTTCTTAGCATCCCATATAATATAATCGGAAGTTACTTTCTTACACTTGTGGAAATATTCAGTTTGATACAACACAGGCTTTTCAAACTAAGAAAGTTTGAAAAGTTGGCTTAATAAAGCTTTTCATGATATGGCCTAAAATAACTAATTCTCAAGTTGGTTGGATCCTGACTATCTATCTCTAGCTCAATTTAACCAGATGTCAACACTGGATGACAAATCTTGATACCAGCGATAAAATGAAACTAAATTCAGAAATAGCCATCTGATGCTGTAAAAGATTTTAATTCAACGGTGTAACTCCAAGAGAACACTTTCCAAAATAAGTCTCTCAATAGACAAATATGAAAAGGGCAATGAGTTCGCATGCATTATATCAAACAAAAGGTAGAGACTACCAACCAACTTTAAGATAGGTATCAGTAATTTAACAAAATAATGAACGTTGCACCCTAAGAAAATCAATGATGATGATTATTTCCAGTGCAAAGCAAAATAGCCTTTTGTACTTAAGAAACTGTTGACCAATGTCGAGAGAAATTCTGTAGAGATCCCCATTCCAAAATAAATTTGCAGATGCACCCATCGACTGGGAATGTGCATTAAAGCTTAACATACATGTTTTCTACACAAAGGCTTCCGGACAGAATTCACTTGCAAGATACAATATTGATCCCACCATTTCATTCATCTTTAAGCCGGGTGATTAGCCTCTAAAAGTTCGCATACAAGATAAACCCTCCTAAATAGGGTACAAGCATATTTCACACAGTAACTTAAATTAGGGAATGAGGCATAATTGGTTGAGAGAACAAGATCAGCATGTCACTGTTAAACGCCGAAACTACGAAATCCACAACTTACTGATGAAGTTGTAGATGAGCCTCTCCCTATCTTAGTAATAAAGTGGGCCCATATTTAAATTAACACAGAAAAGAAGAAAGTCGCATACTCATACCAAACTCAACTTTATAAAGCTGGTTTCTCAGATTTGTTCGCAGTATAATCAATTTTCATTATGAGTTTTTGTCTCGTGTGGTTAAACTGATGAAGAAGAAAAAAAAAACCTTCTGGGCTTTTTTCCTTAACCAAGACAAACTAGCAGTCACTGAAATTATGATTCACGGACCTATATGATGAATCCTGAATAATATCCATAGCTTATAACTGGATGGTAGGCAAACATTTGTGCTCATTCACGCTGCAACAGGTCTCACAAAACACACTTGCCTAATCAATGTTAACCAACGGCAACAAGACAGAACTAAAAGCATAGCAACTGTTTTTTGTTGAGCCTATGGAACAAGAAAAACAAAAAAACAAGAGCTGCAGTTACTATGATCTCAGAAGAGACTCAAAAATACTAAATGTATTCATGCCTGTTGCATGGTAAATGGTCTTCTTAATACTGTAGTCACATAGAGGTAAATGATTATTTGCTGCATATACTGTACTTGATTACCATAAGCCCATGACATGAAATGACTAGTTGGACGGAATTGACTTAACAACACAAATAACGTGAACACCAAAGAATGATATTTGTTCTATTTGCATTAATGCAAACTGGTATGTGATGCTTCTTCATTTTCCACAACCTGTAAATAAATGAAAGCATTTTTTCCGAAATGCTGACAGGGAAATTATCTGAAAAAGTAGATGCTAGCAATGTCACCTAACATTTTATAATACAGTCACAATCCTAGATTAAAGTATCTCTGGGTTATCTAGCACCAACATAATGATATTTGAAAACTGTATATCGCCTGTTTTGCCAACAAAATGGAATGTATATATCTTTCTATTACTCCTCCCTGGAGGTCGATGGTTGAAAATCAGTGGGGAAGCCAATAGGATTTCCAGGGTACTATATTTTGCATGGTTATTCTTGGACCTATATGTTGATAAATTTCTTCAACAAAACGTGTTTTCCTTCCAAGGCATTTGAGAAGACAGATTGCCATTCATCTGTTCCTGCTATGATCTTGTGCAAATTGTGCTTAACAAGTTCCATGACTGGCATACATCATGCTTGTTTTATATCATAACCCCTCTTTCAAAATCATTTAGTTGAACCATGGAAGGCTGTTAGATAATGAATGTTTCAAGGCTTCCATGACACTTGCATTTCTTACTTTGCAATGGCTATCATCATCCCCAAGAGACTACTTATAGAAACTGTGGCTTGGAAAACCCAATTTAATGGTAATCAAAAGTACCTGGGAATTTCAAGTTTTTAAGCACACACGAAATGATAAGAATGGTTCTCGCATTGTGTATTATGTGGACTTGCAGAGCTCCTGGATGCCATAGGGAATCTCAGACCAAAGACCTCATTATGAATTACAGTAAGTTTAAACAAGAGCAAGTAGACTAATCATGTTTCTTCCCCTTATGGCATCTCACAACATCTTAGAATATATTGTGTGCCTACTGCTGGACATAAATGTTCATAAACTTTCAAATGGAGGCAACTCAGTGGCTGAGCAGACATGGAATAGGGGCAGACGAGAATTATGTTGGGCATTTGCGTGCACATTTTAGAGGGGTATGGTTCATATTTTGTTCTCTTTTACTTTTCTTAATGAATTTTATAATTACTGATTGAAAGATATCAAATGCCTGCTGCTAGATGGATGTAACTTTAAAGTACCAACACACAAGTGAATCGCTTTTCACATATCATGAATACTGGCGCTTATGTAGTTGCATCATGAGAATTTGTGCTTATATAATTGTACATCAAGCAGTGGACAAACAGCATCAGTTGAGCAAGAAAAAATAATAAGCCAAGAGGATCCAACTGTTAAAAGTGGACGGATTAGGCATGCTATGAAAAGGAAATGATGTTATCCATGATTAAATTTTATAAAAAATGCTAGCTGGAATCCACTATATGAGTGTCAATGGTCTAACATAGGCCCCTCGGGATTAGCTTTCATAGTTTAAGTCATTCAGGTTGCAGTCTTTAAAAGCAAAGTTTCATAGGAGAGATTATGCCTAAAAGAGGAAACTGAAATTAAACTCTTTGTTTCATCGACTTCATTTGTGTTGTGACCCTTCTTGTGGGCTTGTAAACAGCATTTGGTTCATAGTTGTCACTTGAAGATTTGCCAACAATCCCAGCTTCAGATGCAATGGAAAGCTTCTTACAGACCTTGGAAGCTATCCCAACTTCAGATGTATAGACATCTTAACTTCTTGTAGGAACATCAGATTCTTATTATATCGTTGAGACACCCCACAGCATGCCCATTATTAGCTATTGAGCAATCTACTCCAAAGTCGCATGGCAAGAGCAAGTATTGTTCTGGTTCTCATTGTATTCACATTCTGTTATGAAGAGGTAAAGCAATATCATTTGGTTCTCTTTGAACCTGGTTTTTCTTGAAAAGAAGAACTCAGGAAGCATATTGAAGCTGGTTCTCATTCTATACGAGTGCTGCGCCATGCAGATATTATGTCTTGCGTATGTATATCACACGATCAGATTACAACATTGCTTAGCAGCCAATGAATGGACAACGCCACGGATTTCTCATTGGCATATTGTATTTTAGTGGTGCCAGTTTGAAGGGGATGGTTAGGGGAAAGCTGCTGCAGTATGTGCTCTTTATTCTCTTGTAATGTTTTGTTTTACCATACTGTTATGCTGCATGGTAGTTTGTAGTTCTTAAATGTAAAATGTAAGAAGATCTCATGAAAAATAGAATCCACCCCTGAAACAGCATAAGTACTCTTATAAGTCCCCTGAGGAAACACTGAAGAGAACCACTGCATCACTTGCATTTTCTGCTATGCTCCGTCAAAATACATAAGACATGAAATTTACTGTACATAGGGAAGACCCTCCCTAGTTTTTCTTCTTTCTTTGATAATGAACTTATTATAAAAAAGAAATCCAAATCAAGAGGCCATGTTTTGAAAATGGATTATATGGTTGATGGATTAATCATTTTAAGAGTTACTGAAACAGAGGAAAAATAAACAAGTATTGACTTGTATTCTGTGCAGAATAGAAAGTTGGAAGATTGATCTCATTATGCTAAAATGGAGGGTTCCCATAATAATGTGCTGCTGATGTATTGGTTTTAGTTTGTCTAAATGTATTCGCTTATTAGTATTGCAAATCATACTTCTCAGAAAGGCAACGAGAACTCTTATCATTTTTAGTGAGGTTTGAGTGTTACCTTGAAATCTTTCATCCGGAAGGAAGTGCCGTTATTAAAGAATAGAAGGACACGGAAATTAATGGGGAACATAGCAATAGTCCATGGAAAGCATGCTTGATTGTTACGATTGAAAAGGAGAACAAACATAAACACTCAGTCTACATAAAAAGTCAATTCCTTCAATTTTTATTGGCAGTTAAAGGGACTTCCGAGGCCAAAAAAAGGGCACGCCTGGCAGAACAAGATTGTTTTCATTTTCTACAAAATGTTACTTCCCCTCTTTTTCTTGGTGAATGTTAAGGTGTCACGCATCTCTTAAGAGAAATTTAATGCAGGCATAAAACATTCCTGAGTTTACCATGAGTGTTAAGACATCACAAACATTCTCCCTCTTTCGATTGGTGAGTGTTGAGGTATATCTTTTAGTTTTTTTAATTTAATTTTTTTTTAAGTTTTTTTTAAATTTATTACAAATAGCTCTAAGATGCGTCTTCATATGATCAGTGTCTTTTCTTAATGTAATATATATTCACCTTATAAAAAAAGTTCCATGAACTGAGGGGATTGATGATTCATATCTAATGCAAATAACAGCTATAAACTATGAGCAGAAAATACATTCCTTTCCCTCCTTCCAACTGCTTGATCATAATTATATCCTTTGACAAATTTAAACAGCTCCTCCAGATACTAGTCAAAAAAAAGCAAGGTCACTTATATATTATTTTGTCTAAAGGGTGTTCTACAGGTGATAGTAGGTCTCTGAGCAGTCAAATTCTGAAGGGCACAGTTCATAGGGTAAAAGAACAGTACAGAGAAAATTCTGACTAATAATGATAGTAGGATTCATGGTTGAATGAATGGGACCCAATGCCTCCATGAGTCATATTTTCTCATTTTCCCTTTCTTCACTAAATTTTACCTCCCAAGCTTTAGGTCGCCAACTTTTCAGAAAAGGAGTGTTTCTCCAAATATTTAGATAAGCACAAAAACGAAAAAATAAAAAATAAAAAGGGAATCATTTTTCTTATCTTGACCATAATCCCCATACTCCCATGCACCTATTGCACTCACTTATACAATTAGCAGGTAGTTCTAAGCAAAATTAAGAGACCTGAATCCCAAGAGGAACAGTTGAAAGCCTAAGTAAGAAAGCAATGGTTTAAGTCGTGCATTAAGAGAAATTGATTATCTCTTGAACTTCAAATGCACAAGTCATCCTCATCGATTGTTGCCAAAACTCACTTACTTGAGGTCATGCAGCTCTAGTTATTAGTTAATTATGTTCAACATGAGCCAGTGAGTGAGCTCAACTGAGCGATTCTTCTCCCTTACTGTTTTAATGCTTAAACTAATGTACTCTTCATATAATGGAATAAATAACAGAAGAAAGTACAAGAAAAAATGCACAAATGCATCGAAACAAGTCGGATAGAGATCGACACAACTAACCGCCTTGGCGAACTCGATTTTAAGGGGCATGCCTGCAACAACAAATCCTTGAAGTCCCCTCATTGCAATCATGGCATCTTCCTCTTTCTTGAAGTTAACGAAAGCATAACTACGGCCTGGTTGAAAAGCGATGCTTTCCAGTTCTCCAAACCGCAAAAACTGCTCAGAGAGAGCACTCTCAGATATGTGGTGAGACAAATTCCCGACCCAGAGGTGCCGCGACGGGGGCGCATTGTTCCGCCCATAACTCGTCTTCTCTTCGAATCTTGGCGAGTAGTCCCTGCGGAATCTATCTCTTCCTCCCCTACCGATCTACACCAACACAAAGACATGACGAGCAGGGTCACGATTGATCCAGTTTCGAGTCGATCGATCATCGAATTAACAAACTAACTAACAATCAAAACCAATATTGATCAAATCTAAACCCTAGGGAACGAAACCTAGCAAGAAAATAAAACCCTAGAAACTATATTTACTAGGAACGATGAACTAGTTGA
Organism: Euptelea pleiosperma; assembly: GCA_035048495.1. Taxonomy (NCBI): domain Eukaryota; kingdom Viridiplantae; phylum Streptophyta; class Magnoliopsida; order Ranunculales; family Eupteleaceae; genus Euptelea; species Euptelea pleiosperma. The sequence goes on along the minus strand of CM068541.1, from coordinate 8,808,267 downwards.
AAGAAAGAGTAAGTAAAGTTTCGGAAATTTGAGACTGTTTGAAGTATAGATGAACTAACCATTTTGTTAGATTTTTCTGAGGTTTTGAAGAACACGGGAACGGAAAATTGGGGATTTTTGAAGAAACTTTTTAAAAGAACGCAGGCAGAACTATTTCCGCAGTCGAATCACAGCAAAAACTGTAAACGCAGAAGATATCTTGTAACAAGGGTTTGAGGGTTCTTATCGCACGTGCAGAAAACTCGTGTATGCGCACCTGCTGTGTTAACCAAGGTTTAAAGGAGGCCGTTTTAACGGTTAAACGGACTGGGGGCGTTACCGTTTAAACGGTCAGGGGCAAAAATGGAAAAAAAACGGGAAAAAACGGAATTTAACGATTTTAACGGAAAAAGTGGCGCTGAAATTCAAATTTTGAAATTTGAAACTTAAAAAAAAAAAAACGGAATTTAACGGATTTTAACGGAAATTAAACAGATTTTAACAGAATTAAACGGTTTTAACGGCCGTTTTTTTTCACGAATTTTTTTGAAATTAAACGGCTGTTTAAATGATTTTAACGGCAATTTAAACGATTTTAACCGCCGTTAAAACAAAAAAAATGGCTATTTTTTTCAAAACCGATAAAACGGATTTAAATGGTTTAAACGGAAACGGGCTTGGGGCGTTGCCGTTTTTAAAACCATAGTGTTAACGTGTTATCTGAATCAAGGTTTAAAGGAGGCCGTTTTAACGGTTAAACTGACTGGGGGCGTTACCGTTTAAACCGTTTAAAATGGAAAAAAAACGGGAAAAATGGAATTAAACGGAAAAAGTGGAGCTGAAATTCAAATTTTGAAATTTGAAAATTAAAAAGAAAACGGAATTTAACAGATTTAAACGGATTTTAATGGAATTAAACGGTTTTAACGGTTGTTTTTTTTACAAAAATTTTCAAAATTAAACGCCGTTTAAACGATTTTAACGGCCGTTAAAACCAAAAAACGGCCGTATTTTTCAAAACCGATAAAATGTGTTTAAACAGTTTTAAAGGAAACAGGGTTGGGGCGTTACCGTTTAAACGGCCGTTTTTAAAACCATGATCTGAATTATAAAGGGTCGGGATATTGGCACCCGCGTTTTTACTCATAAAACCCACTTACTCACTGAACCACCCAAAAATCCTCCCTAGCTCTTTACGCCCAAGACACTCTTGACCCCCACCCACCAAAAAAAAAAACACCTCAAAACCAGAGGGAAAGAAGAAGAGGACGAGGAGGAACCGCCAGTGCGAATCAATTCCATCCTCCCTCTCTCTCTCTTGCTCTCCCTTTCCCTCTCTCCCTCTCCCTTTCTCTTTTGCTCTCTCTCCCTCTCCCTAACTCGGTACTGGGTTGCCGAGCCACCTCGGCAGCCCCCAAGCTGAGTGTGGCATGCTACATTCGTCAGCCCGAGGTGGCTCGACAATCCAGTACCAAGTGAGGGAGAGGGAGAAGGGGAGAGAAAGAGAGGGAGAGAGAAGCGATGGCGGTGGCCTCCTCCTCCTTCCTCTTCTTTTTCTTTTTCTTTTTTATTTTAAGGTTTTTTCATGGGAGAAAGAGAGAGATATAGAAGCATACCTGCGGTGGCGACAGCGGCGGCCTCCTCCTTCTTCTCTTTCTATTTATGTTTTTTTTAGGGTACTTTTTATTAAGTGGGTGTTATGAGTGAAAAAAGAGGGACTTTTGTTTTTTTTGGGTTAAGTGGGTTTTTGAGTGAAAATATGAGTGTTCACACCCACATTTTCGCTGAGGAAACCCAAAAAGTCCATCCACCCCTTTTCACTCATCACACCCATCTATAAAAAAAAAATAGAGGAGGAGAAGAAGAGGAGGAGGAACCCCCACCGGTCCCTCTTCCTCTATATTCTCTCTCATCTCTCGGCTCTCCTCTTCTTCTTCTTTTTTTGTTTTTTTAGTGGGTGTGATGAGTGAAAGAGGAGAAATGGGTTTGCTAAGTGAAAATACATGTGTGAATATCCTAGTCCTTACAAAATCGGCCGATTCAATTGCTAGATCCTCTGGTTCAACTACAACCGCCTACATGATTTAAATTAAGAGTCCGGTTCAAGGTTTTAAATGCTCCATTATAATTACAACGGTCCCTTAACATTGATGTTGTGACACCATTAGCGAAAATAATGGAAGTTAAAATGCTAGCCTTTTTTTCGGATTTGAAAATTATTTTCGAAATAACATAACGTGTCAGCCATTATTTTCAGTGTAACGTCTGTATTTTAAAACACGGTTCGGTTTACTCAAACTGAAATGGCTTTGTACTCTTGGATTTATCCCAATTTTACATGGCACGTGTGGAAGGGGGTACACCAATGTCTTGTGGGATTAGTCGGGTGCTCTAAGAGGCCTAGATAGCCTCGGCATAATAAAAAAGAAAAGGGCTCCGTATCCCAATAATAAAAATAGCATTGCCCCCGTACAGTTTGTAATGGCTGAAATGCGCAACTTGTAGTGTCCGATGTGCAGATGTACAAAAGGTTAGTACCCTCACTCCATGTCCCACCTATGTCACTAATGTTTTTCTTGACGATCGGAAAGATTGGTTGGATGTTTGAAATCATCCCTTACATTCCACATTCCCGACAAGAAACACTGACAAACTCCCCAATTGAAATTACCAATATATCTAAGGGTCGGACTCATGGGACTAGTCTTTTCACTCGCTTTCCCAGGGGTGGATTCCCGACACGAGTGAAAGGACTAATAAAAAAAAAGATGAGTCCACGGGAGTAAAACTTGCCTGATAGCTACTTGACCCTCGGTGCAGTGCTCGGCACATGGATTTTGTATGATTGACAAACACAGCCTGACCAAACACGTACCTAGGTGAGTTTATTAAGATTTCTTTTTTGATTTTTTTAATGCAAAAGCAAAGAGACCTCGGCGTACGTACCGAGCACTGCAAAATGTTTCGCCCATACGAAATCCACATGCCGAGCATTGCACCAATGGGTAGCTACCAGACCATTGGTGGTTTGCTAAGTTTTACTTAGTCCTCGGAGCCTAAGCCTATCAGCAAGTGGAAAATCCATTTGCTTAATTTCCCTTCACCGAGATGAGCAAAGTGGGAGAAACTCCTACACTCAGTTTGCGGGCCGACTCTAGGCAATGGATTTTTGATAGTAAAGGCAAATTTTTCATTCAGTCATTTTATGGCACACCTGATGGGGATGAGTCAGAGGAATTTCCAGTGACCATCCAAAGCACGGTTTCTAGTGTGGTGTGTAGTTCGGGGAAGACTTCAAACAATGGATTTCTTGTGGAAGAGAAGGGCAAGAGTACTGAACCATTGCCCCTTGTGTTTGAAAAGTGGGGAATCAGTTGATCATTTACTATTACACTGTAGTAGCGCATGGCTTATTTGGACAGGGTTACTTAGGGAGTTTGGGGTGATATGGGTAGCTCCAAGGTCGATTAAGGAATTATTTTTTACTTGGAGAGGGAAGGGGCTTGGAAAATTTGGAAGGATGTGGGCATTGACACCATTAGCGATTATTTGGGGCTTGTGGATGGAGAGGAATAACAGGGTTTCCGAGAACAAAAGTCTTCATCTGAAGTAGTTTACGTTGGAGATCAAGGCATTGGTGTATTTTTGGGTCAAGTTGTACGAAGAAGGGAGAGGCATTTTGTTCGAGGAGTTTGTAGTCAATTGGTCCGATCTGGTTAGAAGAGGGGGGAGTAGCAGTGGTAGTTTTTCAATTTTTTTATTTTCTTTTTTGTTTGTTGTTTGTTGTTTGTTGATTTCGACTCCTATGTATTCTGTTTTGGTTTTTGGTAGGCTTCCTCAGCCTCTAAAAGCCTATATTCAATAATACCTCTTTACTTATCAAAAAACAAAAAAAAAGATCAGCAACCTCATCCAAGGTGGAAAGAGGAAACAACCAGATCTTCTTTCAAAATTATTTAGAGAAACCTCACTGTCAATTGGTAAATTCTTTTATAGAAAAAAAGGTCTCAGTAAAAGAGAATAACTTCTTAACGCTTCAGACTACTAGATGGAGTACATATTGGATTTGTCAATTACTAGTGGGTGGCAAATGCCCACATCACTCCGTGACAAAGCATTTGCCAAAATCGAGTGTGAGTGGCAGAGATCCACCGTCTAGATTGGGGGATAAGATCACGACCATTCTTTATCGAAGCCTATAAGAGGGGGTATAAGTGGAGAGACAACTATTGTCAGTCACTTGTTATATAAACTAGTGGGTGGCCTGTGCCCACGACACTCTTTGACAAAGCATTTGCCAAAATGAGTGTGAGTGACTGAGATCCACCATCCAGTCCGGGGATAAGATCTCAGCCCTTCTTTATTGAAGCCCATAAGAGGGGGAGACAATTGAGCTCCCTTGTAATATAAATGTTATAGTGACCTCGTCAAATTAGGAGAAACAATAGGTATCATTGTTCAATGTAAGTATAATAAATCTGGTCAAAATTTCGACATGGCTCGAGGCTTCAATGTAACTCAGGAACTCCAAGAATCAGTAGACCAAAAAGAAACTAGGGTCACACCCTTCATACCCACGAGACCATGGTTGCATCAAAAAGCACTAATCATGATTGAGCAATATTTTAAACCACACCATCTACATATCATTGTCCTATGTTGTGTTTAATTGGCTATATTAATGTTTGGTAGTCATCCTTATAACCTTTGGGCCGTTTTAGCATTGTCTTAGTTGGATGTTGTCCCTTTGCCGATCTTATTGGGATTTTCCACCATCCACTACTCTAATCCCAAAAGGCGATATATTTCAAATGGCATCGAATGTGTTGAAAATCGACCTTTCACGATCCAACAAAAATAGAAGGAACCAAAAAACAATTAATCACATAGACATAGTAAATTTACGTGGTTCAAATGTGAGTAAGAATAGTCTTACTATCTCTAAAGAATTAGGATTACAATAATTTTCTCTCTCATTCTCAATGTACGAGTGAAACTCCAACTCCTCTTTAGAGAATATATATAATCTCTGATACAATAAAATACCCAAAGTACCCCCCTAATACAAGTTGTACTCCAACACAAACTTGTACGAACAAAAAATACCAGTCCAAATATAATAAAAGGAGATCAAGAAGATCTCAAAAGTACAAGTGCAGCAGACAAAACAAAAGCAAAAGAAACCACAACAACATGACTAAAGCCCAATGTTACAAGACACACATTCAGCTTCGTTTTATTGATTGAAAGGAAAAATATGTACAAAAAGAGTTCAGTCAGCCCAATGTTGGCTTCAACGAGAATAAAGTCTTCAAGACAGATTTCATATTGCAAGAAGTCACAATTTGTAACTGCAAGGATTCTGACTGAGGTAGTGCTCATTGCAGAGAGGAGTTTCATGTAACCTCATTTGATTCGTGGATTTTATCTCTTGCAGGTTGCCTTGTGGATGTAGCCTTTTGCGGTGGAAACGCGTAAATCTTTGTATCTCTTGTGCACGATTGGATCCTCGTAAATCCGCAAAACCCACCATCCAGTTAATAACAGCAACCCACACAGTATTTTGATATCTGAAGAACAGATAAGAGAATAAAATCTGCCTTGAGTTGTGGGAATTGTCACTCTCAGTTAAACAAATCAGTGAGGACTCGATCACAGATCACGGCATGTCCGATTCCAGTTACCCACGTGTTCAAGCTTCTGGTTGAACCTAACTCAGACACTACGTACAAGAGTAAAAACATAATCAATTAAACATGATTTGGATCAATTAAACAAGAAAAATCTAATTGGGTATCAGAATTTGACCTCTTTGTGAGGGGCTATTACCTTAAAATTGCCATGGATGGATCTAAAAGCATATCTTCGAGGGATCGACCCTGGGAGTCCCAAATTCATCACTACACGAGTAAAAACATAATCAATGAAGCATGATTTGGAAACATATTTGCATCATTCAAACAAATAAAATTTAATTGGGTATGAGAATTTGAACTCATTTGTGAGGGGATCATGGATGGGGGTTATTACCTTAACATATCGTTGAGGAAACGACGCTGGGAGTCTCAAATTCATCAACCGCAGAGGATGAATTTGCAAACTGGAAAGACCAATCCTGTAAAACAAACCAGACAGATGGTAACAAGGTTCTGAGAACACCAAGCAAGAGGCTTCCATTTAATTTCAACGCTCGAGCTTTTCATCCTTCTTGCATTATGGGGTTCTTTCGACAGATCAAAGCTCGCTCCCTTCATCCTCAATTCTTGAATACACCTCGTAAGAGCTCGGTTATCGCTCTTCTCCCTCTGCAACTGTCTCGAAACCTTCCAATACCTGCAAAGCTTCATGTGAACCAAAAAGATCATAACAAGTGAAGTAAAAACAGATAAGGATGAAGGAATCCACCATTTGTGGCAAGAATGTTCTCGTGAATTAATCGAAGAGGTATATATGAGGGTTAAGAAAAATCCATGAAAGGCGAAAAAGAAACAGCACAATTGAAAGATCTCGCATCTAATGCTGTCCTTTCGGGTTTCCTTTATAGCAATTCGGCGGCCAAAGAGGTCTTCTTCTCTCTGCCAGAGTTTCAGAAGCAAGAGATGGCCGGGGCTATCGGATATTTCCATTAATGGGTGTTGTTGGATTGCAGAGATGGTATCCATTGCAGAGAGGAGTTTCTGTTGATGCTCTTCATCGACAGGGATTTCGACGACGTGGGCATCCTTCGATTGCGCCATTGGAAAAATTGGAAGGTAAAATTCGGGAGAAAAAAAAATACAAAAAAATGAATATGTTGTGAATGTGTTGAGATTGTGTGTGTGGTTTTTTGGGAATTTCTTGAACAGATGCCAAATGGATATTTGTGAAGACTGAAGAAAGAAAGCCTGAGGATTTGCAGAGATCGTGAGTTTGATTTGTAAACTTTGTTGAGCGTAGATGGAGGAGAGGGGGAGGTATTTGAGGAATTCAGTCTCCAACGGTCATATTTTTTGCTTGTAAAAAACAACGGTCATATTTTTATTATTAAATAATATTTTAAAGCATAAACTGACGTTTCAGCCAACACCAAGGAAAATTTAGCCTGTGGAACATTTTAATGTGGAGCTGTGTAGCGCATAAATCTGCCTGATTGGTGATCGCATTCAATCTGAGTATTCAAAAATAAATTGTTTAAATCCAACGGCAAAAATCACCACATGAAAAAACATTTGCATCCCACAGCTACAGATCACCACTCAGGCAGGTTGTTGGTGTGTAGTGTAGTCCATCACTGGTGTGCCTATCATTCATTGGTCAGTGGGGCCGAAAGAGTGCCAAGTGGTGCGTTTTGCACAAGACAAAATTTTCAAGCACGCACGAGTGCATGACCTGACAATGGCTATTGAAAAATGTCAACATCTGGGGCCTCAGTCCGGCCCAAATCGGGACTTCATTTTTCTGGCCAAGGCCCAGCCCAATAGTGGATAAATAGCCCAGCACTTTAGATCAAGGTTTGTGTACGTTGGTTATATAACCCCTGTTATAACATATCACATCATGGTTAAAAAAAAGGTCAAAATAATATTATTTTATTGTCTTTTAATTTATTTTTTTTTCAAAATAGCATGGATAACGGATAACAAACAAAATTGCAGCCATTATTTCCGTTATAATGTTCAGTTCGTTTGTTTTTATGTTATAACGTTTAGTCTGTTTCTTAGGTTTTGAGCATTTTTTTTGTAAATAACGTCTTGGAGTGTTAGACGTAGCGTTGTTTTCAAATCATGCTTTAGATTAGGGCTGCAACTTGGGTGGGTTGGGGTCAACCCTAGCCCAACGCAACCTTAAAGGCTGTGAACCCTAACCCAAACAGCTCTACTCCAGTACTACTATTGTCATGTAACCAAGAACTTCTTATTAGGGATTTTTGAGGAGGTACCAGTTGTCTATTAAAGTGAAAAACTTTCTTGAAAGATACTTTGGGATGGGCCGCCTTCTTGAAACTCACGGTGGACTAAGATAAAGCTCTATGGGACATTCAGATAGTCATACGGGTGCACACATGGGTGTTAGCACAAACCCTAGGGCACTGGGCAAACACAAAATTCCACGACAAGTGTAACAATGTGCATGCTAACATCGAACTATGCTAGGTCTTACAATAGTTGGATTCAAGATTTGTGGGACATGCAAATAATGGGAGTGGTAGATACTATATGCACACAAATAATGGATTTAATGCATAAGATAGTTCTCAGGAGGAACCTTCTTGAATGGGAAAGGGAACAGCTGGCATCTCTGATGAACCGATTGAAAGATCACATTGTCGCATCTCTTGAGGAGGATTACCTATCCTAGAGTCATTCTAAATCAGGATGTTTCTCAGTGAGCTCTTTTGACGGCTTTCTTTCCCGATCCGCATCTATATATACATCTATATCTTTGTCCCAATATATGGAGAGCTAAAGTTCATTCAAAAATTCATTTCTTTGCATGGACTTCCTCTTTGAATAAGATACTCATTGTTGATAACCTTATTGTGATGAAGTGGATTTTGATTAATTTTTGTGCTATGTGCAAATCTAATGGAGAAAATATAGACCACCTTCTATTGCATTGTGATTTTGTTACACGGATTTGGTCTTACTTTCTGGCTCAGGTGGATGTTCCTTGGGCTATGCCGGAGTCGATAGAAGCGTTGTTGGGTGGGTGGCCCAAGATAGTTCTATCTAGTTGGGGGAGGCTTCTTTGGAGTATGGTACCGTACGAGTATGGGGACTTTGGCGGGAAAGAAATATGAGTGTCTTCAGAGGAGAAGAAGGTTCCATTCATGACACCATTATTAATATAAAGGCCTCCTTATTCAGCTGGGGGAGTATATACCCTGATTTGAGAGGGATTTTCTTTAATGATATGGTGTTCAGGTTTGATTTATTGTTGACGAGTTAGTTGCGGTCGCTTTTTCTTTAGTTTTTTTTTTTTCTCTCTTTCTCCTTCTTCGAAGGTTTTTTTTTTGCCCTCTTGTTTTCTTGAGATCTTCTCAATCTCCTTATTTATACATTTTTGACTTCTCAAAAAAAAAAACTAAAGTTTGTAAAACTAATTAATGTTGGAGATCGAGTTAATTGAATAGAAGCTACATAAAAACATATAATAGAGTGTACAGTGTGATGCATGCTAATCATTTGCATACAAGTATGAAGTTCGTTGGGGGATGGTGTACGACTTAGTGAATTTAGTGGAAAGGACATACACTTGTAACGACTGGAATCTTGGGGATTCATTGTGCATGCATGCATGTTCAGCATTGAGGAAGTCACATTGGGATTTGTATACATACGTTAATGAGTGCTATCGAAGGGAGGTACAAGATCGAATATACTCAGAGCCCATTAGACCGATCGACACTTATGATATGCCAATAGTTGATACGAGTAGTGGTTTAACTAACCATGATGTCGATAATTGTGTGACAACAAGTGTACATCCATTTGAAATGACCAATATTTATTGGATGGTCAAATCCATAAGGTAAGATAATGTTCTTCTGAGCCCTCGTAAGCCTAAATTAAGAAATGATGGTCTTTGATTCTTAAAAAATACAAGTCTTAATCATCTTGATTATTTATATGCTCTACCCAAATCTTCTGGGTAATGTGTCACACCTGGTCGTAGAGGACAAATGGGTTAATGAGATCTAGTTCATGTCTATGTTTAGCACCCTAATCTTCTATTTTTACAATCTCTCATGAAGATAAAGGTTGCTTATTGATTAAGGAAGATGAAATAAACACTATAATTATTTTAGTACCATTCATAGTAGAAAGAAAACCAATTTCGTACTGACCTTTACCACGTAAAATGGCATGGCTTCTTATTAAGAATTACCCATGATAAGAAGTCTTGTCTTTTATTTGAGGAGGAATTAGAGCCCCTCCAAAATGTATGTAGCAAATACAAATAAAGATATATTAAAAGGGGAAAAAGACAATTGTTGATCAAGTAAAACTACAATATATTTTACTACCATTCACGCAAATAGGTAGAAAGAGAATCAATTTTAGTAAAATGATTCACCACATAAATGGCAGGGCTTCTTACCAAGGATTACCAAAGATAAGAAGCAATTCTTTTATTTGAGAGATTAGAGCCCTTCAGGATGTATACAACATTTACAAATTAAATGTAAAAATATAGGAAAGACAACTTTTGATAGCCAAGTGGGTTACAGGTCGAAAGGTAAAGGTGGGTTTTGAACCCACAACTTGGCCTAAGCTTGAAGCCTACCTTCACCTCTTTGACCACTAAACACTATCAATTTAAACTGTTTATACCAGACTTTTCACATACAAGATTTTTCTATCAAAAGTGAGACAAGCTATGTAATACCATGAACCTTTTAAAGGGTATTTTGTTATTTTATTAGAGTATTTTTTATTTTTTTTATTATTCATTTATGCTTATATTGAATTTATTTGACTTTTAGAAGACATCATAATCTTCGAAAAAAATTAAATTTTAATGTTTTCAGTGATATTTTAGTGAGGCCCACATAGGCTTAGTGGCCCACTATTTCTGAACTATTTTGGGATCTATACATATGTTAAGTAATTTAGAATTTAATGATGTATTTTGATTAGTTACATTATGTGTAGATCATGTGAATCAATTTAATTGTCACCTTATGTAATAATGTGTACAAATGAATTTTTACATAAATACTTTGTGTGACACAACACCCTATATTTTAACTTCTAGAGTATATGAGTCATTTTCATAATTGATTAATAAACTACAATGCCCAGGTTGCAGTCACATGTACATACTATTTAATTAATTTAAATATGACACTTTAAAAATGACACATCGGATTGATTTTCTAAACTTAGAGAGAAAAATATTCTCCTTTAATTGCTTAAACTAATGGAAAAAATGAATCTTGAGCATTAACTATAATTATCCTAAAAAAAGAAAGAGATTCAAGTCAATTTAAAATTAAAATTAAAATTTTAAAATATTGTACTATTTTTGAAATGTTATCATGGTGTTTGAATTAATTAAGGAATCGGAAAAATCTTATCTCCCATTCATTGGACCTGGACATGAGAGTGAGGTGGAGTGGACCCCACACTATCAAACGTCTCACACTCCTTTTAAAACCCTAATCCTCACTAAAATCTCTATGAAATTCCAATCTTTTATTTATCTCGGATCCAATAGTCGAGATTTGACATTCTATTTTATTTTTAAAAACTTGTTTGTTTGTTAATTTGTTACTCAGCAATTGTTTCTCCTTCTAAAATTCGAAATCATTTGTTCTTATGCCCTTCACCCATCTTGAACCCCATCTTGTGAGTTGTAGTAGGAAAGGAAGGGATGCTATAGACGAAGAAAAGAAGAAGACATCACAAAAATCCTAAAATGTTAAGGTAAGGGATCTACATTATATATTTCACCATTATCATGTTGTTATTCATATGTTCTTTTTTTATACTTGTTATCCACTTTATATTAGTCACTATGCTTGTAATTTTTCCATGCGTTGATTCCTCTATCATTATGGATTTATGTATAAGTTTGATACTCTCAACATGATTAGTAGCATGTGATGGAGATGTTATTGTTTGATATATTGTTGTTATTTCTCATGGTACTTTTGAATTTCATTGCATGAGCATGGGGGCTTCGAGTCTCAGGACAAGTTTTCCAAACTAAGTAGGGCCCAATGCCCTTGGGTGAAAAGCCTTAAATCCCTATAGAAGACCCATCGAGGGTGTGACTCTCGAGTGAGTCAATATACTGCATTGCATAGTGTATTTGACCCATCGAGGGTGTGGCTTTCGAAACACCTTGACTTATTGTTTTACATTTACTAGGGGAACGCCACGTGCGATGCACGTGCACCTTACACAGGGAAGCACCTTACACGTGGAACACCCGTAGAGATCACTGATCGTATCGATGTTTGGCCCATCTCTAGGTGAGCCTATATGCAAAAAATCAGCCTAATTAGTGCTTTTAAGGATTTGATTGGAGTCATTTTCATGGGCTGATTTTTAACCATAGATTTCAAGTATTATTCGGTGTACTCAAATCCAAAGGTTTGAAATCACCAATCAGATTGATATTTGGTATATACGTCCACCTAGGGATGGAATAAACATCTATAAGGTCAGTGGTCTCTAAGAGTGTGCACGTGTCTTATACCGTTGTCCTTCATCATCATTGATGAGGGATGTGGGCGTGCCGGACAACCTAATTGTAAAGGTCATTTAATGATGGAAGGTTTTGAAATGGCATGGGATGTAATTATTTGACTGGGAAGAGTTGTTTTGTTCTTTTTTTTTTTTGCTTTTGTGTTGGCGTGTCGTGTGGGTGTGGGTGTGTCCCCAGTTCTCGCTTTATAATAGTAATAGATATTTCAATACTTGTTTTATAATGATTCTTATGATAACATATATGAACATGTGTTTGAGAATATGATGTATGTGATAGTAGAATAATAGTCATTTTCCTATTGGGCTTCCCTTTCTTATTTCAGATTTGGTATGAGGATCGAGTTGGACTTCGTAGAACAAGATTCGTACAGCCTAGCCTACCCCGTATTGTTGGAATAAGGCTTATGATGTTTTACAAGAAATTTTAAGAAATTTGTCTTAACGGAAGAGATGACTTTAGACAAAATTGAATGGAGAAACAAAATTTGTACAGCCAAACTCATATTATTGGAATAACTGTCCTTTATAAGTTTCCGATTCACTAGCTCAAGAAAAGGTTAAAAAAAAAACCTCAAAAGTCATCCTTTTGTGTTTGTGGAGCAGTCAGGAACCATCCCTAAACTACCACAAAGCAAGGCTTAGGTTCATCCGAAATGTTTATATTGAACGGGCATGTTAGTACTACGAAAATATAACAAGCCTGTGAACCCATCAACCAACCATGAACTCCTTATTGAAAAATACCACCCCTTTAATGTAATAAGTACAGACGGCAAAAACCAAAAAACATTTTAACGAGTATTTTGGTCTTTCAATAAATAGTCAGTGGTTAGCTGACGAGGCTCACGAAAGGCATCACATTTGCACATGGACCAACAGTAGGGGGTCTTACTATTTTCGCAAAGTAATGGGGGTCCTTCTAGTTGGCCCTAATTTCCAAGGGGCTGTTACTAAAATCCCCATATTGAGTATGTTCTTTACTATCAAAGTATGTCCAAATGTCTTAATCCAAAATTTTCTGTTAACATGTATTCTAACCCCTGTTTATCGAAAAAAGAAAATGCATTTACTCACATGTACAGCTTAGTCCACAGATTAACAAAAGGAAATCTCAAACAAATGCAAAACCTGCTGCCTTCCAAAGCATATTTTGCATAGAAAACCAACTTTGATTTCAGGCATTCAGTAATACACAGCATTGATTGTAACCTTACATCAACAAAGAATTCGATAAACCTGCATTTATGGAGCTTACGCGGAAGGAGCATACTCTCATCATACTGTTATTACATCTTCCAATGAATACACGGCCTCAAAGACACCATAGTTCGCTTCTTTCTTTCCTAACTTTCTGCATTTTGCTCCGTGAAGCAACTTTTTTCCAACCAGCAATGGCCCTGAAACACATGCACAGTCTGCCACCTCAAGCTGTTTTAGAGTTGGAAGTGCATTTCTCAAGATCTTGGTGATAATGTTACCTGACAAACTAAATTAGAGGCATTCCAACCCTTAATCTTGAATGGGAAGGAAACCTGAAATTGATATCAACATTGATTTTTCAATGGATTAATGAGGAAAATTCTGCTGTGACTTCATTAGACTGGAAACACAGTCCAATCAAAGCTTGATCGAAGCCAATGGAAGTTAAACAATAGAATCTAAGTTGTATTCCTGCAGCCGTACATAGAGACAGTCAGCAACACAAAGCAAGTATTCTCTTTCTATACAATATTTGTGGGAATATGGAATTTTGACTGGATTAAATTTATCAACCGTTACTATGATACAATGAGGAGAATTCACAAACTCCAATAAATGGAGTTGGAAATTTGAAGTTCAGAACTCTAAGTAAGCAAAGGTCGAGCCCAAATGCTTTCTTAACAGTGGGACCAGATCACTGAAGATTCACTTAACATGGACGCATGAAATTTCATAAAAAAAGGGAAAGAAAGTTCAGCACAAAATTTATAATGCCAATGATGACTATGATTTGATGAAAGGCGCCACTAAAGAAGCTTACCAGTATTCATAATGACTAGGAGCTTCAAGATGTGGATAATCCTTCAGTCGTTCTAACCCAAAGCCCTAGTCCACAAAACCACAAATATCACGATTGTGGAGCTCTTGTAAACAAAACAAGACCTGAGGACCCATTGTACCAGATACCATCATACCAACACACTGATATAAGAGAAGAAAGTATGCTTTCACCAGAATTATAACCAACATGACTAGATCAGATATCTAAATCTTTATGCTACAGACGAGAGCCACAACTTCGAAATAGAATATAAAACAATAAAATAAAGAGTACACAAAGACGGAAACAAAAAAAATTTCAATTGGACCTGTAGCAGAGGGAGGTGATAGGAGCAGTTTTGTTCCAAGGCCTCGACAAAGTTTAAAAGACAGCTGGGATTGATTAAGCAGGTGCTTCTGCACATCAATCCTAGTGTAGTGAATCACTGGAAAATACACCTTTCAGAACAGAAATTCCGCATTGAAGTCATCAAGCACAGCTTCTTTATTATCACGAAAAAAACACAGTTTCTGTAAGCGTACGTACACTGTACAGGAATCCTACAAGTAAACCCCACAAGCCTCATACAAATTTAAAAATATCATGATAAGTCTTTTTCCCAAATAATTACAATTTTTATCAACAAAGATGGAACAGTGGCCTCTTTTTTCTATTGTTCCTGGCCCATGAAACTTCATTGACACTTTTTCAGGAATGAGTATGCCAGATATCCAGTATATGATCTAGTATTAGCAAGATGCCACAGACCCTGCACCGCACTAGAAGCCCAAAAAATCACATCTCATGAGTCACCTTCCACCAATAAAGGACCAGTGACCTAGAGCAAAATATATTCAGCCTTCCATAAGGCCGTAGTCTCCACTGTGTGCCTATGGGATAGGATAATAACTTCAAATTTGTGCCTAATTGTTTCTTAAGATACCAGAGACACTGTGTAAACTGTAAAGAGCTTCCATCATAGACTACGAAAGATCCATTAATATTTGATGTCTGCTAAAAAGACTCAAGCATCTTTTCATTGCTTTAGTGGATCCTACTATTGTGTTCCTTCCACACCCCAACAAAAGGAGATTGAAAGGACTCCCAAACCATCTGGGTAACCAACCAGCAAACTGATCTACCAATACCGCCCTCCCAGGGAACACCCATTCTATGCCAAAATGAGTGCACAATTGATTTCAAATCAAAACAAAAAAGATATGATAAACACTTTGACCTCCCCAAGTATTATAGACACATTGGTTATAAAAGTTCTACTTCTGATTTCATGGTTTATTTTTAGGATTTGTCCAATACTACCATCCAATGAAGGTCTACCCCTTGGGGGCACATAAGCACCCAAATATTTTGAAGCCGGAAATCAACATCAAATCCTTCAATCAAGAAGCTGAAGAAGGAAAAACCCTTTTGGTCCCACTTCTGAACCCTCTTATCCTCCCAAGTATCAATCTCTTTCGAGTCTGTTAAAAAGAAATTTAAAAAGCTCCATTTCGCCATTTCGTCCTTCCCCAGGTTCCTCCTATATGTCAGAAAAAACACAAAGTGTACAATGGCATTAATGCATCCAGAATTCCAGGTGGTACCTATTAGCAATTCATTTCTTTTGTAATAGTTTCTTTAGAAACCAATAGGAGTAAATGATTTAAATAGCACGCTGGTGATAATAATAGTGAAAGTCATGATTTCAACTTTCAAAATCTAAACCAAAATACCCAACATGCATGACAAGTTCTTATACAGTATAATACAGACAATATCATGATGGAAATATTAACAAAAAAGGATTAAAAAAAAAGAGCAAGGAACCTGTTAGTGAACAACCTCTTGGTCAACATGAAGGTCCATGGTGTCTCCACCCTGGAAAAAAATAATCAAGACTTAAGAGTCTGTATCCAACTGAGCCAAATTAACTAGTCCAAATTCTTCCAAGCATAGAAAAGTATAGGCATCATCATCAACTTAAAGTATAAAAGGGGGTAACATATAGGAACCTCCTACAGTAGATGACAAGGAAAAAAATATCCATATTCAAGAAATGACAATGCAATGTGAAAATGATGACAAGTAGATAATACAAATTAAACCTTTGGATTTTGATCAATTCATCATACAAGTACAGTCAGCCTTAAAGCAACAAAAAAAAAAACAATATTTTGCTTAAAGATACTAATGGTGCAGTAAAATGAAAAGAGAACAAAAAAAAACTTACGTTTTGGTTATCCTCAACCACAGCCAACAGTTTCCTTGGACGACCTAATACAAACAATAGATTAGGAACTTAGAAGGAGGTAGGCATGAGCAAAGGCCTAAAAATTCCTGCATAATACTCCTACATAGTCTGAGAGAACAAATGGAGGCAGAAGAAACAACCCAATGACAAATAGAAGTCGACAGAATCCAATGAATCACTCATTAAGATGTCACCTGTGCAGTATAAATGTACCTAAAAACAGTGGGCAATCAAACCATTCAGCTTTACTTATACAAAATCCTCATATTAAATGTCAAAAAGCTTAGGGTGAAGAGTCACGTGCTAAACAGAATGTTGGTTAAATATCTCAGGGTAGATAAACAGAACCACTCTTTTTAGAGTACAATAAAGAGGAAAAAATTACCTCCTCCAGTGGAGGAGCAAAGATCGAACCTCTAAGGATGCATTCGCACCACGTGTCCTGGTGGGTCACCGGATGCTCATTCAAAATTAACGGGTGATCTCCATTTCTTTTTGTTCTTCGGTTCTTTGCTCATTAAAAAAAAGGAGGGAGAAAAGTTTTCTTTTGTTTTGCCCATTATTTTCTTTTCAGTTTTCTCTCCTTCTCTCCTCTTCGAGTACACTAGGAGAAAATCGAAGACCTGTGCTGGTTTTTATCTAGAGTGCTTTTTGATGTGTTAGGCACCCTTCACAGACCTAGGACTGGTTCGTCTCCCCTATCTCGTTATGCAAGAAAGCTATTTATGCCGTGGGTTTATAGAAAGAACAGAGAAGACGGAGAATGAGAAAGAAAAGAAGCTGGGGTTAGGGAAACTCTTCTTCTTCAACTATTACCTGTGATAGATTTCGGTTTTGAGCAGAAAGCCTAGACCTAAAACTGACCGATGTGGACTGCGATTTGGAACAAGATTCTTACTCTTGATCATTTGATCAGTAGAGGTATGCAGATGCCGAATAGATGTGTGCTGTGTGAGTCGGAAGCAGAGTCGGTTGATCACTTGTTCCTACACTGTAGATTCACATCCGACATCTGGCAGATTTTCCTCAGTCTATTCGGTATACCTTACATTAGCCCACAGCATGTGAGCGGCTTATTCCAAGGGGTGGCGCTTGATTTGTTCTCCGGGAAAATTTGTCTCCTTTGGCAATTTCTTCCCTTTGCAGTTTTGTGGGTGATATGGAAGGAAAGAAACCGTAGGATTTTCGAGGACAAAGAAGAAGGGATTCCCAAGATGGTCTTGCACGATAAAGCTTCTCTTTTTTCTTTGGTCCTCTGTTTCCCTCTCTTTAGGGGATATTTTTTTTTACTCCTTTGTATATAGATGGGACGAATACTTGGGGAACTTCCTCCTTCGTAAGGAGGTAGTTTGGCCTTTTTTGTTCTCTTCGGGAGTTTTCCCTTTTTAATGAAATATGCACATTTATCAAAAAATAAATAAAACTGACCGGTGTTGGAGCACAACCAATCACTGACGTTGGGGCATGCTGATCTCCGGTGATGGGAATGGCTGCATAATAGCTGATTTCAATGTATTTTGTGGACAGTTTTAACCTAAAAAATGATGGCTACAAGCGATCTTGGAACTCTAAAAGGACAGTATCCAAACAAATCCAAAACATGGCCCTGGTGGTCCGATCTTCAGTCCACTGGAAGAGGTAACTTTTTCCCCAATAAATACTGAAGTGTAACTTGTGACTTGTTAGGAGTGTAAGATAAGTCTAACATAAAATTTGGACGGAACTAGTGACTAGGGACTGATAATGGTCACAGTCGAGTGAAGAACCAACCCCTTGAATAAAACTATCCAAATAAAGGTTGAAAATGGTGATCTTTCAAGCAACTTATCTTTTTTTTTTTTTGCCCCTTTTATTGGTCAGCAACATCATTCCAGGAAAAAAAGTACAAATTAAATAACAAGGTATTTTGTGTTGGAGTTTATGTAATACACCCACGTGGGTGTCTCAAGTGGGCTGCGTCCCACTTCCCACGTGGGGCCTTTTTTGGGTTTTCACTATTCACGTGAATAGTGTCGCGTGAATAGTGTCACGTGAATAGTATTCTCCTTTGTAGGGTTTCTCCCCATCATATATATATACAGTGAGTGCGGGAGAATGAATTGTTCTCCTCTTCCCACAACTTCTCTTTTTAACCCTAATATCCTTCTCCACCTTCTGCCTCCATTACACTTTTTTCCCTCTTCTATCTACAACCTTCATCTACTGGTTACAACCTTATTTACAACATGGTATCAGAGCATAGTAGCTCTAGAGCATGTGTCTTTGTCCCCTAGAGACTCCATTTCGATCTAAGATAGTTATGTGAGCATCCGGAGCCGATGAGAACTTTTGAAGAAATTGCAGAGATCATTCCTGCGCTATCCGGGGATTAATTTTGAGGCAAAACACCAGAGGCTCTTATTTCCTGGTTAGTTTTTTCCCTCAGCCGCATCAGAGATCTAGTTTATCTTCTTCTCAAGCTTCTCAGCGTTTTTCCGGTCAACACGTCTTTCGATGATTTTTGGGTTTTGGTTTTTTTGTAATATTCATGCAACAGCAAGCCCCTCTGACCTTGCCGCCCTCTTCAGTACTGCTCCTGGAACAGTTCGAAACTTGATTCAACAAATTCTAACCGTCGAAACCCTAGTTTCCAAAAATCACCCAAATCCCCCGCTACTTTTTGGGTTTTGATTTTCTTTCAAAATCATACCTCTGGGCCCTCCTGTCCTAGGCGCACCACTCAGTGGGCCTTTAGAGATCCTCTAGACCTCGCTTCGGTTTTCTGGGAGCCTCCGGTACACTACTTGCTATTTTTTGTGGTCCTGCTTCAATGAGTTCCCCCGAGGCCACATCTGTGATTTCTAGCTCTTCCTCTGAGAATCGTCCCGTGATTCATGGCTCTCATGGAGATCACAACCCTCAGCTCTGCATCACTACTATGAAGCCCGATGGCACCAACTTCCTGGAATGGAAGACTTCTGCTCTCATGTACATTGGGGGCCGTGGCTACAGTGAGTATCTGACAGGTGCTACTAAAGAACCAGATCCGAAGGACAAATCTCATTGGATTTGGGTTATGGAGAACTTGACTGTCATGTCCTGGCTTCTTCACTCGATGCAAACCCAGATCAGCAAAGGGTTTATATTCCTACCAACGGCCAAAGATGTTTGAGATGCCGTATCTCAAACATACTCCCAGGTGGGCAATTTCGCCAAGCTCTATGAACTATAACAAGAGATATCTTGTCTTCGTCAGGGAGAGATGAAGCTTGGTACATATTATGCTTCCCTTCGAAGCAAATGGGAGGAGATCGATCACTACCAGAGTTACTCCCCCAAGTGCGCAGATGACGTCAAGTCCTTCAAGGCGATGGTTGAACGTTCCCAAATCTTCTAGTTTCTCTCCGGCCTTCATCCGAGCTTTGAGGGAGCTCGTGTTCAGATCCTTGGTAGGGATCCTGCTCCTACCTCTCTAGCACAGGTCTATGGTTACATTCAGGGGGAGGACAGCCGCCGCTCTGCCATGCAACTCCGCAGTGGGAGTGATACTCAGGACCGCTTTGCCCTGGCTGCTACCAATCAGAAAGGCCAAACATCCAGTCCGAAGGAGTCTGGGGACCGATCCAGACCCAAGTGTGATCATTACGGTCGCATGGGTCATATCCAGGCCACTTGCTGGAAGCTCCATGGACATCCCCTAGGACAGGCCCCGACTTCCCGTCAGCGTCAATCAGCAAAACAAGGACCTCCCTCAGCGCACTCAGTCATGGACGTCCCCCAGGACAGGCCCCGACTTCCTGTCAGCATCAATCAGCAAAACAAGGACCTCCCTCAGCGCACTCAGTCACACATGACACCGCACCACCAGTGTCTACCTCCTCTGGGGACACAGACTCGTTCTCTCCTGCAGATCTTGAGCGACTTCGCCGCATGATGGCCCAACTCAATGGCCAGGCCTCCACTTCCACGTCTGCATTTGCTCACATAGGTACTAGGACTGCTTTTTCTGCCTCTACTGTACCTTCAGCCCTTCTTGGATCATTGATTCAGGGGCGTCTGATCACATGACTGGTATGTCCTCTGTTTTCTCTAGTTATGGTATTTGCTCTGGTCGTGACAAAGTTCGGATAGCTGATGGCACCTATTCCTCTATCTCTGGAAAAGGGGATGTTCATGCCACACCAGATGCTGGGTGTACCTTATGCGAACCAAAAATGATGTATTCTCCATTTTCCAAGAGTTCCATAAGATGGTTACCACTCAGTTCCATACCACTCTTAAGATTCTTCGCTCTGACAATGGGGGGGAATACCTCGATGGGGATCTGAAATCCTACTTTGCTTCACATGGCATTGTTCATCAGACCTCGTGCCCTTCGACACCTCAACAGAATGGGACTGCTGAGAGAAAAAATCGTCACCTTCTTGAAGTTGAGCGTGCTCTCCGGTTAGGCATGCAAGTTCCGAAACACTATTGGTCTGAGTCTGTCTTACTTGCTGCTTACCTCATCAATCGTATGCCCTCTCGGGTTCTCAGATTTCAGACTCCCCTATCTCTCCTGGTTCCTGATCGCCCAGCTTTCATTGTTCCTCCAAAGGTCTTTGGATGTGTTTGTTATGTCCATATTCATCGTTCTTCGAGGGACAAGTTAGATCCGTGGGTCTTAAAGTGCATCTTCTTGGGGTACCCCTCTAATAAAAAATGGTACAAATGTTATCATCCTGCTACCCGTCGTCGCTTCATCTCTATGGATGTCACATTCGCTGAGTCCATCCCCTTCTTTGGTTAGCAGACCTCTCTTCAGGGGAGCATTATGTTGCAGAAGACAGTGTCCCCAGCCCTCTGCCTGTCCTATTCCTATGCCGGGACCTCAGTCTAGTGACAATGACACTTCCACTACTGCAGCTGATGTGCGTGTATATGTCAAAACCAAGAAGAAAGGACAAGCCACTGTCCCTGCGCCTACATCTGCAAGTCTCCCCTCGAATCCAGTTCCATGTATTGCTTCTGTCCCTGCCTCAGTTCCTATTTCTATTCTTGAGCCACATGTATCTCCTACTTCTGACGATCATATGAGCACTGATATTGACCTCCTTATTGCACTTCAGAAGGGTGTACGTACTTGTACAGAACACCCTATATCACATTTTGTCTCGTATCAGTCTCTGTCTCCGTCATATAAGAATTTTGTCAGTATTGCCTCCTCTATTTTTTTGCCTTCCAGTGTTGCAGACGCACTTAGTCACCCAAAGTGGAAAGAAGCTATGATGGATGAAATGCAGGCTCTTGAGAAGAACAAAACATGGGAACTTGTTCAACTACCCAGATGAAAGAAACCTGTGGGGTGCAAATGGGTCTTTACAGTGAAACATAAAGCTGACGGGTCAGTCGAACGATACAAGGCACGACTTGTAGCCAAGGGATTCACTCAGACATATGGGATAGACTATCAGGAGACTTTTGCACCTGTGGCAAAGATGAACTCAGTCAAAGTTCTTTTATCCTTAGCTGCCAACCTGTCCTGGCCATTGCATCAACTAGATGTGAAGAATGCCTTTCTGCATGGAGATTTGACAGAAGAGGTGTACATGAAACTACCACCTGGGTTGACACTTGCTGGAAGTGACGACAAGGTGTGCAAGTTAAGGAAAGCCCTGTATGGGCTAAAGCAATCTCCAAGAGCATGGTTCGAGCGGTTTAGCAGTACGATCAGACAAGTGGGCTATAAGCAGAGTCAAGCCGATCACACGTTGTTTGTGAAGCACCAGCAGACTAGTACCACGGCACTGATCGTCTATGTTGATGACATTGTCATCACTGGGAATGATCCTAAAGAGATAAAGTTGCTGAAGACATTCTTGTCCTCGGAGTTTGAAACAAAGGATTTGGGGCCACTGAAATACTTCTTGGGAATTGAAGTTGCTCGGTCTCAGAAGGGCATCTTCATCTCTCAACGGAAGTATGTATTGGACCTTCTGGATGAGACTGGGTATTTGGGAGCTCGACCAGCAGAGACTCCAATTGATCAGAACCATCGGCTAAATTCTGAGGAAGGTGACACCCTTGAGGATGTCGCTATGTTTCAGTGATTGGTTGGCAGGCTGATTTACTTGGCACAAACCCGTCCGAATATTGCTTACGCTGTTAGTGTTATCAGTCAGTTTATGCATGCACCACAGTCATCACATCTTGAGGCAGTTCACCGAGTTCTTCGGTACTTCAAGGGCTCTCTAGGTCGTGGAATACTGTTCGGGCGACATGGACACTTTAGAGTGGAAGCATATACTAACGCGGATTGGGCAGGTTCAGTTACTGATCGTCGGTCTACGTCAGGATACTATACCCTTGTTGGAGGAAATCTTGTTTCTTGGCGAAGCAAGAAACAGCCAGTTGTAGCTCGATCCAGTGCAAAGGCAAAATTTCGCTGTATGACATATGGTGTGTGCGAACTCCTTTGGTTGAGGACCATGCTTAAAGAACTAGGACTCCAGGTGACAGAGCCGATGAGCCTCTACTGTGACAACAAAGCTGCCATCAGCATTGCTCACAACCCAGTCCGGCATGATAGGACCAAGCATATTGAAGTTGATCGTCACTTTATCAAAGAGAAACTTCAACAAAGATTGATTTGTACTCCGTATGTGAGAACACAGGAACAGGTTGCCGACATACTCACAAAAAGGGTGAACAAGTCTATTCTTCATACCTTGACTGGCAAGCTGGGCATGATGGATATCTTCGCACCAGCTTGAGGGGGAGTGTTGGAGTTTATATAGTACACCCACGTGGGTGTCTCAAGTGGGCTGCGTCCCACTTCCCACGTGGGGCCTTTTTTGGGTTTTCACTATTCACTATTCACGTGAATAGTGTCGCGTGAATAGTGTCACATGAATAGTAACACGTGAATAGTGTCACGTGAATAGTGTTCTCCTTTGTAGGGTTTCTCCCCATCATATATATATATATACAGTGAGTACGGGAGAATGAATTAACAATTCATTCTCTCCTCTTCCCACAACTTCTCTCTTTAACCCTCCCTAATCTCCTTCTCCACCTTCCACCTCCATTACACTTTTTTCCCTCTTCTATCTACAACCTTATTTACAACATTTTGTTCAATATATTTAGTAATTAAATCAAATATGAGAATCAACAGCCACACCCAACTTCCATTAGAAGACTCAAATATAAGGGGTATCACGGAGCATACCTCGCTTGGGTTTATGCACCTTCGGCCACATACAATCATCCAATGACTCCTGTTCAGATCCTTTCTGTCACCAATGAGGACACTTTCAAAAATTACAAACCTACCAACTTTAGACGTCAAACATTCAAATTCCATAAAAACTGCAACTGAACATGTCAGCATTGAGCTTCTCACCAGTTTTCTTTTATGAACAGGAGTGGGAGACAGGCCTTTCCTATTAACAGCACTCTGCTGACTTCTGCTTGCTTTATTCTTTTTGCTAATCTTCTGCAATTTTAAGTGACACTTAAAGCATTATACAGAACATTCTTAACTAAACAAACAAATAAAGGCATGAAGAACAAGTACAGAATAATGACTTATGTAATTCAGAATCAAACTCACATCGAACTCTTCATCTTTTGTCTTTGCCACAAATGCATCCCAGTCATCTTTTTTCACATAGGAAGGCTTTTGTGGTTCAATACCTCTCTCAAGATCTTTCTTGACCTGAATCAATAGCTTGTACTTGTGTTGTCTATAACAACATGAAATTTTTTTCCTTGTATAGCTTCTATTTGTATCGAAATTGTACCTTTCCTGGAAACCGAAAAGTTTGGACATTCAATCAAGTCAAGGGAAAAGATAATGACCAACAGCTTGAAGAATATAAAATATTCACTTACAGAAAATAAGGTACCTACTGTTAACACATTATGCACTGATTTGTAGTCTTCAATTGGAACATCCCCAATTTGCTTAAATCTAATGGGCAAAACATGGCATACATATGAATTGATTGATCTTTTAAATGCCCCAGCATTTGGGCCAGTTGGGTTACCAATTTCATCAAAATCCACAGTCAAACGTCTAGCTAAATTACGATAAGTTACACGGCCAGTTTTCTTAGGCAATCTTTTTGGACCTGCATCAGCATAAACCTTCAAAAGTATAAGCAAATACTTAACAAGAACTATTTACTATTGAAAGTATGGCTGTAAAAATAAGAGTACAAAAGAAATAAAAGGTACAGCAAAAATAAATATGTTTGCCTTGGGTTTCTGCACAGGGGAAGTCAGAATTCTCCATTGCTTCTTTGAAAATGTTATCAACATTTGCATTTGGATCCAAGATACTCATGGCAATATTATCTAAGATATTATTCTTATACTGGAGATCGCCATACTGGCTGCCATCTTCCGCAGTAAAGCATGCATCCTCATTCATATTTATTTGAAGCATTTTCAGACCCAAGGGCATTTGGTCTTGTTCTGTCATAGTTACTTCCTTCAAATTCTCTTGATCATCACTCATTCTCATAATATCCATTGATGCTGGCATAGAACAATCATTTGGGAATCCTTGATTATCATCATCGCCGCTTGATAATCCAGAACTAAGAGAAACATTGTGCACCACATCAACAACTGATCCACCAGCTCCATCTGCCAAAATCAGCAATCAGCTCACAGAGAAAAAATTAACCATGAAACCAACTTTATCTCTTGAGCCTACTCAAAAAGCACAAACATATTTCCCCGTAGTTCCATTGATTTATTTCTTTCACCTCTGAAGAATAGAGGGGAACAAACAGGACGACTACACAAAGGTAAAGGTCAATCAAAAAACTTAAACAGTCATAAACATGGCGGGGTGAGTAACAAAGTTATACAGTCCTCCATTCAAACAAGGCATGTCAAAAATCACATGGAACCGAATTGCAACCCTAGCAAATTTTCATATCCTGCAGTAACACAGTTCTCAGACACACAAGCAAATTTTAATATCCTTTTGAAAAGATCTCGATACAAAACCACATGGAGCCAAATTGCAACCAGAAAACCAGCACTCTCTGTGATTACCAAGCACTCTTGATTATGGACACGTCATCCGGTTTTCACTCAAAGATGCTTAATGTTTCTCTATAAAAGAGGAGGGAATGAGCCATTCGAAAGAGACTTCCGATAATTTTATTGAATAAAAAACCTCGTGCTCCCCTACTTAGGATTTTATCCACTATTGTTTATGAAGCCATATGAGACCAACGCCCCGGCCATGTTCAACAGACTCGGCTACAACTCGATCTATGCAAGGGCCACCAGCTGCTCTTATCAACTGCTGCTGTTTGATCTGCACGTGGTCCCATCCCTAGCTTCAGAACTCTTGTCCATGAAGAACTGTAAGAGTTGTCATCATCTCTTGCAGCCATTGTGCAAGATCTCCTGAACTCATCATCGGATCGGTCGATCCTCTCTTATCTTTATTCTTATTTATTTTCAGTTAGTATTGTATTCTGTGGGGCTTATTTTGGGGTGGGTTTAGCTGATAGGGTCTGTAGTATATGCCATTGAATGGATAGTGAATCAGGTTGTTAATGCTTATTTTTGTGTGTAAAGTCTCATTACTCTTCCTCGGTGCATTGGGTAGTGTCGCCGCTGCAGTTTTGTGCTTGATTTGGCCGACCCCCAGGTCCAGTCTGCACCAATTTGGTGGGGTAGACTAGATATGGTATCAGAGCAACTTCCTCGACTTCCTAAGAAGCTTTGTTCTTGAGTCATCTCCAGGTTTTGCACAATTATTTATTAAAGCAAGTTCTTCTTAGGGAACTTTGTTCTCGAGTGGTCTACGGGTTCCCTTGAGGTTGTACTCCTCTTGGAACTATCCCAGACTTGATGTCGGGTGATTGCAGAGCTTTTGCCTTTTAATTCTAAAGAACTTGTTAATGAGTCAGCTGGGAGTAATGTGCTTCTCCAAGCAAGGAGTGGGTCATACTTGCATTAACATCTCCCCAAAATTGATCCCAAAAGTTGCCTTTCATTTCTATCAAAATCAAATGGCGTATAACGACAGGAGCTTAGCTTCAGCTAGTGATCATTATTTTGCCAGATGCCGGTGGATCGTATGGAAGGACAACGAGAAATGCAAAGAGGAGCAGTTGTGAGGGTGGAATAAGTTTGGCAGTGTCAACAAAGATGTATATAAAGGTGTCCAAAGAGCAACTTGAATGGTAGTCAAGTTCTTTTTGACCAGGGGGGAATTAGTGGTCCTAGGTCCACCACCTTGGATCAGGAAACCCAACTTTTCAAGATAATTCACCTTCGCGAAGACTGACTTTTGTTGACAGCCTTTGCTAATGTTCCTCAACTTTGCGAGAGCCTGTAAGGGACCTTGCACAATTCCTCAATGACGTCCCTTAGCCTTTGTAAATGGTGCTAAGTGTTATCCTATACTTAGTTTACTACGTATTTTTACATGTAAATGGGTATTTCTATAAATACCTCTCAGTATGAAGGGTATACTTGTCCATGTAAGATGGTTTTCATATAAAAAAGATTTATGGAGTCGTGTGACCTAAGCATGACATCCTTCTCTTCTCTCTTCTCTACCTTGAAACCCTAGCCTAAACTTAACTCTAACCCGAAATCTCCATTTCAACTTGGTATCAAAGCCTACAATCAAGATCTACAACCGGAGAACAACCAAGGGAACGCCGGAATAGTGCAGATGTCTGTTGTAATCATTGTATCGTGCGGATGACGTCATCAACCGTACATACGCACATCTCAAGGTATGTCGAAACCTCTTCCTCGTAGATCTCGATTTTTAAGGATTTGTGGTGATTTTTGCTGAATTTTTGAAGCCTCATTGATGGTTTTTTAACTCCTCTTTGATTGATATTCGGAAAAATCATTTTTTCGATCTATGTGTGTCTGATTTGTGAGAGGCTTTATACCTGGGTTTGTTGCTTGGATCTTATCCACCATTATGTTACCAACCTATTGAAACCATTCTCACGCATTTCCACTACCTATTGGATGTTTGGTGAAGAAAACTCCACCTGTATATTACTGCCGACGACTTTTTTTGGGTTCATTGGGCTGCTACATGCGTAACAACCCTAATCAATGGCTTGTATTTGATCTTTGTGGGGTTTTATTTCCTTCTCCTTCATTCCTAGCTCTTTTGAGAGATGCCTTTCCCTCTCAAGTGCCTTATTGACCTGTGTGTGGGTTTGTTTGGGGCCTATCTTGGGCTGTAAACCCCCAGAGTTTGTCTCAGTAGGCCTTTGGTGTGTATCCAGCCCCTTTCTTTTGTGGTACTCTATGTTTGAGTAGCAATGTCTACTGGTGGGCATCCTATAGAGTCCACGGTGAGCATGGAAGCAACATCTAGCATTGTCGGAGGGTCTATGGTTCATCACGTGGCCTTATAGAATCACTACGGTGAACTTGGATGGAAAGAATTTAGAAAGGTCACAGGCCGCTAGAATATTTATTGGAGGCCGTGGGAAGATGGGTCACATCACTGGTCGTACTGTTGAGCCTACAAATATTGAGGATCATTTGTATGAGAAATGGGAGACTGAGAACCTTATAGTTATGTATTGGTTCCTAAATTCCATGCAACCTCATATTAGCCGAGGCTTCTTGTTCTTCACACTACCCACAATGTTTGAGAAACTGCTCGCAAGACATACTCTCAGTAGCAAAACATCAGTCGGACTTTCTAATTGAAGTAGAGTATTTCCCGTCGTCATTAGGGAGAGCAGTCACTTTCTGATTACTTTGCCATTCTTAAGAGCATGTGGGAGGAGTTGGACTACTATCACGCCTTCCATCCAATTGCTGCAGGTAATATCACCAATTATAAGAAGTATGTGGAAAAGAGTCAAATCTTTAAGTTCCTTTCAGGGCTCAATTCTAAGTACTTTCAGAACCCCAGGGGCTATCAACTTCCAACTAGCAATATGCTCTTATCATCTCTGGAAAGTCTTCTTCCAGAGAGAGGCCTAAGTGTGACCATTGTGGT
Source organism: Euptelea pleiosperma (assembly GCA_035048495.1). Taxonomy (NCBI): domain Eukaryota; kingdom Viridiplantae; phylum Streptophyta; class Magnoliopsida; order Ranunculales; family Eupteleaceae; genus Euptelea; species Euptelea pleiosperma. The sequence goes on along the minus strand of CM068541.1, from coordinate 8,779,843 downwards.
CGTCTTGGGCATGTATGAGACAAGTGTTGGATATTGCATGGAGGTCCTCCTCGCTCAAGCCAGTCGGGTTTTCTCTGGTGCTCACTCTGCCAGTATGAACACTTTTGGGACTACTCTTGGCCACCATGGTTCGAGTTGAGTCCACTCCTATGGCTTCACCTGCTCATGTCTTTGCTTGCTTGCACAATTAGATGGTTCTCCTGTCACATCTTTTACCTCCTTTGCTCAAGGTAGTTAGCATGCCCGTCTGGGACATGTCTCGTTTCAGTACTTGAAAGTTTTATTTCCTTCTTTATTTGTTTTTGCTTCCTTGTCTGAAGTCTGAACTGCACTGTGAGACTTGTGAGCTCTCTAAACATTGTCGTAATACATACCCTTCCAGAGGTTATAGAAGTATTGTTCATTTTAGTATTGTGCACTCTGATGTGTGGGGACCTGCCCTTATTACTTTTATTTTTGATTTTTGTTATTTTGTTACCTTTGTTGGTGACCATACTCGGTGTACATGGGTCTATCTCATGAAAACCAACGATGAAGTTCATTCCATCTTCAAAGTTTTTCATAAGATGATCCAGACCAAGTATGGTGCTTCCATCTCAGTCCTTCGATTTGACCAGTGAGGTGAGTATATGAACGGCGGTCTCCAACAGTATTTTTTGGACCATGGGATTTGTCACCAGAACTCTTGCCACTACGCAACTCAGCAAAATAGTGTTGCTGAAAGGAAGATGTGCCATCTATATGAGGTCAGATGCTATCTTAACTGCGGCTTACTTGACTAACCGGATGCCTTCTCGTGTTTTAAACATGAAGTCTCCATATCAGGTTCTTTCCCCCAGCTCCTCTCTTTTTGTTGTTCCCTATCAGATTTTTTGGTGTATTTACATTGTCCATAGAGTTTGGGTCCTCATCGTACCAAACTTGACCCCAAGGCACTTCAATGTGTATTCCTTGGCTACTCTTCCACTCACAAGGGGTATCGGTGCTATCACCCCTTGTTTGGGAAGTTTGTGTCCATGGATGTCACCTTCTGTGAAGAAGTCTCTTTTTTCTCCCCCACCTCTCTTCAAGGGGAGAACAATAGTGAAGAGAGGTGGAATGTTCATCTTCCTGATGTGTCCCTATCCCCGCCTTCTCTAGTGCTTGAGAGGTCTCAGCCTGCTCAACCTACTACTGTGCCTGATAGTGGTCCTGGAGCTCAGGGAGAGGAGCTTAAAGTCTATAGCAGAAGGGGGAAGGCTACATCTGATCCGATTCCAGTTGTACCATCCTTGGATCTAGGAAATATTTCTCTCTCCATGTTCCTTCTTCTATCGATACTTGTGCTTCTGACCATCTTCCTATTGCTTTGAGAAATGGCACTAGGAGTTATACTACTCATCATCCTCTGAGCAACTTCGTTTCGTATGAGGCTTTATCTCCCTCATACAAGGCTTTTGTCACATCTGTTTCCACTATTCCTAGTCCCTCTTATGTGGTAGAATGGTTCGTGCATCCTAGATGGAGAGCTGCTATGGTAGCAGAGATAAATGCCTTATACAAGAATCGAACATGGGAGCTAGTGGACTTGTCAAGAGACAAGAAACTTGTTGGTTGCAGAAGGGTGTTCACTGTTAAATACAAGGCAGATAGGTCAGTTGAGAAGTACAAGGCTAGGTTGGTAGCTGAGGGATACACCCAAACATATGGGATTGCTTACATAGAGACTTTTGCACCAGTGGCGAAAATGAACTCCATAAGGATGTTGTTGTCTTTAGCAGCAACCAGGCATGGCCGTTGCATCAGCTAGATGTGAAGAATGCATTCCTACATGGTGACTTGCACGAATAGGTGTACATGGTTCCTCCACCTGGTCTCATCCCACTAGGGGAAGGTGGTAAGGTCTGTAGACTGAGAAAGGCTCTCTATGGCCTTAAGCAGTCTCCGAGAGCCTGGTTTGAGAGATTCACTTCGGCAGTTAAGAAGCTAGACTATACTAAGAGTCAAGCTGATCACACTCTGTTTGTTAAGCATCAAGAAAGAAGCACTACCACCCTTATTGTCTATGTTGATGACACCATTCTTACAGGGAATGACGCAACAGAGATGGCTAAGCTAAAGGGTCATCTCACAGAAGAATTCGAGACAAAAAACCTAGGACCCCTCAAGTACTTCTGGACATAGAGGTTGCAAGATCCAGCCGAGGGATCTTCATTTCTCAGAGGAAGTATGTCTTAGACTTGCTAACAGATTCTGGGAAGCTGGAAGCGAAGCCAGTGGAGACTCCTATAGAGAAAATCACAAGTTGGGCAATGATGGTGGTGACCTTCAGGATGTAGGGAGTTTTCAGAGACTAGTAGGGAGATTGATCTATCTCTCCCTGACTAGACCAGATATTGCATATGCCGTGAGTATTATCAGTCAGTACATGCACTCACCCAGGGACATTCACTTAGAGGCAACTCACAGGATCTTGAGGTATCTCAAATCTACCCCGGATAGAGGCTTACTCTTTAAGAAAAATGGTCACAAGAGGATAGAGTCCTATACTGATGCAGACTGGGCAGGTGCCAAAGATGACAGGAGATCAACCTCAGGATATTGCACCTTTGTTGGGGGTAATTTGGTTACTTGGAGGAGCAATAAACAATATGTGGCTGCTAGATCCACTGCAGATGCAGAATTCATGACAATGGCCCATGGTTTGTGTGAAATGATGTGGTTGAAAATCCTAGTGGCTGAACTAGGATTCCCTATCTCATGTTCAGTCAACTTGTATTGTGACAACAAAGCTGCTATTAGCATTGCTCACAATCCTGTTCAACATGATCGGGCCAAGCATATTGAAGTGAATCGCCACTTCATCAAGGAGAAGATTGTCTCTAGGGAGGTGTGCACCCCTTTCGTGCAGACAGATGAGCAAGTTGCCGATGTATTTACTAAGGGAGTCCCTAGCTAGCAACTTCACAGGTGTCCTAGCAAGTTGGGTATTAAAGATATATATGAACCAACTTGAGGGGGAGTGTTATCATATACGTAGTTTACTGTAGTTTGCTGCGTATTTTTACATGTAAAGGGTACTTATGTAAATACCTCTCAGTATGAGGCGTATACTTGTCCATGAAAAATGGTTTACATATAAATAAGATTTATGGAGTCATGTGACCTAAGCATGACATCCTCCTCTTCTCTCTTCTCTCTTCTCTCTTCTCTCCTCTCTTCTTTACCTTAAAACCCTAGCCTAAACCTAACCTTAACCTAAATCTCCATTTCAACTCTAAGCACGCCATCAAACACAACACATTAACAATGATGGACTTCAACAGGTGGGTTTATAGGAGGGAAAAGATGACCCACAGAGGAAGGGCCATCTGGTCCTGACTTGACTCTTTGATAACAACGCAAACAAGGAAGGCACTCCCCCCCAAGATGCCATCCACTAATGGGTCAAGCGTGACTTCTACAGTGGGGTTGGTGCTGACACCCCTACCTACCCACTACCCAGAGTTGGTGAGGGTAGGTCTCAGGCGATGTCAACACCCACTCAGCATGTATCATGAGAGAGAGAGATCATAACCCCAAAGAGGGCAAAACAAGCAAAGGAGGCCCATACTCCTATAAGATATAAATAAACACCCCCAACACTACCAACGGTTGTTGCAAATCAGACCATCTCTCTCTCAACCTTACAAAACCCTCAAGGGCCTCAACGACCTTCGCCATCGTAAACTTGAACTAGTACGACCTTTGCCACCATAAGCTTGAACTCACTAGCCTGGCAAAGCCCTCTCTCTCTCTCTCTCTCTCTCTCTCTCAACAACCTTCGCCATCATAAGGTCGAATTCGTACGACCTTCGCCACCATAAGCTTGAACTCACCAGCCTTCGTCTAGCAAATTTTTCCTTTGAAGGCTTTATAGGATTACCCTCTGTTAGGTACCTGCAAAGCCCTTCAAACATTCTTCACCAATAAGTTACCTTCACTGATCATTTGCCTTCGCAAACTTTTGGGGCCAAACAACTTTCACTAGAACACCCACATTAACCTTCGCAAGATGTTCACTGTGCATATTCTCATGTGATCTCCAGTGACTCCTTCACAAGGCGAAGTCTCGTGACATCTCTCGCACAACTTTAAAGATATCAAAAAATTGTGTGGGAATTTTGAGCTGGTGTTGTTTCATATGGCATGTGTAAAGGGATCTTATGGGAACGTTCATTCAAGGATGATTAAGGCTTCTCTACAAGAAAAATATAGATGAGACAATTCAAAAAGCCTTTTGATAGTTTTCTCTAAAATTGAATAAGTAGCCTCGTGTTCCCCTGCTTAGGGTTTTATCCAACGTCATTTGTAAAGTTATGTATAAGACTAGTGCTCCGACCATGTTCAACAACCTCAGTGGAAACCATAACCATCACCATGTAATTATAGGATTGCCGTTATAATTACTTCTTTTTGATAAAGGTGGGATATATATATATATATATAAAAATAATAAGAGAAGATATTACACGAAAAACAGAGAGAGATCGAGAAGACCTCCTCAGACCAAAGGACAAAGAGAGAGAAGGACAAAAAAAACTAGATGCCCCTAGACATAATCGAATCCCATCTAAACACCATATCCTCAAAGGAAAACTCATAAAAGTTTATTACCTCAACTACATGATCTCTCCTCTTGACGATTGAAGCTAAGGGAGAGACATGCACTACCAAACACTAAAGGATGTGATTGACCAACCCCCCTCCAGTGGTGCAAGTGGGCAGGCCAGCGAAATAGCAATCCATGCCAAGGAGATTCTCAAGGAGAGGGAGAGGCTGAACTTCTATACACAAAGCACACTGGGTAGAAGATTGAGAGAATTAAGCAATGCATGGAGAGGGGCATGCTCACCACTTATGTCACCAGAGGAGTTGAAGAATTTTGGGCTCATTGAGGAGGTTAGCGAGCACCGGCCAATGGCTCTGATGACCGATCAGTTGCAAGCAGTGGTGGTGAATACGATGAATCTTATAAACGGCATTATTTTATAAATAACACTATTTATTTGGGAAAACAGAAAGCAGATTACTGTATGTCAACACTATAGACAAAAACACCCAACCCCATTTAAAACCATTAAACGAGTCCTACATTATCCAGCAAGAGCCAATAACACGCACAACGCATTGCAACAACAGAGCAAAAGGGAAGAAACAACTGAACTCATTAATCGCTGGAACAAATTAAAAAAAAGCTAAATTTATCTAGAAATCAGGTCATCAATTAGAGAGAGAGAGAGTTTGGCCAGTTTATCCAGCAAATAAACAGCACAAAACTACGAAAAGAGGAAATTAAATGAAAACTTCCGCGTATATTGTTCAACGCCTCTACATAAATCTAAATTATATTACGTTTCTCGATTGGACACTGCGAATTAATCATCGTCAATACACAAGCACCAATAGATCGTAATGTAAGAACGCTACCTGATTGGCGAAGCTGCTTTCTCCGGATAAATAAATTCAAGAGATCCTCGTGGAGCGCTCGAAGAAGCTCGGTCCGCGACGACGCTCTCGCAATCAACGTTGATTGATAGCTCAAGAGATTCTGCATTCTCTGCCGCTCCAATTCGCTCGACTCCGCAACGCGACTCCGATCCTCCAAGAGCTTGATATCTTTGTTCAATCCGTCGATTTTCGCTTCCTCGATTCGAACATTCGAGTTGATCTTGTGATGATCTTGAAGAACTCTCCTGATCTCGGTTTCAATCTGCTCCATTTTACGTTCGAATCTAAACCCTAAGCCGAATTCGCATTTCTTCTGCTACCGTACCGTCTCGTCCTCATCACCGCATTGGATAAACTAAAAAAGATGACTGTTTTGAACCAGCAAGCTTTCCGAATTTTAGGAGAGGTATTCACAGGAGGAGGACGTGAAAACTGCTCGAAATCAGATTTGAGTTCTTGCTCGCGTCCTTATTTATGGGTCCCGACAAACAGAGCGGTGACGGGGCCGGTGGCGCCTGTGGATGTGGCATCTAAAATACAGTACAAGAAGCCCTTCGAGAGGTAAGAACATTTTGTATTGGGGTGAGAAAGTTTGAGAATTTTTTTAAGCAGCGAAACAGTGGCCAATCAAATGGTGCCACGATCCGGTTTTTGTTAAAAAGCATTTCTGGTTTTGTTCAAGAGCATCAGCCGGTTGTGGCGCCATTTGATTGCCCAATACCACTGTGCCATCTGAGGTGCACCCCTCACAAGAGTCACAACACCGGCATTGCGGAAAATAGCATTTATCACAGGTTTTCGGGGATAAAGGCACGAGGAGCTTAAAAACTGCTTTTGCTTATAGCTTAATTGTAATTTGACTAATTTGCTTTTTTTGCTTTACCTAGGGCTGCAACTTGGGCGGGTCCAACCCGAGCCCAACGGGCTCAACCCGACTTCGGGTCGGGCTTGGGTTGGGGTTTACAGTACTCGGGTCCGGGCTCGGGCCTGATTTTCATAACCCAAACGAAACTCGAGTTGGGGTTGGTTTGGTGCTTTGGGCAACCCGAACCAAGTCGAGCCCGATTATGTATACTCCTTCACTTTCCCAAATCCTAACCGTCTACCATCCTCCATCTACAATCCTAAACCTTAAAACCTAATGTTTAATGCTTTACCTTTTTTAGCTTTAGGTTTAGGGTTAGAAGCAGAGAAGAGATAAAGGAGCATTAGCCATGGCGGCACTAATAGAGTCTGCTCAGTGCTTCAAGGAAATCGTCATGCCCGTTATCTACTGTAAGCAGCAGGCATGGCCTGATCAAGATCAGCCCCTGTCCAATCGAGCTGGCGGAGCCAAAGATCCTTCCTTCTCGTTCTTTATCTCTTTTATATCTTTTGCTCCTCGTCTTGCCCGCTCTTGCAAGCTGCGATAGTGAACAATAACAAGCCTACATCCTTGAAGAGTGGATGAAATATGTGCGTTGATACGAAGATTTTAGTGAGAGTTGGGGGGCCACACGTCTCAAATCTACGCCATCCGTCAGAGCATTGTGATGAAGGCATTGGTAGTACGAGGATGATCAGTCAAAGAAGATCAGGGATATCCTCGTCAGTTACGATCCAACGCTTCTCGTTACAGATCACAAACCCAAGCGAAACCCTAAAGACAGTGCAACCCGATGAACCCGATCGGGTTGGACTCGGGCTGAACATGTCAAACCTGACCTCGGGTTGGACTCTGGCCCGGGCTATATGTTTTAAAGATCGGGTTGGGCTCGGGTTGACTCCCAACCCGCCCGAGTTGTAGCCTAGCTTTACCCCCTTCCTTTATGACGCAATTTGCATCTCACCCAATGTTTTTAAAATATTTGTCTCACCTTTTGACCGTGGTCAACGATGTTGACGTTGACTATAGACGGCCATTAACGGTCTTCAGATGGACATCCCGGTATTTTTTAAATGACTATAATGACCTTGGGTGAGGTGCAAACAATTTAAAAACAGTGGGTGTGAAGTAAATTGCATCAATAAAGTAAGGGAGACAAGCAAAAAATTCATTTTTTGAGGGTTTTTGTTTTAGGATTGTGAGCTCAAAACCTTTCTTCATTTAGTTTTGGTCCAACTGTAGGTGGACCTACAAACCAAAAATTAATCTGATGTTAATTTTTAAGCATTGGATTAGAGTCGTTTTCTGGGTTGATTTTATCTGTAGAATTTGAGCATTATTTCGGGTACAAAGATCCAATGGTTTGAAATCACTAATCAGGCTGATATTTGCTATATAGATCCATCTAGTGATGAGCTCAACATCCGTACGGTAGTGACCTCTAAGAGTGTGCTAGGTGGCTCATATTGTGGTCCATCATCATCATTGATGAGGGCATTAGCGTGCTTAACAACCTATGAAGGTGACTAGATTTTATATCCAATGCTTAAAAATTAACAACTAGATTTTGGTCTGTAGGTCCACATACGGTTGAGCCAAAAGTAAATGAAGAAAGGTTTTGTGCTCACAATCCTAAAAAGAATTGAATTTTTTGCTTATCCCCCTTACTTATATTGATGCATTTTGCATCACACCCAATGTTTTTTAAATATTTACGTCTCACCCAAGGTCATTATAGTCATTTGAAAAAAAAAATCGAGTTGTCCATCTAGAGACCGTTAATGGCCATCTATGGTCAACATCGATGTTGACCATGGTCAAAGGATGAGACATAAATATTTTAAAAACATTGGGTGAGATGCAAATTGCATCAATAAAGCAAGGGGTAAAGCAAAAAAGGCCATTTCTAAACTTAAGTAAATGGTCCCTCTACGAGTATCCACCTCTTTAAGCTGGGCACCCACTTTTAGAATCCACTTTTGTGCACCACATTTGTATGGGCACCCACAGCTTTTCCATCTAGTAGACTTTCTCCCTTCTTCCACCAAAACCCTTCCTCCATTAAAAAGCTTCAGAGTAGGTCTCTTTGTTTATTTGTTTCTCAGTTTCTCCAACTTGCAAGATCTTGGGGGAGCTACCATTTCTCCACATTTCTAATTTGCTAAAATTTCTTAATTATCTTTCAAATTGCTCTCCAAGATATTGAATCTTAAACTGGCATTTCTAATGAGGGGTTTGTTAATGGAGGAGTTGCACGGTGGTCATCGCGAGATCGAAAGCTAGAAGATAGCTTTAGTATTGAAAAAACAACGAGGGGAGCAAGAAGACGAGATCAATATTGGAGGAGAACATTACTGACAAACTCTGCGCACCTTGTCTAACCGATCGACTTGCACCTTCCTTCTTTCTGTATTTTTGCCATTTTGTCCACATATTTTCAAAATTCTCTAAAGCGCGCAAGAATGTATTTCCCATCACTATTTTGGGAATCTAAGGGCAAAGAACTCCATGTATGGAAAGATCGAGCATCATGAAAAAGCAATGGATCCTTCTGATAAATTGTTCCAATCCCTGTTTCTTTCGCAGGTTAACCTGGGATAATTATAGAATGATCATGCTTAAACTGCACCAGTTCAAAACCAGTAACAAAATTGTCTCTAAGTCCATAAAAATTTTGATGTGATATTTTTGCAACCCCATGTACGAACTATGAGAAAAAAGGGAATTTGGAATGGCTCAAAACCGTTCCTAAGCTAATTTGGAACAGTTTTGAACCCTCGCAAAATATGGCGTACCAAGAGATTTGGTATGGTTTAAAACCATTTCAAATTTTACTAGGCTGGAACGGTTTTGAACGGTCCCAATTATGCATTTAGGAACGGTTTATAACCATTCCAAATTGTTGAAAGGGAACGGTTCTTTTATATTAGGCACGGATTTGGCCATTCAAAAGGTTTGAAAATCTTCTTTTCAAACCGTTAAGGTGTTTTGGAAATGATTTTGAGCCGTTGCAAATTTTGTAAGAAATAAAAAAAATTTAACTTTTTATAATTCATCCTAGTACCTTATTAATTACCTAACCTATCAAAAGATTTATCTCTCTCTCTCTCTCTATTTTTGGTAAGCCTTATCAAAAGATTTCATAAAAAAAAAAAAAAAAAATTCAACTTATATCCAAATTATTGACAATGCAGCCTAAAAAGCTATCCCTAACCAAAAGAGGACACAGAAAAGAAAAAAAACAAAAGAATGAAACAAAAATAAAAAAAACAGTTTCAATTTCTAGCAAAAGCCTTCAAGCATTATTGAGCGTTATTTGGGTGCAAAGATCCAAAAGTTGTAAATCACTAATAAGGCTGATTTTTGATTTACAGGTCCACATCGAGACTGGCCAAACGTCCATACAGTATGCATCCACTAAGAATGTGCCACATGGCCTGTGGTTTTGCATTGTGACAGAAACATCTGTTAGAACACTGTGATAAAAGTTATACTCAGGTTTTCCCGGGAAAAGATTCGTTGGTCCTGGGACCTTCAAACTTTGAAGGTTCCCCTCCCAAAATGTTTGACACGCACGTCAAGGCCAAAACCCAACCCACGTCGGTTAGTTTGGTAAGTGTGGTTAACAACTATGTTTTAAAACTCGTCGAGTTGACTCGATCGTATTTCGAGTTGACTCGGCATACAAACTCGGATTTGCATAGTCTGACGAGTTGACTCGGACAATCGTCCGAGTTGACTCACAATTCAGCTGAGTCACCCATTTAAAGGCCGAGTCCAATCAAAACTCAAATTTTTTTTTCTTCTGATTTTCTAAATATTTTTTTGTATTTGTTTACTATTTTCAAAGTTTTTCCTAATAAATTTTATTTTTTATATATTTAAATAAACAATAATCAATTTAATGACTCGCCGAGTCGACTCCCGAGTCATCAAGGTGACTCGGCCCAATGGACTTCCGAGCCGAGTTCCGAGTTTTAGAACATAGGTTAACAAAGGGTACGTACGCTGTCAGACATTTTGAGAGGGGACCTTCACATGGCACACTCCTAGAGGACTCTGACCGTATGGATGTTTGGTCAATCCTAAGTGGACCTACAAACCAAAAATCAGCCCGATTAGTGATTTCTAGGTGTTGGATTGGAATTATTTTCATGGGTTGATTTTAACCGAGAATTTGAGCATTATTGACCATTATTTGAGGTACAAAAATCCGAAGGTTTGAAATCACTAATCAAGCTGATTTTTGGTTTGTAGGTCCATCTAGGGATTGGCGAAACATCTATACTGTAAGAGTCCTCTAAGAGTGTGTCACGTGGCTCATATTGTGCCCTGCCATCAAAGTCTTACTCCTCTAGATAGGATTTTCTATTCCAACCTCATCAGGCGTCTTTCGGGACTGATCAACGTCCTTGGGATCTCCGTAGTCCATACTATCTATTGCTCTCCGGGGCACTCTTCATATTTTCTAAGGGGTGGGTCATCTCTAAAGTTGTACCAAACTTAATTACCATTTAATAAGGTCCACCGACTCATAATGCAAACACGTACATTTTTATACGTTGCTTGATTCAAAGTGATGGCCCACCAACTCATAATGTACAATGTTTTATGTTGCTCGATTCAAGGTTATGGCCCACCAAAAGATAAAAAAACAAAACAAAACTCATAATGCAAACTTGTACAATGGTGCTCGAATCATAATTGGTGCAGGAGTTATAATGCCAATTTTAGCGCAAATCGAAACACTAGAACACATCAGTTCTGGTTCTACATTTTTGGGAACCGACTAAAAAATAACTGGAACCGGAACCGAACCAAAAATAACAGTTCGGTGGGTAGTTTGATATGGACCCGGCACCGAACTGATAGGTACCAGAATTGATATATAAAATATAGTGTTAAATTTGTAATATTATCAATATTGGAACCAATGTACCCAGAACCGAAACCGGAAACGACTGGAACCAAATAATCAGTTCTGATTCCAGTTTCATCATGTTGAGAATGGGAACCGATAGGAATGGGTACCTTAGGAATCGACCCGTTGACACCCCTAATAGTTTGGTTTAATAAAAACGGTATTTTAGTAACACACCCCTGAATTTGAATGAACTTTCAAATTTTAGGATTACCTCCTTGACCTAGTTTAAAAGTAGTTGACTTAAGTTAAAACGGACTCGAATTCACATGTCGTTAGCATTGTACTTTCAATATCGCGATCGTTTCATTGGTACATTAACAGGCACATGATTCATGCCACGTTTTAATGATAGTCGAATGATGGTTAAACTTGGTCAAGGGGGTAATCCTAAGTTTGAAAGTATAAGGGGGTATTACTAATTACTTTCAAACTTGAGGGGGTGTTATTAAAATACCCAAAAAAACTATGGATGGGCACCAATTCTTACCCATATTGCATCCTATTTCCTTCCGGTACATATGGCCCACAAATCGTAAATGACGACAATTCTATCTATGGTAAGTATAAGCACTTGAACCATCCGGTTTGATTATTTGGTGGACCCATGCTACCAAAAGGATTAAGGTTTAACTTAATATGACAGACTTCATATTCACCGCATAACAACACTTATTAATTTTGTTAGGTTTTGGTCAATTTCTTGACCCGCGAGGTCATAAAAATCCGGCTCGTGATTCCTCAGTGTTACAAAATTATTTGAGTTGCTCCTCGGGGCAACTATGATTCGCTAAAGCCCCTAAACGTCTTCTGCAGTAAGAGGAGAAATTTGCTGTTCGCGCGTAAGACTGCATCTAAAATGGTCACGCGTGGAACACTCACTAAAGACTATTGACCGTATGGATGTTAGGCCCATCCCTAGATGGGCCCACAGATCAAAAATCAGCCTAATTTATAGTTAATAATGCTGTATTTTAGTCATGTCTTGATTTTCAGCCATGGGATTTGATTATTACTTTGGAGTACACAAATCAAACAGCTTGAAATTAACAGTCAAATATATTTTTTGTCTACAGATCCACCTAGGGATCTGCCTAACATCTACACGTCAATGGTCTCTAAGGTATTCCACGTGGCATTTTTAGATACAGCCGGACGCCCAGAGCAAAAATGCCTGGAGCAAAAAGTTTCTCCTTTAAGAGCAACGTGTAACATAGATCAGTGCAAGTTCGCTGTCTTTGGAGTCTCCCTCCTAAAATGCGACGTAACACAGTCCTTTGGGCCCACTGCATGATGGATGTTTGGCTCATCTCTTGGTGGACGAAAACACCAAAAATCAGTTCAATTGGTGATTTCTAGCTGTTGGATTTGAGCATTTTAATAGGGTGATTTCAAGCCATTAGATTTGAACTTTTCTTGGGTGCTTAAACAGAAAAGCTAAAAATCACTAATCGAGCGAAGATTTGTCGTGCAGATCCAACGAGGATGGGCCAAGCATCCCTGGGGTCAGTGGCCACAAAAGTATTCCACGTAGCATTTTAAGGGGGACTTCAAATCTGAGGACAGCGAAAATTTATTTCAGCATGGATAATTGCCGAACACCAATAAAAACGTGAAACGTGTACCTAAAGAAAACTGGGAGACTATACCAACCGGTTTTTCTCCTTTGTTTTGCACGGTTTATTTTTTTTGAAAAAGGGATAGATTCCATAGGTAACCTGGAACTCTCATTCACAGTTGGACGTTTTAAGTGTCCAGTGTCCAGTGACAGGTGACCCTATAACACAACCCTTTTAACATATAAACCGGGAAATCACCTACCTGCGTTCCCAAGCTGTAATCACAATAAGTTGACTGGAAGTCTTCAATGAAACCAAGCAGTCCAATCTACAACTCTTTAACATCTAGTGAATCCCCGAGTCGCCGGACAAATCTAGTCTGCAACGTTTGCATACTTAAAAGTATGCAAACTGTGTATCCACCATTGAATACTCCTTGAAAATTGTGTTTTTAATTTATAAATTTTTTTTTTGAAAACATTTAAATAACACATTTTCCAAGGGACATCTAACCGTACTGACACTGTTTGCATACTTTAAGTATGTAAACAGTTGCATACTAAGGGAGCCCCGAGTCGCCGTGCCAGTCAATGTTCCGTCCTTTGCAACAATCTACCGGCGGTATCTTGTAGTACACCGGCTATATCCGGTACATCTCTCTCTCTGGCTCTATTTTCTTGTAGAGAGACAACGAGAATAGCAGAAAGAAAGAGAGGAAACAACATATATATATAAAACTATATTATAGCGGACGTTTGTTTCACACGGAGAGTAAGAGATGCATCTCTACAATGCCTGGCTTCCTCCACCTGTGGCAGAGGAGACGAAGAGGGAGAAGGATTCCTTCGCTTCTGTTGTGAGGTCGGTGAAGGAATCATGGCGACGGGATGATCCCGAATCTGTGTACTCCACTCTCAAATGGGTCTCAGTCATCGACACGTGAGTTCGTAGTACTCTTCTCTCGAGTCTTCCCGATTCGATTTCTTGTTCATTTATGGTTGGATGTACAGTGTTTTAGCTTCGTTTTTCTGAGTTGAGCTTGTTTTCGTGTTTGGTTTGACTTTGAATTTGTTTTGTTTCATTTTTCTGATCAACTTTTTGGATTTGAGGACTTTATTCTTGGGATTTGTTTTTGGTTCTCTAGTTCTACACGAGATTGAAGTTTATATGGAAGTTGAAGTTGTTTTGGTCTGTTATTTGCGTTCTCTTTGCTTGAAATCTATTTCAGAAGGCTTAATTATGTCCCGATAAGTACAATCTAATTGAATTTAGTATAAATTTGGTTGAATTATAGTTGCGTTCAGATTGAATTCTATTCATGCAAGTTTCTCAAGCTTAAATGCCTATATTGCGATAGTGCTATGTTTTTGGTTAGGTCTATTTGAATTTTGGTTGTTTATGTTTGCAAGATTTTAAATTCTGTCTTGCATTAAATCGAAGTAGTCAGTTTCAGTTTCTTCAATTTCACCATGTTAGTTACTTAAACCGAAGTTAGATTTCAAATTCAAGAGCTTACAGTAACTTATCATTAAAAAAACAAAAAAGGAAAGAAAAAAGGAAAAAGAAGAAGAGCTGACTGCAAGTTGACCTTTCTTGTTCTTTAATTCTACCGATTTGGTTGCACTTCACTATATGTAGTGTTGGTGGACCTGTTTCAAGTTCGGTTTTGATTATTTGATTTTATAGGACCACTCGTTATGGTCCCAGTTTGATTATATTATGAATTATCTGTTTGGTAGGAGATTAAATTGAGCTATGTTCATTTATTTTCTCCTTTTAGGCCATCCTTTGCGTTGTAAGTTTTGAATCTCCAATGGCAGATGAGGATGCTTTACATGGCCAGGTTGGGGCTAATAAATGTGCTCATGTATGGCATTTGATGTATGGCTGTATAATATTTACTTGTACAATGTTATTGTTGTGTGAGGTGTCTTGTATATTGGAGGAAGTACTGTTCTGTAGAGCCAATGGCGTTTCTTGTCCGTACAAGTTGGTACAGTTTGTGTTGGAGTGCAACTTGTACTAGGGGTACTTTGGGTATTTCATTGTACCAGAGATTTCTATATATTCTCTAAAGGGGCGTTGGGGTTTCACTTGTCCATTGAGAGAGTGAGAGAGAGAGGAAACTATTGTAACCCCAATTCTTTAGAGACAGTGAAAGAGCTCTTTGCACCCGTGGATGTAGGCACATTGCCAAACCATGTAAATTTGTTGTATCAGTGTGATTGATCTTTTCGGTTCTCTCTATTTTCATTGGTTCATGTGTTAGAGTTCTTATTTTTCGTATTTTGTGTGTTAGACATATGGGTGTATTTTTGTCTTTTCCATCGTCATTATAATTTAAAAAACAATGGAGGTCGACTAGGGGGCATCTAAACTAGTTCGATTTCTCCTCTCATCTCCACTAAACCCTAATTTTCTCACATGGTATCAAAGCTCCTCTGATTCTTCTCCAAATTTTCATCTCCCTTAATCGCGTTACTGTTCATCGCAGTACTGTTCATTGTGGCACTGTTCATTGTGACACTGTTCACCGCAACACTGTTCATCGCGGCACTATTCATCGCAGTCAGTTCATCACGACACTGTTCATCGTGGTATGTGAAGGAAACCCTGATCCATCTTCTTATCCCCTTTTTCCCTATATTTGTTCCAGCTTCTTTCTTCTACTTTATTAAACCCTAGATTTTTTTTATTATTGTTTAGAATTGTTGTAGTCCCATGTAAAGGTTGCTGCAGTCCCTATCATCTTGTGTGTTGGTGGAGAATTTGTGGCTATTGCTGGGTATTATGAAGCCTAATTAATGTTGCCGCAAGGTATATGTTGCTTGTTGTTGTCTTGGAAGAGATGTTGGCTGAGTTATTCTTCCTACATAATTCAACAAACACTAAAAGCTATCTTAGTTGACCTGAAAAGGTTTTCAGCTCTCAGATTTGCCCATGGTTGGTTCAAGTGACGGGAAACCCCTTGTTTGGGGTACAATAGATGGTATAAGTGTTTCGATAACCTTTGTAAAGTTAACGGTAAAAATTATTTGCCTTGGTCTCATTCAGTCAAGGTGTTTTTGTTTGCCAAGAAGAAATCCAAGTCTATCATTGAGGATCCTCCACCTCGGAACGATAAGATGTATGAAGATTAGTAGAGTGATAATCCCATGTTAATGACTTGGTTGTGGAACAACATGGAGTCTTCCATCTCCGTGAACGTGATGTTTTTCGAGACAACAAAGTAGATATGGGAAGCAGTTAAAGAAGTGTACTCTCAGGAAAGGAATGCCTCTCGAATTTATGATTTGTTCGAGACCATATTTACTACTAAACAGGGCGATAAGTTCTTAGTGAGGATGATATTTTCTTGAGGGTTTGTGGGAGGAACTTCATATTTATTAGCTGCTTACTACTGATTTGAAGCTTTAGAAGCGCCTATGGAGAGAATTTCAAGTTGCTCCTTTTCTCTCGAGTTTGAATACTGAGTACAATTCTATTAAAGGTCAAATTTTGGCTAGTGAGTCCCACCTTAGTGCGGCAAATGCTTATTCACCTATTCAAAAGTGCTTCTCTTGGGAATGTATCCCCTTTTAATTTTAAGGAATCTTAGGCATTGGTTTTTATTGGTCGATTTGCAACTTCACGTGGTCATGTGGCGGCAACAGTGGCCGAGGTAGTCGTGGTGGATGTGGAGGTCGTGGTGGTAAATTTAAGTGCTTTTACTATGGTGTCACTAGAGATACAAAAGATTTTTGTTCGGATAAGTGGGGCAAGCCATCTTGGGCTAATAATGTGTGTGATGAGAATTTTCAGTCTCCTACAGATGCTTCCCCTCAAGCTTCCTTTGGTAGTGGTCTTTCTACAACTGGGTCTCACAAAGAATATACTGCTCAGATTGGCCAACTCCTCTAGAAGTTGAATTCACTTACAACAAGCTCCTCCCAACCTACAACTACGATGTCTAACTCAGGTAATTCTACCTGTTTGGTCGCCAAGTTTCCATCCTCCTGGATTATTAGTTTAGGTGCGAGTGCTCACATGTCTAGTATACACTATCATTTCTACTTTTCGGTCCTCTAATTCTCACATTGTTTTGACTGATGGTTCTACCTATAAGGTGTTGGGAAAGGGTGACATTCATCCTACCCAGTATGTTTCTTTGTCCTTTTCTTTATATGTTCCTGATTTCCCGTTTAATCTTCTGTCTTTCAGTCAGCTTACAATGTCATTAGAATCTTCAATAAAATTTTTTCCATCCTCTTGTGTTTGTTAGGACCTTAGGATGAAGAAGGTGATTGGTTTGGGGTGTGAGAAGGACGAACTATATTATTTTGATCGTGGTAATCATGCATTTATGCGAGTGCAACCATTTCTCCTCAGTGGCATTTTCGTCTGGGACATCTGTCGTTGTCAAAGTTATGTCAAGTTATTCCTAAGTTGAGTTAAGTGTCTGTTTTAGAATGTGAGGCTTGTCAATTAGACAAGCATCACCTTAGTTATTTTCCGCGTCATCTTGAGAGTCGTTCGTCTAATTCCTTTGATGTAGTGCAAATTGAATTAGGGTTCCAAAGGCTAAGTTAGGTTAGGTTTAGGTTTAGGGTTTCAAGAAGTGGAAGAAGAGAAAGAGAGAGAGAGAGAGAGAGAGGAGCAGGATGTCATGCTTAGGTCACATGACTCCATAATTCTTATTTATATGGGAAACATATTACAAGGACACGTATACCCCTCATATTGAGAGGTATTTACAGAACTATTCTTTACATGTAAAATACGTGCAATACGTATATGTTAACACTCCCCCTCAAGTTGGTGCATAGATATCCCTCATGCCCAACTTGCTAAGATACCTGTGAAGTTGCCAACTTGGGACTCTCTTAGTAAACACATCGGCAACTTGCTCATCTGTATGCACGAAAAGGAGTGCGCACCTCCCCAGAAACAAACTTTTCCCTGATGAAGTGGCGATCCACTTCAATGTGCTTGACCCGATCATGTTGAACGGGATTGTGAGCAATACTAATAGCAGCTTTGTGTCACAATACAAACTGACCGAACTTGAGATGGAATCCTAGTTCAGCTACTAGGATTTTCAACCATAGCATTTCACACAAACCATAGGCCATTGCCATGAACTCTGCCTCTGCACTGGATCTAGCCCACGTGCTGTTTCTTGCTCCTCCAAGTAACCAAATTGCCCCCAACAAATGTGCGATAGCTTGATGTAGATCCCTGCAATCTTTGGCACCTGTCCAGTTTGCATAAGTATATGATTCTATCATCATGCGACCATTCTTCTTAAAGAGTTGGCCTTCACCAAGGGCAGATTTGAGATACCTCAAGATCCTGTGTGCTGCCTCTAAGTGAATGTCCCTGGGTGAGTGCATGTACTGACTAATAACACTCACAGCATATGCAATGTCTGGTCTAGTCAGGGAGAGATAGATCAATCTCCCAACTAGTCTCTGAAAACTTCCTATATCCTGAAGTGGCTCACCACCGGCATCGCCCAACTTGTAATTCTACTATATGGTCTCCACTGGCTTCGCTCCCAACTTCCCAGAATCTCTTAGCAAGTCTAAGACATACTTTATCTGAGATATGAAGATCCCTTGGCTGGATCTTGCAATCTCTATACCCAGAAAGTACTTGAGAGATCCTAGATCTTTGGTCTCGATTCTCGAATTCTTCTGCTAGATGACCCTTTAGCTTGGCCACTTCATCTGAATCATTCCTTGTCAGGATGATGTCATTAATGTAGACAATAAGGGCGGTAGTACTTCTCCCTTGGTGCTTTACAAACAAAGTGTGATCAGCTTGGCTGAGCATAACCCAGCTTCTTCACTGTTAAAGTGAATTTCTTAAACCAGGCTCTCGGAGACTGTTTAAGGCCATAGAGAGCCTTTCTCAGTCTACACACCTTACCACCTTCCCCTAGTGGGATGAAGCCAGGTGGAGGAACCATGTATACCTCTTCATGTAAGTCACCATGAAGGAATACATTCTTCACATCCAACTGATGCAACGACCATACTTGGTTTGATGCTAAGGACAACAACATCCTTATGGAGTTCTTTTTCGCCATTGTGCAAAAGTCTCCATGTAATCAATCCCATATGTATGGGTGTACACCTTGGCTACCAACATAGCCTTCTACTTCTCAAATCACCCATTTGCCTTGTATTTCACAGTGAACACCCATCTGCAACCGACTGGTTTCTTGCCTCTTGGCAAGTCGAGTAGCTCCCATGTTCGATTCTTGTCCAAGGCACTCATCTCTTCTACCATCGTAGCTCTCTATTTAGGATGCCTCAACCCTTTTGCCACAAAAGAGGAAATAGGAATGGTAGAAACAGATGTGACAAAAGTCTTGTACGAGGGAGACAAAGCCTCATACGAAATGAAGTTGCTCAAAGGATGTTGAGTAGTACAACTCCTAGTGCTCTTTCTCAAAGCAATAGGAAGATGGTCAAAAGCACAAGTATCAATAGAAGAAGGGACAATAGGTATGGAAGGAGAAATATTTCCTGGATCCAAGGATGGTATAACTGGAACTGGATCAATTGTAGACTTCCCCCTTCTGCTATAGACTTTGAACTCTCCCTTAGCTCCAGGACCACTATCAATCACAGTAGTAGGTTGAGACCTCAAGCACTAGAGATGGTGGGGATAGGGACACAACAGGAAGAGGGACATCCCATGAACCAGACCTCTCTTCACTATTGATCTTCCCCTGAAGAAAGGTCGGGGAGAAATAAGAGACGTCCTCATAAAAGGTGATATCCATGGACACAAACTTCTTGCCAGAAAATGAATGGTAACACCGATACCCCTTGTGAGTGGAAGAGTAACCAAAGAACACACACTTAGGTGCCTTGGGGTCAGGTGGTACGATGGGCACCCAAAATATGGACCAAGCAGACACATCCAAATATACGAGGAGAAACAACAAATAGAGATAAGCTGGGGGAAAGACCTTGATAAGGAGATTTCAAGTTGAAAATACGAGAAGGCATTCGGTTAGTCAGGTAAGCCGCAGTCAAAATAGCATCAGACCAATAGGACTAAGGGACATGGGAGCCGATCAAAAGAGAATGGGATACCTCTAATAGATGGCGCATCTTCTTCTCAACTACACCATTCTGCTGAGGTGTGTAGCTGCAAGAGTTCTGATGACAAATCCCATGGTCCAAAAAATACTGTTAGAGACCTCTGTACATATACTCACCCCCCTAGTCGGATCGAAGGACCTTGATAGAAGCACCATACTGGGTCTGGATCATCTTATGAAAAACTTTGAAGATAAACCTATGTACACCGAGTATGGTCATCAACAAAGGTAACAAAATAACGGAAAGACCAAGGATAGAAGTAACAGGGGCAAGTCCCCACACCTCAGAGTGCACAATATCAAAAGGAACATAACTTCTATTACCTCTAGAAGGGTATGTATTAACGACAATGTTTAGAGAGCGCACAAGTCTCACAGTGCAGTTCAGACAAGGAAACATAAACAAATAAAGAAGGAAATAAAACTCTCAAGTACTGAAACGAGACATTTCCCAAACGGGGATGCCAACATAAGTCAGACTCCACAACTACTATGTGACTGCAGTGTTGTGGGCTCAGAAGGTTGTCCATCCAGAAGGTACAAGCTGTCAGCCTCACACTAGTTCCTAAAAGACACAAGTTGAAGGGAAGATGGTCACACTATGGTTCAATTTTCGAGTAAGAGCACTAACAGATATAATATTGGAAGTAAATTTAGAGACATGTAAAACAGAGGATAAAGTGAGTTGGGAATTCCCCTTCCTAGACATAAGATAGAGTCCCATCAACAATCTTGACCTTATCCTGACCAGAACAAATGGAATAAGTGGAAAACAAAGAACACATACCTGTCTGTGCTCGAGGCACCTGAATCAATGATCTAGGTGGGACTGGGTGAAGGGGTAGACACATGCTAAACAGTGCTAGGGGTTATTTCGCAAAGGAGGTAGACGACGTACCAGAAGAACCATCTAACTATACAAGCAAGCATCGAAGAGTTTCAATCTCAGAAGCTGAGACATGAGCAGGTGAAGCCATAAGGAGTGG
The DNA here is from genome assembly GCA_035048495.1 of Euptelea pleiosperma. Taxonomy (NCBI): domain Eukaryota; kingdom Viridiplantae; phylum Streptophyta; class Magnoliopsida; order Ranunculales; family Eupteleaceae; genus Euptelea; species Euptelea pleiosperma. Next base: position 8,758,947 of record CM068541.1, on the reverse strand, counting down.
ACTAGGCCTGGAGAAGTCCCAAAAGTATCCATGCTTGTAGAATGAGCACCAGAGAAGCCCGACTGGCCGGAGTGGGAGGACAACCATGCAATATCCAGCACTTGTCTCGTACATGCCCAAGACGACCACAATGGTCACACTTAGGTCTTTCCCTGGCTGGAAGAAAACTTCCCGAGAGGGAAAGGAACATATGACTGGCTGGAAGTGGAAGGCTGAATGACTGTGGCTTTCTGAAAGTCCTGAAACTATGATCTGGAAGCAGCAAGGGCGGATCGATCAGGGGTCGGAGAAGATGTGACAAGAGTTAATCTCTTTGGAGGTGGATGTGGAGTCATAGCACTTTGTCGACTTTCCTCACTCTAAATATAGGAATACACCTCCTCAAGAGAGGGTAGATCTACTCGCTTGCTTAAGATCTGAACATGGCTAGCTCATACTCAAAACCGAGTCCTGAAAGGAACTCAAAGATCCGACTCTTTTCCACATACTTCTGATAACTGGTGATATTCTCTGCACCAGTTGGATGGAAGGTGTGATAGTAATCCAACTCCACCCACATGCTCCAAAGAGTGGCAAAGTAATCAGAAAGGGACTGCTCGCCCTGATGATGACGAGAGATGCTCTGTTTCAGTTGGAAGGCCCGACCGAAGTTCTGCTGCTAAGGGTATGTCTTGCGAGCAGTTTCCCAAACCTCGTGGGTAGTGCGCAAGAACAAGAAACACCGACTGATATGAGGCTGCATGGAGTTGAGGAGCCAAGACATAATTGTGAGGTTCTCAGTCCCATTTCTCATACAAAGGATCTTTAATATTCGTAGGCTCAATGACACGACCAGTGATGTGACCCATCTTCCCACGGCCTACAATAAACATTCTGGCTGCCTGCGACTATTCCAAATGATTCTTTCCATCTAATTTCACTGTAGTGATCTGTAATCCAGGGTTCTCTAAGGCCATGTGATGCACCATAGGCCCTTTGACACTATTGGAGGTGGCTTCTGTGCTCACAGTGGTCCTCGAAGTAGCCTTTGGGGTAGTCATAGTGACTCAAGAAGAACTAAAGACAAGCCAGAAAAATAAAATGACAGAATCCAAACCCCAAGGAACCAAGACATAGGCAAACCATAAGCATAGAGGCCCTCACAAGGCTGTGGGAGACTGGTAGAAGAACATATAACCCCTCAATAGCTTCAAGCACATCACATACACATAACAAATAGGGTATAGAGACCCATCGGTGCAGCCCCCAACAGGTGTGAATTTTTTGTGCCCAAAGGGGCCAAAAATTAGCTACCGACGCTAACTACAAAGGGGTATAATCACCCCTACAACTTCAAAAACCAATGAAATCGAATGGGGTTGGTTCCATTCGATTTCTAATATAGTAAGGGGTTGGATTTGATCAGCACAAAGAGGCAAGAAACGCTTGGTCGAACGTGGGAAGCGAAGAAGTTGAAAAGCAATATTTTCGATTTTCAGATGAAGGGCAAATAACCATCATAGAGATCTCAAAAAAATCCCCAAAAATCACCATAATTCTCAGAAAATCCAATTCCTTCAAGTAGAACTGACCTTAGAACCTCGGGATCCGGGTGGTTGTATGGTTGTTGACGTCATCTGTTTGGTATTGGTGACATCAGTGTTGACAACCACTTTACTCTAAAAGCTTAAGCTGTTAGAGGGAGGTGTAACAATGTATATCAAAGGTTCCACAGGTCTAACACAGGCAGAGTGCAGGCTACACAACCAAACAACATGCTCCAACAACACCCCCCCTCAGCACTTTGCCGGGGACTTGAACCCGCGACCTATTAGGATCTCCCTGCTCTAATACCATGTTGACAACCACTTTACTCTAAAAGCTTAAGCTATTAGAGGGAAGTGCAACAATGTATATCAAAGGATCCACGGGTCTAACATAGGCGGAGTGCTGGCTACACAGCCAAACAACATATTCCAACAACAATCAGCACTCCCTAATTCACACACGAACTCCCCGGTTGTCTCCTCCGATGTCCTTCGATGGCTCTGATACCAAGTTGAATTAGGGTTAGGTTAGGTTAGGTTTCGGATTTCAAGAAGTGGAAGAAGAAGAGAAAGAGAGAGAGAGAGATGAGAAGGATGTCATGCTTAGGGCACATGACTCTGTAATTCTTATTTATATGGAAAACATCTTACAAGGACAAGTGCACCCCTCATATTGAGAGGTATTTACAGAACTACCCATTACATGTAAAATACGTATATGTTAATAGTTCATACAGACATTTGGGGTCCTTCCAGAATAAAAAGTTTGCCTGGTTTTCATTACTTCGTTGTGTTTGTGGATGATTTTTCGAGAATGACGTTGCTATTTTTGTTAAAGATCATTCCAGATTTACGTTGTGCATTTAATACACTTTATAAAGTAATATGTGTTCATTTTGGTAAGCCCATTAAAGTTATTGTTGGAAAGAAAGAATAATAAACAATCAAAAGAACAAAAATGCAATCACGCACAACATAGATTTACGTGGTTCTCTCTAGATTGAGGTACGTCCACGGATCCACACTGATTTCACTATGCTCCGAGGCAAAAAGAAACACTCACAATACAAGGAATAATCGTCTTTGATTAACCGAGGTATATATAACCCCAAGACAAAACTAGGATTTTCGTATCTCTGTGTAAAAGTACGAAAAGCTAGGCGGTGGTGTTGTGCCTTCATGTACAGCACTCTAGCACCATCAAGATCCACATAACATAACAGTTATTCACTCTGACAATGCCCTTGAATATGCGATCCTCTATCAAAACCTTTTGTTCGGACCATTGCAGTATCCACCAGCCCTCTTGTGTGCACACCTTCCAATAAAATGGCGTTGCTGAACGTAAACATTGTTAGCGGAGGGTGTGTTCCCGCGCATGTGTTGTGTTGACCCGACGACCCGTTGATATACATAGTTGTTGCACCATGAAATCTTCTCTTTAGTTGTGAAGCACACTTCTATCAGAGTGTTGCTAGCAATGGTAGTGAAGTTCAATTTGGAACTTGAATAGCTTTGCTGAGAATTTGGTGGAACAAATTTACATGGAGCGGCCAGACGGATTCAAGGAGGTTGGGAGGGAAAATTATGTGTATAGACTAAAGAAATCACTTTATGGGTTGAAGTAGTCTCCACTAAATGGTACAAGCTGTTTGTTTCCTACACGGTGCAGATTGACTATACTCGTTGTGAATATGATTGTTGCGTATATCTCAGGGTATGTTAGAGTTCTTGATGATGGTTCTTATGTTCTGTTAAAGCTGATGATATGTTGATTGCGGTAACCATAAAGGAATCTAAGATAAATTTGTGGAAGTTTTTGTTATGCAAAGAATTTGACATGAAGGATATAGGTGCAGCGAAAAAGATCCTTGGTATGCCAATTCACAGGGACAGGGAAGCAAGAAAGTTCTGGGTATTTCAGAAGAGCTGCATAGAGAAAGTACTTGAGAGGTTTTGTATGAAAGATGCTAAACCGGTGTCTACTCCTCTAACAAGTCATTTCAAGTTGTCTGCAAGGCAATGTCCTACTACAGATGACAAAGTTGCTGATATGTCCCGTGTACCTTATGCAAGTGTTGTGGGTTGCCTTATGTATGCAATGGCGTGTACTAGACCCAACATCTCTCAGGCAGTTAGCGTGGTTAGTAGGTATATGGCGAATCGAGGGAAGGAGCATTGGAATGTAGTTAAATGGGTTATAAGATACCTAAAAGGGACGAAGGATGTTAGTATTCTGTTTGAAAGACAACAGGGTTCAAATTCAGTTGTTGGATATTTGGACTCTGACTATGTAGGAGACTTGGAGACAAGTGGTTTACTACAGGTTATGTGTTTACACTTGCAGGTGGATCTATTTGCTGGAGATCAATGCTATAATCAACTATAACACCTTTTACAACCGAAGCATAGTACATAGCAACAACAGAGACTTCTAAAGAAGCTTTATGGTTAAAGGGATTGGTGAATGAGCTTGGGTTGAAGCAAAATGGAGTTTAATTTTATTGTGACAGTCAGAGTGCCATATATTTGAAAAAGCATATAGTGTTTCATGTTAAGACCAAACATATTGATGCGAGGTTCCACAAGAAGGACAATGCAGCTGACATGTTTACTAAGTTAGTTCCTATAGAAAAGTTGAAGTATTGCTTGGACTTGATCAATCTTGCCCATTGTTGAAGTTGGTAGTGCACCTCGAATTAGGGGTGCAAAAGGTGAAGACATCTACAAGTAATCTTCAAGATGACAGAACACAAGCCAAGCTGGAGATTGTTAAGTGTCTTGTATTCTACAGGAAGTACTAATCTGCAGAGCCAATGACATTTTTTGTCCGTACAAGTTCGTACATTTTGTGTTGGAGTACAACTTGTATCGGGGGTACTTTGGGTATTTCATTGCACCAGAGATTTCTATATATTCTCTGAAGGGGCATTGGGGTTTCACTTAATACTTATACATTGACGGTGTGAAAGAGAGGAAACCCTAATACATTGACGGAGTGAAAGAGCTCTTCTCACCCGTGGACGTAGGCACATTGCTGAACCATGTAAATTTGTTTTGTCTGTGTGATTGATCTTTTCGGTTCTCTCTATTTTTGTTGTTTCATGAAAGGTCGATTTTCAACAGTTATACCCTCCATGGTCGAAGCCTATCCGATTAGGTCCATAGATATTGTGGACCAATTGGAGCTATTATAAATTTATTTAATGAAAGTCTGGATATATGTATTACTTTGCTGCTTGCTTTGGTATCTTGTTGCACATGTTTTCAAGCACATACTCTCACAGTCCATCACCACCTATGTGACAAGGACACTCCATTTTCGAGAATTTTCCCTGTTGGACTGTCTCATATTCATGTGTGAGACACATGCCGACACTTTTTTTAAAAAAAAATCTTGATTTATTCTATATTTGTTTTCAGTCATTATTTATATAATGGTTATATGATTGTAATGTATATCAGCTTATTTGAATACATTCTTTTCCTGCTATTTATTTAACATGAACTAAAGTATGTTAAAATTATTGTCTATTGACATATGGAATACTGTACGGACATGTTGGCGAGGCGTACAGGTTGGTGGGGGTCAGTTTGTCTGACACTTGGTATCGGTGTCAGACACCGACACACTTATCGTGTCTTTGTTAAATTGATCAACACTTTCTATTGCTATGAATTTAGAACTTGTAAATGAAACGGACGCAAGCTAGTTGTAATAATTTCTTTTTATGAGCCTAAGTCTTACATATATATATATATATATATATATATATATATATATTTTTTTTTTTTTTGCAGTTTCATAAAGGCAAAAAGTGAAGTTTCTCTGGAAGATGTGGGGGCACTTGTGGAAGTTGGGTTAGAAATGTTTCACGTATCACAGGACAAACTTTATGCCCAGGTGGGAGGAACATTTCAGTTTAATATTACTGGAGTTTATGTTACAGTAACTTGGTTTTTCCTACATGAATGATATAGTTTCTATTTTCACTAAATCAAAGTTCCATTTATGTTGATTAGGTTGAATGGGGATATATCTTGTTCAGATTACTAAATAAGTACAGAAAGAAATTGTCCTTGAAGATTCACTGGCGACCTTTCTATGAAACCTTGGTGCATACACATTTCAAGCGGTGAGTTTTCTTTTTTTATCCCTTTCAGTCTATTGCTTCAGGTTCTTAAGTTGTTCATTGTGCTAAATCCAATTTTCATCGCTGTGCACATGCATGCTGAATCGCTGATATCTGTATGCACGTGGGTTGATCAGATTACCAGTGCTTTTATTGTGAAAATATCTATTTGTGCTTATTAAAGGGTGCAATTTTCGTGTGGCTCTCCATTCTGACACCAATCATTTACTGTTGATTGGATTACTGAGTAAACTATTGGTTGATATATTTCTACATTGCACTTACCAAAGAATAAAAAAAATCTACATTGCAGTTTGACCATGATACTTGTGTTGTCTCAGTGAAGTATTCTATGTACATGAGTCTCCTGGTCCTATTGTTCTCTAAAAACATGTTAAAACTTTTGCCTTTATTGCTCTCTCATAATTTTCTTACTGTTGCCCTCATGAAAGTTTGGTTCAAATAATTATTGGGCTGTAAAATCTTGTCAAAAAATCTTATAAAAAAATATTTAAATTTTATGTTTGCTTCGCTTCTAACTCCGGATTCAAGAAGTTTTTTATGCTGTTGTGTCTATCTGTTGTACAGAAATACCGGCCCAGAAGGGTGGAGATTGAGACAACGACATTTTGAGGCAGTGAATTCCCTTATTCAATCCTGCCGGAAGTTCTTTCCATCAGGCTCTGCCTCTGAGATATGGTCTGAATTCAGGTAATTATTCTAACTCCAATTCTGTGTAATTTTTTTTTCTTGCAGACATGAGTTGGCAATTGAGTAACTACCAAAATTAGTTGGAGACCATGAAGATATTTTCCACCTTTTTTCTCTGTCAATTAGTGGGAGCTATTTTGAATTTTGATTTGATGGTAATAGTGTACCAAAACAAGTCTGTTTTGTACTACCTGTAAATTTTTTTTTTGAAGTTTCTTATTTATTCACCGTGAGAAACGAGAACCAAGTAATATCATTGTCTCATCCCTAGGGTCCCTTGATTTCTTTTCTATTCCGATTACTAATCTTTGAGCATAGGAAATTTTATTAGGCTCTCTTTGTTTCATGTTGTGGTAAGGTTTGTGTCAATTCATTGGAGTTCTATAGAGTCAAGAAGCCAAAAAGGGCCTTTGGAAAATAAGCCATCAGGTCTTGTTTGAAATGTTTTGTCAATGCTGAATTCCTGATGATTTTTTCTTTGCAGGAGAGTGGTTTATCATTATTTTAATTCGAGACAGTTGGAATCATAGTATTGAAATTAGCCTAATTTTTGGCTAATTTCGTCGAATTTTGTTGATTTGTGACCTAGTGGAGTGGAGTTTACTGGTGATATTTCGAAAGTTTACGTATTCAGGACTGAAACTTAAAATAGATAAAAGTGTTTCCCCATTTGTTTCCACATTTTCTTGCTTTTGGAAGGTTTATGGGTGATAAATGATCACTCCGTTTAAGGTTTTTGAGTAAACACAACTTGTAGGGGCAGAAATCAAGATCAAATGCTGCTCGGGTTGTGTATTTTTGAAGTTTTTTACTCGGCAAAAGCCATTTTTCTTTGTAATTTCATATATCTTTCAAACATTTAAGCTATATAAGTATTACAAATGTGTCAATGCAATAGATCTCCAAACTTCTCTAAGATGGCGAATTTTTACAAAACTTTTCCATGCCGAGTTCAATTTTCTCGAATTAATTCTGAATTTTAATTGAGTAGTTTCGGCCTTGCTTAAATGTTGTTAGTTGTTACACTTGAAGAAACATTCTCTTGTAATTCTTTGGCAGATTTTGACCTAATTAGTATTAATTCAATGTTGGTATTTTTCTGTGGCATTTTCCTCCCAAAGTTGTGAAACTACGGGCAAATTATGTGCTGCTAGTTGTTTCCAACGACATAAAGTTTTCTGGAGTACTGAACCATTTTGAGAAGTTTTTAGTCAGGCTGTACACCTATGCAATTTCCTATAAACTGTGAATATGTGTTTCCTTTAAGAAATTATTTATTTTTCGAAATAATTTGTTTTGGTTTATGACGATTTCATGGATTATTTATTCTTTTTGAAAAGTTTGCGGTGTTACACTTGAGATATCAGTTCCATTATTTAGGTTCAATTACCTATAAAGAGGGAAATGGAAGAGAAAATTGTCATAGAATTAGAGCTGGGTGGCTAAGGTGGAGATGTGCTTCAAGCTTGTTATGTGATAATGCATACCAGTCCAACTATGAGAAATTTTTTATTGGACAGCTGTTGAGACCCCAACTTGAGAAGCCTACGTGGCATCATTAATTGACAACATTGATTGCGGGAGTCGTCTTTAGTTGTTAAGTTTTTGAATAAAAGATCCTATGGATCTACTGTAGTAAAGTCGTAGATTTGTTTCCTTATTAGCGATAGAATACAATCTGCGTTAGGATAGTCATTAATTAGTTTCCCTACTTATTAAAGAGTGAGTCATGCAAGATTTCCCTTCCTTAATTTGTTGTCAAGTCCATGTATTTATAGACATGGAATCAATGAGAATATCAATCAAGGAATTAATAACCCAAACCCTTTCTCCTCTTTCCTATCTTTCTTATCCTCTTTCTTACTTCAATTTCTTCTTTCTAATTAAACTTAGCCACGTCAAGACCGGGGGCCTTAACATTGGTATCAGAGTGAGTGATTTGCAATGGGACCAAAGCCGAAGAACCCCAATTCGCAAGAGCCGAATTCTTCAGAAGTTGAGTTAATAGAGGAGCATGTGTCTTCTTTGGAAGCTCGGGTAGAAGCACGGTTCACCAATATGGAGGACCAGAATCACACCCTTCAACTCCAATTAAATAGCATCCAATCCTCACTTCAGGCATGAAGATCGATCTGAAGGGAAATCGCAATTTCAAGCTGTACCATCAGCCACCAAGGATCCCTTACAATCTGCTAGTTCTTCAATCCAATCGCGGGCTATCCGACTGGACTTCCCAAAATTTTTGGGGGAGGATGCATTGGACTGGATTACCCGAGCCGAACGCTTCTTCCGCTACCATCAAACTGAAGAAGACCAAAAGATCACCATTGCTTTATTTCACCTTGAAAAGGAAGCATCACGCTAGTTCGAGTGGACAGTAAAAAATGAACCCATCCCTTCATGGGCTGAGTTTGTGCAAGCCATACTCTCTCGATTTGGGCCAACTATTTTTGAAAACACTAATGGGAGCTTGACTAAATTACAACAGACCTCTTCTGTCCAAGAGTACCAAGCCAAGTTCGAAGATTTGTCTAGTCAAACCCAAGACTGGCCATCCCAATTATTTCTTGATTGTTTTATAAGTGGGTTGCGTGAGGACTTGCAAACTGAGGTTCGAGCATATAAACCTAAGTCTCTTTCTGAAGCCATTGCATTGGCTCGGCTATTTGAAGAGAGACAATTTTTGCAGAAGCCTGTCAAAAGTATGAACAGTCTCAAGCCACCAACCATCATTCCTGCATCACAACCACTTCCCAACAACTCATCTGCTCTCCTTCCTATTCGACGTCTCACCCCCTTGGAGATGCAGGATCGCAAGGATAAAGGTCTTTGTTTTAATTGCGATGAACAATTCAAGCCAGGACATAGGTGTAAGAGAACACAATTGCTTCTTATTGATGGAAATTGGCCCGAAGAGGAAGAAACAACGAACGAAGAATATGACTTGCTCGAGAAATCACCCGATTGAAGATACAACCTGGGAGGGTCGTTTCCCTGAGTTTCTGGCTTGAGGACATGCCGTCATTCATGGAAGAGGGAATGTTGAGACCCCAACTTGAGAAGCCTACGTGGCAGCATTGATTGGAGCACCTACGTGGCATCATTAATTGACAACATTGATTGCGGGAGTCGTCTTTAGTTGTTAAGTTTTTGAATAAAAGATCTTACGGATCTACTGTAGTAAAGTCGTAGATTTGTTTCCTTGTTAGCGATAGAATACAATCTGCATTCCCTACTTATTAAAGAGTGAGTCATGCAAGATTTCCCTTCCTTAATTAGTTGTCAAGTCCATGTATTTATAGACATGGAATCAATGAGAATATCAATCAAGGAATTAATAACCTAAACCCTTTCTCCTATTTCCTATCTTTCTTATCCTCTTTCTTACTTCAATTTCTTCTTTCTAATTAAACTTAGCCACGTCAAGACCGGGGGTCTTAACATCAGCAATAAGACTGACTGTCTTATGGAGTAGAATGTTGGGTAGTCTAGAAACAACATGGCTATATAATTTGTAGCAGAGATGGGGATGTTGAGATGGATGGGTGGAAAGACTAGGAAGGACAAAATCAGAAACGAGCACATCCAAGGGAATGTGGGAGTAGCCCCTATAGGGATAAAATAAAGAAAATTTGATTGAGATGGTTTGGGCAACTATAATCCAATGGTAGCACCTGTGAGAAGGAGTGGTTTAGTGTAGGACCTTCAGTTTGAAGGCTCTAAAAGGATGACTGGGCCGAAAAGGACATGAATTGAGGTAGTAAGAGAGGATATGAAGAGATTCCCTCTATTAAGAAACTGGTCCTAGATGAAGTAAAGTGGTGGAATAGGATTCAGGTAACTGACCCCAAATAGTTGAGATAAGGATTTGTTGATTGATTATTGGTGTTATTCTAATGATCCTTTTACCAATCTTACTTCTCTACTCTTCTCCCTATGCACTTTGAACTCTCTTGATTTCCCGTTTTTGAGTGAGAACTTAAAGTCTTATCTTGTTATCCTCTTTCCTCTTGCATCTCTTTGTTTGAAAGACAAAACCTTGTTAGCTTTATTCTTTTATCATCTTCCTACATTTCCCTACCTCGAGTCTGAGTGGATTTAGTGGAATCCGTTCTCTTCTCTCAAATGTATCTTTTTCAATTTGCCCAACCTTCCCTCCAGTTATCATTCTTATTTCTTCTGTAAACATTTACAAACTAATTGATTTTTTGTTTGATTTTCCTTGCAACTCTACTATGGGTTGGAATAAACTGACAAGCGTTTTTGTGATGCATAAAATTACACATGGTCGTGAGGCCCCCATGGAGCACATTCCAACATTTCTAGCCATCCGAAAAGTGGATTACAAGTTGAAAATTCTAGACCATCTATTTTCACCGTTAACTTGAACTCCACATTTGAAAGGGTTAGAAGTTTCAGCAAGGGACGAATTATCCTCACCAAAAAATGAAAAGTGGATTACAAGTTGAAAAATTCTGGGACATCTATTTTCACCATTAACTTGAACTCCGCATTTGAAAGGGATAGAAGTTTCGGAAATGGACGATTTTTTGTGAGGTTGATCTCTATGGGGTGAAGATCATCCTCACCTAAAATCAGCCCTTCACTCATCTCCATGTGGGCCCCACAACCGTGTGTCATTTTATGCATCACAAAAGTGTGTCATTTTATCCCAACCCCTCTATTATTTCTTTTGGCTCCTACTTTTCCAATTTCTACATAGAGTAGATTGAGTCAACTCTCCTGAACAGTTAAGTACTTTTTGATTCAATGTCGAGTTTCAAGTATTGGTTAATTGTGAAAAAGAAACTTCAGTTTGTGTAAATTTACTTGTTCACGGGGCAGATCTTTGTTGAGGGTCTAATTGTTCAAAGACTGTTCTGGGGCTATCTGCTTTGTTTTATAATAGTGGTATCGGTACAAATGCATAGTGGGACGCATGTTATTGAAACTAATTATTACTACGTTACTGCTGCATGCCTTCCTTTTTCTTTTTATTATTTTTGTTTTGATTAGTGGCACCTCACTCGAACTGTAGATCTTTCTTCCAAGGTGTTAGGTTTCTTCCAGGAAGGCAACCTAGTGGAATGGTGATCTTATAGCCTTTAAATAGGTGTATACTAATACATCCCAGTTTGATGTGCTTTAACTGTGATTTGTTTCTGCAAGTTCTACCTCTTAAACTGTCACCTGAAGTTGAGTACTAATAATGGAATGTGCCTTGTACTATACGGACGTCATTGGTTTGTACTGTTTCACATCATTTAGTTGAACATATTTGCAGATCCCTATTGGAAAATCCATGGCATAACTCCTCCTTTGATGGTTCTGCGTTTCTGAGGTTGTTTCTTCCTACAAACTTGGACAACCAGGACTTCTTTTCACAGTAAGGTTCAAATATAATCTTTCAGTGGAGTGTTATTTCTTGTGGCTTGTGGCGTGACTGATTATGGTATAAATCCTCTTTTTTTTTGTTGGTATGACAGTGATTGGATTAAACAATGCATAGAACAGTGGGATTCAATACCGAATTGCCAGTTTTGGGACAGTCAATGGGCTGCCATTATTGCTCGTTGTATAAAGAACTACAATTCTATTGACTGGGAGTGTTTCTTACCGGTGCTTTTTACTCGGTACTTAAATATGTTTGAGGTGAGTGCAGAAATGCCATAAGAAATGCATTAGTGTTTACCATTATCTGCTTAGGTGCAATAAAAATGACAACCTGGATTCGAGCAGTCCAGTATTCCACACATGACATATGATTCACTTCTCAAAGAATCTTGTCGGAAAGAAAATGATAGAATGCATTGGCCGAACTTCCTAGATGCACACATTCAACACCAGCACATATATTTCTTATTTCTTGTTCATGGTTCATAAGGAATTGGAAAGACAAATTTGTCAATTTCAGTGACTTGTTTTGGACTTTCTTATGAAGGGCTTTTTCATGACAAAGATCCCTTGTGTCAGTTCTTCTTTCAGTCAATATTATTATTTTTTTTTGGTGAAGGCTTAACGGGATTGAACATGACCTCGTGGTTGCGGTGCAAATTATTTTTCTCATGTGCCACTCAAACATGCAACACACACATCTTTTCCACACACGCTTGTGCACTGGAATTTACGTGCCAACCTTTTTTCTTGATGTAGAAATACGTATTTTATATGTATCAGGGGTAGTTCTGTAAATACCCCCCTTGAGGGGTATATTTGGCTTTTATGTAATTTCTCTACATAAATAAGATTTATGGAGTCATTGTGACGGTGTGACCTAAGCACATGACATCCTTTCTCTCTTTCTTCTTTCTTCTCTCTTCTCTAAACCTAACCCTAACCATGATTCTTCAATTCAACTATTTCATAATTTGTATTGTGCATTGTTTCAATGTGCTTTACCTGTCGGATCAACACTCAGGTTCTCTAGCTTTTTAATATTGTACTTTGGGAAACAACTAAATTGCCATCAGAACGATTTTTGATAATTTATGTAGTAGAATATAATGCATTTTTCTGTTATTACAGGTACCTGTAGCAAATGGAAAAGGATCATACCCATTTTCTGTGGATGTCCCAAGAAATACATGGTTCTTGTTTTCCAATAGCACGGCTACTCCAGCTAAGGCCATTGCTAAATCAATCGTAAGGAAGTGGTTGTCTGGTCTCTTATCATTGCTATTATTATATTTTTGAGGCTCAGTGGATGTAATGATGCACTGTGTTTTTAAACTCGGATGAGTGGGGTGTAATATGCAGGTTTCAAATGAATGATAAGATAAATACAATAAAAAAATTCGGAAACATTACAGAGAGGCAAGATGAATTGATGGATTTAAATAATGGTAGGCATATGCATTTTCAAATCTCGATCGATGACGCATATGCCTCATGAGCTTTTACGCTTTTTTAATAAGCCTCAAGGCTCTTTTGGGAAAGCCTCGCAGCCCTGAGGTGAACCTTGAGGCGTCAGCCTCAAAAGATTTTTAAAATACTGTGAGGTAGTAGATGGCAGTTTCTGTAGTCATAGTTTTGATGGTTCCTTTTTCGTGATACCATATTATATAACTGCAGGTGTATCTGTTAAAGCCTGGGAGTTCAGTACAAGTGTACTTTGAGAAATTGGTCAACCTCTTAGAACAGTTTGTTTTCTGACGTTTTAATGCTCATTTTCTTGTTTCTTAATGTTTTTGAGTTGTTAATCAGTGCCGTTTAACTTTCCTCCATGGTTGTTTTAATTGTTGTAGATATTACCATCCATCTAATGGTGGACGCTGGACTTACTCATTAGAGCGTTTCTTGCGGTACTTGGTAATTACCTTCCAAAAACGCCTTCTGTATGAGCAAAAGTAAGAATTTTATCTCTCTGATGATATTAGGTTTGTTTTACATTATACATGTTGTGGTAAGTTGTATGATAAGCACTGTTTGATACAGGAACATGAGCGACAATGGACGGGCTGTACAGTGTCTGGGAAAATTAGAAAGAGCTTCATTTGTCAAAGTGGTACTGAAGTTAATCGATCGTGGTCAATATAGCAAAGATGAATCTCTTGCTGAGACCGTTGCTGATGTAACTTCCATTTTATCATACGTGGAGCCCTCTTTAGTGCTTCCTTTTATAGCATCTCGGTTCAATATGGCCCTGGAGACGGTAAGTACTGTTGCCTGCAGTCTTCGTTACATGCTAGGATAATAAAAATTATATTAGGCAACCCTGGTTCTCCCATAAGTCCCCCCCTATTCCTTTTTGAAGGCATCTCTAATTGGCAGAGCAGTAGCAACAACAGGGTTTGTTCTTTTTAAATGTGCCTGTGTTCTTGTACCGACTTTTATTTTCACTTTATTCGTGTTTACTTAGATGACGGCCACTCACCAATTGAAGACTGCTGTCATGTCAGTAGCATTTGCTGGCCGGGACACTCTTTCTTGCATCCTTTTCATCTTCATCTACAATAGATGATCTTGACAATACTGATGGCTTCTCTGATCTTCTAATGACTTCGTTATCCAATGCATTACTTGGTATGGACGCCAATGATCCTCCCAAGACCTTGGCAACCATGCAACTGATCGGTTCAATATTTTCCAATGTAAGCACCAACTTACATTGTCAACATGATTTTACATGCTCCCAAGGTATGGGCAATGGTTCTGTTTCTTCTTATTATTTGTCTTATTATTGCAGATAGCTACAATAAATGATAATGAAGACGGACTGTCATTTATGCTAGCCATCAGCTTTTCTGAATGGCTTGATGAATTCTTATGCCGTCTATTTTCTTTATTTGTGCACTTGGAACCAAGCAGTGTTCTGTAAGCAATGCATTCAGACGTCACTTTTTCCTCACTTGCTTTTTTTTGCGGTTCTCATTAGTTGCCCTTTATGCACCTGCACCTGGGGTTGCTAATTAGCATTCTGTTGCACTGTAGACATGAAGGTATGCACTCTTCAGCAACATCAGGAGCTTTCCTGGTTGAAGATGGTCCTTATTTATACATGCTGGAAATCTTACTTGGAAAACTGTCCAAATCTTTGTATAAACAGGTTTTGAGTTCTCATACTTGAATACTGGGTTCTGTCAGATATTCTCCTCTTTTTGCTGCACATATTCATGTAATCTTTCTACTATCATATTTACAGGCTTTGAAGAAAATATCCAAGTTTGTCAAGACAAATATTCTTCCTGGAGCTATTGCAGAAGTTGGATTTCTTTGCTGTGCATGTGTTGATTCTAATCCTGAAGAAGCAGCTGTTCACCTTATTGAACCGATCTTGATGTCTATCATATCCTCCTTAAAAGGAACGCCTGTTACGGGTTTTGGGGGAAGAGGAATTTCTGATGCCTCACTTTCAGCCAAGGTTTCTACTGTAATCAGTAATGTTTAATCCTTTAATTTTGTCTCTCCTGGAGTTCTTTTATGAACTTCAAATTTTATTGCAGGCAAAACCTACACTTTCTCCCGCTCTGGAAACAGCAGTTGACTATCAATTGAAAATATTGTCGGTTGCCATCAGTTATGGAGGTCCTGTGCTTCTTCGATACAGAGATCAATTGAAAGAAGCTATCATATCTTCCTTTGAATCCCCATCTTGGAAGGTTTTGCATTTGCCTTTGGCTTACTGTTGTCTTTTGCATTGACTGTCTATTATGCCTTAACCAAAATTTTTAATGGGATTCCTGCTGAAAATAACTTTTAAAATAGTTGAAAGTGATTCTAGGGTTTGCAAGAGAGAAGAGAGAGAGAAGAGAGAGGAAAGGGAGAACATTTATTGCACCTGACTCCAAACTTCTATTAATATAAGAAAAGAAACTACATGGACAAATATGCCCTTACATAAATAAAAGGGTCCTTTATAACATAAAAGGTACACCCTGTCAACACTTTCCCTCAAGTTGGTACGTAGATATCAATCATGCTCAACTTGCAGAGACACCTATATAACAGGTGACTATGGACTCCCTTGGTGAATACATCCGCTGCATGCTCTTCAGTTTTCACAAAAGGGGTACAAACTACTCTAGTCATAATCTTCTCTCTAATGAATTGTCTGTCCACTTCAATATGCTATGCACGATCATGATGAACCGGATTATGGGCAATACTGATTGCCGCCTTGTATCACAATATAGGCTCACTGAGCCTGTCACGGGGAATCCCAGTTTTGCAACTAAGATCTTCAACCACAACATCCCACATAAGCCATGAGCTATAGCTCGAAACTCAACCTCTGTACTAGATCGAGCAACCACCGGCTGCTTCTCCATGTCACAAGGTTGCCCCCAACAAAGGTGTAATACCCTGATGTAGATCCTCTGTCATCTTTGGTACTTGCCCAATCTACATCATTGTAAGACTCCATTCCATGTGACTGTTCTGCTTGAAAAGAAGTCTCCTACCAGGGGAGGATATGTGATACCTCAAAATCTTGTGGGCTACCTCTAGGCGAGTCTCCCTGGGTGAGTGCATGTATTGGTTGATCACACTGATAGCGTATGCAATATTTGGCTTGGCCAAGGAGAGGTATATCAGTCTGCCAACTAGTCGCCGAAAAGTGAAAACTCTCAACATTCTTTAGTAACTTACCACTGGTCTCTTCCAACTTGTGATTTTCTTTTATAGGGGTGTCCACGGGTCTAGCCCCTAATTTTCCTATATCTGTAATAAGATCTAGAACATGCTTCCTCTGGGAAACGAAGATTCCATGTCTTGATCTAGCTACTTCTATGCCCAAAAAATACTTTATAGGCCCTAGATCCTTTGTTTCAAAATCACCTACCAAGTATTTCTTCAATTTTGCAACCTCTTCAGCATCATTGTCCGTCACAATGATATCATCAACATAGACTATGAAGGCAGTTATGCTCTTCCCCTGATGCTTAACAAACATGGTATGATCTGCTTGGCTTTGAGTGTAACCTAGGTTCTTCACTGACCTGGTAAACCTCTCAAACCATGCCATGGGAGACTGTTTTAGGCCATACAAAGACTTCTTTAGTCTGCAAACTCTCCTATCACCTCCAACTGGAAGGAATCAGGAGGAGGAATCATGTATACTTCTTCTATGAGGTCCCCACGGAGAAATGCATTCTTCACATCAAGCTGATGAAGAGGCCATGACTAATTAGTCGCAAGAGATATAAGCACCCTTATGGCGTTTATTTTCACAATTGGGGCAAATGTCTCCATGTAGTCGATGCCATAAGTAGGAGTATCCCTTGGCTACCAATCTAGCCTTGTACTTCTCTACTGACCCATCTGCCTCTGCCTTGTACTTCATAGCGTACACCCATAAGCATTCCACTGGTTTCTTCCCTCTAGGTAAGTCCACTAGTTCTCAAATATTGTTCTTCTCTAAGGTTTTCATTTCTTCAAGCATTGTATCCTTCCACTTAGGATGCTTCAACCCTTCTACCACTGAGGAAGGTGTAGGAATAGTTGACAGAGAAGTAACAAAAGACCTGTTGGATGGAGACAAGGCCTCATATGAGACAAAGTTACTAAGAGGGTTGTAGAGGGTAAGATCGGATTTGTCGTCCGATCTCCGATCCTCGCTCCACAAGCAATAATCACATATATTAATTAACTAATAAATACGATAGAATCAAAGAATAAAATCAAAGATAACACAACACAATACTTACGTGGTTCGTCGCCGGTCTCTTGTCGGCGACTACGTCCATGGGAAGCCGATCTCCGGCCAATCTTCATTATAGAAATTCATAGTTTACAATCTCTCTCTCTAGCTTCTCTCTCTACATACATCTTCCTCTCTCTAGCTTCCTCTACCAAAAGCTGATCTTTTCTCCTACTACACACCCTTTCCTTTATAGGGTCCCTCCTTAGCCATGTGTCGATGTAAGAAAAACTTTAGGGTTTAGGGGAGTGATATAGTGCTTTGCGATGTATCCTTCTCAATACAATGATGATTTGTCATTTTATGTACCTACAATAGCCCCCTCTCGAAGGTGGAGCTCGACCCAAAAACGACAGTCTGCCTCCGAGAAGATAAATTAGTACTCGCTCCTTTGTCTTCGTCGTAATCAAGAATGATGTCATATCTGAGAATAATGTCATATTTTGAGGTATAGGCTGAGAATGCTAAGGCACAATCAAAAGCACGTTCCACTAGGTGTTGGCCGAATCAAATGCGCGTCCTAGAGGTCGCAGCCAGAGAGTACTTGGGCCTCACAACTCGAAGGAAGTGGGGGCCTCTTGGCTACCTCCTAATAAGTTGGCATAGAACCTTCAAATGCGCATCCTAGAAGTCGCGGCCAGAGAGTACTTGGTCCCCACAACCCGAAGGAAGTGGGGGCCTCTTGGCTACCTCCTAAGAAGTTGGCATAGAACCTTCAAATGCGCATCCTAGAGGTCGCGGCCAGAGAGTACTTGGGTCTCATAACCCGAAGGAAGTGGAGGCCTCTTGGCTACCTCTTAGGAAGTTGGCATAGAACCTTCAAATGCGCATACTCTACGGCCAGAGAGTACTTGGGCCTCACAACCCGAAGGAAGTGGGGGCCTCTCGGCTACCTCCTTTGGGGGTCACGGCCAAAGAGTACTTGGGCCCAACAAGTCGATCTTTTGGGGTAGATGGTTATTTAACAACATCGCCTATGCAGTCAGCGTTATCAACCAATACATGCATTCTCCTAGGGAGATTCACTTAGAGGCAACACAGGATTTTGAGATATCTCAAATCTACCTCTAGCCGAGGTCTTCTCTTCGAGAAGAATGGCCACATGAGAGTAGAGTCATTTACTAATGCAGATTGGGTTGGTGCCAATAATTACATGAGATCTACCTAAGTGCAGAGGCAGAGTTTAGGGGAATGGCCCATGGCTTGTGTGGGATGCTCTGGCTGAAGATGTTGGTTGCTGAGCTTGGCTTTCCAGTCTTGGGGTCTGTGAGCTTGTACTATGACAACAGGGCTGCTATCAGCATTGCTTACAATCCAGTACAACATGATCGGGCTAAGCACATTGAAGGGGATCGCCACTTCATTAGGGAGAAGATTGTATCTTGAGAAGTTTGTACTCCCTTTGTGAAGACAGATGAGCAAGTAACCGATGTCTTCACCAAGGGAGTTCCCAGTTGGCAACTTCACAGACGTTAATGCAAGTTAGGCATGAGAGATATCTATGCACCAACTTGAGGGGGAGTGTTATCAAATACGTATTTTATACATATTTAGTTATTTTGTAAATACCCCTTGTTGTGAGGGGTATACTTGTCTTTTGTAATGTCCCCTTATATAAATAAGAATTATGGAGTCATGTGACACACATGACATCCTTCTCTCTCTTCTTTCTCTTTGACTCCCTAAACCTAGCCCTAACCCTAACCCTAGTCACCATTTCAACTCTACTCACCAACGAACCAAACAATAGATCGAAGGAGACCATGTACGCACACATGCCTCAAATCAACACGAAAGATCACCAACAATGTTTATAACCCAAGAATAGCCCATGAAGAACCAAAAACAAGCTTGACGGCATGATTAGGGTGGGTTTTTCATCGCCGGAATCAACCAAAAAGACAACACGGAGTACTCCACAAGGAGTAGTAACCAAATCTCGGACCCTCAAATACCCTGAAGAACAGATTGGACAAGGTTTCCAACCCTTGAGAAGCCCAATAATGGGGAAAATAGAACAAGGCGGTAACTTTTGGGGAGAGATTTCACTCTCGAAACTTCAAACAAGGCCCGAATGCAATGAGATTTGTTTCTTTTGATTGATCATTATTTAGGTGATAAAAACATGTGACAAATCTCGCCAAGGAAGTGGGTGATGGTCAACTATTGCTACATGTGCAAGCAAGCGGGAGAGTCGGTAAATCATTTGTTATTACATTGCAAGATCACTTGGGAGATCTGGAGCTATTTTCTCTCTTCCTTTGGGATGTACTGGACTTTCCCTGCATCGGTTATAGACACGATGCGTAGTTGGACGTGTCTGTGCTTTCATCCCTGTAGCCATAGACTGTGGAGTCTCTTACCTTTTGCCGTTTAGTGGGGCATATGGAAGGAGAGAAATTCGAGGGTTTTCGAGGGAAAGGAGGCTGTCTTCTCTGACATAGTTCTTTCTGTCAAGGCGCTTCTCTTCTTCTGGTCTAAATTATTTGAGGAGTGCAGAGGCTTGGTCTTTGATGAGTTAGTCTTTAGATGGGACTCTATTATGCTCAGGGATTCTTAGATCTCAGTTTTTGTTCCTTTTCTTTTTCCCCTTGCTTTTTGTTTTGGGGGAGGTTATCTCGACCTCCCCTTTCCTCTTTTGTAGCTCTTTGGTTTTATCAATGCATCTCACATTATCAAAAAAAAAAAAAAAATCTCGCCAAGAAACCCACAAAAATCGGAAACAAGATGAAACTCGAAAAGCAATTTTTTACTTTATTAACTTAATATTGGCCAAAAATCCATCAAGATCCCATAAAAAATTTTCCCAAAAATCACCATAAAATCCATAAAATCATCCTCTAGCAGGTGCTACACATCTCAGCCGACCTTGGGATGCGTGCCCAGGTGGCTGCTGATGTCTGCCAGATGGCCTGATGACATCAACACACCTGGATGTGATCTCTGATCAGATCTCCTTCGTCACCAAGGTCTGATTCCATGTTGAAAGTGATTCTAGGGTTTGGTTCTAAGGTTTCTAGGTTTACAGAGAGAAGAGAGAGAGAGAAAAGAGAGAGGAAAAAGAGAGGATTTATCGCACATGACTCCAAACTTCTATTAATATAAGAAAAGGAACTACATGGACAAATATGCCCTTACATATATAAATGGTCCCTTTTAACATAAAGGGTACACCCTGTCAACAAAAATGATATTTTAGTTGTTCTTGGGTTTCAATATTTCCGTATGTTGATGATCTGTTTACCATATGGTAGGTTAATGGAGCTGGTGATCATGTTCTTCGCTCCCTCCTTGGAAGCCTGGTCCTTTATTACCCCATTGAGCAGTATAGGTATGAACATATCTTTTGTTACCATTCTTCTTGCAGTTCTTTAACTGCTTGTCTATATTAAAAAGTTTCTGGGTTCCCAGGTGCATTTCACGTCATCCTGATGCTGCTCTGTTAGATGAATGGATCAGCACAAAAAATTACCAGAACAAAGAATCGTCTTTGTGTCCCAAGTGGCACATTCCCAGTGAGGATGAAGTCTTGTTTGCAAATGAGCTCTTAAACCTGCATTTTGGATCAGCTTTAGATGATCTTTTCAGGATATGTAAGACTAAAATCCATTCTGACCCTGGTAAGCCACATATTCTTTCTCTTAATTAGTTTTTCTCGTGATACTCTCTATTTTCCTCATGTACAGATGTGACAATACATTGGGTTTTTAATAGAGTGATGTCCTGTATAGAGGAGTTGAAGTTATATTAGTATATGAGAACTGAACTTGAACTATTCATGAATTTGGATTTTTGGCATTTATTTATGCTAATTTGTTTCAATTCTCTTTTTCCTTGCTTTAATTGGATGCAATTTGCTGGCCAGGAAATGAGAAAGAGCACTTGAAAGTGACTCTTTTGCGCATTGATTCTTCACTGGAAGGTGTTCTCTCATGCTTGCCTGATTTCCATCCATCCTTTAGGAATGGGAGGATCGAAGATCTAGGTCATAGTTCTTTTTTAATCGCTGGAGCAACTGGTTCAACTGTTGGCAGCTCTGAACTAAGGGAAAAAGCTGCTGAGATCATACATGTGGCTTGCAAGTAATGTTTAATATACATTTTCCCTTTTCCAGAACCTTTTCTCTTCGTGTACTGACTCAGATTTGCTGAACCTCATTGATTTGTGGAACATCAAATAGATACTTATTGGAGGAAAGATCAGATGATAGCATCCTTTTAAAACTCATTATTCGTATAATGGATGCTTTAGGAAACTCTGGTATGGACTCAGCATCTAAGTGAAGTATATCCATTGGTATTATGTGAGCCAGTTTTAGTGGCTGTCAATAATTAGCAACTTTTTTATCTCATTTTCTCATGTGGTTCCCTTAATCTGTCTTATAGGAAGCTTGGATTATATTGAGCGGTCCAATCACAGGCGTGCCTGGAAATTGGAATCTGCTGCCATAATAGAGCCCCCAATAAATTTTATTGTTTCTTCTCATTCTCCAGGAAAGAGAAGGTGAATGGCCCCTCCCGTCTATAGATTTCTTGTTTGTTAAATTGAAAAACTCATCAAGTTTTTGGTGTTTTAACTCCTGAATGCATATTCTATTTTTTTTCAGGCCCAGGTGGGCACTTGTTGAGAAGGCATACATGCATAATTTGAGGAGATCATCACAGTCATCATTCCATCCGTTTTGTATGAGTGGAAATATATCTCCTTCAGATCATGTGTTTCTTTTGATGGATGATCTTCTGGATCTCTCTTTGCATAGCTATGAAACCGTTCGCGCGTGAGTCCATTAATCTTCTATAGGCCCGCTAAAAAATGGTAAAAAAAGGTTTCTACATTTACAGAGTTCAGACGTCGAATTAGAAGTTATGATTATACGGTGTACACTAGCATGTGATGTACATAGTATTTATTGCTTTGTATAATCTGGTTTACGTATTGTTGGGGAATTCTTTGCACCTTGTGTTAAACAGCGTATTATGTTGTATTCTCAAACAAGACTATAAGCCAAGTAGGCACCCAGAATTTGGTAATATTGGAAGATTGTTTATTCCTTGACAAATATACCAATCTTAACTCTTAAGTGTTAATTGTTTTCCCTGCTATTGTGCAAGTTTGGTTTCCTGCCTTACAGTACAAGGTCTGTACTGTTGTTTGGTGTTATTTCTTTATTTTCCCTGTTTCATTGTAACTTAGAGTACCATGGGTGTTTCTGGTATTTCTTTATCTTTCACCTCATCTATATATCTATGCTAAAGCATAGAAGTGGGCAGTAACTTCTCTCTCTCCCATGGAATGCTCACGTGGCATTCTTTACAATTAGAGTGACATTATCAACTCTCGACAATTTGAGTACCACGTCGTCAACTTTCAAAACGGTTACAGAAAGAAATAATTTCATCTTTCTATATATTCCTAAAAATCTCTCTAACACTTTCTTCTTATTAAATAAATTCTCTTAATATCCTAAAATCTCTCCGACTCCTTACCACTCTCTAACAGTTTTAAATCTTTTAAAATCGACATTAAAAAAAATAATACTAAAACGTCTCTTCATCTTTTCTAGTTCCATAACTTTAAATCTTTCCACAATCCCTAAAATCTCTCCATTATTTAATTTCCTTATTTAAAATGTTTGTCCCTCTTCCACTTATCAAAAAAAAAAAATGTTTGTCCCTCTTTCACTCAATTTCTACCGAAAATGTCTCACTCATTCTCCCTAAAATATCTCTCATCTCCTTCTCCCTCTCACGAATTGAGGAATACTTTGATGTGCCCTCCTAAAACGCCACATCAAATACTATTTCGGGTTTACTCACTAGCGGATGTGTTGCCCTACACACCAAATTGTTGACAACCACTTGACTCTAAAAGCTTAAGTTGTTACTGTTAGAGGGAGGCGTAACAATGTATATCAAAGGGTCCACGGGTGTAATAGTGGCGGAGTGCTGGCCACAGCCAAACAATACACTCCAACAACATGCCCCCTCAGCACTTTGCCGAGACTCGAACCTGCGCCCTATTGGGACCTCCTACTCTGATACCAGCAAAACAGTACACTCCAACAACACAAACCTCTCTCATGCTCTCATCTCGCTAAACAGGTACTCATATTTCATTTGTCACTAGGATTATATTGCAACCGTTTTGTCTGTGCTTTTTTAATTTTTTTTTAATATTTTAGTAATAAGTTTAATTATAGTATTTTTTATTAATAAAATATTTTTAATACTTTTCAGAATATTCTATGAATTTATTTAACTAAATATGTTTAGAGCAAGGCGGTGTCAAATTTTCAGGCATTTTCTATATTTTTCAAAATTTTCAGACATGCATTTGTAAAACCGCTTTTATTGTAGTTAGAATTACCAATTTTTTTAATTAAGGTTGATTCATATTTTTCACTGAGGGGAGTGAGGAGAAGTTGTTTCATGAATTATACCATTAAGTTCACAAAATTTAGATAAGGTATTAGACTCATATTCTCCACCCCTATTTGATATAAGTCTTTTGATTGTTTTGTTGAATTGATTTTCACCTTCTGTTTTATATTTTTTGAAATTTTCAATTACTTCATCTATACTTTTCAGTAAGTATATTTTACAATACCTAGAACAATCATCTAAAAGTACTTGTTTCCTCCTCTCGAAATCATACATTTTAGATCACATACATTATTATGAATGAGATTAAGTGTCTCACTGCTCCTCTTTACATTTTTATAAGACTTATTTGTGTATTTTGACTCTACACATATCTCGCATTTGTTTTCATTGTTATGGAAGTTTTTTTGTATTCTACGTTCATCAGTTTTCTCAAAGAAACATAATTTAAATGACTTAGTCTAGCATGCCATACATTAACCAAATCAACAATATAAGCAGAAGAAAGTGATGCTTTATTAAAGTTTGCAACAGTTACATTTAATTTAAAATGTCCATCAACTAAGTATCCCTTCCTTACAAAAGTTCCACTTTTAGTCAACACGAATTTGTTCACTTCAAAAACTAGTTTAAAACCTTTTTTGCTCAACAGCAATCTTGACACCAGATTCTTCCTGATATCTGGTATGTGAAGCACATCCTTCAGAGTAAGGATGTTTCCAGATGTGACTTTTAGAGTAATGGCTCCTTGTCCCTCAACCTTGGAAGCTGACGAGTTCCCCATGTATAGTTGTTTACCTTCCCCTACTACCTCATAGGAGGAAAAAACATTTCTGTCACCACAGATATGCTTGGTGGCTTCGGTGTTCACCCACCAGTCCTTCGGATTTCTCACAAGATTGGCTTCAGAGAAAACTTTTGAAAAATTACAAGTTTTAGTCACATTAGCCTGAGCTTGACTGTGCTGGTTCTTTCGGTAGCTTCGAGTTTTACGACTACGACAGTCCCGACCGTAATGTCCTGGCTTTCCACTAACGAAGCAACCCTTTTTGCTTCCACTTTTGGCTTATAGTCTTTCTTGGAAAACTTGTTCTTCTCTTGGAACTTCTTATTGGTTTTTGGTTCTCTCTAAACTTCTTTTTATCGACCTTTTCTTCCACTAAATTGGCTTTGGATTTGAGCGCAGAAAACTTCTCCTTAAGCTCATTGGTTTGATTGTCTTCTTCTATACAAAGTTTGACAATAAGGTCTTCTAAGGTCATTTCCTTTCTTTTGTGTTTAAGGTTATTCATAAACCCTTTCTAGGATGGTAGTAGCTTCTCGATGATCGAGGCCACTTGGAAAACTTCAGATAGTTTGCATCCTTTTGCTAGGATTTCATAGATAATAATTTGAAGTTCCTGAAGTTTTTCCATCTCCACAACAAACTTTTAGCCCCAGCATCTTTTGTTACATATTTCTTTTCTAATGCATTCCCTAATTCTTGAGTAGATTTGCAGTAAATATATATATATATATATATTTTTTGATAAGTATAAATTCATAGAAAGAGGGAAAAAGAAGTACAAAGCAGTTTAGAAGGTTGAGGAAACCTTCACAACAAAAGCAAAAAGCGCACGCAAAAAACAAAGATCAAGGACACAATCACGGAATGTCACAGTTGCAAATGAGATCCCATCTAAAAACGAAATCTTTGAAAAACAAACCCCGACATTCCGGAAAAACTTTGGACCAAAGGAATAGCAGTCCTTTGATATTAAGAATGATGTTCGCCTTAGATTTCTCTTTTCCATCGAACACTCTGAGGTTACGCTCCTTCCAAAGACCCCAAGAAATGGCAAACGGAAGCAGTTTCCATAACACGCGGCCCCTAGAAGAGAAGGCCTTGGTTGCCCAACTCGAGAGAAGAAGTAACACGGAAGAAGGAAGAATCCACTCTATGCCGAACTCAAAAAACGATGTCCACATCGCCCTAGCCAACTCACAGTGAAGCAAAAGATGATTGACCGATTCCCCGCTGTGCTTGCACATAGAACAAAAGTCTACAATGATGACTTTACGGGCTATCAAGTGATCCACTGTCAATATTCTGTTCAAGGAAGCCAACCAGAGGAAAAAAGCGACCTTGGAAGGGGCTTTCGATCCCCAAATGAAGGGGGCAGGGTAGGTAGTGTCAGATGTAGGAAGAAGCTCCGTATACCAAGAGCGAACCGAAAAACCCCCGTTTTTAGTCCCGCTCCAGTTACGCCTATCCGATACAGAGGAAATGGAAACGTCCTGCAACCGAAACAACAGTCGAGAGGCCGCTTCGATCTCCCAATCATTAAGTCTTCTTCTGAAGCGGAAGTTCCACGACATATGATAGTCTTTCGTAGCCATAATCGTAGAGATAGAGTACCCCTTCGAATCCGAGATGGCATAGAGCTCAGGAAAGTCAGCCATAAGAGTCGACTCACCGCACCACGTATCTTCCCAAAACGAACTTTGTTCCCTGCACCCACCTTGTAGGAAATGCCTTCGAGAAATCTCTTCTGGAACTTCATGATCCCCTTCCAAACACTACAACCATAGGAAGTAAAGACAGTACGGGACTCTCAATCGAATTCCAGAACCCCATACTTACCAGCCATAGCTTTTCTCCATAAACTAGACTGGTCCTCCCCAAATCTCCATAGCCATTTACCCAATAACGCAACACCCACCTTGTAATCAGATTGATCCCATACTTTCTGATTTTGTAACCCGACAGTATCCGTATCATCTTTAACAGTATGATGGATTTCAGAAATCATATGAGATAAATTTAATGTGTTCAAGTAGAACAAAATTTTCATTTGCCATCTCTTGAAATTGCTTCCTTCAAATTTTCTAGTTTATCAGAACAATCACCTTAAGATTGTTGGATAATATTTATGTATTCGTAATAATTATACTGGTTACACAAATCTGAAATTCGAGAAATAAAGGACAGAAAACAATATGTTGAAATATAAAGAGGAGATAAGAACTTATCGGTAGAGGCATGTCAATGATACTGTCCTTAAGGCGATTGACGCACACTGCAAGTGTCTCTTGATGTTAGTAGTCTTTGATAGACGCTCACCTCCCAGGATACAACTACTCTTCTTCCATAGTCGTAGCACTAGACTGTGAAGAATGAACCCAAGTGGACACCCAAAGGCCTTAGGTCAGTGGAGACACTGAGAAACAATACTTCTCTCTTCTCCAAATCTCGTCTTTTTTTATATTTCACCGAGTTTTCTAGGTGTCCACTTGGGTTCGTTCTTCACAGTCCTTACCCCATGACCCACGAACCGCGAATCCGACCCGACCTGGCTTAGCTCGGCACACGCACGTGTGTTATTTAATTTTTACATAGTTGTGTCCCTTGGGCACAAGATTTGGATGCCCAAGGGCTCCATCCTTTAAGGCCAACTATCTTCTTATACACTCGTGGATTTCTACTCTCACAAGCAACGTGGGACAAAAGGTTCTCTCTTAACCTTTGATTTCAAAAAGTTTTCAGATTTCCCTCCGATTTTTTCACTCAAAAATTCATTTGAAAATTTCAAAAAGCAACTTACTTAAAGGTCCAAGGTTCAAAACACTTTAAGGTACTTTTCCGTTTAGAAGAACAACATTTTAATTATCTTTTGATCTGGGGATCAAAACTCTTTAGGAATGTTTTCCAAAATATCTTTTATTCACATTTACATAACCAAAAGTTCAAGAGACAATGAGCTTATATTGCGACAATAAAGCTGCCATTGGCATTGCCCATGACCCAATCCAACATGATAGTGCCAAGCACATTGAGATTGGCAGACACTTCATCAAGGAGAAGTTGAGGAGTGGCCATATTTTCACACCTTTTGTCAAGACAAGAGTATAAGTTGCAGATGTTCTGACTAAGGGTGTTAGTAAGGGGGGTTGTCTCCAAAATATGTTAATCAAGCTGGTGCAAAGATCAAGCTGGGCATAGGAGATATCTTTGCACCAACTTGAGGAGGAGTGTTGGTTATGTCCTTTATATTTCCCATTTCATTGCAACTTGAGGTACATGGGGTATTTCTTTGTCTTTCACCTCATTAATATAAATTTGATCTTTGCACCAGCTTGAGGAGGAGTGTTGGTTATGTCCTTTATATTCCCTATTCCATTGCAACTTGAGGTGCGAGGGGTATTTCTTTGTCTTTCACCTCATTAATATAAATATGTGGGAAATCGTGCTCAACATAATACACGATTTCTCCATCTCCATTCTTCTCTTCTTTTCTCTACTAATCTTTTCTACTTTATTTTCCACTTTAGTGATTTCACTAAAACCCTAGGTATGTGAAGTTTAGAACATTTAGTTTTCCAAAAAGGTGGTTTTTCTTTTTCTTTCTTTCTTTCTTTTTTTTTTATTGAATTTTTTAATTTGTGAATGATGTTAGTTAATTAGGGTTTCATGGAGACTAAGAAAGAGAAGAATTGGGGAGAAAGAGGGAATCGTACGAAGCAACATAACATATTCTCCATACGTTCCCTAATATGTATAACATAAAACAATAAGAAGAAAAAATTATTGAAATACCCCTAAGAAACATAAGGACGTTGTACGCTCGGGGGTCCTGGCCCTCGAACCACCGGTGGCCTTCGGCCTGTGAATCCACAGAGGCCTTAGGTAATGCAGGGGCATTTTCACACCGGGCTTGAGTGGGGCAGCCTGCGTATATGGGGCACTCTCGGGGTGGGATGGCTTTTGTGAAATGGGACCCACGAAGGAGGGTTTGACTAAGGGCCTGGATCATGGGCTATGAGATAAAGGAATTTAATCTCACGCTACCAACAGTTGCGGCTTTTTGGGAGTATTGGTTAAATGTCCTGCATCAAAGTGGTATGAGAGCGGGAGGTCTCGTGTTCGAGACTCCTCACCGGGGGTGATTAATGTAGGGGCATTTTTACACCGGGCTCGAGTGGGGCAGCCTGCGTATATGGGGCACACTTGGGGTGGGATGGCCCGTTTGAAATGGGACCCACGAAGGAGGGTTCGACCAAGGGCCTGGATCATGGGCTATGAGATAAAGGAATTTAATCTCACGCTACCAACAGTCGCGGCTTTTGGGGAGTATTGGTTAAATGTCCTGCATCATTAGGCCAGTACATTTATTACATGAACGATAATAACTAGCAAATGAAGAATTTTATATTTGCTGGTCTTCTTTCTCTCTAGAGTTACTGGATATTTCTGAAGTTATTCACCTCTAAGTTCTTTTTATTTTTGGGTCAAACAGGTGGCAACTTTCTTATTTTCATTGATAATGCTGTATGTCTTTTTCTGATGGTGTAACATTTGTGCTGTCGATGATTGGTGTTCGAAGAGTACTTCATGTGGCTTTTCTTAATTTTTGCTTTAATGCTGTCTTATCTGATTTCAGTTGTTGAATTTGTCTTCAGACTTGCAGGAGAATCTCTCCTGAAGATACTCAAGCGATGGCCATTT
Source organism: Euptelea pleiosperma (assembly GCA_035048495.1). Lineage (NCBI taxonomy): Eukaryota > Viridiplantae > Streptophyta > Magnoliopsida > Ranunculales > Eupteleaceae > Euptelea > Euptelea pleiosperma. The sequence continues at coordinate 8,729,575 of CM068541.1, read as the reverse complement.
ATGATTTCGAAATGTGTTCTTACCCTTACTAAGAACCTACGCAATCCAAACTCACCAGAACATGCAGTGCTGGGTTCTTGTGCAGTCCTTGCTAAACAAACAGTTCTCAAGCATTTGATAATGGTAGTTATCGATAACAAGTGACTTTTGAAAACAAATTTTAAGGGAGTGAATTTATCCTGACCTATCTTCTTTTTCTACTCTTGTTCAAGGAACCCAAGGCCTTCTCTTCATTTGTCTTGAGCATCCTTGCAGGGTAACCTTATATTTTTGCCATTGGCATTTTCTAGTTGTTTTAGTTTATTTTCTCTCTCGATTTGACATATATTATGAATAAATCTGGATCTGAGTTTCCTTTTCTTATGTGTTTTTTGAAGCTCCCATCATGAATCACTGAAAGCTCAGAAAGCTATCAATGAGGTAACAATTAATATAATAGGGAGATTTAGAGGTAATGTTTGTTACATTAGTGTTGTCTAATGCTGTCTGCAATTATGCATAAAAAAAATATGGTCTGCAATCAACAGCTCTTCGTCAAGTACAACATTCACTTTGCTGGAGTATCCAGAAGCATTTTCAGGACATCAGAGGGTGATTCGGATGAACCAAAGTTTGCAGATCTGGTTTCTCAGATTGGTTCTATGAGTTTTAATGCCACTGGCTTGCATTGGCGGTAATGGCTATTTAATATTTGCTTCTTTGATAATTTGTATATTGTTAGACTACATGCATACTTGTTCGATGACTTGTCTTATCAATGTTAAGGAGTGGGTTTCTTTTAGGCATGTTAAGGAGCGGATTGGGTGAAGGCTCATCAATAGATGTATCATAAATATGATACATGGGCCTCTCTTTTGATGCACATATAGTTATTTTTGTGTGCGCACTTGCTTATTTATATGGGTCTCTTCGTTTTGGAAACAATTAAGAGATGAGCACAATTTCATTTCTTTGGTTATTTCTTTTCAGGTATAATTTGATGACTAACAGAGTACTGCTATTGTTAACTATGGCTTCTAGAAGTGACCCAAATTCATCTTCAAAAATTTTGGGTGAAACTGCTGGTAAGTGCACAGTGAGAGATGCATTTAGTTGAAAAGATGAATGCATCTACACCTGTTGTTTGTTCAAAATCATAGGCTGTTTGCTTTATTATAGCACCAATTAATCCTGTCTCAGTGTTTCTGTAACCAAGTAACTGCAACCATTTCATTTCTTTTTTCTCTATGTTGTGATGTGAAGATTGTCATTTCAGGTCATTTCTTGAAGAATTTGAAAAGTCAACTTCCACAGACAAGGATACTTGCAATCTCGGCTCTAAACACCTTATTGAAAGAATCACCATATAAAATCTCAGCTCAGGAACAACATCCTTCCTCTGGGAACTTAGAAGGAAACACCAAATCTTCCCTTGAAGGGACTTTGAGCCAAATATTTCAGGAAGGGGGATTTTTTAATGAGACACTAAATAGTCTTTCTCATGTCCATATAATCACCGATACTGAGAGCACATCCTCCAGAGGAATTCATGGAATTTCTTCCTTGCTGAGCGTGGCAGATAAATTAATCACCCATTTCTATTTTGACTTCTCAGCATCATGGCCACGCACTCTTAGTTGGATCTCTTTACTGGGAAGTGATACTTTTTACTCAAATTTTGCACGGATTTTTAAGCGGTTGATTCAAGAATGTGGCATGCCAGTTCTACTAGCGCTTCAGAACACATTAGAGGAGTATTCAAATGCTAAAGAGAGGTCAAAGCAGTGTGTTGCAGCTGAAGCATTTGCTGGAATTTTGCATTCTGATGTCAATGGTCTTCTAGGTGCATGGGACAGCTGGATAATGATCCAACTGCAGAAGATCATTCTAGCACCAACCGTCGAGTCCATACCCGAGTGGGCAGCTTGCATACGTTATGCAGTTACAGGGAAAGGAAAGTATGGAACAAAAATTCCTCTTCTGAGGCAAAGGATCATGGATTGCCTGGTAGCACCTTTGCCTCAAATGGTGGCTACCAATGTAGTTGCCAAACGGTATGCTTTTCTTTCAGCTGCACTCATAGAAATCTCCCCACCAAGGATGCCAATGACAGAGCTCCAACTCCATGAGAAACTTTTGGAGGAGTTACTGGATAACATGAGCTATTCATCAGCCCAAGTAAGTGTAACTTTTTATTTCTTTTTTTGACTGCTTTTGTAACAACACTTATTATTTTTTACTTTCAGCTCGATACATTTACTGCACGTTCTCTATAAGTAGATCAAAATTTATATTAGTGATGTGATATTCATATTTTTTGTGGAGAAGCTCCACAAATTATTGCAAAATTATGGGAACTTTTTAGTGTGGAAATTGAGCAAAAATGTGTTCCTTTTGCACTTGCTTGAAGGATTATTGTCATTTTTTGAATTGTTAGCCATATTCATTTAATAATAGAAGGAAACTGAGCCTGAAGAGGGTGATTAGGACTGTAGGAAAATCTCTTTCGCATTCCTTCATTCTAATATCCCCCCTTCTTTTCCTATCTCTTGCTAAATACATCAGGCTTGAGATCTTATGCATCATTTCTTGTCTCTTATAAAATTGTCAATGAAAAGTTATTAAAAGTCGCTTCTTGACTATCGAACTGTGATGCAATGCAATTTGAAGTTTTCTTAAGGGTGTGTGTGTGTTTGGGTGCTAGTGTTGGTGCTGCCTTTTATCGAGCAACTTCAGCAATTGCATTCATGAAGTTTTTTACTTTATTGTTTATCGTAAAATAAAATTATCATGTTTCAATGCTGTGAATATAAATTGATTTTTGTTAGTTAATTAGGGTTTCGAGAGAAAGGGAGAGAGAGAAGAATTGGGGGAGAAGAGAAGTCAACTTAAGCAAATAGCCTAGCCGTACTCCCTTATATATATTAAACCACTTAAAACATAAAAAAAACATGTAAGGACCAAGATACCTCCTATACGTCCCATACATAAAACCCACTGCATAGCATAATAACTAGCACCGAATAAACTTGTGCATCTCCAACTTGGAACAAATCAGATCCAGACTAGCTGTGAACAAAGCTATTATGAATATATTGTTGTCAGTATGAGGGAGAATATAATATAAGATTTATGGTGGGTGGAGATATTAATGTGGGTGTAATTGTTTTGACCCAGTAATATAAATAATATTGTGGGACGTTGGTGGATTTAACTCTCCAACGCTTTCCCTTCTTCTTTTCCTCTCTTCTTCTCCTCTCTTCCCGAAACCCTAAAATTCTACTTGGTATCAGAGCATAGCGAATCGAATCCGCACAAAAACTTCAGGGGTGAATCTCTTCACGCCTCAGACCTTCAAGGGGTGATCAACATTGCTGACGTCATCGCTGACGTCATGGAGCCGTACGGCTGACGTCATCAGCTGTACGGACAGGGTGCTCAAGATCTCCAAAACTTCACCTTCCAGTAGATGACATTTTTCTAGGAATTTTGGTGATTTTTTGGGAATTTTTTGGACATTTTTTGAGCATGTTATGGCTGATATTCGAAAATATTGAAAAACAGGCTCGTTTCAGTTCGTGGTGATTTGCGACCTCTTTCGAAGCTTCTTGGCTTCGATTGCTGCTTCGTTTTGGTCCCCCCCATTATTACCTATAGGCCTATGCCATTTATTTTAAGTTTGGTGGAGTATTGAGGCTGGGGGATCGATTTCTCCCCCCTATTATTACCGCCGGCGACTTTTTTGCCCTTATTGGGCATCACGAACACCCACAATCCCTGTTGGTTGGCTCCCCTATGCCTTTAATCCTTTCTTGGATGCTTTGTTGGAACTTTGGGATGATCCCATCACTCCGTGATCTCTTGGTTAGCGTGGCTTGAGTCGTTTGACTCGTTTCGATCTCCGTCGTGCCTCCGGTTTGGCTCAGATCGTGGTAGCTGTTTATTGGGTGGTCTTTTTCTATTATTTGCTTGTTATTTGTTGTTTGTGACGCAGCTATGCCGATGTCAGATGAATCCGGAGCCTCAGATGTGGTCTCCAGGCCTATCGGTCCTCCAGTTTCAGCCCCTACTCCATATGAAAACCCTGTGTTGCAGATCACCACTATCAAGTTGGCTGGAAAAAATTATTTGGAATGGTCTAGGGCTGCCAAGATGTTTATTGGTGGCCGTGGAAAACAAGGATATCTTACTGGCCGTCTAGTGGCCCCTAAAGAGGATGACCCCGAGTTTGAGAAATGGGAATCGGGCAATTTGACTGTTATGTCGTGGCTTCTTAACTCTATGGAGCCCCACATCAGTTGAGGATTCCTATTTCATACTACTGCAAAGGAGATCTGGGACTCTGCATCTCAGACCTATTCCCAGCAAAAGAATGTTGCTCGTGTGTATCAGTTGCGCCAGAGCATTGCCACTCTTCGTCAAGGGGACTTGCCTTTGGCCGAGTATTTTGCTAAGCTTCGTAGCATGTGGGAGGAACTTGATTATTATCAAGTTTTTACCCTTGCCTGTACCACAGATGGTAAGGCATATCGCACGTTGGTGGATCAGAACAGGATATATGAGTTCCTTGCTGGCTTGAATGCTGATTTCGAGTTAGCCCGTGTCCAGTTGCTCAGTAAAGATGATTTACCCTCGCTTAACCAAGTATATGCCTATGTTCAAAGTGAAGAAAGTCGCAGAGATGTCATGTCTCCTCTTCCCAAACATGAAAAGTCTGCCTTAGCTGTAGTCTCATCATCACAGAAACCACCACAACATCGCCCTAAAGGTCCTCCACCTACTTGTGCTCATTGTGGCAAGAAAGGCCACAGTCAAGATAAATGCTGGAGTCTTCATATGTGTGAGGGGTATGGCAAGAAGGGCCATAGTAAAGAAAAATGTTGGAATATTGTTGGACGACCCCCGCAGTCGTCCCTGTCGTCGTCACGCGCACCTCCCACTGCCCACAGCGTTGCTATGGATACTCCTACAAATCCATCCCCTTCCTCGGACACATCACCAGTTACTATTTCTCGAGAGGAGCTCGAGAATATACGGCGCTTTATGGCCCACTTGGATGGACCTTCTGCCACTTCAGCATTTGCCCAGTCAGGTACAATCAGTTCTGCCCATCATGTTTCCGCCTCTACTTCTTCCTCACCCTGGATTATTGATTCGGGGGCTTCAGAGCATATGACGGGTATGTCTACCTTATTTTCTTCCTATTCTGTGGTTTCTGGGGCTGATAAAGTCCGCATCGCAGATGGCACCCTTTCCTCTGTCTCTGGGAAAGGTCGTGTCACAGCCACATCCGAGATTTCTTTATCCTCTGTCCTTCATGTTCCCAAGTTTGATACTAACCTGCTTTCTGTTAGCTCTCTCACAAAAACTCTGAATTGTTGTGTCACTTTCTTTCCTTCTCATTGTGTGTTTCAGGACTTCGGCACGAGGATGACGATTGGCACTGGACGTGAAGTGAATGGTCTCTATCTCCTGGATGCGTCTCCCACAGTTCCAGCCGCGTTGCAGTCTCGTAGTCATAATAATAGTTTCAATAAGGAGCAGCTACTGTCTTGGCATGCTCGTCTTGGTCATGTGTCTTTTCCATATTTACGTCTCTTATTTCCTGCATTGTTTCAGTCTGTATCGCTGTCTGAACTTCATTGTGAAGTGTGTGCTCTGTCCAAGCACACTCGTTCTGTTTTCCCACCACGGGGTAATAAAAGTAATGCTATTTTTGATTTGATTCATTCTGATGTTTGGGGCCCGTCCCCGGTTACTTCCATTTTTGGTTATCGCTACTTTGTCTCGTTTGTGGATGATTTCTCTAGGTGCACATGGATATTTGTTATGAAATCTAAAGATGAAGTGTTTTCTATCTTCCAGAACTTCCACAAACTAATCCTTACCCAGTTTGGAAAGTGTATAAAAGTTCTCCGATCTGATCAAGGGGGAGAGTACATGTATGGGGGGTTGAAGTTGTACTTGGTAGAGCATGGTATTGAGCATCAAAATTCATGTGTGTTTACCCCACAACAAAATGGGGTGGCCGAAAGAAAAACTCGACATCTACTGGAAGTGGTTCGTTCTCTCCTTTTGTGGTACAACGTTCCCAAAACTTATTGGTCTGATGCCGTGCTTCTTGCCGCCTTCCTCATCAACCGTATGCCATCTCGGTCTCTTCAGTTCCACACTCCTTTTCAGTTCTTTCGTCCGTCTAGCCCTCCATTTGCGGTTCCTCTGAAAATCTTTGGCTGTGTTTGTTACGTCCATATCCTTGGCCCTCATCGGACAAAGTTGGACCCTAAAGCACTTAAATGTGTGTTCCTAGGGTACTCCTTAAGCTCGAAGGGGTATAAATGCTATCATCCTCCCACACGAAGGAGGTTTGTTACTATGGATGTCACTTTTCTAGAATCGGCTCCTTTTTTTTCCGCTGCTAGCCCTGCCGATCCTCAGGGGGAGAGTAGTTGGTGTGAGGAACGGCATGTGACCCCTGCTTTGCCTGTGACATTAGATGATCCAATTATTGATACTATTATGCATGACAGAGACACTAGCAAGCAGGGGGAGCTGCAAGTCTATACTCGTCGTAGAGTAAGGGAGACAAAGACCATTCCTGAATGTCAAGGTCAAGACTCCTCCTCACTGGATCCAGGTAATTCCTCATTTGGTTCCCCTTTGGTTTCCCCTTCTTTATGTGATAGTAGTTCTGATCTTCCTATTGCTCTTCGGAAAGGGAAGAGATCCTGTACTCAACACCCTATTGCTAATTTTGTTTCCTATAATAACTTGTCACCATCCTACAAATCTTTTGTTACCTCCCTGTCCTCTGTTACTCTTTCTTCTTCTGTCACAGAGGCTCTAGCACAACCTAGATGGAAGGAGGCGATGGTTGAGGAAATGAACGCACTGGAAAAAAATAATACATGGGAACTGGTTCGGTTACCACAGGGCAAGAAGCCGGTTGGATGTAAGTGGGTTTATACAGTAAAATGCAAACCGGATGGATCTGTGGATAGATACAAGGCACGGTTGGTGGCTAAGGGCTATTCTCAGACATATGGTATTGACTACAAGGAGACATTTGCTCCTGTAGCCAAACTAAACTCTATTCGGGTTATTCTCTCACTCGCAGCAAGTCAGTCTTGGCCACTACTACAGCTCGATGTTAAGAATGCATTCCTCCATGGTGACTTGAAGGAAGAGGTTTACATGCTCCCCCTTCCGGGGTTCCGGGTGTCTGATGACATGCAGAGAGTGTGTAAGTTGAAGAAAACTCTGTATGGTTTGAAACAGTCACCAAGAGCATGGTTTGAAAGATTCAGCAGAGCAGTTAAACAATTGGGATACAACCAGGGTCAGGCAGACCACACACTCTTTATCAGACGAGTAGGGGGGACTACGACTATCCTAATTGTGTATGTGGACGACATTATTGTCACAGGGAACTGTGCAATAGAAATTTCCAGACTTAAGAGCTTCTTGGCAGCTGAATTTGAAATTAAGGATCTAGGCACCTTAAAGTACTTCTTGGGCATTGAGGTTGCAAGATCGAATGAGGGAATATACATATGCCAGAGGAAATATGTATTGGATTTACTTCAGGATACAGGCATGTTGGGGGCACGACCTGTTGATACCCCGATTGAAGCAAACCATCGGCTAGATGGTCAATCAGGAGAACTCCTTGAGGATGTGGGTAGCTTTCAGAGACTCGTGGGACGCCTCATCTACCTAGCTCACACACGACCGGATATTGCATATGCCGTGAGTGTGGTGAGCCAGTACATGCACGCGCCTCGCACACCGCACTTGGAAGCTACTAACAGTATCTTGAGATACTTGAAGTCATCCCCAGGGAAGGGATTGTTATTTCGTCGTCATGGGCATACGAGGGTTGAAGGCTTTACTGATGTAGATTGGGCTGGTGCCCAAGATGATAGACGGTCTACTTCAGGCTATTGCACATTTGTGGGAGGCAATCTAGTAACCTGGAGGAGCAAGAAGGAGCAAGTGGTAGCTCGATCAAGTGCGGAAGCCGAATTCCTATCTATGGCCCATGGTCTGTGTGAGCTACTATGGCTCAAAATTTTACTTAGGGAGCTAGGTTTCCCGATTGAAGGATCTATGTCGTTATATTGTGACAACAAGGCGGCCATAAGCATTGCACATAATCCCGTGCAACATGATAGAACAAAGCACATCGAAGTCGATAGACATTTCATTCGCGAGAAAGTTACTTCGGGAGTAATCTGTACACCATTCGTGCCTACGTCAGAACAAGTGGCTGATGTTCTCACCAAAGGTGTTGCGGTTGCTCCATTTCGGGCATGTTTGGACAAGTTAGGCATGATCGATATTCACGCACCAACTTGAGGGGGAGTGTTGTCAGTATGAGGGAGAATATAATATAAGATATATGGTGGGTGGAGATATTAATGTGGGTGTAATTGTTTTGACCTAGTAATATAAATAATATTGTGGGACGTTGGTGGATTTAACTCTCCAACGCTTTCCCTTCTTTTCCTCTCTTCTTCTCCTCTCTTCCCGAAACCCTAAAATTCTACTTATATCTGCTAATTGATCTTGTCTTCATATATGGAGTAGAATTGTCACCACAAATTACTTTGTCTTGAACAAAGTGACAATCTATCTCGATGTGGTTTGTCCTTTCATGAAACACTGGATTCGAGGATATGTGAATAGTCGCTTTGTTATCACAGTACAACTTTATAGGAATCCTTACTCCAACATCCAATTCTTGAAGAAGATGCTTCAACCAGATCAACTCACAATTCTTATGAGTCATTGCTCTATACTCAGGTTCCGCACTAGATCTAGCGACCACATATTGTTTCTTACTTCTCCAAGACACTAGATTTCCACCAAGAAACGTACAGTAACCTGTAACAGACCTTCTATTAGAAAGTGAATCAACCCAGTTAGCATCTGTATAACCAGCCGCTCTGAGATGGCAACGAGATCTATACAACAAACCACGACTAGGAGCACCTTTTAAGTATCTAATTACACGGACAACTGCATCCAAATGCGGAAATCGAGGTGATTGCATAAACTGACTAATCACACTAACCGCAAAGGAGATGTCAGGTCTGGTATTAATCAAATAGTTCAACTTTCCAACCAACTTCTGATATCAATGTGGATCATTAAACAAATCACAATGATCACTAACAAGCTTCGTATTAGGGTCCATTGATGTATCGATTGGTTTTGGCCCCAATAAACATGTCTCCTCTAGAATATCAAGAACGTATGTCCTTTGAGACAAAGCGATCCCATGGCTTGACCTGGCAACCTTAATGCCTAAAAGTATTGAAGTTTTCCTAGGTCTTTGGTATGAAACTATCTCTGTAGAAACTACATTAAACATTGAATACCTTCAGTTCATTTCCTATAAGGCTATAACCAACTATGTCATCAACATACACAACAAACTCAATGGTTCTATTCTATCACCCGTTTTCTTCACAAAGACAGAATGATCAGATTGACACTGTCAACCCAAATCGAACTACAACTTCACTGAATCTGCCAAACCATACACATGGAGACTGCTTCAGCCCATAAATTGCCTTCTTCAGGCAACAAACACTTCCAGACGACTCCCACTAAGCTACAAACCCAGGAGGTTGCTCCATATATGTCACGCCCCAAATTCGGGATCTATGACCTGATCCGAATACCTGTGGGTCGACCCATTTATCCAAACCCAGGTATGAGAATATCTAATTTATATAAAAATTCTAAAACAATTTTTTAATATTTTTAAAATTAAATTATTACAAATGACTTTTGTAAAGGTGACTCGGTCAAAAAGCATACTTTAAAATTTTTAAAGACAAATTATGAAAGAACAACGGAAGCGAATTATTAAAAATCACCCAAAAATAATATCTTCAAAAATTTAATCTAATTTGACCAAAAATCCCTACATCATGCGGGACATCTTTTATGAAAATATTTTTGTGGAAAGAGTTAATTTACTATGTTTAAAACTTAGCTTCTAGAGACATTGGGTTTCAACAACGTTTTGGCTAAAAATGCAGTTAGGACTTCAGAAAAAGTGTAATAACTCCTAATATAATCGAAATCTCAGATCTACACCCGCATAGTCTGAAGTGTCTCGTCGAGATCTTCAATTTTGCCAGAAATAGGCAAGGGCCTATTCAGCCTTGAAAAGCGGGAAAGCAGTTCTGATTTTCGGGTCTACGCTAATCCTGTTTAGCAGGTCGCTAATTACAGTCTGTTCGAAATTCATTTAAAAATAATATAATATGTTTTTTGTGTTTTTTGGCCACGAAACCAGATGTAAAACGTCGTCTCTTCGAAAAGGAATTCACGGACTTCGTTAGATTTTAGGTCCTTAGGCACAAAATCCTGCCCGAAGTTCGAACTGACCAGAAACTGGATTTCTTAATTACGATTAGCCATATTTGCATAAGAAAATACCTATTGTCTATAATTAAATTCTTGAAACAATGGTCCAAAGATCATAGAAAAAACATACCTATAAAAAATCCCGAAAATAAAACAATTCAACTATTCAAAAATCAATAATCTTCATGTCGTGAAAACAAATCAGGTGGTACCTAGATTTCAAATTCTACCAAAATTTTATCATCCCATAATTAAAGAACATGAAATAAAATGTTTATTACTAGAATCCATAATTAAATAACCAAAAAAAATCAACTAATAAATTTCTTCTTCTTTCGACCGGTTCATCCATCTCCTCTTCAAAAGCATTAGTCGGTTGCGGTTCCTCTGCGTATACCTCGACCCAGTTTAGATATGAAATATGTTTTTTTTTTATAGGCGTGAGCTTGACGCTCACATGGGTTCCACTCCAACATATGGATCAAAACAATACAAGTGCATAGGCATGTATACATGAATAAATGCAATAAATAACATCATTCTTTTAATAAACATGTCAAAATGAACCCAAAAGAATGCACAACTCATAAAGAGTCTCTTTCTTCACCTGTACAGAGGGTCTTCCCGGGGATTTCGGGTTTTTCACCCTAGGGAACTCACTCTCAATAATAGCGGCAACAACATTTACATAATAGATTTCCAACTAAATTATGCACCTAAATAACACGACCATGCACATAATACCATCATGATAAATCTACATCTAGCAGTTAAGACATGTACAACATCTATGAACAAGTATTGAAAAATCTATGGAAAGCGGTACCTACCTTGATTGTCGTGACGCTTTGATGATGATGATGATCTCCCAAGTGTGTAGAGAGAGGAGTGAAAGCAAAACCCTAAGCCTTCAATGATCTCAGAAAGGGAAGAGAGAAAGTGGGTGGTGGCTAGGGTTTTTAGGGTGCCTCCAAGCCTCTAAAGCTTCCTTATATAGACTAAGTAACTAGATTTAGGGTTTGAGTTTTCTTTTGTTTAAATTTTTTGGAGGTCAAATCTCGGCCATTGGATCTGAGGTTAGTGGAGGGTTGGGATCAATTAGGGTTTGACTCATAATAGGGTTTAGTTTTTTTATTATAAATGGACCTAAGGCCCATAGGTATCAACTATGCTTCAATTAGGGTCATTCTCAGGCCTAAAAGATCTCTAAATTAACCCTAAAGGCCCACCCAATAATTATAATTCAACCAACATGCAACCAAGCACCAAGGTTAAACATTAATTAATAAATAATCATTATACTAATAAAAATAAAGAATCAAAATTGGTTAAGGGGTATTTAATTTGAAAATGATATCTTTCTTTAATGAGAACAAATCTATGCCTTTAATTATGAGTATTATGTGTTTATTTTGGTGTACCAAAAGATGTATCCCCATCCAAGTACTCCCTAAGGTATATTCTATTCTTTAATTAATTATTAAATGTTAAAAAGTCTTTTCAATTAATACCCACCTTGTCCTGAAATTCAAATGAATGACATACATTAACTATGGTATACAAGATTTATGTACCTAAGTCGTTAAACTTTATACATGTTAGTATTAGTGTATCCTAGGGTCTATACGGATCCTAGGGTCATTAATCAATTATTAGATATCTTATTTGATTGATGATATTTCTTTTATTCATCCGGTCAAATTACTGCCCAAATTTATTACCATCATTAAGTGAAGTTCGGATAAGGGTCATACCTCGTACATGGGTCTCACCACTTAAAATATTTTTATCTTCCCATTAAGTCTAGTGTATTATTTGGGGAAAGAATTACTACTCTATCAGATTATTCAGTTAAATCTCATGCACAAACCGTGTTGAAAGCATTTAATTTTGATGTGGCCCTAAGGTTTTGTCTCTGACCTACACTAGGTTCTTAGTTCACATGTACAGGCAATCATTCACAATTCAATAACATATATTCACCCAAAAATTAATTTAAAAGATTGAAAAGTTAAAATTTGAAATGACAAAACCCCTGAAAAAGTTCAGGGTATTACAATATAGACCTCTTGTAGATCGCCATGCAAGAATACATTCTTTACATCAAGCTGATACAACGGCCAATGTAAAGAAGCAGCTAAAGAAATGATCACACGAACAGAGGCAATCTTGGCAACCAGTGAAAAGGTCTCACTATAATCAACGTCATAGGACTAAGTATATCCTTTAGCAACAAGATGGGCCTTCAATTGCTCGATGGACCCATCCAGGATTGGGAGAAGCTTCATTGTGTACACCCAACGACAGCCAACAACATGCTTCCCTGGAGTTTATGTAACTAAATCCCATGTACTATTTGAATTTAATCTATCCATCTCAACAACCATAGTCTCATGCCACCCAAGAGAGGAAAGAGCCTCCTGGAGATTGTTAGGAAACAGTAAACAAATGCAGTAAAAGAATGATAAGGTGACAGAGAATCAAACGATACAAACTGAGAGTGGGCAAGAGTAGCAGTATTGGATGATGCAGCACCAGACTATTGTAGTTGAGTGAGCTTGGCATATTTGTCACGAGAGAGTCATAACCTCCGAGTTAGCTGTTGATGACTGAACATGTGTAACAAATGTAGAACTAGGGGTAGTGCTCCCACTGTCACTATACGATGCATGATTTGTCCAGTTGACTAGTTTAATGTGTAGATTCCAGCAATAATCCACTATCCATATCACAGTGTGTGCAATGGCGAGGTCCACCACGGCCTCATCCACGACCACCATTGGAGTCGCGATCTCCTTTACCACCTCTACCGCCACCACGTCGCCACTTGAAACCACTAAAGCTGATTTGTCAGCAATATCACCACCAACTTCTAACATTGAGGCACGCTAAAGTCGAGCAAAAACTTCAGTCATACTAGGGAGTTCCCTACTCCCCAAAAGTTGATCACGAACTGACTCATATTCTAGTTGAAGGCCAGAGAGGAAATGAGCAACATCAAAGTCCTCACATTGTTTGCATTGTCGCTCAAGATAGGATGTGAGAGGTTGGTAGACATTTAACTTATTCTGGATATTCAGAAGAGAGGAATAGTATTCTACAAGAGGCTTCTTGCCCTGCTACAATGAGAAATATTCATCAACTAACTGATAGGTCTGGGTGATGTTATTCTCACCATAATACATCTTTCCAACATGCTCTCAAATCTCCTTTGCACTGTTCAAAAACATCAGATTAATGTTGATTTTGGGATCCATAATATTCCATAACCAGGTCATAATTTGGGCATTCTCCTGCAGCCATTCCGAATAATTGCTAGCTTCAGATCCGGGCTAATTCTCATGCAAGTACCTCAATTTTCCTTTGGTTGTAAGAAACACTTCAACAGATTTGGCCCAAGGAACATTATTACTTCCTTTGAGTTTATGGAAGTCATCTGAACATTGAGGACATCACCTGGCAGCATGATATTGGATTTGTTGCCCATTACTACGCACAAAAAATACCAATGAACCCACAAAATCACAAATAACCACAAAAGTCACCAATGGAGGCCTGCAAAACACCTAGGAGGGGATTTAGCAGGTGCGGTTTCCCCAAAGAGGAGTTCTCTCACTCTCTGGGGCATGTGGTTCACTCAGGGAAGATCCTGGATAGGTGCAGTTTGCCTAGAAAGGGTCCTGAGCATGTGCAGTTTCACCAGGGAGGAATTCTCTCTCGATCTGAACTCTGAAGCATGCGGCTTGCACACAAAGGGCTGTAGGCAGGTGTTGTTTGGTCCAGAGGAGAATCTCTCACCCTCTAAGGTCTGCAGAGTACACACATAACTCACGAAGAACACACGGAGAACAAATTTCTCACCTATTATACCTTGCAATTTACTCTGGGAGCACTTTTCTCAGCTTTGATCTTCACTGAGGTTAAGACTTGCACACGCCACATAAAACAAACCACACAGAGACCACATTTTTCGTAGATCGTGCCTAATGGCCTCCTCAAATCACAAACACCATTGGGTTTCACAGACGAACCTAAAACCAAATCTAGGGTTTCACAGACAAACCTTAGACTTTAATATCTCTCGAGAAATAAAGAAGAGAAAAAGAGAAAAGGGAAAATATAGGGAGAAAGAAGATGAAACCCTAGAACAGTACGGAACCTTGCTCTGATACCATGTTAGTCAATTAGGGTTATTATGTTATTTAGTGGGTTTTATGGATGGGACATATTAACTAATAATTTTAAAGTCAACCCTGTGTTTTTAAACAGAATTCTATTGATGCAGTGGTGTGATTGTAGAAAATATATGAACATTTCCATGTTCCCATTGATTTTTTTCATCGAATCCATCCATACACTTTTTTTTTTGAAATTTAAATTTAAGCTATTGTTAGATCTAACATTGTACAAATGTAGAGATAAAGCCCAGAATCTTTAGTAGTAAATTCTCCATTTCCTCCTTGAATATTGTGTTTTCTTTTATTCTTTATATGAAATTTTCCTTTTACTTGATGTACAGAAGTATTAATAACTTAAAATGTAGGATCTGTGCTTCCCTGGCCTGGTTTTTGCAGATAATAACTTCTATATATATTTTTCCTAATCTTCTTCTAATGCACATTTTGTGTGGTGCAGGTAAGGGAAGCTATTGCTATTACCCTTTCTGTGTTGTGCTCGAACATTAGGCTTTATGCATCCTTTATCCATAATCATTCTGATGAAGGGGGGAAAAGTAATGTGGATTACTCACTTGGAAGGGGAAGTTGGGATCAGCTTCTAACGGAAAGAGCTTCGGAACTTGCTGTGAATATCCAGAGCGCTGTTCAGTCTGACAATCTGGAGACTCCAGCGGACTTAACTCGTGAAAATGGATTTTCAAATGATGAGTCTCAAGAAGACATTAAATGGATGGAAACGGTATGCCCTTTTACAACGGTTTTCAGTTGAATCTCCTTTTTTACCTTTGTAAGTTTCTCTCTTGATCCACTTGCCTTGTAATGTGTTCAGATGTTTCATTTCATCATCGCATCTTTGAAGTCTGGAAGATCTTCATTTTTGCTGGACATAATTGTGGGTCTTCTTTATCCTGTTATTTCATTGCAGGTATAGTTTAGATAAGTACAACTTTTATTCTGTTCTGTTCGTAGGGTTATTAATTTATTTATTTGGGTTTATATCTTGTTTTAACATCCTTTTAATCATTTCAATTAGTCTATTTGGATGTTTTCTAGTGCTTCAAGTTGCGCCCAGGTCTGCCCCCATTACCATAATCCATAAGCAATTGAAAGCGTTAGATGATCATTTAACTTATATGAAATTTTTTCTGCCTTCGAAGTAATCAATGCTTAAGCAATAGCAGAGAATACAATTTCCTAGGATTAAGAACTTATAGTATAAAAAAAACTTGCTTTCAGTTGCACGGTTCACCAGGGATAATAATTGTGCCTTTCCATTTTTTCCTTGGGCTTATTGTGTTAAGGATCTACGAACGGGGACAACTCTTCTAGACGGGCCGATTAAAGGGAATTTATATCCCATTTCAGTGAAGGCTCTGAAAGCACTTGCTCTCCGGGGAAAAATATTATGGGCAACATTACCATCATCCCATAGCCATCGTTCCTAGTTCCAGATTGCTGATCCTCAAGACTTACACCACACAGATCTAGAATATCATCCTACAGTCTGAACCTTGGGACAACAATACTACATATCGTCTAATATTATATATCATGTTATCTTGTTCTTCTTTTTTAGATTTCTTACACATAGCAAAAGATTTATCAGTAAGTAACCAAACTTTGTTAAAGAAAAAAAAGTACTAAACTTTAGGGAAGAGTGTTTCCTACGTACAAAGTGTTTATATTTACACCACTTCTTGCCTGAGATTCAGCCGTCCTGTCCGTGTTTCTTAGTGTGTGATAGAGAACTGCTAAACAACCTCTCCCCAACTCAAGAACATGGTCAATTATGTTTGTTAGTCTCTACAGACCTCCCTCTCTATCAGATGCCCATGATATAGATTTGGAAGAATTTCCTTCCACTGTCCACAGATCCAAGAGTTCTCCTTAAATATGACAAGTCTTTGCAAAAGACCTGCAAGTTTAAAGTCATTGAATTACTTCAATAGCGAAGCCTTTCTCCTTCTGTTTCACTCTTGAATAATATGATGTCTGTCTTCTGATTTGCGAGTGCATGCGCTTGTTTTGGCATGGAGGACATTAATCTCCTTTTAGTTATGTTTCATGCAAGAAGTTCTTGATTCCCATCAACAATCGTTTCTTTAGAATGGCTGATCTCATGTATTCTTTCTCAGCTTTGAGCTTTTGTTGACTGGTGGGAGCTCTGAGTAAATTGTTGAACCAGAAATTTTATGCTGTGCGTGATCTCATGCATGATTGTGTTGTGTGTTATTTGCTGCTTCTATAATTAGGTGGGAATTTTTAAACTTGATTGCACTCTCCAATCTCTGGAATCTGTGTCACTGACTTGATCTGCTTCTTTTTAATATCTGACTGGGAATGCTTGTAAGCTTTTGTTTGCTGGAAATATTATGCCAAGTATGTCAGGTGTTATACCTATGTCTAAAGAACTTTTATTGTTTTTTTTTTTAAGGAAACATCAAATAAAGATTTGTCAATGTTAGCCAAGGCAGCTTTTGAGTTACTAAAATGGAGGATACTCCCGGAACCCCATCTCCAAAAGGCTGTTTCAGTGCTTCTTTCTTTGGCCAATGATTCTAACTGGCGAACTAGATCTGCAACTCTGACATATCTACGGACTTTTATGTATAGGTATGTTACTTTTACTTGGGTTTTCATACTCATCAGTTAGCTTCCCATAATTACAAGGATATTGGTTTTCAACATCTAGCTGTTATGTTTCCCTTGCAAATATAGTTTTGAACCATGCTGCTTCTAGAGTATAAAGTCAGGTAAAGGTTTTTGCTCGTAGTTCATGCATGGAACATTAATATTCAAAATTTGTCCCTTGTACATGGCTAATGTATGGTGATTCAATTCATACATTACTTTTAGAGGCAAAAAAAAGAGCCATTTTTCTGTGTTATTCACTTTGCCTTGTTTTCCTTTTCTCATCTCTATGAGATGTCTTACGTCTAGTGTAGTCTCCAGTTCTTTTAAATCTAATATTTAGGATGAGAAACTCTTCATTTACAAGCTAAATACAAAATCGGGCACCTTTTAAAGTTACAACTTAAATGGTTCTGAAAATTTCATTATTTCTCTTTATAACAGGCACACTTTCATTCTCTCAAGTGTGGAGAAACAACAAATCTGGAGAACCATCGAGAAGCTACTTATAGATAACCAAGTCGAGGTAAAGGCTCGATTGAATATTTAATTGTCGGCATAGCAGAGGAATGTAGTTCCATAAGGCTTTGAGTTTGCTTTGTCCAGTGGCCATTTCTACCTTGTCCTTTTGATTTATTCATTGCTTGTATACAGAGGGTCAGGTTATTTTGACATGCCAAAAATGACATGCCTTTGTGGGGCCCACATGGAGATGAGTTAAGGTCTGATTTTTGGTGTGTATGGTCTCCTCATCATCGAGATCATCCTCAACAAATTCAGCTCATTTTGACATTTCTAGCCCTTTGAAAAAAGGGTTACAAGTTGAAAATTTCTGGACCGTCCATTTCAACATTAACTTTAAATGAAAAATGGGTTACAATTTGAAAAATTCTGACTGTCCATTTCACCATTAACTTTAAGAGCACTTTTGATAGGGTTAGAAGTTTGAGAATTGACTGATTTTTTGTGAGTATGATCTCCATGGTGAGAACATCTTCACCAAAAATCAGCCCTTAATACATCTCCATGTGGACCTCTCAAGGGCATGCCATTTTAGGTGTCTCAGAATAATGGGACCCTTATATACATTTGTGTGTGCGTATGCTGCAATAGGTTGACGCATTTTTTTGACACAAAATGACACTAGCATGGGGTCCACATGACCTAGTCTAGCATGCCAACAATCAACAAGAAAGGAGTCCCATGCAGGTTGCCAACACGAAACAAGCCCAAATAAGGGCAAAACAGGGGGGCGGTAACTCCTAGAGGGAGTTTCATTTTAATCGTTGATTCTCCATGAAACTTGGTGGGGTTTGTTTTGATAGATTGGAAATTATGTGGGTGGTAAAAAACAAGCAACAAACCCACCCAAAAAACTCTACACAGATTAGGGAAACAAAGAGACTAGAAAACGAATTTCTCACCTTAAATGGAGAAAATTGAGCAAAAATCTATCAAGATGGCTCCAAAAAAATTCCCTAAAATCACCAAAAATCCCAATAAATTTAGACCTCTGGAGCAACATGTCCATAGGTTGCTGACATTAGCCGTACGGCTTGATGATGTCCTAGAGCTCTCTGGTTTTTCCTCCTTCAGGTGATGGCTCTGATACCAAGTTGAATCTAGGGTGAGGTTCTAGGGTTTGAAAGAGAGAAGAGAGGAAAAAGAGAGCATGTGTATGTTACATGACTCCAAACTTCTTATTTATATAAAAACTTTACATGGACAAAGCCATCAACCATAACGTGTATTACAGTACTACCCCGACAACAACTTCAACCCTTCTACCACTGAGGAAGGTATAGAAATGGTGGACAACGAAGTAATGAATGACCTGTAAGATGGAGACAATGCCCCATACGAAACAAAGTTACTGAGAGGGTGTTGAGTACAGCTCCTCGTATCCTTTCTAAGAGCAATAAGAAGGTCAGAAGCACATACATTAGTAGCAGAGTTAGTAATAGGAACAGATGGCACAAAAGACTCGCAGGTTGAGGTATTACCTGGATCCAAGGATGGTACAACTGAGTTGGATCAGCAGTTGTGGCCTTTCCTCTTCTGTTATTGGCTTTAAGCTCCCCCTAAGCACCGACACTACTGTCACACTTAGTAGTAGGATTAGTCATATCGACCAGGAGAGTGGGTGTTGGAGGAATAGTAGGGTGAGGAACACTAGAGGAAGACCTCTCTTCACTATTTCTCTCCCCCTAGAAAAAGAGGTGGGGGAAAGAAAGGGCTATCTTCTCGAAAAGTGACATCCATGGAGACAATCTTCTTCCCAGAGAAAGGTGTGATAACACTTGTACCCTTGCGAAGGAAGAATATCCAAGGAAGATGCACTTCAGAGCTTTGGGATCCAACTTAGTACAATTGGGACCTAGAATATAGACAAAACATACACAACCTAATACGCGAAGAGGAACAAAAAAATAAGGAGCAATTTGGTTTAAGCAGTTGATAAGGGCTTAAAGTATTAGGAATGTGAAGGCATGCAATTAAGGAGATATGCAATAATAAGAACAACATCAGACCAACAAGACTTGAGAACATTGCTACCAAATAGAAGGGAGCGAGCTACCTCAAGGAGATGGTGATTCTTCCTTCCAGTGACACCATTTTGTTGAGGTGTGTAACTGTAGGAACTTTAATGGCCAATTCCCTGTTCAGCTAAGTAATGTTGCAAACCTTCATACATATACTCGCGACCTTTGTCTGATCGGAGAATCTTGATTTGGGCACCAAATTGTGTCTGAGCCATCTTATGAAAATTTTTAAAGATGGAATACACCTCATCTTTGGTCTTCATAAAAAAGATCAACGTTCATCTCGTATGACCATCAACAAAGCTAACAAAATAGCGAAAGCCAAGGGGAGAAGCAACAAGAGCAGGTCTCCAAACATCAGAATGCACAATAAATGTCAAAAGGAAATAAACTCTCATTACTCCTTGAAGGATAAGATGAAAGATAATGTTTTGCAAGCTCACAAGTCTCACTATTAGACATAGAAACAGAATTAAACAAAGTAGGAAATAGAAGTTTCAAGTACCGAAAAGAAACACAGCCAAGGCGTGCATGCCAACACAAAATAAACTCTAGACGGAGTCTATTACTACTACGAGACTGTAGTGCTGTGGGCTCAACAAGATGTCCATCCAAGACGTATAAACCATTAGCCTCACGTCCAGTACCAATCATCATCCTTGTATCCAGGTCCTGAAAGACACAAAGAATGAAAGATTGTAATACTACATTTCAAGCGCCTGGCAAGGTTTGAAATCTTGGAATGTTTCGTATGAAACATTTCGGATTTTAACAAAATCGAAGCGAAACATGTAAAGATTGGGTATGTATTGATATATTTCGGTGTGTTTCGGACGAGACAATCTAAAATATACGGAACATTCAGAAAAAAGAGTAAAGAACTGCAAAAGGATGAGAATCTTGCCTGGTTTCCAGTTTACGACACAACTGAGTCACGATCACGGGTGCTGCAAGTTTCAGCTTGTAACCTTCATGCGCGAATCACGCACAAAACAAGCCAAGAGTGCCTGTGGGAGATTGAGAGAGGAGAGATAAAAAAACAGACATGTGTCAGTGCGTGTGAGAGAGAAGAGGGAGAAGAGAGAGAACGAACAACGTCCTCATCTTCTCCTTCTCCAGCAAGCGGCGACGACGATCTCTTCTTCGTCTCCACCTGCTATCTTCTCCTTCATCTTCTCCATTGAAAGAGCAAACAGGTGAGTGTTGACCCTTTTTAGGGTTGGAAAAAAGAATAATTAAGGTAGTTTTAGAACTATCATATTATGTTATGAAGGCTATAATATAAGCCACGTGGCACAAGCTTATATACTATTGGCCGTATACATGTTTGATCCATTCCAAGATGAACCAGTAGACCAAAAGTCAACCTGATTAATGATTCTAACCGTAAGATTAGAGTCCTTTTCATGGGTTTATTTTTTACAGTGGGTTTCAAAAGTTATTTGGGATACTCAGATCCAAAGGCTAGATATCACTAATCAGGCTGATTTTTTGCACGTAGGTCTAAATAGGGATGGTACAAACATCCATACGGTCCGTGGTCTCTAAGGTGCTGCCACATGGCCTACCATCCTCAAAGACTTTCTATACTGTTCTAGGCCAACTAAAGCTTAAAATGTGAAGAAAATATTTGTTGTCCATTGGACCTAATTTTGAAGTCCCCCCTCCCAAAAGGCATATGAAGTCCTCTTTGGATCCCACTAACCTTATGGATGTTTGGCCCACTTGTTGGTAGACCCGTACACCAAAATCAACTTGATTGGTGATTTGTAGTAGTTAGATTTTAGCAAAAACAAAAAGCTCAAAATCCAACGGCCAACAATGACAAACTAAAATGCTTAAATCCAATGGCAGAAAATCACCAATTAAAATGATTTTTTTTTTGTGTATGGATCCACCAAGAGGTGAACCAATCATGCATTGATATGTGGGCTGAAAGAGTGTACCAAGTGGCATTTTTGGATGGAGACTTCAAAGTTTGAAGTCCTCGTGGACAGCAAACATAGGCTCTCTGACTATTAATGTGCCCGAGTTTGATGTCTTCAAGGGACTTCAAAGTTTGAAGTTCCCTTCCCAAAAATGCTATTTGGAGAACTCTTTAGAGGCCATTGACCTTATGGATGTTTGGTCCAACTCTTGATGGACCTATACATCAAAAATAAATTTAATTAGTTATTTCTGGTCGTTGAAGTTGAGCACATTAATAATATAATTTCCACGACCAGCTCCATTGATAATTTCTAGCAGTTTATTTTAGCATAAAAAAATACTTAAATCTTAAAGCTGGAAATTATATTATTAAAGTGCTCAAATTCAACGACCAGAAATAACTAATTAAATTTATTTTTGATGTATAGGTCCATCAAGAGGTGGACCAAACATCCATCAGGTCACTGGGCCCTAAAGAGTTGTCCACATGGCATTATTTTGGGAACAAATGATGTTGGTATGAGCCACATGGACACTCTTAGAGATCACTGACCTTATGGATGTTTGGCCCTTCCCTAGGTGGACTATAAACCAAAAATCAACCTTATTGATGATTTCTAACCGTTGGATTTGACTAACCTAAATAATGCTCGAATCCCATGGTTAAAAATCGACCCATAAAATGAATAAAATTCAACAGTTAGAAATCACCAATCAGAATGATTTTTAGTGTGTAGGTCCACCTAGGGATGGGCCAAACATCCATACGGTCATTCATCTCCAAGAATATGCCACGTGACTCATACAGACGTCCGTGAGCATAAAGTGTGATTAGCCGTGCTATATTAAATTTAAATTTTATGTTAATAATAAAAGGGATCCTGAGTGTCCATAGGAAGAGAAGGCCAGGTGGATTGCCCTGGGGGCACCTACTGAAGTGTCGGAACTAGCACTATGAGCAGCAAGGAAAGCCGGTTGATTAGGACGCCCATGCAAGTCCCAACACTTGTCCTTCAGATGTCTGTGGTGGCCACAATGGTCACACTTGGGCTTATCCCGATCAAAAAACCTCCCAGCAGAAGTCGGGGACGCAAAGTCTAGCCCTCTTGAAGACGCTGGGAAGCAGAAACAGAGACGAGAGCATACCTATTAGTTGTTATGTTGTGTGGAGACTGATGATGCTTGAAGTACTGTACATGAAGGCATGATTCCTCGTCCAGCTTCGCACTGAGCTGGCTGGGGGGTTACAGTGGGGCAACGAGTCCCTTGTCTGAAGGGGGGGTTTGGGGGCAGCGCCCCCCAAATCTTTTTTGGGGAGGACTTTTTCCTAAGGGCATTTTCGTATTTTCACATAGAGATACGGAAACCCTAATTTCGTCTTGGGGTTATACATACCTCAGTTGATGAGAGACGAGTATCCTCTTTTTTGTAGTGTGAGTGTTTCTTTTTTCCTAGAGTATAGTGGAATCGGTGCGGATCCGTGGACGTACCTCAATCTAGAGGGAACCACGTAAATCTGTGTCGTGGTTGTTTGCATCTTTGTCTTCTGTTTGTTTATTGTTCTTTCTTCCCAACATTAGTAACCGGGGGCGGTGCCATGGCTCTCTTCGCTCTGCACATATGAGTACACCTGACTAAGCGACAGTAGAGAATCAGTGCTAAGAATTTGTATCCTGGCTAACTCATACTTAGAGTTAAGCCCAGCAAGCAATTCAAAGATCTGAATCTCCTCCACAAGCCTCAAATGTCACACACACACTAGAAGATTCGAAGATGTCATCTTGGGGTGCTTGTGATGCTGAGATAGCTAAAAGATTGGAGATTCTAGAAGACTTGGATTTTTAGGTAACTAGACTGATTGGAATACTTATTTTGTTTCTATTTTAGACATTTTGCAAGCATTTGAAATTGGGGGTCACCGCCAATTTTAAAAAAATATCCGAAGGAAGAGGATTTCATCATTATAATAAATTTGGCATCACCACCAATCTTTGACATGAAGATAATTAGAGAAAATGATAGTAAATCCATCTTTAAAAGAGAGCCTATCTGCGGTGAGGAAACTGTTGGAGAAGACAACTGTAGACACATCTTTGTTGTTGATTTCATCTATAATGAAGGTGAAATCGTAGAGCTTTCTAATGTTGGTGAAGTTTGAAAGGATTATAATGCTGAGATGGCTTTGATTGACAACAAAGTGGGTGTTATCAACTGGTTGCCTTCCAAATGTTTGAGAAAATACCAAAGTGAAGGTTTGGGTGGTGAAATGAGTTATACAAGTGGTGGATATGTACATGAAGTTAAGGATTGTTCATGTGAAGATGAAGTGGTCAATGTGGATCCTTTTTCTTGAGAAATGTTCTAACACATCATCAGTCATGCATATAGAGGAGACATTTCAACAATGTGATATCGAGTATGGTGATGAAGTGAAGAACCAAGGAAGGTAAACTATGGATGGCTATCGGTTTACATCACCAGTTACCACCAATGAGAGAAGTTTGCAATACGACAAAACAAACTTGAGGACAAGTTTTCTCTAACCAGAGGAGAATGATGCAATCAGCTTCCAGGAGGAATAACTTTTTATTAAAAAATCCAATGGAGAAGCTGTGAAAAGTGTTGAAAAGCTTTTATGAGATCTATAACACTTATCTCATGAATTTTGTCAAGATTTTGATGTTTCGGGCTTCAAAACCGTGTTAGGAATCTGGATGTAATTGTAGTGACGTGATTTAAGGATATTTTATTCATTTAAAAGCTAGATTTTATCAACAGTTCAGATTAGTATCTTAGTCCTTAAGTTTCTAGTTTTTTTTTCTTATAAATAATAACTAAGAGAGCATTGTAAAGTGAAATTTTGATTATCGAATGAAATTTGTCTTTAGTCTTTATATGGTCCCTTCGTGAATTCGTGGGTTGCTTGAATTAGCTCCCTGCAGAAGGTTTTTTAAGGGTAAGAGTGCATTAAGTCAAACTCTGCCTGCATCAAATTACATTTTCTAAAATTTCTACTCTTGCTTCATTGAAATTAAAATTTTACATTTGTGTATATACTAATGTGGACTGTTGGTATAGCCACTGCCTTTTCTCACTAGATTAAAGAAATAATTGAATTCTATCCGTCACAAGGGTAATTTTATTAGTGTTGTAGGAAATTGACATGATTTTGACACTTTATACTGAAGTAGTTCTTTGCTGATTCAGGTAAGGGAGCATGCTGCTGCAGTTCTTGCAGGCTTGATGAAGGGTGGGGACGAAGATCTAGTTAGGGACTTTCGTGATAGAGCATTCACGGAGGCACTTTCTATTCAAAAGAAGCAAAGGAAAAGGTTGGTTGTGGTCTTCCTTCCGTTATCATTTATTAACTTATCCAGTCGTTATCTATATCGACACCTTCGAACATTTATACACACATTTTATAACAGATGCCTGCACCCTTCTATATGCATTTGTATATGTCGATATATGCCTGCATGCATTGGATGGTGCATACACTATTCTGATGCTAAATTGGAATTTGCAAATGCAGAAACTCAAGTTCGGGTCAGGCTAGAGCTTCTACACATGGTGCAGTTCTTGCTTTGGCAGCTACTGTATTATCAGTTCCATACGACATGCCCAGGTACGCCAACTGTTTAAACATAAGTATCTCACCACATGGTCCACCTCATTGGTGTCTGGATCAATAAGGTTAAGTTATACTTGATGGTGTCTGCCAGAGTCGAACTCATGAATGTCACACTGGGACTCAGAACCCACTTGCAGGCATGTCTGTACCGCTAAAGCTTTTATATACAAGAAAATAAATGAAGATCTCCCAAGCATCACATTTCCATTCCACTCATGTTTCCTGCCGACCCATCAATCTGGATCGTTTCATTTGTGTGCCACCTCTTGGATGTGGTATGTGCACGAAGGCACCATTAACACTTGGTGCTGCTGGACATCTTATCAGCACAATAATATTGAAAGGGAAAAAGTATTTTTGAGTTCGTAACACAAGCTTTTGTGTCCTGCATCCCATACCTGGCTAGTGGATCCTGTCAGCTCATATGCTTGGCTACCTCTTGGATTGGCCATGGACCAAAATAACACGATTAAGCAATCCAAACCATCAGATATTTGGAACTTTCCCCCCCTAAAATAAACCATATTCTTGTAGCTGGTGAAGTTTTCAAATCCTGAACAGATGCTTAAATCATCTGAAGATTCTTCGCGCTATACTAGTATATTACCAATTCAAGTGGTGGCCCACTGATTGAAATGTGCGAATTGAGGTGCGTATCCTGTTCTGTTAGATGCAGGACTTGAACGTTCGATATCCATGAAGGGGTCAAAGTGTACCATATTGAAATGTGTGCCATTATAAATAATCCATAAAAGTTTAACATATAGAAAATGCATCCAGATAAGCGGAAGTAAATTCAGGTGGATGTTATTATTTTTAGAAGACTATTTATTATGATTAACATTGTTTTTCATTTTGTTGTAGTTGGCTGCCTGACCATGTAACATTACTGGCTCGTTTCATTGGGGAGCCATCACCAGTGAGATCCACAGTTATGAAAGCAGTGGCTGAGTTCCGACGGACCCATGCAGATACATGGAATGTTCAGAAAGATTCTTTCAGTGAAGAGCAACTTGAGGTAAGCACATACAAAAATTCTTGGTTACCAAAAAAAACATATAATAAATCTTCTGTAATATGCTGTAATTTTATGCCATTTCATTAATTATTTGTTCTAATTTTTCTTCCTATACTTGCAGGTTTTGGCTGATACGTCCTTGTCATCATCATATTTTGCTTGATTTGTGTTACATCCCGTGAGAAAAGTGAAATAATAGAAACAAGAAAATGAAAATAAGATATAAATAAACACTCCCAGCAATTGTTGCAAGTCTCCCTTACATAACCCTCAACGACCTTCGCCAGCATAAGCTTGAACTCAATAGCCTTCTCCTGGCAAAATTTTCCTTTGAAGGCTTTGTTGGATTACCCTATGTTAGGTACCTGCAAAGCCCTTCGAACATCCTTTACCAGTAAGTTACCTTCGCTGAGGGGAGATGTGGCGTTAGCTATAGTTTGGGGTATTTGGGAAACCCGAACAACAGGGAACAACAGGGTCTTTGAGGGGAGATGTTCCTCCCTTAAAGCTCTAATGTTAGA
This sequence comes from Euptelea pleiosperma, assembly GCA_035048495.1. NCBI lineage: Eukaryota > Viridiplantae > Streptophyta > Magnoliopsida > Ranunculales > Eupteleaceae > Euptelea > Euptelea pleiosperma. The sequence continues at coordinate 8,702,762 of CM068541.1, read as the reverse complement.
GATTAGGGGTCTTGTATTTTCTTGGGTAAAGTTGTATGATGTGGGGTGGGGTCTCAAATTCGAGGATGTAGTGTTCAGTTGGTCGTCTTTGATAGGGCGGGATGGAGGGGTTGGGTTGTTCTTTGGGGTGCCTTTAGCTTTTTTTCTTCCTTTGCTCTAAGATGTTTTGCCTTGCTTTCTCCGCCTCCAAGTGCCTTAATAAATTCTCTACATTACCTTTCAAAAAAAATAAGTTACCTTCGCTGATCATTTGCATCCCCAAACTTTTGGGGCCCAACAACTTTCACTAGAACACCCCCATTAACCTTTGCAAGATGTTCGTTGTGTATTCTCATGTGATCTCAAGTGGCTCTTTCACAAGGCGAAGTCTCATGATGTCTCTTGCACAACCATGAAGAGATAAAAAATTGCAGGAATTTTGAGATGGCATTGTTTTACATGGTATGTGTAAAGGGGTCTTATGGTAAGTTCACTCAAGGACGGTTAAGGTTTCTCTATTGGAAAAGAAAGATAGATGAGATTTGAAAAAGATATGCTAATTTGCTTGAAAATTGAATAAGTAGCCTTGTGCTCACCTGCTTAGGGTTTTATCCAACGTTGTTTGTAAAGTTCTAAGACTAGTGCTCCAACCATGTTCAACACCCTTAGTTGAAACCATAACCATCACCATCACCTTGTGATAATAGGATTGCCATTATAATTACACCTTATTCTCCAATTTCCCTAAAAACAAGTCAGAATTTAAAGCAAAACTCATCAAAGTTATTCCCCCTAAAATCTGTCAAGAGTTTGAAGCAAAACTCATCAAAGGGAGAGATATGCACTATCAAACACTAAAGGATATGATTGACCAACCCTCCAATGGTGGAAGTGGGCAGGCCAACGAAATAGCAATCCATGCCTAGGAGATTCTTGTGGTGAGGGAGAGGCTGAACTTTTATACACAAAATACATTTCCCGGAATAGCGAGAGAATTATGCAATGCATGGATAGGGACATGCTCATCAACTTATGTAACCAGAGGAGGTGAAGGATTTTGGGCTCATTGAAGAGGTTATCAAGCATTGGACAATGGTTCTAATGATGACTGATCAGTTGAAAACAGTGGTGGATATACGAGGAATGTTATAAACGACATTATTTATCAATAACACATTATTTATTTGGGAAAAAGAAAACATACTACTCTATGTCAAGACTCTAAACAAAAACAGCCAATGTTATTTAAAACCATTAAACGGGTCTTACATTATCTAACAACCAATAACACGGGTGGGAGAATTTCTTCATCACAAGATCCTCAATGGTCGGTTCTGACAAGAAGAGCTGAGATCTTGATTCCTCTATTGACCGGACGTTAGGGGTACTTGCAAAATACATTCCGACGATAAAATAAAAAGAAGAGAATAAAGAACTGCAAATATATTAACTGGATATTTGATGAGATGAGATTGGTCATACCCCTTCTAGTTCAATTTAGTTGAGATTTTCAGATATTTTCGAAGTAGAGGGTTCTTCAAATCATTGAAGTACTCTTCGTGATTTAGAGACCATATCTACCTGCTCACCACCCAAACAACTTAAAAACCCAACACCCAGACGACCGGACATGTTTTCGTGAGCAACTTGGCTTGGTGTGAGCAACTCGGCCCAAAAAGCAAAGTGCTATCTTTTTCAACACCATCAAATTTAAAAGGCAATCTAGGGCAGGCATATATATAAGTGATACTACGAGTCATTTTGGTGAGTCCTCAAATCCCAACCCAATACTTAAATACTTTTTCATGCCGTCGTTCTTATTTCAATATAACCCTCGATAACCGCTTAATTAATTACTATGCCATTATTTTCATATTTCTAAACCATTTTCTTAATAACTACTTTAATTACTTTCTATGCCATTTCCTTTATATTTCCAAAACAATCCCTTTATAACATATTTAATTCTACGGATAACTTCAGAATTTTAATTTTTTAATTATACCTTGAATTGCCTCAGTTTACAAATTCATGAATGTAAATTAAACTAATCTTCCAAACTACCTTTAGGTTGAAACTTTCTTATTATGCCATTTCTTCCAAAAGGTCCCTATAATCACTCAGGTGTGTGGCCCACTAGTATCATTTAGTGATAGGGACCACAAATAAGGCCCACCAACTCATAATGCAAACATGTACAATGTTACATGTTGTTTGATTTAAAGTTATGGCCCACCAACTCATAATGCAAATTTGTACAATGTTATATGTTGTTTGCTTCGTAATACACTGTAATGTTCCTTTAGAACTCCTGTGAATCAGTGCCATTACCACCCACTATGGCCCACATATCATATATGAGGACAGTTCAATAAGCCAGCTATCTATGGTAAGCACAAGCAGAAAATGTGAACGTGACTTACAATATCATTTTTCTATATTTTATTTATAGATCAAGAGGTATAAGATCCTTCAATCAGTCCGAGACTTCTGGGATATGCTCCATCCAAGATGTGCCCCACCACTTGAGCCATCAGATTGATTATTTGGTGGACCCATGTTAGCACGAGGATTAAGGTACAACTTAATATGATAGACCTCATTCTCACCTCATAACAACCCTCTTATTTAATTTTAGAGAATTTTTGACATACGCCCAAGTTATCTTTAAAATTTGACATACCCCTTCTTAGTCATTTTATCTTTAAAATTCATAAAAAAAAAAAAAAAAAGATCTCAAGTTTACTAACATGGATTTTAATTTTTATTTTTAATATCCTCTTTTCATATTTGATTTGGGGTTTGGGTTTTGGCCTAAACCTAGACCCTTGTTCTAAAGTTGAAGACAAGGACACTTTCGTCCTTTATTAAAAATTTACTAGTCAACTCGGGTCAACATTGGTCAAATGACAGTAGACCGAGTCATAGGGGTATATCAGCTTTTTCAAATTGTGGGGGTCTGTCAAATTTTAAAGAATACGTAGGGGGATATGTCAAAAATTCCCTTAATTTTATTAGATTTTGGTTAATTTCTTGACCCGCGAGCTCATAAATATCTGACTCGTGAGTAAAACTTTGATGAAAGGTGTGCCATTGAGGTCAATGACAGGACACAATATGAGCTACGTGGCACATTATTAGAGGACTCTGATTGTATGGATGTTTGGCCAATCCCTAAGTGGAGTTACAAACCAAAAATCAGCCTGATTAGTGATTTATTCGCATTGGATTGGAATTATTTTCATGAGTTGATTTTAACCCTAAGAATTTGAGCATTATTGACCATTATTTGAAGTACAAAGATCCAAAGATTTGAAATCACTAATCAAACTGATTTTTGGTTTGTAGGTTCAACTAGGGATTGTAAAAACATCCATACGGTCAGAGTCCTCTAATAATGTGCCACGTGGCTATTATTGTGCCCTGTCATCAGCCTCGATGGCAGGGCCTGTCGTCAAAGTTTTACTCCTGACTCGTGATCCGACAGTGTTAAAAACTTAAAACTACTTTTGTTGCCCCCCGTGGGAAGTTTTGATTAGCTAACGTACTAACCGGGAAATCACTCTGCATTCCAAGTTGTAAGTTGTAACCATAATCGGTTGACTGGAAGTCCTTAATGAAATCAAGCCGTCCGTTCCACATCTAGGCTAACATCTAGTGAATCCCAGAGTCGCCGTGCCATTTACAATGTTCTGTCCTTTGCCAGAATCGACCGGTTATATCCGGTACATCTCTGTCTTTTCTCGCTCTATTTTCTTGCCCAGAAAGAAAGAGAAGAAATAACAAATATGTGTAAAACTATAAATACTCGCAGACGCAGAACCAAAGACAAGTAGTGCGGAAGGGGCTTTTTTCTAATTCGAGCAGACGTTTGTTTCTCACTGAGAGATGCATCTCTACAATGCCTGGCTTCCTCCACCGGTCGCAGAGGAGACGAAGAGGGAGAAGGATTCTTTCGCTTCTGTTGTGAGGTCGGTGAAGGAATCATGGCGACGGGACGATCCCGAATCTGTGTACTCCACTCTCAAATGGGTCTCAATCATCGACCTGTGAGTTCGTAGTACTCTCCTCTCGAGTCTTCCCGATTCGAATTCTGCTTCATTTATGGTTAAATTTCTGAACTCGCGTCGATTTGTAGTGTTTTAGCTTCGTTTTTCTGAATTCACTTCGATTGGTTTTGTTTCATTTTTCTGATCAAAATTTTGAATTTTAGGTATATTTTTTGGGATTTGTTTTTGGTTCTGTAGTGTTACACGAGACTGAAGTTTATGTGGAAGTTGAAGTTGTTTTGCTCTGTTATTTGCGTTCTCTTTGCTTGAAATCTATTCCAGAGGGCTTAATTATGTCCTGATTAGTACAATCTAATTGAATTTAGTTAAAATTTGGTTGAATTATAGTAGAATTCAGATTAAATTCTATTCATGCAACCTTCTCTAGCTTAAATGCCTATATTGATAGTCCTATGTTTTTGGTTAGGTTTATTTGAGTTTTGATTGTTTATGTTTGCAAGATTTTAAATTCTGTCTTGCATGAAATCGGAACTAGTCAGTTTCAGTTTCTTAAATTTCACCATGTCAGCAGTTACTTAAACCTAAGTTAGATTTCAAATTCAAGAGCTTACAGTAACTTGTCCTTAAAAAAAGAAAATAAAAAACAGAAAAAGGAAAAACGAGCTGACTGCAAGTTGAGCTTTCTTGTTCTTTAATTCTACCATTTAGTGTCACTAGCTTCTTAGTCATTTATAAGGTTGATTTTTTTGACGATTCTGGTTGCACTTCACTATATGTAGTGTTGGTGGACACCGTTTCTAGTTCGGTTTTGATTATTTGATTTTACAGGACCAGTCGTTATGAACTATCTGTTGGTAGGAGATCAAATTTTGAGCTTTGTTCAGTATTTTTCTCATTTTAGGTCATCCTTATTTTGCGTCGTCAGTTTTGAATCTCCAATGGAAGATGAGGATGCTTTTACATGGGCAGGTCAGGGCTGATAAATGTGCTCATGTATGGAATTTGACATATGGCTGTGTAATATTTACCTTGTACAATGTTATACCTTCACGGTCGAAGCGACGAAGCCTATCTGATTAGGTCCATAGGTATTGTGGACCAATTGGAGCTATTATAATTTTACTTGATGAAAGTCCTGATATACGTCTTACTTTGGTGCTTGTTTTGGTATCTTGTTGCGCTTGGTTTTCAAGCATATACTCTCACAGTCCATCACCACCTATGTCACAAGGACACCATTTTCCAAGAATTTTCCCTGTTGGACACTGGCTCGTATTCATGTGTCAGACACATTCCGACACACTTTTTCAAACAATTCTTGATTTATTTGACTTTGTTCAGTTATTATTTATATATTGGCTGTATGTTTTTAATGTATATCAACTTATTTGAATACATTCTTTCCATTCTATTTACTTTACGTGAACTAAAGTATTTTAAAAATATTATCTATTGACTTATCAAAAAAAATATTATCTATTGACATATGGAATAAACTATACGGACATGTCGGTGTACGGGTTGGTGGGGGTCAGTGTGTCTGACTCTTTGTATTGGTGTCAGACACCGGCGCACTTACTGTGTCTTTGTTAAATAGATCAACATTTTCTATTTCTATTAATTTAGAACTGTGAATGAAACGGATGCAAGCTACTTGTAATAATTTCTTTTTATGGTCTCTCATTTTTGTTTTGTTTTTTGCAGTTTCATAAAAGCGAAAAGTGAAGTTTCTTTGGAAGATGTGGTGGCACTAGTGGAAGTTGGGATAGAATTGTTTCACACATCACAGGACAAACTTTATGCCCAGGTGGGAGGAACATTTCATTTTCATATTACTTGTATTTATGTTACAGTAACTTGTTTTTTCCTACATGCATGATATAGTTGTCTATTTTCACTAAATCAAAGTTCCATTAATGTTGATTAGGTTAGATGGGGGAATATCTTAGTCAGATTACTAAATAAGTACGGAAAGAAATTGTCCTTGAAGATTCACTGGCGACCTTTCTATGAAACCTTGGTGCATACACATTTCACGCGGTGAGCTTTCTTTTTTAACCCTTTGTCTATTGCTTCAGGTTCTTAAGCTGTTTGATGTGTCCTATACTTTTAAGGTAAATCCAATTTTCATCACTGTGCACATGCATGCTGATATCTGTATGCATGTGGGTTGATCAGATTACCATAGTCCTTCTTTTATTGTGAAAATATCTGTTTGTGCTTATTAAAGGGTGAAATTATCATGCGGCTCTCCATTCTGACGTCAATCATTTACTGGTGTTTGGATTTCTAAGTAAGCTACTGGTTGATACATTTCTAGCCAAACAAGCTAAGGCACTCATGACCCTACCATATGGGTTAATGCCCGTCCCTCTCCCTCGCTAGCCTCCTTCGCCATGCTGCTATCCATCCACGTTGCAGTTTGACCATGATACTAGGGTTGTCTCAATGAAGTACTCTATGTGCATACTTGAGTCTCCTGGTCCTATTGTTCTCTAAAAACATGTCAAAACCTTTGCCTTTATTGCTTTCTTGTGAATTTTCTTACCGTTGTCCTCGTGAAAGTTTGGTTCAAATACTTTACTTATTGAGCTGTAAAATCTTGTCAACAATGATGCTATGTTTGAAAGATTTATGTTTTACTTGGCTTCTAACTCCAGTTTCATTAAGTTTTTTATGCTAGTGACTTTGAATTGTCTATCTGTTGTACAGAAATACGGGCCCAGAAGGGTGGAGATTGAGACAACGACATTTTGAGGCAGTGACATCCCTTATTCGATCCTGCCGGAAGTTCTTTCCATCAGGCTCTGCCTCTGAGATATGGTCTGAATTCAGGTAATTATTCTAACTCCAATTCTGTCTAAAATATTTTTTCTTGCAGACATGAGTTGGCATTTGAGTAAGTACCAAAATTACTTGGAGACCATGAAGATTTTTTCCACCTTTTTTCTCTGTCAATTAGTGGGAGCTATTTTGAATTTTGAATTTTGAATTGATGGTAGTAGTGTACCAAAAGAAGTCTGTTTTGTACTAACTGTCATTTTTTTCCTTGAAGTTTCTTATTTATTCACTGTGAGAAACGAGAACCAAGTAATATTATTGTATCATCACGAGGGTTCCTTCTTTTCCTTTCTGTTCCAATAACTAATCTTTCAGCATAGGAAATTTTACTGGGCTCTCTTTGTTTCATGTTGTGGTAAGGTTTGTGTCAATTCATTGGAGTTATTCAGACTGGAGAAGCCAAAAGGGCTTTGGAAAATAAGCCATCAGGCTGTCTTTGAACTGTTTTGTCAATGTTGAATTCCTGACGATTTTTCTTTGTAGGTATTCGCCAAATTTTTGGCTAATTTTGTTGATTTATGACAGCAAATTGAAGTTTTCTTGTAATATTTCGAATTTTTTAGTATTCAGGTCCGAAACTTAAAATAGATAAAAGTATTTAAAACACTTATATCCCCATTTTTTCCACATTTTCTTGCTTTTGGAAGGTTTATAGGTGAAAAATGATCACCCCGTTAAGGGTTTTCGAGTAAAAGAACTTGTAGGGGCTGAAATCAAGATCAAACTTTATGTAGTTTGAATTTTATGTTTGGTAAAAACCATTTTTCTCTGTAATTTTGTGTTTATTTTAAATACTTAAGCTATATAAGTATTACAAATGTGTCAATGCATTAGATCTCCAAACTCTCTAAGATGGCAAATATTTTTACAAAACTTCTCCATGTCGAGTTCAATTTTCTCTAATTAATTCTGAATTTTAGTTGAGTGAAGTTTAGGGCGAAGTCAAAGTTTAGTAACTCGGTTGGAATGTTGTTAGTGGCCCCTTAAGTAGAGGGACAAGAAAGAGATTATTGGTTTTCTTGCTCCCGCTGCTTCATCTGTGCTTGTCAAGCCAACTTTGATTTTGGGAGGTGAAGTAGCGGTTGAAGCAACATTTCGAAATGACAGCATTGAAGATATATGTGTATATATATACACGGTCACGGTTACCCCAGACTGCGTTTCGGAAAAAGGACCTACTTGAAAGAAAGGGCAGGCAATCTCGTGTTTGAACCCCACTACACTGTTCATAGCTGTGGGACATTCTGTACTTCCAACCTCTATGATAAGCAAGTGAATGGGGCTGGTGCTTGGTGGACGGAACGGTTCATCCAGTCATTTCTTGCCTCAACCACCTAAATAGGAAGGGGGCAATTGCTTCGCTCCACTGAAACTCTCTTTTGCAGTTCATAGTGAAAGTGACTTTGCTAAGGTTTCTTTCGGCTAGTAGTCTACGGGTAGATTAACTTAACAACAAAAGCAGGCACTCATGAGAGTTAGTTTTGGCTTTGCTTAAATGTTGTTAGTTGTTACACTAGAAGAAACATGCTTGTAGTAATTCTTTGGCAGATTTTGACCTGATTAGTCTTAATTCAATGTTGGAAAATTTGTGGCAGTTTCCTCCTAAAGTTCCAACGACATAAAGTTTTATGGACTACTGAACCATTTTGAGAAGTTTGTAGTCAGGCTATACACTCATGCTATTTTCCTATAAACTGTGAATATGTGCTTCCTTAAAGTATTTATTTATTTTTTGGAATTCTTTGTTTTGGTTTATGATGATTTCCATGGATTATTTATTCATTTTAAATGTTTGTCCTTCTCACAACTTTTAACAATGACGGTGTTACACTTAAGATATCAGTTCCTTCATTCAGGCTCAATTATCCATAAAAAAGGAAATTGAAGATAAAATTGCCATAGAATTAGAGTTGGCTGGTTACGGTGGAGATGTGCTTCAGGTTCGTTATGTGACCAACGCATACTAGTCCGGATACAAGAAATTTTTTATAAGACAAATAAAACTTATTATGTCTTATGGAGTAGAATGTTTGGTAGTCTAGAAATAACATGGTTATATAATGTGTAGCAGAGATGGATGGGTAGAAAGGCTAGGAAGGGAAAAATTAGAAATGAGCACATCCAATGGAATGTGGGAGTAGCCCCTATAGGAGATAAAATAAAGAAAAGTTGGTGGAACCCGATCTCTTCTCTCAAATGCATCTTCTTCAATCTACCCAACCTTCTCTCTGGTTATCATTCTTATTTTTTTCTGTAAACATTACAAACTAATCTGATTTTTTACTTGATTTTCCTTGCTACTCTATTATGGCTTGGGATAAACTGACACACGTTTTTGTGACGCATATAATGACACATGATCGTGGAGCCAACATTGAGATGGGTGAAAGGCACATTCCAACATTTCTAGTCTTATGAGAAGTGGATTACAAATTGAAAAATTATAGATCATCTATTTTCACTGTTAACTTGAACTCCACATTTGAAAGGGTTAGAAGTTTCAGAAAGGGACGATTTTTTGTGAGGATGATCTCTATGGGGTTAGATCATCCTCACCAAAAAAGAGAAGTGAATTACAAGTTGAAAATTCTGGACCATCTATTTTCACCATTAACTTGAACTCCACATTTGAAAGGGTTCGAAGTTTCAGAAATGGAGGATTTTTTGTTAGGATGATCTCTATGGGGTGGAGATCATCCTCACTAAAAATCAGCTCTCCACTCATCTTCATGTGGGCTCCATGATCGTGTGTCATTTGACGCATCACCAAAGTGTCATCTTATCTCAACCCCTCTTATTTTTTTTGCTCCTAGTTTCCCAATTTCTGCATAGAGTAAATTGAGTCAACTCTCCTGAACAGTTTATTTTTTGATTCAATGGCGAGATTCAAAATTGGTTAATAGTGAAAAAAATTCATCTTTGTGTAAATGTTCTTGTTCACGGGGCAGATCTTTGTTGATGATCTAATCGTTCAAAGATGTTTGTGGGGCTGTTTTATGTGAAATATGTGAATCTAGAGTTAGAGAGGAGAAGAGATGTGTGGGCCCAGTTACATTAATAGAATATATGGGCCCAACACTCTACATAAAGCTCATCTACATAACATTAACATAAAACAAAATAAAATAAGAACTCTAACATTTTATAACGGTGGTATCGGTATAAATGTATAATGGGACCCAGGTTATTAAAACTTTGATTATTACTAAGTTACTGCTGCATGCTGTCCTCTCTCTCTCTCTAATGTTTTTGTTTTGATTAGTGGTACCATCACCAGAACCTTAGATCTTTTTTCCAAGGTGTTAGGTTTCTTCCAAGAAGGCAACCTAGTGGTATGGTGATCTTTTAGCCTTTAAATAGGTGTATGCTAATACATCCCAGTTTGATGTGCTTTAACTGTGATTTGTTTCTGCAAGTTCAACCTTTTAAACTGTCACTTGAAGTTTGAGTACTAGTAATGGAATGTGCCTTGCACGATACTCACCTCATTGGTTCATACAATTTCACACCATTTAATTAAACATATTTGCAGATCCCTATTGGAAAATCCATGGCATAATTCATCCTTTGAAGGTTCTGGGTTTGTGAGGTTGTTTCTTCCTACAAACTTGGACAACCAGGACTTCTTTTCACAGTAAGGTTCAAATTTTTTCTTTCAGTAGTGTTATTTCTTGTGGCTTTTGCTGTGACTGATTATGGTACAAATCCTGTTTCTTCTTTTTTGGTATGACAGCGATTGGATTAAACAATGCATAGATCAGTGGGTTTCGATACCGAATTGCCAGTTTTGGGACAGTCAATGGGCTGCCGTTATTGCTCGTTGTATAAAGAACTACAATTCTATTGATTGGGAGTGTTTCTTACCGGTGCTTTTTACTCGATACTTAAATATGTTTGAGGTGAGCGCAGAAATGCCATAAGAAATGCATGAGTGTTTGCCATTATCTTCTTAGGTGCAGTAAAAACGACAACCTGGATACGAACAATCCAATATTCCACACATGACATTGAGTATGATTCACTTCTCAAAGAATCTTGTGAAGAAGAAAATGATTGCATGCATTGGCTGAACTTCCTAGATGCACACATTCAACATAAGCACATATATTTCTTATTTGTTGTTCATGGCTCATAAGGAATTGGAAAGACAAATGTATCGATTTCAGTGACCTGTTTTGGACCTTCTTATGAAGGGCTTTTTCATGACAAAGATCCCTTGTTTCAGTTCTTTCAGTCATTACTGTTATTATTTTTCCGTGAAGGCATAACGGATTGAATCATTGAACATGACCCATGGCTGCGGTGCAAATTATTTTTCTCATGTGCCACTCAAACATGCAACTCACACGTCTTTCCACTTGCTTATGCATTGGAATTTAAGTGCCAGCCCTTTCTCTTGATGTAAGATATTTGTGGTGACAATAAACCACGATTTGAAGAAATATACTTTTAGATGTAGTTGAACCTGTGATAGATCACATAAATTTGCTTCATTAATTGATCAGTTTGTTGGGTCCTTGGTTGTTCAGCATCTTTTTGTTAAAGTTTTTTGTATCTTCTGAGAAGTTATTTTTATTACGTTATGTTTATGCGGTTTTTAAGGATTTACGTGTTATAGTTTTGTTCATTTCTGTGAACTTTTTTGTGGTCCTTGTACATTCCATTTTAAGGTTAATGATGATACCATTTTTTTGTCCTTGGGGATGCATCCCATGTATTAGTGATATGATAACTTACTTATGAATATATTGTTCTGTTTTTGTTGATGTGTTTGCGTTTGTATTAAATGATTCTACGATCAGCTAAAAATTTTCTGCCAGAAAGGGGTATCTGTTTCCACGCTGATATAGGAATTCACATGGTGATTTCTGGCATTTGTTTTGTCAAAGCTGATAGCTGTGGACTTACAGTCTTATTATACATCACATAGGTAAGTTCCTAGAAAGGCTCAAGATGTACAGACTGAATCACTGAATGGAGAAAAAAAATAGTATTACAAGAAGAATACAAATTTTAGCCATTATATCATGGCACGCCCGTTTGCCTTTATCTTATCCCAGACATTTCATAATTTGTATTGTGCTATTCTTTCAACGTGCTTTATCTGTCGGATTGACACTCGGGTTCTCTAGCTTTTTGATAGTGTACTTTGGGAAACAACTAAATTGCCATCGGAAGGATTTTTGATAATTTGTATAATAGAGTATAATGCTGTTATCTGTTATTACAGGTACCTGTAGCAAATGGAAATGGATCATACCCATTCTCTGTGGATGTCCCAAGAAATACAAGGTTCTTGTTTTCCAATAAAGCGGTTACTCCAGCTAAGGCCATTGCTAAATCAATTGTAAGAAGGATGGTTGTTTGGTCTCTTATCATTGCTAGTATTATATTTTTGAGGCTCAGTGGATGTAATGATGCATAGTGTTTTTAAATGTGGAGGACTGGGGTGTAATATGCCAGTTTCAAATAAATGATAAGATAAATACAATAAAAAAAATAAATTTCAGAAACATTATGGAGAGGCATATACATTGATGGATTTAAATAGTGGTAGGCATATGCCTTTTTTAAATCTCAATGGATGAGGCATATGCCTCACGAGCTTTTGCGCTTTTCAATAAGCCTCAAGGCTCTTTTGGGAAAGCCTCGCAGCCCCGAGGTGAGCCTTGAGGTGTAAGCCACAAATTTTTAGAATATTTTGAGGTAGTAGGTAGCAATTTCTAGTCATAGTTTTGATGGTTCCTTATTCGTGATACTATTTATATAATTGCAGGTCTATCTGTTAAAGCCTGGGAGTTCAGTACAAGAGTACTTCAAGAAATTGGTCAACCTCTTAGAGCAGTTTGTTTTCTGACGTTTTAATGCTCATTTTCTTGTTTCTTTATGTTATTTGAGTTGTTAATCAGTGCCATTTAACTTTCCTCCTTGGTTGTTTTCACTGTTGTAGATATTACCATCCATCTAATGGGGGTCGCTGGACTTACTCATTGGAGCGTTTCTTGCGGTACTTGGTAATTACCTTCCAAAAACGCCTTCTGCGTGAGCAAAAGTAAGAATTTTATCTATCTAATGATATGAGATTTGTTTTACATTTATACATGTTGTGGTAAATTGTAAGCTTTTCCTACTGAAATACTGTTTGATTCAGGAACATGGAAGACAATGGACGGGCTGAACAATGTCTGGGAAAATCAGAAAGAGCTTCATTTGTCAAAGTGGTATTGAAGTTAATCGATCGTGGTCAATATAGCAAAAATGAATCTCTTGCCGAGACTGTTGCTGCTGCAACTTCCATTTTATCATATGTGGAGCCTTCTTTAGTGCTTCCTTTTATAGCATCTCGGTTCAATATGGCCTTGGAAACTGTGAGTACTACTACCTGCAATCTTGGTTACATGCTAGGATTAATATATTTAATTTTAAGTTTTAAGCAACCCTGATTCTTCCGTCAGTACCAAATATTCCTCTTTGAAGGCCTCTCTAATTGGCAGAGCAATATCAACAACAGGGTTTGTTCTTTTTAAATGTGCCTGTGTTCTTGTACTGACTTTTTCCCCTTTATTTTGTGTTGACTCAGATGACGGCCACTCACCAATTGAAGACTGCTGTCATGTCAGTAGCATTTGCTGGCCGGGCACTCTTTCTTGCATCCTTTTCATCTTCATCTAAAATAGATGATCTTGACAATACTGATGGCTTCTCTGATCTTCTAATGAGTTCATTATCCAATGCATTACTTGGCATGGATGCCAACGATCCTCCTAAGACCATGGCAACCATGCAACTGATTGGTTCCATATTTTCCAATGTAAGCACCGACTTACATTGTCAACATGATTTAATATGCTCCTAAGTATGAAAAATGGTTCTGTTTCTTCTTATTATTTGTCTTATGATTGCAGATAGCTACACTAGATGATAATGAAGACAGGTCGTCATTTATGCCAGCCATCAGCTTTTCTGAATGGCTTGATGAGTTCTTATGTCGTCTATTTTCTTTATTTCTGCACTTGGAACCAAGCAGTGTTCTGTAAGCAATGCATTCAGACATCACTTTTTCCTCGCTTCTTGCTTCTTTTACGGTTCTCATTAGTTGCCCTTTATGCACCTGTACCTGGGGTTGCTTATGAGCTTTCTGTTGCTTTGCAGACATGAAGGCATGCACTCTTCAGCAACATCAGGAACTTTCCTGGTTGAAGACGGTCCTTATTATTTTTGCATGCTGGAAATCTTACTTGGAAAACTGTCCAAATCTTTATATAACCAGGTTTTGAGTTCTTGTACTTGAATACTGGGTTCTAACTGTTCATATATTCTCTTTTTTTTGCTGTACATAGATCTTTTCAGATATTCATGTAATCTTTCTACCGCCATATTTACAGGCTTTGAAGAAAATATCCAAGTTTATCAAGACAAATATTCTTCCTGGAGCTATTGCAGAAGTTGGACTTCTATGTTGTGCATGCGTTCATTCTAATCCTGAAGAAGCAGCTGTTCACCTTATCGAACCAATCTTGATGTCTATTATATCCTCCTTAAAAGGAACACCTGTTACAGGTTTTGGGGGAAGAGGAATTTCTGATGCCTCACTTTCAGCCAAGGTTTCTACTGTAATCACTAGTGTTTAATCCTTTAATTTTATCTCTCCTGGAGTTCTTTTATCAACTTAAAATTTTATTGCAGGCAAAACCTACTCTTTCTCCGGCTCTGGAAACAGCAGTTGATTATCATTTGAAAATATTATCTGTTGCCATCAGTTATGGAGGTCCTGTGCTTCTTCGATACAGGGATCAATTGAAAGAAGCTATCATATCTTCCTTTGAAGCCCCATCATGGAAGGTTTTGCATTTCTGGCTTACTCTTTTACTTTGCATTGAATGTCTATTATTCATTAACAAAATTTTTTAATGGGATTCGTGCTGAAAATAACTTTTAAAATGATATTTTAGCTGTTCTTGGGTTTCATTATTCATATATGTTGATGATGAGAAAATGGTATTAACTGTACTTATAAAAAAAATTTATTCCTATATGTTGAAGATCTGTTTACTATATGATAGGTTAATGGAGCTGGTGATCATGTTCTTCGCTCCCTCCTTGGAAGCCTGGTCCTTTATTACCCCATTGACCAGTATAGGTATGCGAATATCTTTTGTTACCCTTCTTCTTGCAATTCTATAACTGACTGTGTATAAATAAAAGTTTCTGGGTGCTCAGGTGCATTTCGCATCATCCCGATGCTGCTCTGTTAGAGGAATGGATTAGCACAAAAAATTACCAGAACGAAGAATCGTCTTTGTGCCCCAAGTGGCACATTCCCAGTGAGGATGAAGTATTGTTTGCAAATGAGCTCCTAAACCTGCATTTTGGATCAGCTTTAGATGATCTTTTCCGAATATGTCAGACTAAAATCCATTCTGACCCTGGTAAGCCACATATTATTCTCTTAATTAGTTTTTCTTGTGATACTCTCTGTTTTCCTCATGTACAAATGTGATAATACATGAACATTTTAATGGAGTGATGCCTTGTATAGAGGAGTTGGAGTTATATTAGTGTATGAGGACTTGAACTATTCATGAATTTGGATTTTTTGCATTTATTTATGCTAACTTGTTTCGATTCGCTTTTTCCTCCCTTACTGCGTTTGGGTAAGATTGAAAAATCGCAGTAAGCCAGCTTTTAGCGGTTTTAAGAACTTATCGAAAAAACATAGATTTTTGTAATATCAGAACTTAGATTTTTTTTTTTTTGCTTTTGCCACGAAAAGAGAACTTTTTCTTACTGAACACCATAGAAGGGCTTTTTAAGAAAAGAAGCACTTTTCTTCTATGGTTACCAAGTGGCCAAACACAGCTTAACTCTAGCACTTTACATACACGTGCTATTGGGTTTGGTAAGCACTAAAGATAAGCTTTAAGCTTACAAACGCAGGTCACCCAAGTTAATTTTCAAAATTATATGTTTATATTCTTTTTTATGGATTTGGATTTTACTAGAGATGCCTATTTTTTTGTAAACATATGACAATTGGATGCAATTTGTTGGCCAGGAAATGAGAAAGAGCACTTGAAAGTGACTCTTTTGCGCGTTGATTCTTCGCTCCAAGGTGTTCTCTCATGCTTGCCTGATTTCCGCCCGTCCTTTAGGAATGGGAGGATCGAAGATATAGGTTGTAGTTCTTTCTTAATCGCTGGATCAACTGGTTCAACTGTTGGCAGCTCTGAACTAAGGGAAAAAGCTACTGAGATCATACATGTGGCTTGCAAGTAAGGTTTAATATCCATTTCCCTTTTCCAGAACCTTTTCCCTTCTTGTACTGACTCTGATTTGCTGAACCTCATTGATCTGTGGAACATTGAATAGATACTTATTGGAAGAAAGATCAGATGATAGCATCCTTTTAATACTCATTATTCGTATAATGGATGCTTTAGGAAACTATGGTATGGGCTCTTCATCTAAGTGAAGTATATCCATTGGTATTATGCGAGCTATTTTCAGTGGTTGTCTATAATTAGCGCCTTTTGTATCTTGCTTTCTCATGTGGTTCCTCTAATGTGTTATAGGAAGCTTGGAATATGATGAGTGGTCAAATCACAGGCAGGCCTGGAAATTGGAATCTGCTGCCATAATAGAGCCTCCAACGAATTTTATCGTGTCGTCTCATTCTCAAGGAAAGAGAAGGTGAATGGCCCCTCCTGTCTAGAGATTCCTTGTTTGTTAAATTGAAAAACTTAAGAAGTTTTTGGTGTTTTGAATCCTGAATGCATATTCTATTTTTTTCCCAGGCCCAGATGGGCACTTATTGACAAGGCGTACATGCATAATACGTGGAGATCATCACAATCATCATACCATCTGTTTCGTACGAGTGGAAATATATCTCCATCAGATCATGTGTTTCTTTTGATGGATGATCTTCTGAACCTCTCTTTGCATAGCTATGAAACTGTTCGCGCGTGAGTACATTATTCTTCTATAGGCCTGCCAAAAAATGTTAAAAAAAGGTTTTTACATTTACATAGTTCAGACTCCGGATTAGAAGTTGTGATTATGTGGTGTACACTAGCATTTAATGTACATAGTATTTATTGCTTTGCATAATTTGGTTTAGGTATTGTAGAGGAATACTTGTACCTGTGTGTTAAACAACATACATTGCTGCGGTAATATTTCATCATTTATTCCTTGACAAGTATGCCAATATCTGAAGTGTTAATTGTTGTACCTTGTTTGAAAAATGATGAATATTGAAGTAATGATAGGCAGTTAACCTGCTATTCTGCTAGTTTGGTTGCCTGCCTTACATTACGAAGGTCTTTACTGGTGTTTGGTTTCCCAAAAAAGGTGGTTTTCCTTTTTCTTTCCTTCATTTTTTATTGATTTAAATTTTTTTTTAAATATTGGCGGTCTTCTTTCTCACTAGAGTTGGTGGATATTTCTGAAATTGTTCATCGATAAGTTTGTTTTTATTTTGGGTCAGACAGGTGGCAACTTTGTTATTTTCATTGATGAAGCTGTATGTCTCTTTTTCTGATGGTGTAACATTTGTCATGATGTTGATTGGTTGTTGAAGAGTACTTCATATGGCTTTTCCTTAGTTTTGGCTCTTATACTTTGTCTTATCTAATTTCAGTGTTTGAATATGTCTTCAGACTTGCAGGAAAATCTCTCCTGAAAATACTCAAGCGTTGGCCATTTCTGATTTCGAAATGTGTTATTACCCTTACTGAGAACCTTCGCAATCCAAACTCACCCGAACATGCAGTGCTGGGTTCTTGTGCAGTCCTTGCTACACAAACAGTTCTCAAGCATTTGACAATGGTAGTTATCCACGACAAGTGGCCGTTTTGAAAACAAATTTAAAGGGATTGAATGTATCCTGATATATCTTCTTTTTCTACTCTTGATCCAGGAACCCAAGGCCTTCTCTTCATTTCTCCTCAGCATCCTTGCAAGGTAACCTTATATTATTGCCATTGGCATTTGCTAATGGTTTTAATTAGATTTTTTTTCTTGATTTCACATCTATTATGAATAAATCTGGATCTTAGTTTCCTTTTCTTGTGTATTCTTTGAAGCTCCCATCATGAATCACTGAAAGCTCAGAAAGCTATAAATGAGGTAACATTTAGTATTATATATAGGGAGATTTAGAGGTAATGTTTGTTACATTAGTGTTGTCTAATGCTGTCTGCAATCAACAGCTCTTTGTCAAATACAACATTCACTTTGCTGGAGTATCCAAGAGCATTTTCAGGACATCAGAGGGTCATTCAGATGAACCAAAGTTTGCAGATTTGGTTTCTCAGATTGGTTCTATGAGTTTTGATGCCACTGGCTTGCATTGGCGGTAATGGCTATTTAATATTTGCTTCTTTGATAATTTTGTATATTGCTAGACTAGCATACTTATTTGATGACTTTTCTTATCGATGTTAAGGAGTTGGTTTCTTTTAGGCATGTTAAGGAGCGGATTGGGTTGTGGCTCATCAATAGATGGGCATAAACATGATACTCAAGCTTCTTTTCCAATGCACTGTGCACATATAGTTATTTTGTGTGTGCAAACTAGCATATTTATATGGGTCTCTTCGTTTTGGATACAATTAAGAGATAATTTCAATTTTTTTGTTATTGTTTTTCAGGTATAATTTGATGGCTAACAGAGTACTGCTATTGTTAACTATGGCTTCTAGGAGTGACCCAAATTCATCTTCAAAAATTCTGGGTGAAACTGCTGGTCAGTGCACATTGAGAGATGCATTTAGTTGAAAAGATGAATGCTTCTACACCCTTTCTTTGTTCAAAATCATAGGCTGTTTGCTTTATTATAGCACCAATTAATCCCGTGTCATCGTTTCTGTAACGAAGTAGCTGCAACCATTTCATTTGTTCTTTCTCTACGTTTTGATGTGAAGATTTTTTCAGGTCACTTCTTGAAGAATTTGAAAAGTCAACTTCCGCAGACAAGGATACTTGCAATCTCAGCTCTAAACACCTTATTGAAAGAATCACCATACAAAATCTCAGCTCAGGAACAACATCCTTCCTCTGGGGACTTAGAAGGAAACACAAAATCTTCCCTTGAAGGGGCTTTGAGACAAATATTTCAGGAAGAGGAATTTTTTAATGAGACACTGAATAGTCTTTCTCATGTCCATATAATCACCGATACTGATAGCGCATCCTCCAGAGGAAATCATGGAATTTCTTCCTTCCAGAGCCTGGCAGATAAATCAATCACCCGTTTCTATTTTGACTTCTCAGCGTCATGGCCACGCACTCCTAGTTGGATCTCTTTACTGGGAAGTGATACCTTTTACTCAAATTTCGCACGGATTTTTAAGCGGTTGATTCAAGAATGTGGCATGCCAGTTCTACTAGCGCTTCAGAACACATTAGAGGAGTATTCAAATGCTAAAGAGAGGTCAAAGCAGTGTGTTGCAGCTGAAGCATTTGCTGGAATATTGCATTCTGATGTCAATGGTCTTTTAGGTGCATGGGACAGCTGGATAATAATACAACTGCAGAAAATCATTCTAGCACCATCCGTCGAGTCCATACCCGAGTGGGCAGCTTGCATACGTTATGCAGTTACAGGGAAAGGAAAATATGGAACAAAAATTCCTCTTCTGAGGCAAAGGATCATGGATTGCCTCGTAGCACCTTTGCCTCAAATGGTGGCTACCAATGTAGTTGCCAAGCGGTATGCTTTTCTTTCAGCTGCACTCATAGAAATCAACCCACCAAGGATGCCAATGACAGAGCTCCAACTCCATGAGAAACTTTTGGAGGAGTTACTGGATAACATGAGCCATTCATCAGCCCAAGTAGTGTAACTTTGTTTTTCTTTTTTCGATTGCTTTGTAACAAAGCTTATCATTTTTACTTTCAGCTCGATACATTTACTGCACGTTCTCTATAAGTAGATCAAAATTTATATTAGTGATGTGATATTCATATTTTTTGTGTGGAGAAGCTCCACAAATTATTGCAAAATTATGGGAATTTTTTAGTGTGGAAATTGAACAAAAATGTGTCCCTCTTGCACTTGCTTGAAGGATTATTGTCGTATTTTGACTTGTTAACCAGATTCATTAAATAATAGAAGGAAACTGAGCCTGAAGAGGGTGATTAGGACTGTAGGACGAGCTCTTTCTATATTTCTTTTGCGTTCCTTCATTCTAATATCTCCCTTCTTTTCCTCCCTCCTTCATAATACATCAGGCTTGAGATCGCATGCATCATTTCTTGTTTCTTATAAAATTGTGTCAATGAAAAATTATTAAAAGTTGCTCGTCAAGAACATCTTGACTAACAAACTGTGATAGCGATGCAATTGGAAGCTTTTTTTTAATTGTGTCTGTGTGTTTGGGTGGTAGTGTTGTCACTTCCTTTTATCGAGCAACTTTAGCAATTCCATTCATGAATTTTTTGCTTTATTGTTTTATCGCATAATAAAAATTCTTTTCAATGCTGTGGGCATAAATTGATTTTTAAAGTTAACCTGTATCTTTTTCAACAGAATTCTATTGATGCAGTGATGTGTTTTTAGAAAATATATGAACATTTCCATTTTTGCCATTGATTTGGCTCATTGAATCCATCCAAACAATTTTTTTTTTAATTGAAATTTAAGCTAGTGTTAGATCTAACATGTACAAATATAGAGATAAAGTCCACAATTTTAGTAGTAAATTCTCTAGCTCCTCCTCCTTGAATATTTTATGTACAGAATTATTAATAGCTTAAAATGTAGGATATGTGTTTACCTGGCCTGGTTTTTTTTGAGATAATAACTTCTATATTTATTTTTCCTAATCTTGTTCTAATGCACATTTTGCGTATTGCAGGTAAGGGAAGCTATTGCTGTTACACTTTCTGTGTTGTGCTCGAACATTAGGCTTTATGCATCCTTTATCCATTGTCATTCTGATGAAGGGGGGAAAAGTAACGTGGATTTCTCACTTGGAAGGGGAAGTTGGGATCAGCTTCTAACAGACCGAGCTTCTGAACTTGCTGTGAATATCCAGAGCACTGTTCAGTCTGACAATATGGAGACTCCAGCAGACTTAACTCTTGAAAATGGATTTTCGAATGACGAGTCACAAGAAGACGTTAAATGGATGGAAACGGTATGCCATTTTACAGTGGTTTTCTATTGAATTTCCTTCTTCACCTTTGTAAGTTTCTCTCTTGATCCAGTTGCTTTATAATGTTTCAGATGTTTCATTTCATTATCTCATCTTTGAAGTCTGGAAGATCTTCATTTTTGCTGGACATAATTGTGGGTCTTCTTTATCCTGTTATTTCATTGCAGGTATGTATAAGTACAATTTATATTCTTTTTTGTTTGTAGGGTAATTTATTTATTTATTTGGGTTTATATCATGTTTTAACATCCTTTTAATCATTTCAATTAGTCTATTTGGATGTTTTCTAGTGCTTCAAGTTGCACCCATGTCTCCCCCTTCACCATAATACATAAGCAATTGAGAGCGTTAGATGATCATTTGACTTATGTGTAATTTTTTTTGTCTTCAGAGTAATCAATGCTTAAGCAATAACAGAGAGCAGACTTTATAATCCAGGGAAAAATATTATGGGCAATGTAACCATCATCCCATGGCCATCATTCCTAGGTCCAGATTGCTGATGTCATCAAGATTTACATCACACAGATCTAGAAGACCATCCAACAGTCTGGAGACCTACAGTGTTGTCTTATACTATATATCATGTTATCTTGTTCTTTGTTTTAGATTTCTTACACTAGCAAAAGCTTTTCCAATAAGTAACCAAACTTTGTTAAAGAAGAAAAAAAAGAAGCACTGAACTTTAGGGAAGAGTTTCCTACGTCCAAAGAGTTTCTATTCACACCACTTCTTGCCAGAGATTCAGTTATCTCAGAGTGTGAGAGAGAACTGTTAAACAACTTCTCTCCAACTCTTGAACATTGTTAATTATGTTTGATAGTCTCTACAGAGATTTAGAAGAATTTCCTTCCACTGTCAACATATCCAAGAGTTTTCCTTAAATATGACTAGTCTTTGCAAATCCCGCAAGTTGAAAGTCATTGAATTCCTTCAATAGGGAAGCCTTTCTCCTTTAGTTTCACTCTTGAATAATATGGTGTGTCTTCTGATTTGCGAGTGCATGCTCTTGTTTTGGCATGGAGGACCATAGTCTCCTTTTATTTATGTTTCATGCAAGTTCTTCCCATCAACAATCAGTTGTGTAGAATTGTTGAACTTATGTATTCTTTCTTAGCTCCGTGCTTTTGTTGATTGGTGGGAGCTCTAAGTCAATTATTGAGCCATAAATTTCTATGCTGTGCATGATCTTGGTGGGAATTTTTGAACTTTATTGCACTCCCCGATCTCTGGAATCTGTGTCACTGACTTGATCCGCTTCTTTTTAATATCCGGCTTGCTCTAAACTTATTTGACTGAAGAAAAGTGTACTGGGAATGCTTGTAAGCTTTTGTTTGCTGGAAATATTATGCCAAATATGTCAGGTGTTATACCTATGTCTAAAGAACTTTTATTGTTTTTTTGAAGGAAACATCAAATAAAGATTTGTCAATGTTAGCCAAGGCAGCTTTTGAGTTACTAAAATGGAGGATACTACCAGAACCCCATCTCCAAAAGGCTGTTTCAGTGCTTCTTTCTTTGGCCAATGATTCTAACTGGCGAACTAGATCTGCAACTCTGACATATCTACGGACTTTTATGTATAGGTATGTTACTTTTACTTGGGTTTTCATACTCCCAGTTAGCTTCCCATAATTACAAGGATATTGGTTTTCAACATCTAGCTGTTATGTTTCCCTTGAAAATATAGTTTTGAACCATGCTGCTTCTAGAGTATAAAGTCAGTAAAGGTTTTTGCTCGTAGTTTATGCGTGAAACATTAATTCAAACTTTGTACCTTGTACATGGCTAATGTATGTTGATTTATTTCATTCATTACTTTTAGAGGCAAAAAAAAAAAAAAACCACTTTTATGTGTTATTTACTTTGCCGTGTTTTCCTCTCATCTCTATGAGATGTCTTAGATATAGAGTACTCCAGTTGCTTTTGAATCTAATGTGTTGGATGAGAAACTCTTCATTTGCAAGCTAAATACAAAATTGAGAAAATTTTAAAGTGACCAAAATGGTTCTAAAATAGCATTATTTCTCTTTATACCAGGCACACCTTCATTCTTTCAAGTGCGGAGAAGCAACAAATATGGAGAACCATTGAGAAGCTACTTATAGATAACCAAGTTGAGGTAAAGTCTTGATTGAATATTTAATTGTAGGCATAACAGAGGAATGTAGTTCCGTAAGGCTTTGCTTTGTCAAGCTGGCCATTTGTATATTGTCCTTTTGATTTACTTGTTGCTTATATACATAGGGTCAGGTTATTTTGACATGCCAAAAATGACACGCCTTTGTGGGTCTCACATGGAGATGAGTTAAGGGCTGATTTTTGGTATCATCCTCAAAAGAATCAGCTCATTCTGACATTTCTTGCCCTTATGAAAAATGGGTTACAATTTGAAAAATTCTGGACTGTCCATTTCACCATTAACTTTAAGAGCACTTTTGATAGGGTTAAATGTTTCAGAATGGGCTGATTTTTTGTGAAATATGTTCTCCATGGTCAGGAGAATGTCTTCACCAAAAATTATCTCCATGTGGGCCTTACAAGGGCGTGTCATTTTAGGCGTGTTAGAATGACGGGACCCTTGTATATGTGTGTGCATGTGTTGCAATAGGTTGACACATCTTTTTAACACATGAAATTACACTATCATGGCGTCCACATGGATGTGTCAAGGACTGCTTATGGTGAGCACAGAGACCGTCCTCACTAAAAATCAGACCATTCTAACAGTTCTAGCCTAATGAAAAGTGGATTACAAGTTGAGAAATTCTGGACCATCCATTTAACCGTTAACTTGAACTCCACATGAGAGGGTTAGAAGTTTAGAAAGGGCTAAGGAGATCACCCTGACAAGAAATCAGGCCTTGAATCATCTCCATGTTGGCCCCACAATCATATGTCATTTAGTGTGTCGAAAAAGGTGTGTCAACCTATCCTGACCTCCTGTGTGTGTCCTCTACACTATATAGTATGTGTCACCGGTATTGGATCAATCTACACCATTCAGTTTGTGACCATAGCCTGCAAGTCATAGTTATCAGCTATCTGAGCTTGTCCACATTAGGGAGTTAGTAAGAGGATGGACCATTATCTTTTCACACATATTAAGAAGTGCGAATGATGTCATGGAATTGTTAGCAAGAAGTGTGAATAAACCTTGTATATAGGGAACTCATTCATAATTTTGCATCTCTCATTCATATAATGCAATACATGTTACTTATCAAAAAGAAAATATTAGGAGTCTTGGTATTATCTGATTTGTATGACATTTGGGCTACTCCCAGCCAAGATGTGGCACATTGGTTGAACTGTATGGATTAATATGAATGCATATGGTATGGTTGGTCAAGGATTTTTTTTTTCTTCATTCATTTACAAATTCATTATATGCAATTATGATGCAGTTAGCTTCCTGGAGGCATAACTTGTTATTGAAAGATCCAATTGAGGAGTTGTTAGATGCTTCAAAAAGCTTTTCTGAGATTTACAATACTAGTGACTTTTGTCACGATTCTGATTTTATGGCTTCGAAATTGTGTTAGAATTCTGATGTAATGGTATTGACGTAATTTAAGGGTATTTTGGTTATTTTAAAAGTTAGATTTAAGTTATTTTTGATCAACTACTTAGATTAGTTTTTTAGTCCGTAAGTTTCTAGGGTTTTATTTTATTATAAATAGGTCATTAAGAGAGCATTGTAAAGAAGACTTAATTATTGAATGAAATTTGCCTTCAGGCTTTATTTTGTTCCTTTGTGAGCTTTTGAGATTGCTTAGCTTAGCACTCTGCTGGAGTTTTTAATGAATCACTTGATTTTTCAATTTTCAATAGCACAAGGTGATTAGTGATTTGCTTGATGTGGCGATTTAAAAAAAAATATTTGATTTGTTAGCAAAAGAATCAGATCTGAGATTGTATGGGGTCAGCTGATAAATTCAAAAAATGGATGATTTGGAGAAGTGCGTGCCAATATATTCGTCCACTTACATTGATCCATTTTTATCAAAAATCTTGTAAAATTATTCTACAATGAGATGTACGATATTTGATGTCATTATGATCAACTTTTGATAGTCAAAAAATAAGCTGAAGAAAAAAATGCAGAGGAAGCATTGTAGACCCATTTAAAGAAGGCATCAAATCGAACTCAAGGATGAGTTTTTCTCAAATCGAAGGAGTGATGCAATCCAGAGAATACGCTTTCCAAATCAAGTGTCAGGAAGTCAAAGATCAAGTATCAATTGAAGCCGCAACAAATAGATGCCGGGAAAAGAGTTTAGGTTCTTTAAATCTTGTTGGATCTAAAGACTGTCACCTTTCAAGATATAGAACTTTTCACTCTATTAATTAAGAAGCCGTTAGATTTGTTGGAAGGCTATTTATGATATCTACAGTAGTTATCTAATGACTTCTGTCAAGATTTTAATGTTAGGGGCTTACGAAGTTTGACTATAGGGTTAATGACGTGATTTAAGGGTATTTATTCATTTTAAAAGCTAGATTTAGGTTATTATCATTTTTTTTATAATAGATTAAGGTTATTTAGATCAGTGGTTCAGATTAGTTTCTTAATCATTGGGTTAAGTTTTTAGTGTTTTATTTTCTTATAAATAGTCACTAAGAGAGCATTGTAAAAAGAAGCTTGATTATTGAATGAAATTTTGTCCTTTGGCTTTATTTGTTCCTCTGTGAAATCTAGTGATTGCTTAGATTAGCACCTCGTAGGAGTTTTTTAGGGTTTTTTTCTCTAAGAAAACTTGGGAGATTTCGGACAAAAATTCAAAGATGTCATCTTTGGGTGCTCGTGATAGCTAAAAGATTGGAGATTCTAGAAGACCTGGATTTTGAGGTAACTAGTCTGACTGTAATACTCTTTATTTTCTTTCAATTTTAAACATTGTGCAAGCATTGGAAATTGGGGGTCATTGTTATAATAGATTCGAAGTCACCACCAATCTTTGACAGGAAGAAAGTAGAGAAAAATGATAGTAAATCCATCTTCACTGGAGAGCCTATGTACAATGAGGAGACTGTTGGAGAAGACAACTGTAGACACATCTTTGTTGTTGATTTCATCTATAATGAATCCAAGAGCATACTAATGTTGGTGAAGTTGGAAAGGTTTATAATGTTGAGATGGTTTTGGTTGACGACAAAGTGGGTGTTATCAACTTGCTGCATTCCAAGTCTCTAAGAAAATGCCAAAGTGAAGGTTTGGGTTTTGAAATAGGTTATATAAGTGGTGGATATGCACATGAAGTTAAGGATTGTTCATGTGAAGATGGCGTGGTCGATGTGGATCCATTTCTTGAGAAATCTTCTAACCCATCCTCACTCATGCATATAGAGGAGACATTTCAAACATGTGATACCGAGTGTGGTGACAAAGTGAAGAACCAAGGAAGATAAACTATGGATGGTTGTGGGTTTGAATCACCAGTGACCACCAACGAGAGAAGATTGCAATCCGACTAACAACGAGTTTTCCCCAATCGGAGGAGAATGTTGCAGTCAACATCTAGGAGGTATAACTTTTAATACAAAAATCTAATGGAGAAGTGGTTAAATGTGTTGGAAAGCTTTTCTGAGATCTTCAAAACTTATCTCATGAATTTTGTCAATATTTTTTTTATGTTTTGAGCTTCAAAACCATGTTAGGAATCTGGATGTAATGGTAGTGACACGATTTAAGGATATTTTATTCATTTAAAAGTTAGACTTTAAGTTATTTTTGATTAGCAGTTCAGATTAGTTTCTTAGTCCTCAAGTTTCTAGGGTTTTATTTTCGTGTAAATAGTCATTAAGCGAGCATTGTACAGTGAACTTTTGATTATTGAATGAAATTTGCCTTTAGGCTTTATGTGGTTCCTTTGTGAACTCTTGGGGTTGCTTGGATTAGCACATTGCAGAAGGTATTTTAGGTCTTTTTCTCTAAGAAAACCTTAGCAGTGCATTGAGTCAAACTCTGCCTGCATCAAATTACTTTTACTTGGAATTTCTTCTCGTGCTTCACTGAAATTAAAATATTATATTATATTTGTGTATACTAATGTGGACCTATGTAACAAGGACACTGACACGGGTGTCGGTGTCCGACACGGCAACAAAAAATAGAATATAAAGCAGAAAATAATTATTAGTTTATTATTATATGGAGGATGGAACACACCAACCTGCTTTTAGAAATCAATTTAATATTAAAAATTACTAAAACAAGGGGTGACACAGCCATAAGTGTCCAGGTGTGTGCCGGGAAGTGTCGACACGCGTGTCCGGGTGTCGAGGTGTCCGACACGGCAAAAAACCCTAGAAGTGCTGTGTCCTTGTTACATGTGGACTATTGGTATAGCCGCTGCCTTTTCTCACTAGATTAAAGAAATAATTGTGTTCTATCTGTCACGAATGTAATTTTGTTAAGTGTAGGCAACTGACAGAATTTTGACACTTTATACTGAAGTATTTCATTGCTGATTCAGGTAAGGGAGCATGCTGCTGCAGTTCTTGCAGGCTTGATGAAGGGCGGGGACGAAGATCTAGCCAGGGACTTTCGTGATAGAGCATTCACTGAGGCACTTTGTATTCAAAAGAAGCGAAGGAAAAGGTTGGTTGTGGAATTCCTTCCATTATCATTTATTTACTTATCCAGTTGTTATCTGTCTATATTGACACCTTCGACATTTATACACACATTCTATAACAGATGCCTGCAGCCTTCTATATGCATATTTATATGCTCACATAAAAAATCTTTTGCGCATGCTAGCAGGAATTGCTTAGATATGTACATACATGCCTGCACGCATTGGATGCTCCATTCAATATTCTGATGCTAAATTGGAATTTGCAAATGCAGAAACTCAAGTTCGGGTCAGGCTATAGCTTCTACACATGGTGCAGTTCTTGCTTTGGCAGCTTCTGTATTATCAGTTCCTTACGACATGCCCAGGTATGCTGGCCGTTTAAACATAAGTAGCTCATCACCTCATGGGTGTCTGGCATCAATAAGGTAAGTCATTTGTGATGGTGTCTGCCAGAGTCAATTCATGAATGGGTGTCAGACACTCGGTCTCGTAACCCACATGCGGGCATTTCTGTACAGCTACAGCTTTTTTGTACTAGAGAAAATAAATGATCTCCCCAAAATCACATTCCCATTCCACTCATGTTACCCGGCGAGCCATCGATCTGGATCGTTTCATTGGTGGGCCACCTCTTGGATGTGTTATGTGCATGAAGGCACAGTTAACACTTGGTGCCGCTGGATATATTATCAATTCAATAATATTGAAGGGAAAAAGTATTTTGAGTTCGTGATGAACACAACTCTGTCCTGCATCCCATACCCGACTAATGGATCTTGTCAGCTCATATGCTTCGGTACCTCTTGGATTGGCTACGGCCCAAAATAATACTGGATAGAACAATCCTAACCATCTGATATTTTGAACTTTCCCCCTAAAATTAACCATATTTTTATATCTGTTCAAGTTTTTAACTCCCGAATAGATGCTTAAATCATCTGAAGATTCTGAGTGTTATTCCAGTACGTTACCAATTCAAGTGGTGGCCCAGTGATTGAAATGTGTGAATTGAGGTGCGAATCCTGTGCTGTGCGATGCAGGACTTGAACGTTCAATGTCCATCAAGGGGTCAAAATGTACCATATTGAAATGTGTGCCATTATAAGTAATCCATAGAAGTATATAGAAAATGCATCCAGATAAGCGGAAGTAAATTAAGTAATGTTTTGAAGTTTCTGTATTTATTATCATTGACATTGTTTTTCTTGTTCTTGTAGTTGGCTCCCTGACCATGTAACCTTACTGGCTCGTTTCATTGGGGAGCCATCACCGGTGAGATCAACGGTTACGAAAGCAGTGGCCGAGTTCAGACGGACCCATGCTGATACATGGAACGTTCAGAAAGATTTTTTCAGTGAAGAGCAACTTGAGGTAAGCACATGCAAAAATTCTTGGTTGCCAAAAAAAAAAAAAAAAAAAAACTTCTGTAATATGCTGTAATTTTTATAAATTAATTAGTTCCTCTAAATTTTCTTCCTATACTTGCAGGTTTTGGCTGATACGTCCTCATCATCGTCATATTTTGCTTGATTTGTATTACATTCCCTCTGAGACTAAAAGTGAAATAATAGAAAAAAGAAAAGGAAAATAATATTAGCTTATCTTAAGAGAAGGGAAAATGAAGGGTGGCTAAATAACCTCATTATAATTTATAAAATGAGTTTTATTTACAGAAGAAAACTGCATGTATCATTTATCCTCACTATCTAGTAGCTTATTCTTCATTTTGAGTAATTTTACTAGCCATGCTTTTATTTTTCTTCCCTTTAAACAATAGGGTTTATCAGATCATTGGATAAGTCCCGCAAGACATAATTGGCACTTAATATGCCTGATCCTTTTGAAATGATTTCCCACCTTCGGCCTCTTCTTCGTCCCCATGCCTACCTCTATTATGCAACCTGTTAGGAAGAAAGAACAAAGATACAATCACCCACAAAGAGATTTACGTGGTTCCCTCTAGATTGAGGTACGTCCACGGATCCACACCACTTCCACTATGCTCCGAGGAAAGAAAAGAAATACACAATACGAAAACGCCCTTAAGGGGAAATACCTCCCGGTATATTGTACGTGGCCGTGGTGTTGTGCCTTCATGTACAGTACTTCTAGCATCATCAGATACTCAATTATGTATAAATTATCGTGCCTTAATGTACAATAGTCTCTCACAGCTTTCTGACGTGCTTCTGTTACAATGAAAATCACAGGCCACATGGCACACTCTTAGTGGACGCTGATCGTATGGATATTTGGCCAGCCCCTCAGTGGACCTCTAAAACAAAAATCAGCCTGATTAGTGATTTACAACCTTTGGATATTTGCATCCAAATAACGCTCAATAATGCTTGAATTCTTACAATTAAAATCAACCCTCGAAGATTGAAGAATAATGCTCGAATTCTTACAATTAAAATCAACCCTCAAAAATAACTTCAATCGAATCGCTTAGAAATCACTAATCAGGCTGATTTTTTGTTTAGAGGTCCGGACTGGCCAACCATCCATATGGTCAGCGTCCACTGAGAGTGTGCCACGTGGCCTGTGATTTTCATTGTGACAGAAGCATCTGTCAGAAGGCTGTGATAGAAGTTTTACTCATTGGCAGCCTTACTGACAAGCATCTACTTGGTCCCACCCTTCGTGGATATAGTATATACACCAAATATCATCCTGATTGGTAATCTTGTCATTAGATTTTAGTACTTTTTAAGCATGATTCTAGCCGTTGGATTCACAATTTTTTGTAGTAATAAAACTAACGGATAAAAATAACAAAACAAGCTGGTTTTTGGTACGAATGTCTACTAAGGGGTGGGCTAAACCAAGGTTTAAGAGGGGCCGTTGTAAAGGTATAACGGACTGGGGGCGTTACTTTTTTTCTGTTATAAGGCTCAGGCAAAAAACGAGAAATAACGGAAATGAGGGAAAAATAGGGCTGAAATTCAAATTCTGAAAAATTCAAAATTTCGAAAACACAAAAAAATAATGGGAAAAAATTGGGAACATAACAGAAAATAATAGATTTTTTTTCACAAAATTTTTCAAAAAATAATGGTCGTTATTTTCATTATAACAGAAAAATAACAGAAAATAACAACCGTTAAAACAAAAATAATGGCCATTATTTTTTGAGCATTTAAAAGGTATCTAACGTAACCGGGGAGGTCCGAATCTGTTATAATGGCCGTTTTTTAAACCATGGGCTAAACATCCATTCGGTTAATGGGCCCAGATGGCAGCAGCGAGTAACAAAAATTCTGCTTCCTCACGGCAAAAAGATTCAGGTATGTTTTAGTGTTCTACTCGAACTTGAAAAAATAAAGCGCAAAGTATCAAAGAGTCCGTAGTGTACGCACGACTCGACCATTCAAGCCGTAGAAAAATTTTAGGTACTATTTAATATTGCTTTATCAAAGGATGGACCAATAAGTCTTCTTTGGTTAAATATGTTTAAAAGTCTTTTTAGTAGGAGAATGTTTAAAAGTCTTGAATGGTCGTATGAAAAGTCTTTTGACATTAAAGGATGGACCAATTAATATTTTGCTCGTATGAAAAGACTTTTGACATTAAATATGTTTAAAAGTCTTCTTTGGTTAAATATGTTTAAAAGTCTTTGATTAAATATGTTTAAAATCAGAATGAAAAGACGACAATGTCCTTATCCTTGATTAACAATGGTACAATTTATTGTTTAGGACGCTTGAAGACTTAATCCCTTTAAAATACTTTTGACATCCGTTTCACCATGTTAATGGTTCAATCAATTCATTGAAAATAGTGTTGGTTCAACCAGCTTGAGCTCAATACTCAAACTTAAAAATAAACACCGACTTAACAAAATGGTTAGAGAAACAGCAGAGAAAGTATTGAGAATGAAACGGAGTTTTAAACATACTTTTATAAGATAAAAACAATCAGAAAGATGAAGCCTTGCTTTTAGGTTTTAAGGTTTATGCAGGTCATTTCAAACCTATTTAATTGAAATATCCTCAAAAGGATATGTGCATGGCTTAAAGGCCAACATAACAAACTTGATACCCAAATAAAATGGATAAACACATATTCATCAAGGACAATTTATTGGTTAATACTCAACTCAATAAGGGTATAATTGGTCATATCTAGCCATATTTTTAAGAAGTTTTAGCAAAAATAAAAATAAAATTACAGTACAAAAAACCTAATATTTTTGTAAATTATTTTGTATTTTAAAATATTTTTAGTAATTTAGAATAGTTTATGTATTATATGCAAATATAATATGTTTCCTTATAAATTAAGAAATTTTTACTAGATATTTGAAAAGGTTCAATCGTATAATATTTTTTTACTAGGTTGGGCTGGGCTCAACTTCAGGCCGAGCCGGGCTTGGGTTGAGATAAACGGGTCGGGCCAGGCCAAATTGCCACCCCTAGGTATGGAGATAACAATATTCAATAGTTGAAAGGGCATCAACCCATTTAATGAGCTAAGAGCACTAGAACCGTTGTTAGCAACAAATATGTTATGGGACACTTGTCACAAAAAAAATTGGGAGAAAGCTTCTCATCACTATAACAAATGGCATTTTAGGAGGAAGTAGATACAGGTATGGCCCTCTCCCTATCCTCTCCTCTCCTTTTTCTATTGATGGTGTAGAAGGCATGAAAGATACATCAAGGATATATATATATATATATACTTTTTTTAGTTAGAAAACTTTTTAAGTGAACTAAATATCCAGGGCCAGAATATGAAAAGTAAGAAAATTATAGAGATGAAAAGAAATAAGGAATTTTTCTTACAGAGTTTGTAGGAATGTAAAGTTTGCCAACGCTGGAGAGATTATTCCATATAAATCTTCATTAGAGAAGTCACTGTCAAGGTTTAAAAGGGGCTGTTATAACGGTATAATGGACTGGGTCGTTACCCTTTTTTCCGTTATAACGGCTGTTATAATGAATTATAACACTCGGGCAAAAATGGAAAATAACGGAAATAACGAAAGGCACATACAGCCCCGCTGTTGAAATAATACTTCTCTTAGACCCTGTTTGGTTTATGGCAACAGAATGGAAGTTGCAATGGAATGCAAAATTGTTTGTGAAGTTATTCCATTACAGTCCCTCTTGGTTTATCCCTTTTTTTTTTTTTTTACTGAAGCTATCCTTAAAAATGGCAAAGTTCGACCTTTTTTCCCAGTAACTCTCTCTCTCTCTCTCTCTCTCTCTCTCAATGAAAAAATGAGTACATATAAGGTGGGACGAATCAAAAGATTTAAATTCCTACTTTCCAAGGCCCAGTTTGATAGAGTTCAAATTCAGGCAAGAAAACGGTGGTCCATTTGTACCCATAATATAAAGGAAAAATAAGAGAAGAAAATAACAAAAAGAAAAAACATTCAAACCAAAAGAAGAAAAGAAAAACAAAGTCCATAACATGTAATTTTAATTACATTGCAAAATCAAAAAACATTTTAGGTAGAAAACTAAACACACTTAACAAATATTGTGCTTCACCTAGTTCCTGTTAATCCTAATTTCTAAGGCTCCCAAGTGAAACTTTTTGCTGTACAAATGAACAAACCCCACCAATCTATCCAACTTCATCAATGATCACTCATTGCAAATACTTCAAAATAATCCTTCCTCTTTCCCCATTAATGAAAAAATTAGAGTAGCTTCTTAGCCTAACTTTGCACTTATAACTCCTTCAACTGATCCAACGAAAGCTAGAATGCTTACAACCAAGCAAACAAAGCTAAATGTCTGAAGAATAATCCATTCTTTTGTCCAAGTTGGTACTTTTTTCTGCACCAAGTACATCTCCACAGGAAAATAGATAGCTAAAGGCCAAAAGTTCAAGGCACCCAATACTCCCAAGACCTGGTTGAAGTAAGGGAAGAACATTGCAACCCCTGTTGTTGATAACACATAAGCAGTTCTAAAGCACAGCCTGTGAAGATTGAGAGTAAAAGCTGGAAAGAATGGGACTTGGATAGTGTAAAACTTATTCACAAACCCATTGTTGGGGAACTTATCTGCCGACCATCTTTCAACAAATGCAAACACTGGCTGACTGTATACCTATAAAAAGAGCAATTAACAAAAGATGTTTAAATTCTACTAATCTGAAGTAATGAAAAATTACCCAGTAGGAAAAACTGGATGATTATAATATTAAAGTAACCACAAGCAGATCCTATCTCAAGTACGAAATAAAAAGATTTCACAACAAATCAAATTAACTTGGTAACTGCAAGTGGTTTACACTAAAATTATTACCTGATAACTTCCCACTAGATGAAGAACAATGCAAGCGTTTGCAAAGTCGATAAGCCAGTATGGCTCATAAAATCCGAACCCTGTCAATAAGTTCCCTGGTGTTTGGTTGCCGAAGGCCGCATACCCAAAGCATCCACAGCTGAGGTAGAAGAAGGTGGTAATGAAGATTGCTGACATTGATGCCTTCTTCATGGTCTTGTTTTCCGCCGGTGGTGACTTCAGAGTATCCTTCATTCTCACAGGTTTCATGATTCAATTTTCAGTTCCTTTACTCATAAAAATTTACAAATTAACGGTCCCAATTCGTGAAATTAAGATTCAAGTTTGTTTCAGAACCTCTTTCACCCGTCAAAAACAAAAGAATCATCACCTGTATCTCAATAAGAAGTAGGGAGTATGGGTAGGCGAAAGCAATGTCTCCGAGTGCTTGAGAGACTTTCCATACTTTTTGAGCTGCTGTGGCCGCGGGAACTCCTCCAATGCTCCCTTCAATTCTTCCATTTCCTGCAATTGAAAAGGGCCAGCAGCTGAATGCCAAAGCAACACAACCTTCTTGATTGGTTTTCACCAAAAACACAAGGCCTCCCATTCTATCATTCAGTTACTAAAATAATACTCCTGCCGCTTTTAATCAAAGGTCTTGAGCATTCTCTGCCTAACCAATTATTTGGGGTCGGCAGCATGAATCCAATTTCGCTCCGCAACTATTTAAATGACTGAATGACCAAAGGAATATATCCTATTCGACTTTATTTTTTTGTTGGAGCCCATTTAGACTTTTCTATATGTATGCTAATAAATAGAAGGCTCTTCAATTTCAAAACTCTAAGTTTAATCAGACATGCTTACTAGTGACCATAGGTGAACAAGGTAACAATGCAAAAAATGAAAAGGAAACAATACCTATTACTTTGGCAAGGCCAAGTGCCAATCCGATGGAAGAGTAGGAGAAGGACATGATTGCTGCAACAATGGAAAGCCATTCCATGTCGTGGAAATCGGGTATCTGTGAGCAGAAAATCTGAACAGCTCCAAATAGCAGCATATAAAAACTATCTCCATATGCACATGGAGACCCATGCCCTTCTTTATGGTAACAGTTTGATCTCAAAATCGCTCTGCATTTAGAAAATAACAAAAAAAATTAGAGAAGGAATTAATCTAGTTGAAACCAAAGAGAAATCACCAAGAAGAAATACAATATGATATATGCAACTTTCGCTAAACACTATCTTATTAGAGTTCAACATGAAGAAGCATTTTGGTATTTCATGACGCAATAACATTGTTATATACTTAAATAAAGTTGCTCCAAGTTATTATGTTAGTAATCCATGGGTTTCAGCAAGAGAAGTACCTCATACTTGTTGAAGTAGTGAGCACATAGGCAACACCAGTCACATACATGCTGAGATATTGGAGTAACCCACACATCCATTTCTGCTTGCCGCCTGAATTACCATTAAATCAACTCATAAAGACTAGAAGAAGAAAAAACTAGTCTAAAGGAAAGCAAGAAGATTAAGTGAAGCCTAACTAGATAATTAGAAAAACAGAAAAAAAAGTTGTTTCTATTGTACCGAGATTGACTCTAACAGCGTCCATGTAACTGTAATTTCTTGTTCCAGTTACAGGGTGAGGAGATCTGTAACAATCGGCGAGGAGGAAAGAAGAAATATAGGTAACAATTGCGAAACAAAGCATGGAAATTGGCCCTCCAATCCACCCCAACTGTGCAGTGCTCCATGCGAGAGATAGAACTCCGGAACCGATTACCGCGGTAATTATATGAGCGACGCATGTAAATAAGGTTCCTGGTAAAAATTTTTTTTGCCCGAAGGCACTGTGATCAGGACTGAGTTACAACATATACAAATGGATAAGTAAATAAACTAATCTAGGGTGGTTTTACCGGTTCTTTGACGCCCATCTTCATCACAAGAATTATTAGCTAGTTCTAGAGAATGTTGGACTGCCATTGTATACGTACGTTCACCTTTGAGAAAATAATGTTCACAAGAATTATTAACGTTCGCCTTTGAGAAAATAACTTGTCACACCCTTGTGATTTTAATTGAGGATAGGTACAATTCACGGCATACCTGAAATGGCACATGGACAAAATTGTTATGTACTTTATAACTTACTGAGTGAAATAAATTAATTTTTTTGATAAGTATAGATTTATTAAGAAAGAAGAGAAAATGGATACAAGGGCTCAAGCGGTCGAGATGCCCAGCTTAAAGCACAAAGCCAACACACTGGCCAAAAACAAACACACAACAAAAAAAGAAGAAATCACTATGCTAAATCTTTAAAACATATGAGGTCCCAACGGAAGACAAAGTCTTTAAAGAACAAGCCA
Source organism: Euptelea pleiosperma (assembly GCA_035048495.1). Classification (NCBI taxonomy): domain Eukaryota; kingdom Viridiplantae; phylum Streptophyta; class Magnoliopsida; order Ranunculales; family Eupteleaceae; genus Euptelea; species Euptelea pleiosperma. The sequence continues at coordinate 8,666,555 of CM068541.1, read as the reverse complement.
CGACATTTCTGAAACACCATCGACATTTGATATTGAGAATAATCTTCTCCATAGGTTATGACTAATAAACTTGAATCTGGTACTTACATAAAATTATAGCTGATGGAAGGTTGTTTACAAGATTAGATTTTCTTTTTAATCAGATTCAAGTCTTCATAGCTTCAAGTAAGTCTTGAGGTGTCTTCTTACCTTCTTTATTGTGGATACGGATGGAGTATAAAGAGCTAGAGCATGGTTTTCAGCAAGGTTTAAAGGAGGCCGTTTTAACGGTTAAATGGACTGGGGGCGTTACCGTTTAAACCTTTCAAACGGATTGAAACAGCCAGGGGCAAAAATGGAAAAAAAATGAAAAATGAAAAAAGGAATTTAACGGAATTAAACGGGTTTTAACGATTTTAACAGAAAAAATGAAAAAAATGGCACTGAAATTCAAAATTCAAAATTTAAAATTTAAAAAAAAAAAAAAAACAGAATTTAACAGATTTAATGGCCATATTTTTCACAATTTTTTTCAAAATTTAATGGCCGTTTAAACGGTTTTAACGGCCGTTAAAACAAAAAAATGGCTGTTAAAATAAAAAACATTAAAATGTGTTTAAATGATTTTAACGGAAACTGGCTTGGGGTGTTACAGTTTGAACGGCCGTTAAAACCGTTTAAAAGGCGTTTTTAAAACCATGGTTTTCAGGTCAAGAGGTGGGTGTGTGTGGTCTCATAACAGAAAGTTAAAAAGGCTTGAAACAAGGAAAGATTGTCTGTTGTTTGAACTTATGGACCAGCTAAGAACTTTTTTCTCATCAGAAAAGTTAGATTCCCTTAATTGACATTTCTGTCATTCCTTGTCCCCACCCCACTTCCTACTAGGTTTGTGTGTGTGTGTGTGGCACACTGGCACCAAGTCAATCACCATAGCTGGTATATCTAAGTAAATATTAATTCACTCCCTCCCTAGCTTCCCCCCCCCTCCTCTCTTTCTCCCTCCCACACACACACACACACACACAAACACACAGGTCAGAACAAAGACAAACGACATTATTATTTTTATCTTGACAAACCCATTTGAATAAAACATATAAGGTATCACATAGGACACAGAATACATAATATATAAATAGGGGTATATAAACGGGCCTATGAGTTGGTTCCAAGCCCATGATGAAAAAGTGCTCAAATCCAATTTCACACTGATTTTTGGTGTGTCGGTCCACCAAGATGTGGGCCAAACATTCAGGGGCAAGTGGGCCCATATTTCTAGAATTGCACCAAAATATAAAAACTTAGGACAGTTGTTACAGTCTTAGAACAGATTACCAAAGATTAAAGAATACTTAAAAAACATCTTCTCCTCATTTATAACTCTACTTTAGCATTTTTTTTTATGAAAGTGGGATACCTTCCATTGCAAACTTTTCGAGGTCAGATCAGTAAAGATCGACAAAGAAGGGATGCAACTAGGTCAGTGGACCCGAAAGTGCGTGCCATGCGGCACTCTCTGAGGAGGGGTCCTTATCAAACTTCGTATATGATCCGGTCCTAAAGAAGCTAGATTCCCTTGAAACTATTTTTCAAGGCAAGAGACTGGAAGGTGACAAGGAATGCTCAAGTGGGGGACAAATCTAGTCTGCATAGGCTTAAAAGTATGCAAACAGTGTCAGCACTGTTGGATGTACATTGAAAAACGTGTTATTTCAATGTTTTCAAAAAGAAATATTTTATAAATTCAGGGGGCAAGTGGGTTGGCGTAATGGTGGAAGTTGCTTTTATATTACCCCCATACGCAAGTTAGCTAACACCCAATAAAGCAAGTGATAGTAGTAGCTTTGTAAGAAAAATGGAAAGTTAAGGTTGAACAAGTATGGCAATGTGCGCTGATATGCGTAGGTAGGTGTTGGCTTTTTGTCTTTTGTGCATCAATGACGCTTCACGGCGTCTTCAAAGATGGGGTTTGGGCCACGACTCTACTTGTTTATGGGTCCCATTTCAATGATCTGATAGGATAACTCTAGCCATCCATTTTATGGACTTTTGTAGGGGACAATTAAATAAGCCTAAGCTCGTGAAATAACAAATCAAAACTTGTACAACGACCGGAAGTCCAAAACTAGTCGCGTATCCTTGGGGTCTGTTTGGTAACCAAATATGGATTTGGAATTGAAAATAAAATTATAGGATTTGAGATTTCTAGGAATTTAAATCCAAAGAATTGAAATTTCTTATGCTTGATTGCACCACGGAATTTACTTGGAATTCCTAATGAAATCTAATTTTAGCTTTTTGGATAAAGATGATGACTCAGGCCATGGTTGAATAAACAAAAAAAGATTTCCACGAGTACTTCTATGAAAGCATCCCATAGGAATTAGTAACTACTGTAATGTCTCTTTGGTTTTCATTATCTATTGTAGTCTATGATGCCCAGGTACGGATACGGATATGGATATGGGAAGCAGGGATACGACTCGACAAATTCCAAAATCAACACGGATACAGAAATGAGTATTCTATTTTATAGTTCAAAATTTTCATTTGTTCTAAAATATTCAACGTTTATAAAAGATACGTGGGGATACATGTCGATGAAGTGTCTGGATACGGTGGCCATGTACAAGTATCTGGGCATCATAGATTGTAATGTTATTTTGAATGCTTACAATGTCTTTATAATCATGGTAATAATATTGGTCTATGTAGAAAATGGGAAAGAAAACATTAGAGGATAGAGGGAAAAATGAAAGCATGACCTTGACTCTTTATAGTGCTCCTTTCGACAAGGAGCATCAGTAGCACTACAATTCCGATGAACCATTGCAGGTTTTAGGTAACTTAGAGGCATGGAGATAGAAAAAAAATAGATTACTCCACCAGAGATCAAGGTCCAAAGAATGTTGTTTTACACTGAGAATTCGAATGCGGATTCGATCAAAATCGAATCGATCGAATCCGTATTTGAAAGATCGGATATTATATTATTAGAAAATTTCGGATATTATATTCAGATTCGATATTTTTTTAATATTTCAATAGTTTTCGGATACAGGATTCAGATATTGATATATGAAATTCGATAATATGATGTATTATTTAATAACTATATGTAATATTTAATAATTATATTCATTTTAATAATAGCTTATACTATATTTATCATATCGAATAATAATTATTATATATAAATATAAATTATAATTATTTAAATATATTTTTATTACTATGTAAATATAATAATTTATTTTATATATCTAATTTTCGGATCGAAAATCCATTATCGGATTCGAATTTGAATATTAATTTGGACTATCCGTGGGATATTGAATCGGATTACGATAGGCCGATACTTTTACAAAACATAAGGTGGGTTCTGATTAAATACAACTCTGATACAACAATGAAAGAAAAGCAAAGAAAAACATGAAAGTTCAGATCAGAGTGAAACACATTTCTTCTTTAATTATCAGGATATTTAACAGAAAAAACCAGAATCGCCATTATCCAAGTTGAGAGAGAGAGAGAGAGAGAGAGAGAGACCAACGAGTTGAATGCCGATCTCGTCAGAGAGATAGAGAGAGTTACCAACGAGTTGAACGCCGATCACGTCAGAGAGAGAGAGAGAGAGAGATACCAACGAGTTGAACGCCGATCACGTCGAGAGATATGCACCGGGATCAGGATGTGGGAAATGGGAGAGGATGAAGAAAGTTATGAGGTAAGTTGGGAGAGAGTGAGATTAATCTTATAGAGTTGAGCCCATAAATTTTCCTTCAAAGACGGAGAGAGGAGTACAGGATTTTGACGTTTCTTCGGATCTTACCCCTGCTAAGTCTCTAACGGTCGAACCCGATCCATCGGCATCCTTACTGACGACCATATCAGCTCATCAGCCCACCCTTTGTGGATATACACACCAAATATCATCTGATTGGTAATCTTTAGCCATTACATTTTTTTACATTTTAGGGCGTGATTCTAGCCATTGGATTCAACTATTAATTTGTAGTACTAAAACCAACGACTAAAAATAACAAGCTGGTTTTTGGTACAAAATGTCTACTAAGGGGTGGATTAAACTAAGGTTTAAAATGGGCCGTTATAACGGTATAACGGACTGGGGGCATTACTGCCTTTTCCGTTATAACGCTCAGGGGCAAAAGCGGAAAATAGCCATGAAATTCAAATTCTGAATTTTGAATTTCAAAAAAATGCAAAAAATGGAAAAATGATGGAAAATAATGGAATTTTTTTCCATAAAATTTTTCAGAAAATAACGGTTGTTATTTTCGTTATAACAGAAAAATAATGGCCATTATAACGAAAATAACGGCCGTTATTTTTTGAGCATTTTAACTGGACATAACGTAACCAGGGAGGTCCAAATCCATTATAATGCCTGTTATTTTTGTTATAATGGCCGTTTTTTAAACCATGGGCTAAACCAAGGTTTAAAAGGGGCCGTTATCGGTATAACGGACTGGGGGCATTACCGTTTTTTCCGTTACAACGAATTGTAACACTCGGGCAAAAACAGAAATAATTGTGTTGAAATTCAAATAACAAAATATCCCAGAAGTTACAACGGAAAATACAGCCGTTATTTTTAAAGCGTTATAACGGTACATAGCGTAACGGGGGAGATCCGAATCCGTTATACGGCCGTTTTTAAACAATGCGCTAAACATCCATTCGGTCAGTGGGCCCAGATGGCAGCGGTAAGTTTAAGTTTCAGGTAGTGTTCTACTCGAACTTGAAAAAATAAAATACCTTATCCATTTGTTTTCTAGTCTTGGGGGACACAATAGACTTCAATTCCTACATAGTCACAGTTTTAACACGTGGCAGATGAGGCGGTGGGACAATCTCCATCGGGTAAATCTGCCACATGGCCAAAAAGGTATAGTTAATTCAATTTTTCGGTTTTAAAAATTATAAGCACTGCATGTGGACATGATTAGGCATGGCTTGAATCCCAAGACAGAGCCCAGGCCCACCTGGGAAGGCCTCATGCAGCCCTAAAATCAGATCCATCCGATGGTCAAATTTCAGTGACCATCACCCATAATTTTATTGTCCGCCAAAAGGACGCAATTGATCCAATGGACAGTATCATCACTTGATGGGTGCTATGGCCCATTCAAGATGTGGTTCATTGTAAATACGCTTTGCACGGCTTACAGGGGTGGTTTTTTTTTTTAATCCTGGAATTCCTTTGCGCCTAAGCTGGTGATAACCAAACAATGAATTATCTTATGCCTGGTGGAATTCTATTCTTCTTCTTCATCTTTTCCTAACCTGGTGATAACCAAACAATGAATTATCTTATGCCTGGTGGAATTCTATTCTTCTTCTTCATCTTTTCCTAACCTGGTGAAAATCTATTCAGTAGGGCTGTGAATGGGTCGAGTTTGGATTGGATCATGGCTGATCCAAAATCGATCCAATAGCTTATTGGATCGCGATTATAGGTGCAAGACCCGATCCAATGGAGCAAACAATTTGAACCGGATTCAGAGCTTATCAGATCGGATTGGGACGACCTAACATCAAGCTGATTTGATGGATAAACTTAAAAATTTGATTTAAAGATAACAAAAAAGTGCAAATTCTTAGGTCAAAGAACGAAAATTGTAGAAGGTTTTATCAACATATTATATTTCATTAGGCACATGAGTGATTTTATGGGCATTTTGGAAGAGGTGGCTGACTAGCCAAGTTCAAACCAAAAAAGTCGTTTTATGATGCAGATTTCTGTATCAAAATATTGATGCAGAAGTCCCTCAAATTGCCACGTACTACGCTCTTTCGGGCCCACTGACCCCTGAATGTTTGGTCCACACCTTGGTAGACCTACACACCAAAAATCATCATGATTTCTAGCAGTAGGATTTGAGCACTTTTTCATTATGGGCTTCATTGACAGGCCTATGGATTGGTTCTAAGCCCATGATGAAAAAGTGCTCAAAATCTAATGGTTAGAAATCACCAATCACACTGAAAGAGTACTACGTGGCAATTTGAGGGACATCTTCTGCATCTAAAATTTGATACAGAATTCTGTATCATAGATTTTTCACTGTTGGAAATGTAAAATTTTGAAGTTGAAAAGGTCAAAGTTGTCCATTTACTTTTAATGAGACCATTTAAATTTTAAGTGTCATGGGCATTTCAGTAAAATATCCTTAAATTGGCTCTAGAGCTGAAATCGGCAAAAGACCTGATCCATTGACAGCCCTACTCAGCTGAAATCGGCAAAAGACCTGATCCATTGACAGCCCTACTCTTCAGGAAAAAAAAAAAAAAAAAAATCCCAAATATTTGAGGCGTTATATCCTTATTATAGAAGGTGTAGTAATGCACGTGACTTGTCACATTTAATATATCCATATGAATGTTCAAAAAATAGAAATAATATAAATTTTGGAAGAGTGGAGTCTTGGTTGAGTGGGCCCATTAAAAAAAAAGTATTGGTTGAGTGGGCTTTATCAACATACCTCATGCTGATGGAAGATGTAATTGTACACGTAAGTCCTGCCCCATATAACCCAACTTGTTGAAGCACTCCACACACCCATATGCTCTTCCTTCCTGGAATCCATTGTAATTATATAGAAAAGACCCAATTTCATTTACATAAGCACTAGTTTTGGTGAGGGCGAAAAAAAGAATAAAAAGGAAGGGAATGCGAAACAGGAATAGGAATCGTGTAGCTGAGCCCAAACAATTGGGATAAGAAAAAGAAAATACAGTCATCAAGATATATAGATAAAGACTTTTTTAATGATATTGATTAAATTCTTTTTGGAAATTTTTTATATACCCCCACAATTTGAAGAAGCTTGTCATGACCCGATTCACCATCTACGACCACCATTGACTCAAAATGACTAACACATTTTTTTAAGGACGAAAATATCTCTTCAACCTTAAAAGAAGGGTTTGGACCAAAACCCTAATCACAAATCAAACGGTTGTGGATTGCCGGCAAGGAGATTCTAGTAGGTTGGTCTCCCATCATCGGCGATCAACCTACTGAAGTCTTATGGTCGGCCAACCACTATTCCAGTGAGCAATTTAAAAGCTCAATATTATTAAAAAATATAAAATATAAGATTTTAAAATTAAAATGATTTGCCAGAGTGGGAATTGGCCGGACCCGAGACTCCGGTAGGTTGGTCGCTGGTGATGGGTGGCCAATCTATCAGATTCTCATGGCCGGACGACCACCACTCCGACAAACAATTTTAAAACTTAATGTAATTAAAAAAACATAAAAATAAGATTTTAGAATTAAAATTGTTAGTCGAAGTGGTGGTTGGCCGACCATTGGAAAGTTAGTCATTAGTGATGGATAGCCAACCTATCCGAGTCTCATGGCTGGACTATCCACCACATTTATTTTATTTGGAGTTAGGATTTTGTCCCAAATGTAGGGCTGCAACGTGAGCGAGCCCAACCCCAGCCTGATGGGCTCAACTTTGGGTCAGGCTTGGGTTGGTTTCAGCAATACACGGGCTCGGGCCTGTGTTTTAAAGCTTGATTGAAACTCATGTTAGGCTCGGGGTTAAGTACTCGTCCAACCCAAGCCCGATCTCCCCATCTCCCTCTCTCTCTCTCATCTCTCCCCTCACTTTATCTCTCCCTATTTCTCTCTTTGTTTATCACTCTCCTCTCCCCCTCTCTCTTTTGTATCTCATCTCTCTTCACCTTATCTCCCCCTCATCTCTCTTCCTATGTCACTTTCTTCTATCGTATCTCTCCTTTCTTAAGCTCTCCTGTCTCTCTCCTCTTCCAATCTCTAAGGTCTCGCTCTCTCCCATATCTCTCTTTTCTCTATTCCAATCTCTAAGGTCTCGCTCTCTCCCATATCTCTCTTTTCTCTATTCCAATCTCTAATGTCTCTCTTGTGTATCTTCTCTCTATTGGTAAGAACCTTCATCCTTCCTTCCTCTTTCGAACTCTCACATACAACACCAACCTGATGGGGTTGGACTCGGGCTAAGTAAGTCATCAATCCCGAACTTTAGTTGGGCTCAGGCTCGAGATGTAGGGTCTAAAGGTTGGATTGACTCCTAACCCGACCCAACCCGACCCAACCTGCCCAAATTGCAACCCTACCCAAACCCTTGTTCCAAGGTTGAAAAAAGAGATATTTTTGTCTTTAAAAAAATTGTTAATCAGTTTGAGTTAGTGGCGGTGGACTGTGGAGTAAGTCAACATTCTCAAATTGTAGGGGGGTGGTTATGTCAAATGTCAAAGATAATATGGGGGTATATAAAAATTTCCTCTTTTTACCACATAAGATTAGGCGTGTAATTTTGGCCTGCAGCTCAGCCCGGTCAGAGCTCAATGGGCCAAAGCCCGGCCTGATATAGTACTTGGGTCCAGCCCAGGCCTACCCCCTAAACCCCAGTCCGGAAAATGCCCAAAATATTTAACAAATTTTGCCTTTCTTTTTTTTTTTTTTTACAATTTTTTCATTTTTAAACATTGAGATCAAGCCTGACCCAGCCCGGCCAAAGGCCCAACCACCGGCCAGCCTAGGCCCTGGAATTTGTCATGGCCGAGCACTGTAGACCAGGCCCGAGCCCAGCCCATCAGGCCGAATTGCCAGGCTGACGTAAGATGTTGACCCCTCTTGCTTTACAAAATAAGGAAATTTACAAAAGTGATACTAGTCATTGAAGCTGATGCTAATGGTTGTATATTTCACAGACTGTAATCTTTTCCTCTTTTTATTTTGAAAAAGTAATTGCTCCTACACTCCCCAAAAATGCCACCTGGCACAATCATGCGGGCCCACTGACCCGTGAATGTTTGGCCCAACCCTTGTGAACCAACACACACACACACACACCCCAAAAGTCAGCTTTGATGAATAATTTCTAGCCGTTGGATCAAGCATTTTTCTTCATGGGCTTCATGAACAGGCCCATGGGTGAAGTACAATGGGTTCCAACTTCCATTGTTTTTTATTTACCCAAAGTTTTGGTGAAGGGAAAACATTTCTTAGGGAAACAAGAGAACAACTGATTACTACAATGAAGCAATCTGGAATATTGATTCTCACCTAAAATCAACTTCACAGCTCCCATGAATGAAGAATTTCTGGTGGGCCCAAATTCAGGATCAGGAGATTTATAGCAGTCACAGAGAAGGTGGGAAGAAACAGCTGTGATTACTGCAAAGACGAGCATGGCCAGAGGCCCTCCTATCCAACCCAGCTGAGACATGCTCCATGCAAGAGATAGAACCCCAGACCCAATAACTGCTGTTATTATATGTGCTATAGCAGTCCATATATTCCCTGCACACACAACATAATTAAAAAAAAAAAAATCAAATCTTGTCTAAAATTCAGATATTTTGAAAAACTAGAATTCAAAACAAAGTAAACTAAAGAATTGGATTCTATCTGGTTATATGGAATAGGAAATCAAAAAAAAAAAAAAAAAGTTGGTTTGGTGCTACCATTTCTTAAAATCCCAAAGAACCCTTTAAAAGTCTAATTGAACATGCAAAAATGAGAAATATTAGAGAAAAATAAATTCCCCAAACCCATATCACTGGTGTACCCACATGGAAGATAAATCAATGGCTGAGTTTTGGTGAGGATGATCTCCTCAGCATATAGATCACCCCTACAAAAAAATCAGCCCATTCTGAAATTTCAAACACCATCAAATGGGGGTTGGGGTTTCAATTTAACGGTAAAAAAATAAACGGTCCATAATTCTTCAACTTGTAAACCATGATATGAATATCAGAATGATTTGAATATTTGTGAGGGTGATCTCCTCACCATAGAGACCATCCTCACCAAGAATCATCCCATTCTAAAACTTCTAATTTATATATTAGCCCCCGGCGATTTTTTGTGTGTGAAAATATGTGTCCGCTGAGCCTGACCCATATATATATGAAGTTGGGTAAAGAACATCTCAACTAACCAGTTCTCTTCAACCCATCTGATGGTGCAAGGTTTGTGAGAAATGGGGTCTGTTGATCCTCTCCTTCACCCATGCTTGTTTCAAAATTTGTTTCTGAAGGAACCTTTTCAGAAAGAAAGGGGATGAGCAAGTTGTTTTGCTTATTACGGGGGCTTGAAGGCTGGGGCTGATGAACCAAGGAGTCCTCTTTTATTTATTTATTATTTTTTAGATTGAGAACGTTTCTTCATTTGGATTTTACCAGTTGTCCTTTTAGCCATTAAAGGATCGGTAACCACTAGTCGATCACCTAAGTAAATCTTGGATGACGGACCATAATATGAGCCACGTGGTAGGTATACTTTTTAGGGACTACTGACCGTATGGATGTTTGTCCCATCCCTCTACATGCCACATACCGCAAATCAGCTTGATTATTGATTTATAACCATTTGATTAGAATCTTTTTCATGGTTTATTTTTAACCATGGATTCGAGCTTTATTTAATTTTAATGTACTCAGAATCAAAGTTAGAAATCACTAATCAGGCTGAATTTGGTATGTAGGTCCACCTAGGGATGGGCCAAACATCCATACGGTCAGTGGTTTCTAAGAGTATGCCCCGTTGCTCATACAGTACGTCATCAAAGGTCTACTCCGATTACCTTTCTCTAACGTCCATTACTAAATGAGAGGGGCGGGACCCATTCATTGTACACATCGCCTTATATTCATGATTAGTGCAAATAATTGAAACTTGCCAGTTTTGATTCCGTCGTGGAGTGGCACGAGCTGATCGAGGAAGATCATGTGGGACATCAAAGTTTGAGTGTAAATTTTTGAAGCGACGATGGTGCGCCCAATGATTGCGCGCCACATATACCTGGGGTTTAGGATTTGGTGCGCAATAATTGGGCATGATCGCTGCTTCAAAAATCCCGTCGCTTCAAAATTTTTCTCAAAGTTTAATAAGATTCACCCCAAAGATGTTACGTAACGTGGTGGACTCTTTCGGGCCCATTGACCGATGAATCATATATAGATGCTATTGATTTCCAGCCGTTGAATTTAGGATTTCTGGTGTACTCAAATCATTTGGTTAGAAATCACAAATAAAGTAGACTTTTGGTGTGTAGGTCTGCTAAGAATAAGGAAGTAACCCTTTGAACAAGAAGGGAAGAAGCCTGATTTAAATGAAAGAAGTTTCACGATGGAAGGCAGCTTTTTCATGCTCAATGTAGGACAATTTATCAATGTTTTAAAACCCGAACCGGTAATGGAACCAAATTTTTGTGAGATGGTCCAACCACGGTCCAACTATAATTTGATTTGGTCGGACTAGATTGTATTTATTAAAAACAAAAAATTTGAAGAAAAGGGAAGATAAAAATTAAAATAAAAAATCTGAGAATATATATTATATATATATATATATTTTAAGAGAATAGGAACCTATTATTATTATTTTTTATTTTGGATAAAAGAGAGAATTGGTAGTGCTCAAGAATCATCCTCATTTTAGAAACCATGTTATTTTTCTGAATTTTCTCTTAATATCTTTGATTCTTTCCCTTAATTTTTCTCTCCAATTCATATCTAAAGAGCACCAATATGTTTCTTAAAATATTTAAAAATTAGTTCTCAAAAAATTGGTGGTTCATTTGGCTCGATGGTTCAACCGTCGAGTTCAAAAAAGTCATTGGTTCAATCACTTTTATCGGTTTTAGAAGAACTGGACCGAAAATTCTGAAAATCCTGCTCGGTCTGGTTTCCAAAACAATGCAATTTATTCATAAAATTGGCCAATATAAATACCTTGGGTTCTTCACATATATGAGCCTTTTATAAACGTGGTTGATTACATGCTATCTGTGTATAGTAAGTACACCCTTCAAATTCGACATTACGCAACTAAGAGAGCTTCCTCGCTGTCAGGAACTACAATGTCCAGCCGCATCATGGGCTTGTACTTATCAGGGACCTCCACACCTGCCTGCATGCACACCTCAACCACAGCAGGTGCCTTGCCATAGAACCTCTTGAGCGCACCTCTCAAAGCAGGCCCTACTGGGTCCCGGACATGCCATACATAGTTTGGTGGGATCACCTCATCCACTGTTGCGTCCTGCCACCCATGTTTGCCATCTCTCCACTGGTGCTTGAATGCACCACACAACTTCGCGTTGTGCCCCCAAGGTCCCACGTGAACTTCGGAGCAATATCCACACGCTTTCACCGAGTACTTCTTCATTAACTTCCTCACACCCCATCTCACGGTCTCGTATGCTTCAAGAGTCTCCTGTGCAATATGTAATACATCGGATGCTGCAGGAGGTGGAAACTGCCCAATGTGGGATCCGTATGTATCGAGCTCCACGAGTGAGATGGATGAATCTACAGAGCAATAAGGTTTGGGCTCCTCAACAAACCCACCTCGGTCGATCAACTTCTTCCCAATCATTCGGATTGGTTTGGTTCTTCTGCGTGATGGGTATTCTGGTAAATCCACGCCTGCTTGGATGCATAGCTCCACGACTGCGGGAATCCTGTCATAGTCGAATCGAGTCTCATGCTTAATACGCCGACCAAAAGGGTCATACAGGTGGTATGATTCAATGGGGATGAGGACGTCATTGATGGAGCCCTTGACCCATGAGTGGAAACTTCTACGGTGCACATTACCTGGGCCACGACAGTCCTGGATCTGATGTCCAGTCTGGCCCACATGGACTTCCGAGCAGTTGCTGCAAAGAAATATACTTTTTGGGGTTTATGCCAAACTTGCTAAATTTATTACTACAAAATCAAACAGGATTCAACTGCAACAACGTGATAATTCCTACAAAGAGATACTAATTACCTGCATCCTAGGACAGGAATGACGTGCAAAAGCTGTGCAAGGCCTTTAATCAGAACTTTCCAGGATTCCAGTACTTCATAAGTAACAGGAATTAAATCAGGGACCAGTAATCCATTCTTTGGGGGCTCGAGAGGTTTCTCTGTTCCCATCTCCGCAAGTTTCTTGTCGGCCCTTGCAGCCTGTTGGATCTTCTTGAGGGGGATTGGATATGGTTTCTTTTTGTTCTTTGGCAGTACAGGTGGGAGATCCACATTTTGCGAATACATTTCGTGTCTCTTAATTGTTGGATCTTGTCTGGGTCCCCCAACAACACAAAGGATCGTCCCTGATGTTGTGGGTCTATCAGGTAGAAGCTGTTGATGCCCAAACTGTTAATTAAACCAAAAACCTGGTGTGAGACTCCAAACAACCATATTCAAGATTAATGAAAAAATGAAAAAAAAATGACTGCTCCAACTTTGGTTGTAGATTAAGATCCAGGATACTTGACAGCTATGTAACAAGGACACGGACACGTGTGTCGGTGTTTGACATGGATACAGAGTGTCAAGACACCCCCCACAAACCCAATATGCACATTAATACAGTTCACTTTTTATGCTGAAAGATATATCTTTTAAATACTAGTCCATGTTAAGTATGCAAATAGAAAGAATGTAATTAGATTAAGCTGATATACATTAAAATCACATAAACCATATACAAATAATAGTTGAAAACAAGTTTTTTGAATAAGTTGAGATTTGTTTGAAAAGATGCATCGGCACGTGATATGTGAATGCGGCAAGCTATCCAACATGGCAAATTCTTAGAAAATGGAGTGTCTTGTGACATAACTTGACAACATCTTCTGCTACGGTAAAACAAATGAATTTCCTAAAGAAAAGTAATCACTACCACACTTATTTACTCAGGCCACTTTTAAGCTTTAAAGCAAATCGAGCAACTGGAGATACCTAGCCACACTAAAGCTGCTTGGGCAAACTAACAAAATAAAAGAGCAGACTCACTTTCCACTCTGTGCTCTCAACTTCTCCCAACGTAAAAGCTCCAAGCATAAAATCCTATTCACTAAACCGTTGCCAAATTCAGGTTTATCAAGAAACTTAGAGAAGTTGGCTTGCCACAAGCAATTTTAGACATGGTTCAATCAGAAGATACAAAACTAGTTCTGTTGAAGAACGCTTCATAAAGCATAGTTGATAGACCTTTATTTTGGCTAGTTCCAAAGTCAAACCTATTTCATGTTGCACCACTTAGACGTAAAGAATGCTTTCTTACATGGAGGACATAAGAAGTGTTATGCCTACTCTAGGTTGTAAGATGAGAAAGCAATATAAGCTTTTTCTTTTGATATTTATTGAAGATAAATAAAAGAGACAAGGCCAGGAAAAATAATTTCCTATGTAAAGGCGAGTTCTGTGCACACAGGCATCCATGTCATTGGCGCTTGAAGGAAGGTGGGAGAAAGGCAAAGGCCTATAATATACATGCATCCCCAAGGACCATCTTTCCTATTGGAAACCAAAGCTGTGTTTCTAGAGTCCCTTTTCACATCAAGTTCATCCATAAGCTGAAGCAGTCTCTGTGCACCAGGCTCAAAAGATTCAATAATGCCATGATGGCAATGGGATTAAGGAATCTTATGTTACATTTACATTTGTTGAATGGCAAAATGGGTTTCATGTTGCCAACCCAGATAGTTAGGATAAGGTGTAGATGATGATGCTATATTTACATGGGTTGTCATAAGGTCACTGGTGGTTTGACTCAAATGAGCGCTGTGGGGCCCACATGGGAGAGTCCCTAGGTCTATTTTGGGTGAGGATGATCTCCTCATCACTGACATCATCCTAAAAAAATCAGACCATTCTGAAGTTTCGGACCCCACCTAATTTGCTCCTCAGAAAATGAACAGCTCAGTACGACGAGCACATTTTGGTGGGGTCAGAAAACTGAGACTGGCCCATTTTTTTGGAGGATGATCTCAATGGTGAGGAGATCATCCTCACCCAAAATCAGCCCTAGGGGCTCACCCATGTGGGCCCCACATCGTTCGCCGTTGAACACTATAATTATCCTATGATTCCTATTTACATTTAGTAGCAGGGACACATTAGTCATGTCTCTATTACTTCTTTATTTTACCGTAAACACTCCTGTGAAGTGTAAGTATCCTGTTATCAAGGGAACTATGTAATATTTCCACTCCATTTAGTGGAATGCTTAAGGGGTTTGATTATTCTCGATCCCTATTTCAGATTCTAATAGAGTCCATCATTGAGCTGAAGCGACATATGAGAGGGAATCTTTAGTCTTGTAGAATTAAAGATTGTGACCTGCTAATCTAATGTACTTACAAATAATCAAGGTTGGCTGATCAAAGAAATAGATCTCCGTATATTAGTTGATGAATATTCTTTAAGGTACAGAAACACACCAAACCAACCGATTGGTAGTTTTTTTTTCAGTGAGGCAATTGGTCGAACAGTTGGGGTTCAATAGAGAACAAGTGTTATGTTGGCCGAAACATTTTAATAATCGATGGGGTTCTTCTACGTAGCAACGTTTGTAAATGTAATTGAAGAAGTAAATAAGAAAGTAAACCTTGAACACAAGAGGGGTGGACCTTGAAGCTGCTACTTGAGGCGTCTTAAGCTCAACGAAACCAAGGCAACGACCTGAAAAAAAGAAGTAAGTACATATAGGAGTGTGTGTAAGATAGAGAGAAATAAATAAATGGAGTCCCAAGTGGAAAGAACAAGAAAGAAGTACTCACTTGTCTGAAATGGAATCCATGAAACCTGCTGCAACATTTAACCTGTTTTGGTTTTGAGACCAACTATTTTTTACCATTAACGGAGAGAGGTCACTGGCCCAAGCCTTCCCTTGTTGTTTAAGGAGTCCGGATTCGAGAAATTTTTTGATTCTGCAACTTAAAGTTAAGCGCTTAACAGTGGAGAAAGCAACTGAGGTTAAACGCGGACAGGTGGCACTTAACTATAGGTTGCAGGGTCACATGAACTACAGGTTGCAAGATCAAAAGTTTTTTTTTAAGTAAAACTTCGGTCACAATATGAGTCATGTGGGACAGTATTAGAGGGCGTTTATCGTATGGAT
Source organism: Euptelea pleiosperma (assembly GCA_035048495.1). Classification (NCBI taxonomy): domain Eukaryota; kingdom Viridiplantae; phylum Streptophyta; class Magnoliopsida; order Ranunculales; family Eupteleaceae; genus Euptelea; species Euptelea pleiosperma. The sequence goes on along the minus strand of CM068541.1, from coordinate 8,650,654 downwards.
GTTCGTCATACCATGTGAATTTGGTGTGAACTCGTGTTTGGATTGAGTTGACTATGATTCGGTGTGCTTTCGGATCAGATTCGAAATCAAACCCTGAAGGCGCTTCGTGTGGTTCGAAGCATGAAGATATAAGGCAACATGGTAAATCGGCGACTGAAGCTCGTGTAGAATTGGATTCAATTGTGAGCTGTAGCATGGATAACCGACTCAATTTCTGTCTTTTATTAATGTTGTGATTTTAATTAGACGTAGTTCCGATGTTTTTTTCAATTGTATTTTCCTATAAAAATTGTGTGCTTATTACTTAATTGATTTTTATTGTGTTATTAGCTTAGTATGTTGGACTAAAAATATCTCAATAGAGAGAAAATAACTAGTAAAGTTATATTTACTCACTTCTAAGTTTATAAATCTGATTAATGATGAAAACAAGCATGAAAAATCACCGGACAATATTCAAGGCAGGTGGTACCCATTTGGTAAGGAGGATGAGAAGGAAAGAAGAGGATGAGAAGGAAAGGATGTGTTACTTTGATTTGTTTGAAGACAATGAAGAAAGAGGAAAAAAGAAAAAAAGGAAAAAAAAGCGTAAAGCTAAACATTTTGGCCATTCTAAAGTTTTATGGGTATTTTTTGTCATTTTATTACTATTTAATGTCTTCATACACATGGTGTTCACACGTGTTTGTGGTCGAGGATGATGCAAGTTAAAGGGTGAGACACAAATAAGTGACAAAATGTTGGGTGTCTTACCAATTAAACCAATAAAATAAAGGGGTGAAGCAATTCCCTGACCATGTAAAAAATTGCTCTAGATGATATTACTTCTCATTGTTCTAATAAGATTTGTAATTTGGCAAAATATCAATTTTTCCCAACTATGAGATGGTTAAAAATTTAAAACCATCTAGGCCCTGCTAGCTTGCCATGCATTTGTTTGCAAAGCCATTCCATTATAGCTGATTGGTTCACACTTGCTTACAATTTATCAATCGAACTTCTCACATTGGACGCAAACCTCTATTGGTTAAAAAAATATGAATCCCTCTGTTTGGTGAACCATGGAGAAAAAGAGAGCTGAAATCCTAAGCAGGTATGAAAGAATCTAACAAAAATAGTTTGAAAGGCTCGAGCGTTGAGAGAGGTTCTTTAGTTTGCAAGTAGATGCATCACTTTATGTGGTGCATTCACTTGCAACAGATTTTAATACAGTGCAATGCATCGGTTTGCAACCTACCCAAACCAATCACTTTGAAGTATAAGGACTGAGGTAACCGAATGCAATTACATTCTGTCGCAGCGAACCAAACAGGGCCTTAATCGAATTACTTTGTCCAATGGGAGTAAAACTTCTGTCACAACGCACAATACGCAGCCACATATGGCACATTCTTAGTGGACAATGTCTGGATGTTTGGCCAGTCCCTTGGTGGACCTACAAGCCAAAAATCAGCCTGATTAGTGATTTACAAGGATCTTTAATTGCACCCAAATAACGCTCAATAATGCTCAAATTCCTACCGTTAAGTTCAACCCATGAAAATAACTTCAATCGAATCGCTTAGAAATCACTAATCAGGCTGATTTTTGGTTTAGAGGTTCACCGAGGGACTGGCCAAACATCGATACGGTCAGCGTCCACTAAGAGTATGCCACATGGCTCATATTGTGGGCGCTGTGACAGAAGTTTTACTCGTCCAATGGTGCTTTACAGAAAAAAAAGAAAAGAAAAAAAATAGAACATGGAAAAGGAAAGATGTACTCAAAACACTTTTTTTTTTTTTGAGAAGGTGAAGGAACTTTATTATTAGCTTGGAGGCTGAGGAAGCCTACCAGGATGAAAGATAGCAAAGTAACAACAAAAAGAAAAGAAGAGAAAAAAACAATCAAACAAAATCACCTCAGCTTCTTCCTAACAAGGATGACCACCCAAAGACCATATCCTCATATTTAATGCCTGTCCCTTCATCGTACAATTTGATCCAGGAGTAAAAAAGCCCATGAATCTCTAACAAGATAGCTTCAATGGAAGATTTCCTCCTCTCGAAAACCTTGTAGTTGTGCTCTTTCCATATTCCCCAAAGGATAGCGAGCGGGGTTAGAGCCACAACCTTTTTCCTAGCCCATCAAACTCTTTGCACTGCCAAGCCAAGAGCAAGTCTTTGATTGATGAAGGAATAGCCTATGCCAAAATCTCTACTAAACTTTGCCCAAATCGCCCATGTTACTCTGCAATGCAGAAAAAGGTGGTTACTAGATTCTCCACTCGCTAAACACATGGGACAGTGATCTACTATCCCGATACCTCTCCTCTGTAAGAAGTCCATGGTTTGAACTCTACTACGGACCGCACACCATGTCAAGAATCGGACTTTGGAGAGAGCTTTATTGGCCCACACCCTAGTCACAGGGAAATCCACATCCTCACTTTCTTCTAATGCCTCGTAAAAAGAACGTACAGAGAATTTTTCTTTATTGTCACATTTCCACCATCTAAGATCTTCCACCTGACTAAGAGAGGAGCATCCCCCACTTTAATGAGGAGATTTGTCATCTGGGACGATTCTCCATCATTGAGGTTCCGACGGAAGCCGAAATTCCAAGACGGTAAAACTTCTCCTGCAACCTGCATTTCACATATAGTGGCCAATTTTTTGTTAGAAATAGAGTAAAGATCATGAAATTCGGACTCCAATCTAACCTCAGGGCACCAAGCATCTTTCCAAAACAAAATTCTACTACCTTTTCCGACCTTAAAGACCACTCCTTCCTCGAATTTCTTCAGGCCTTTCATAATCCCTCTCCAAACCCTACATCCAAAAGCACCTCTAGATAACTTACTAGTCCAACCAGAGACACTCTCACCATATCTCCCAACTATGACATTATGCCACAAGCTATCTCTTTCTAGCCCAAACCTCCAAAGCCACTTACCTCTGAGCGCTTCACACATACTTCTAAGCCTACGAATACCCAACCCACCTTTCTCTCTAGGTTTCGTAACATACTTCCAACCGACTAGACAAAACTTCTTCCCCTCGCCAGATCTACTCCAAAGGAAATTTCTTATGATTCTAACAATTCTCTTTTCCACACTTACTCAAAACACTTTGACATCCACAAACTTAACATTGCATGCTTATGACATAGATCAATGCAACAAATATCAACCATGGATGTTCTCAATCGCCTCCACAACCGCCACAACCACCACCACAACTGCCCCCTCCATCACCACCACCAGTACCATTGCAACCACAACAACAAACTACAACTATCCCATCATGGTTATTTTCTTCACCCTTCTTCCCTTTGTTTTCGTCATTTGCTTCGTCACCGCAATGGTAAACACATGCAAAAATAATCATAGATATGATTGGCAGTGCCATGAGAATCTGGCAAAGTACTGAAATCCCGCCCAAAACAAAAATAACACCGTCATTGCCACCGCCACCGCCACCGCCACCAACTAGGGCTACCAAGGTCCTGGCCATCTCCTGGGTTGTCTTGGTTGTCTTAGTTCTCTGCTATTAATATAGTTTCTCCTAGCTTGATCAACCCATTTCTTTTCCTTGTATCTTCCCAAGCCCTGTCTCTAACGGAAGAAGCACGGTCAAAGTCATATATATAATCCCATCTAAATGTAAACACCTCTCAATATTTTTAGATGCAATATATAGTATATATCCATTTCTTACATCTAGTTCTTTCACCCATGATGGACCCACCTGGAGATCATGTTGGACAATCCAACCATACATTGAGTTTTCCTTGCTTTTGATGATCATCAGAAAAAATCAGTCCATATCGACATTGCTAATCATATAAAAAATTGACCTAAAATGGTATTGGATTATCCAACATTGACGTAAGAAGTGGATGTAGCTCTAGACGGACTCATATATATGTTCTATTTTCTTAGGTTTCTGGTCCAACTGGTGGGCCATATCGTCAATCCAGGCCGTTCAATTGATGGCCCAGCCATTAAATTAGCCCTACCCCAAATTCTGCACCAATGGGGTAATCCTAACTATCCATTGCATGGTGAAAAAACTCATGCTTCCACAGCTAAATGATATCCACGTCCAAGAGGTGGCCAACCAATTAGATATAGTCCTGGCTTGCTTATACGTGCATCATATTTGATGGGTGATGAAATATGAAATCTTATCTTACAAGGGGTCGCTGTATCATCAACAGGGCCGTCTCTACCACAAGGTCATTAAGGCAGTCGCCTTAGGCGGTTAGGTCCCAGGTGAGAGAACCCCCAGCCCACTAACCACATTGATGTTTAGCTAGCCCACCCCTTGTTGGACATACAGACCAGAAATCAACCTGATTGCTTATCTCTAGCCATAGATTTTTGTACTTTTTGGGATTGATTCTAGCCATTTGATTCAAGCACTTCTTTTCGGTAGTAAATCCAATGGCTAGAAATCACCAATCAAGCTGATTTTTAATGTGTTTATCCATCAATAAATGGGCTGAACATCCACGCAGTCATTAAGCCCCAAAAAATGTTCTATGTAGGGCTGCGCGAGTCCTATGCATAGACTGCAACGGGACTACGGGAGTCCTAGCTTTTGATTATCATGACTAGTTAAATAAGATTTTCTACTATAGAGAGTTAATTTTTTTTAATTAATATATTAAATATGAAAAAGGACTTGTAGGAAGTTTTCGCCTTAGGCCTCAACTTGCATCGGGACGGCATTGTGTATGAAATACAGACGTAAACTTTATTGAAAATACCTAGATGTACAATAAGCTACAAAGTGGCCTCTTTCGTTTGGCAGCATGTCCTTCAATTTCTGATGGGCTCTTTGAGTGCGACACGTTTATCACTTACTAATTGTCCGTCTGATTAAACTATATCGCCCTGAAACCGTGTTGATCATGACAAGATTTCATTAAATTAAGTCAACTCGATCAACGGTTTAGAATAGTTTCATCAAAGCTATCTTATTGTCAGGTTGGTTGATACATACAAGAAAGACAAAATATTACGGGGATATAACTGATTTAGTCCATAATGAGAAAATATTTGCTGTTCCCCAGGGACTGAAAATTTTGAACTCACCCCCTCCTTTCTTTGTGGACCCATAAACCAAAAATCAGTTTGATTGGTGATCTCTAGCAGTTGGATTTTAGCAAAAAAAAAAACTCAAAACTCCAACGGCCAGGAAGACCCCATTAAAATGCTCAAATCCAATGGCTAAAAGTCACCAATTAAAATGATTTTTGGTGTATAGGTCCACCATGAGGTGCACCATCAATTAAAACGATTATGGACATTTGTGCCCTATAATGCTGCCACGTGTCAAGGCAATTGGTTCACACATGGAAGATGGAGTCTGGAATCGGATTCTATAGGGCCAGGTCCTATGCTAGAGTTATCCTCTCCAAAGACTCTTTCGGGTTCATTGGCCCTATGAATGTTCGCTCCACTCTTTGTGGATCCACGCATAGGCTTACACTTGTTGCTTCCTTTAAACGCTACATATTTATGGCGTTTTAATGAACGCTATAGAAGAAAAGATAACAATGCATTTAATGGGGCTTCTAAAAATGCTATAAAACGTTTTTTTATCTATCCATGTTCAGTTTGTACCCAGCCATATTCAGCTTGTTGGCATCTTTTCCAAGGCTTTGATGTGTTACGATTATTGGGATTCACGACAAGCTTCACGTTTATTGACATTTGACATATCGCTTGTGAGGGGTTTTAATGATTCATGCATGCATGTCCACTCATGGGCATGAGCCCCACCTCTTCATCAAATGGAGAGCCATTTAACAGGGACATTCTCCCATCAATGAGGGAAAAAATGGAAATTATATGGTGGGGGTCTTTTTATATATAGTTGGCGCATTAAAATGTGATATTGCCGACTGATATATATTAGAGAATATATAATAAATTGTGTGAGATACACCATATCATTACTGGTGTACTTTATCACAAGGTTAGAATCAATTAGGATTAGATTTGATTGAGATATTAATTATAGGATCTCATTTCTATTGGACTCTTGTAAAGCTCTATATTTGAGCTTTGAGTAGGTCAATGTAATCACTCAAGCTATTCAATAAATTTAAGTTTTTTCGTGGTATATATCAGAGTAGGTCATCCAACTTGTGCTCTACTGATCTCTCCTATTTGTCTATCGGTCTTCTGACGGATGGCACCTTTGCTGCCCGGGTTTCAAACCACCCCATTCATCATCAACCCCACCATTAGTAAATTGCTCTATATAAGAGCTTTGATGAGTAGGTCAATTTAATCACTCAAGCTATTCAATAAACTTAATTTCTTCAATATATATGTCTAAAATGCTATATATATTTGGTGGAATGAAGTGAAGAACATGCAGAAGGGAAGATATACTGAAAAACACATCAACAAGCATGTTAAAAAATACTTTCTACAAATATTGCATGCTTATCACATAGATATCAACTATGGATGTTCTCAATCGCCTCCACAACCACCACAACCACCACCTCCATCATCATCATCATCACCATCACCACCAACTTCGCAACCACAACAGTTGATCGTTACCTCATTAACGGGCTGATTATCCTTCTTATCTTTGTCGTCGTCGTCCTTGCTTGTTCCGGAAAAGCAAGCAAGTAAAACTAAAATAAATAGGAATACTAGTATAATCGCACCAACTTCCGCATCGTTCGCCATCTCGTCGGGTGTTCTGGTTCTCTTAGCCGTGTGCTATTAATATAGTTCCTCCTACCCCAGATCGACCCCATACGTAATTCCCTTGCATTTTCCCAAGCTTTGCCTCGATTCATTTAAAACCTTGGTATGAACTATGGAATACACGTAGTAAACGACTTTGAAAATATCTAGACCTTTTGGCAGCTTCTCCTCCAGTTTCTTATGGGCTTTCTGAGTACGACATGGTTATCGTTAACTAATTAACTGGCCGTCGGATTCAAATATATCCTTTGAAACATTAGTGTCGATCAAAATATGATTTTTTTAAATAAAGTCAACTCGGTAAACAGCATATTACGGGGATATATGCTTGAGTTTTTTTTGCTTCAACGACGATGAAGTATATATAACCATAATTAATAGGCAAAGGGAAGATGAGGGGGTGCATTTTTAGAAAGGAATTTTTTTTTTAATGAGTTTTCAAAGTTGAGGGGCAACCCTCTCAATAGCTGTTACCTATAATGCTGCCACGTGTTAGGGCATCATGAATGTTTTACCACCCCTTGGTGGACCTACAAGCCAGAAATCAGCCAGATTGGTGATTTCTAGCAGTTGGGTTTGAATTTTTTCCACCATGGACTTGAAACTCATCCATAGGTCTGGTCAGGGCCGTCTCAATACAAGTTGATCGGCCTAAGGTGAAAAGTCTATATAAGGCCTTTTTTTTATATTTAATATATTAATATATATGGTATTAATTAAAAAATTAAACTCTATTTTATTGAAATTTTTTATATCAAAACTATTCTTGATAATCAAAAACTACGGAAAAAATTAGATGGAGAGGACTCCGGTTGCAGTCGATGCGGCAGATGACTCTCATGGCCTTAATAGATCATTTTTTTGGGCCCAATGACAGCGTTGAAGATCAGCCTATCTATTGGTGGATAAACACACTAAAAATCAGCTTAATTGATGATTTCTAGCCATTGGATTTACTACCCAGAAAACATGTTTGAATCCAACGGCTAGAATCATGTCAAAAAAAGGACTAAAATCTATGGCTAGAGATAATCAATCAGGTTGATTTTTGTTTTGCATATCCAATAAGGGGTGGGCTAAAAATCCATTTGGTTAGTGGGACCTGGGCTGGGGGTCTTCTCTCACCAAGGGGCCTTAGGCGGTCGCCTTAATGGCCTTAAGGTAGAGGAAGTCATTCTTTGTTTGTGTGTGTCCACCAAGTGATGGCTGAATATTCATGGGAGCACCAATGACTGACACGTCAGATCAAGTGATGTTCCTAGTTCTACCAAAAAGGTTCTTGATCTTCAAAAAGGTTCCTTGCCTGTTAAATATATATCTAGCTAGGTTCCTTTAAACTCTACTAAGCTATCTATCAAGGACTGCCAACCTTTGATCGATAAATTTAATGCCTGAATTAACTTTTGGAAAAGTCATTTCCTTTCCTTTGCAGATCGTCTTGCTTTGATCAAATTAGTGATGAACAACATCCATTTATGTGTTTTGGGATCAACTGCTCAAGACCTTGTTGTTCACTTGATTGGGAATGGTTAGTCTAGCTAGCTACATCTTTATGGATGGACCCGTGGCATCCTTCATGATTGGTTCAATGAAACCTGAGGTATGATTCCTTAATCAAAATGCAAGAGTAGCTGATCTTATCAATAATGGCGTTAATTTGGTTTCCTCCCTCTACAGGCTCTGATGCTTTGGTTGCAACTGGACACCATAGAAATAAGCGTAGATGTTGAAGATGAGATTGTTTAGAAGCCGTCCACTACTGGTTCTCACTCTAACTTGTATAGCCCGTACAATCAAGCATATCAGAGACAAAAAGTTGAATGGTGCAATTTAGTATGGAACAAGTTCTCTATTCCCAGACACCGTTTTATTACTTGGATGGCCCTTAATGGAGGTTTGTTGGCCCGTAATGTGATGCAGAGATCCAAATGCTTGTTTTGTTGGAGTTTTAATGAGGATGGAAGTCGTCTCTTCTTTCAATGCTGGTATTTCAAAAACAATTTGGAAGCATATTCTGAGTTTATCTCGTTATTTCAAACAGGTGGTGGGGTGGGACAGTGAAATTGATTGGATAATACTCAACTTCAAAGGATCAGATATGGCTATAGGTATTGTTAAGATAATCGATTTCTGTGCATTCCTTTACCATATTTGGGGAGAGAGGAATACTTAAATAGAGTTTTTAAAACTAAATTTCTCCCGTTTCAAGAAATAAAAGTAAAAATTATCTCAAATGCTAGGCTTCAGTTTGTTTGTCTCTGAATGTTGAAGTAGAGGACACGTGAATTCTTCCTCAACTTCAAACACACGAAGATCACTTTTTGTAGATGGATTTCTCCTATAACTAACTAATGGTTGCTCAACATGGACGATTCTTACCGTGATTACTTCGGCTGGTATGGAGGCATTTTTAGCTAGGGACCACCATGGCTCGTCTCTAATTGCTTACGCTAGCTGGCTGCTCGAGGAAAAGTCCCATTCAATACCATGAACTCCAAGCTATTGAAAAAGGACTGTGGACGTACGGCTATTGATCGGAATTTGAGGGACATCATAATATATGGCTACCATCGATTCTTCTAATGTTGTTGCGTGCATCAATAGCGCATCCACTGCTCCTTGGACTTGTAGGACTCTCCTCCGATCGATCCTCAAGGCGATTCTCTCTAAATTCTTTCAATATTATACATGCATGTTTATAGGGAAACGAATAGGACTGCTGATCTTTTGGCTAGCCTGTGTGGTGCCTCTATAGATTTTATCTTGTTAGACCCTCACATGTTCTCTCCAGACGCTGCTGGATGTACATACCAAAGTGTTGGGAAGAAAGAATATTAAACAAACAATGAAACAAAGATGCAAACAACCACAATACAGAGATTTACGTGGTTCCCCTGATTACCTACCGAAAAGGTAGTAAGGATCATAATGGATTTAATTTGCTATGATATTGGGCGTACATTATGATTTTGTTTGCTCTACATGAATATGTTAAGGTGTAAGCTTTAGCTTAATTGATGATTTCTAGATGTTGGATTTTGTAGCAAAAAAAAAAAAAATGCTTGAATCCAACAGCTAGAATCAGTCCTAAAAAATGCGCTATGAAGGCCCACAAGAGTCCTCTGCATCGACTACGTACATCCAAATTACTCTGCACATATATATATATATCTAAAATTTTTCCCATTTCAAGAAACGATTTGGGAATTGCGTCACACGTAAAAGGAAAGATACACTCAAAAACATTTGCACAAATATTGCATGCTTATGACACAGATCAACCATAGATGTTCGAGCCCATGCTAAAGTTTCAATCAATTCCTACTAATATCTATGCCCAGAAATTAACATAAATCCAGTAGCCCAAAACAAGATGTCCAAATAGAAGCATCCAAGCTCAATCCCCTCCACCACAACCACCACCGCCTCCATCACCACCACCCCCTCCATCACCACCACCACCACCATCCCCTCCACCAGACTTATTCTCTTTGTTGTCGTCCTTTGGTGCAACAGTGCAACCAACAATCAATATGACTACTAGTATAATCCCGCCAACTATTAAGAAAATGCTCGTCATCTCCTGAGGTATTCTGGTTCTCTTAGCTGTGTGTTATTAATATAGTTTCTCCTAGCCCTGATCGACCCCATCCGTAATTCAATTTCCTTGCATTTTCCCAAGTTTTGTCTCGAATCAAGGTATAATGGTCAATCTAGGCGTCCAGTTGTGACGTGACTCCGTCATAATGGCCGTTATAATGCTCATAAATTCATAATAGTAACGTTAAGTGACCATTAATTATACCGTTCCAAGTGGCGGAGACCATTTAAAATATTTGCATCATCCCTTCCAATTTCCTAATGGGCTTTCTGAGTAAAACAGGTTTACAGTTATTAAAATATATCAAAAGAAGGATAGAATATTTCATTAAATTAAGTTTGATGAAACCGTGTTGATTTTTATTGATAGGTAAAAACAATTTATTGAAGAAAAAGGAGGTGATGAGAACGTCACCAAGACAAAGGAAAAAGAACAAACAGAAAACAGCAAGAGAAGACCGCGTTGATCAAAACATGATTTTATTAAATTAAGTCAACTGGCTAAACTGCATAATTCCAAAGAAGGATAGAATATTACGGGGATATGCTTGATTTTTTGCTTTAATGATCATGAAATATAACCATAATTAAGAGGCAAAGCGAAGTGAACGGGCGACTGTACATGGACATTTGAATAGTTGTTACCTATAATGCTGCCACGTGTCAAGGCATCTGTTTCACACCGGCCCGGGAACCCGGAGGTGGAGTACTCTCGGATTCTATAGACTGGGTTGCATACGAGACACGTCTACACAGGTTCACTGACCCCATGAATGTTTTGCCCAATACCCCTTTGTGGCCGCACGAGAAATCAGCTAGATAGGTGATTTCTAGCAATGTTTTAAAAACCGAACCGATGATTGAACCGATTTTTCATGAGACTGGTCGGACCTGGTTGTATTTATTAAATATTATTATATAGAAAAATAAGAGAAATATTAAAAAGTACAAAAAATTTGAAGAAAAGGAGATAAAGAATAAAATATAAAATCTAAGAATTAAAACAAAAAATAATAATATAATAAATTTAAAAATTTTAAATATAATTAGTTTTTTTAGATTGTATTAGAGATCTGGTAGAGATTTCCAAAAATAGGATTCTCTATTTTAGGGGCAAGATATAAAGATTTGATGGAGATTTGATAAAAAAAATAGATTCTCCTTATTTTGGAAAGGTTTTTTCCTGAAATCTCTCTTCTACACGTTTATGTTATATTTGACTAAAATCGATTGCAGATTTTTTTCCTAAATTTTCTCTAACACGTTTTTTAATTTTTAGTTACTTGACGAAAATGGGTTCTAAAAATCGGTTGGTTCCTATGGTTCAACCGTCCGGTTTTTTAAATTCACAAGTTCAATTATATTTATCGATTTTTAAAGAACTGGACCGAAATTTTTTAAAATCCCAGTCAGACCTGGTTAGACTGTCGGTCTGGTCCGATTTTTACAACACCGATTTCTAGCAGTTGGGTCTGAGTTTTTTCATCATGGACTTAAAAGTAGTGCTGTTAAACCCAGCCCGGCCCGGCCGGTTGAACCGGTGACCCAGTGAACCGGTCATAAAGCTAGGTTGGGTCAACCCCGACCCAGTAATTTATTAAAAACCGTTCTTTTAGATGCAACTCGCAAGACCCGGCCGGTTCAACCGGTGACCCAGTTGACCCGTCCTGGTTTTAACGGTCCACTACCCATCTTATACTTTTAGGTAAAAAAGATAAAAAATAAAAGAACCCTAAAATTGTAAAGCTGTGGAGAACGGATTGAGAACCAGGAGAAGAAATAATAAAGGCAAGACAAAAATCCAACTCAAAAGAGGTCAAGCCATGGAGAGCAGCAAGATTAACGGCCCAAAAAGTAGGTTAGTTCTTCATATCTTTGTTTTTTTCATTCAAATGTTCAGATTATTATTTTTTTTTTTTTTCGTTTTTCTTATTTTAAATTTCTTATTTTTTCAAGCAAACCGTTGGTTTTTTTGTTTTATTTCTTCAAAACAAGAAGAAAAACGATTATTGTTTCTTAAGTACTTAACAAAATATTTAAAAAACATAATAGTATGCTTTTTTTTAATGATTTTCTTTTAAAAAACAGACTAATCATTTTTTAAAATATTGTTCAGTTTTAAAATGTTTGTTTGAAATAAAAATAGTAGTTTTTTTAAAGATTTTCAGTATATTTCTTTGAAAAAATATAATAATCAATTTTTTAATAATTAGTATTTTTGATAATAGTTTATTACTACTATTTAAAAATCATTTTTCTGTTTTACCAGTTGAACCGGTGACCCAGCGGTTGAACCAGTGACCCAGTGAACCAGTGAACCAGTCCCTTGACTGGGTATGAAAATATATTATGAAACCGATGACAGAAAAAAAAAAAAAAATTCAAATCGAATGACTAAAAGTCACCAATCAGGCTTATTATTATTATTATTATTATTATTAGGGAATTTCTGATATACCCCCCCATGTTATCTTTAAAATTTGACATACCCCCCATGATTTGAAAAAGCTGACTACCCCCCTATGACTCGGTCCACTATTATTTGACCAATGTTGACTCGAGTTGACTACGAAATTTTGTACTAAAGGACGAAAGTGCCCTTCTCTTCAACTTTAGAACTAGGGTTTGGCTTTAGGCCAAAACCCAAACCCCAAATCAAACATGAAAAGAGGAGATTAAAAATAAAAATTAAAACCAATGTTGGTAAACTTGAGATTTTTTTTCTGATTTTTTGATGAATTAAGCGAATATTGAGAACAAAAAACACCCCTAAATGAAATAGATGAAACTCATGAAGGAATATTTTAAAACACAGAAAATTGTGAAAAAAAATACAAAATTAAATCTATTTGTAGAAAACAATACTTGTTTTCAAAAATTGCAAAAATGAATACACATAGCCGTTCGAATCGGCATCAACTTTTTCAAAATATAATACCCAAAATGCCCTTTTAGTAGCTGATTGAATCGGCGACAGACTAAATCTGGCGCTGATTGAATCGGCATCAGATCTAATGTGACGCTGATTCAATCGGCGACAGAATTGATTTGGTGTCGATTAAATCATCGCCAGACATTAATTGTGGAATTCAACAAAATGAGTTTGGCTCCGTTTCAAACGGAGTCAAAATGAGTTTGGCTGCATTTGCAATGGCGCCAAATCAAATTTGACTCCGTTTGAAACGGAGCCAAAATGGTTTTGGCGCCATTTGCAATGGAGCCAAATTAGTTTTGACTCTATTTCAAATGGAGTCAAAACGGTGAGGGTAAAAATGGCGTCAACTTATTGACGCCGATAGAAACGGCTATATATATTCGTTTTTGCAATTTTTGAAAACAAGTATTGTTTTCTATAAATAGATTTAATTTCGTATTTTTTTTTCACAATTTTTTGTTTTAAAATTGAGAGAACCCATCTTTCCAAAATCCATGTCTCAAAAGCTTAAAATATAAATTGCTTTGTCTTGCTTTAATTTTCATTTCTTTTAATGAAAATGTTAAAACTAAAATTTTATGCTGTTTTTTTTTTGTAACTTTGGGTTTTACATTATTGTTGGAGTGGTGGCTGGCTGACCATGAGACTCCGGTGGGATGGTCGCCGGTGATGGGCAGCCAACCCATTGGAGTCCCTTGGCTGGCCGTCAACCATAGCCGTTTGTGGGGTTTGGGTTTTTTCTGAAACCCTTGTGTCAAAGGTTGAAGACAAGGGCAGTTTTGCCATTTAGTAAACAATTTGGTAGTCAACTCGGGTCAACCCTGGTCAACTGACTGTGGACCGAGTCATGGGGGGTATGTCAGCTTTTTCAAATTGTGGGGGGTATGTCAAATTTTAAAGATAACAGGGGGGTATGTCAAAAATTCCCTTATTATTATCATCATCATCATTATTATTATTATTATTAAATTCCCTTATTATTATTATTATCATCATCATCATCATCATCATCATCATTATTATTATTATTATTTGTGTGTCTCCACCAAGGGTGGCCAAATATTCATGGAGTCAATGAGCCCGAAAAATGTGCCTCGTGACATTTTGGGCAGGGTGTCCTATACGAAAGCAAGCGTAGGGCCTATAGAATCCGGGTTCTTGAAAGTGCAGGTGACGTGGTAAAAAAAATGGGGCCTAACAATTCTGAAGACTTGGGCTAAGGAGATCTCTTAATTATGGGGTTTTTAATGGTCCAGGCTGGCATGATGGGGCATTTAGGTCCAGCTCTGGTTATAGGCTCAAAGGGACAGGCCTGAGAATAGGCCCAGTAGATAAATGGACCAGGCTTGGGCAGACATGGACTTATCCCAAACCTGGTCGATTAACACCCCTAGTCGCCTAATTTAGACAAATCAACTAGTGGGTCCCAAGTCCCAACTACTGTGTTTTTTATTTTTTTGAATCATCTATGGTTAAAATCATCTAATTGCAGCAGTAATTTAAGTCGCCGACTTCCCATAGGAAAATTTGTGAAGGAAAATCATCTATGGACGGATACGTGGACTCGTCTCAGGAGGTGTTAGATGCAATTGAAAGATACGTGGACTCATCTCAAGAGGTGTTAGATGGCCACAGAACTTTAAAATTTAAGAGTGGCAATCGGTAAATGAGGTGGATTCTGATCCGTTTATATATGAACCATCTCCCGTGGCACCTGCAAGTGGGTCCAACATTGTGCTTGATGATATGCGTCTCCTTCTCTTGTGATCCCAATCACTGACACGTCAGATCAAGTGATGTTCCTGCTACATCGTCTGATCCATCCGCTACGAAGACATCTGCCAGTGAGAAGCAGGCTTCATGGTCCTAGGGAGTCTCCAACTGTACAGTGAGATGAGATGACGTACGTGCCTCGAGAAATATCTCCTTCGTAAATGGTTGGGAGATTCATCATCAACTGAATGTTAAGAATGCCTTCATGTATGATTTTCTTTTTTCTGAACTACTTTTGCTATTGGTATATGTGGATGATATCATGCTCACAATGAGCTCTCAGTCATTGTTGATGGAATTCATCTCGTGCCTTGGCCGCCGATACTTTTCTATAGAGAATCTTGGGCCTTTACGTTCACTATTTTCTTGGGATTGAGTTTACACCTACTCCCAATGGCTTATTTCTCAATTAGTCGAAATATGCTCGTGACCTATTGTCTATTTACTTTAGAAAAAGCTCATCTCTTGGAGTGCTAAGAAACAACCTATAGTCTCTCGATCCATATCCGAAGCAGAGTATAAATCCTTTCATGTGATCATTGTTGAGCTCACCTGAGCATCTTTTTTTCTTCAAGATCTTGGTATCCATTTGTCTGAATTGACTAATTTTTTTTTTTTTTTGTGAAAATCAGATTGCTATTTACATGAGTTACGATCTTGTGTTGCTTGCATGTTCGAAGCATAGTTAGCAAATCATGAAGCGACAAAACTTCGCCTATTGAAAAATGTGAGTTTAAAATGATTTGGGTTCACTAAAAAATCGTCAAAAAGAAGAGAACGTCAAAATATTGATAAGTGAGAAATACAAGTATAATACTTTTTTAGTCCAAAACTATGCATTAAAAAAAAACGTATACATATATGTGCACACCCCTGATGTATACAGTCTGGGTGGTAAAATAAGTATAATAAAACCCAAACTATATAAATCTTCACTCAAGTCTATTGATATAAGCGACACTCATAATTTTCAAAACATATTTTTCATTTAGGGTCTCCAAAAGTGTAAGAATCTTGTAAATTAACTTTTTCCAAATTAAAAAAAAAATTATAAACACAAAATAGGTGAAATGTATTATAAAGATTTTTTTTTTAAAAACGTTGAGTTTTATTCAAAAATTTTTTTTTAAAAAATTCTAAAATTAAGGAGTTGTTTTAAATGTTTTTTGTCAAAATATATATTAGGCATTTTATTTTCAAAAAGACAGGTTTTAAACAGAGATTTGCTAACTATGGTTCAAAAAACATAGAATTGGACTATCACTTTATTTGAGAAAAGATCCTCGCTTGTTCTATCTATATTCAATTTATACCTAGCCATTTTCAGGGTGCTGACATTTTTACGAAGGCTTCGTTAGGTGCATGTTACTCTTACGGGGCTTTAATTTGCAACAAGCTTCACTTTCATTAACATCCGACTTATCGCTTGTGGTTAGGGTTAATGATTCTTGTATGTCCACTCATGGGCCTGAGCCATGGTTCAAAGTCTCGGGTGATCTTGTTCCGGATCGGGCGATCTGGATCGGGATCGGAGCCCACCGATCCGATCCATACCACGCTCTGTTCTCGCCCGAGTTCTCTGTTTCTTAAGGATTTTCACACCGTCTCGGGGCGAGATGGCCGATCCTGTTCCGTATCGGACCGATCTGGATCGGGATCGGAGCCTACCGATCCAGCCTCCGATCCCGAGACTTTCATCCATGGCCTGAGCCCAACCCGTCTTCATCAAATGGGCTTTGGACACCCCAAATCCAAGGTGGTTTACAATATGTCTCATGCCAACTCCAAATTTTTTGAAATTCTCCCACTTTTGAAAATAGCTTTAATAATGAGATCTCTCAATCTACCAAAAGATTAATTAAGAGATTCTCTATGGCGTTTGATGTAAAGAAATCACCTAAATGGCACCAATTGAAGAAGTACAAGGTTGAGAGCTTTAATTAGCTGAGCAATTTCAGTTCAAACTCTCTCAATAATTGTAATTTTAGTTAATGGTGCTTATTGTATTGGACCTCATGTAGTGGAGAGAGTAGTTATGGTAGATCGGTTTTTTTTTGGTGTCAAAGAAGGATCATCTTTCATAAATGTTTGTTGAAGCTGCATTGATTGACAAATTACATAAAACTAAAAAACCAATGCGAACTAAAAGATTAGAATCCATTAGAAAATTAGATCAACAGATTACATAAAACTATTGATCACAAAGAACTATAAAGATATCACAATTAAAGATCTGATCAAAGTCATTTGTTCATAATAAAATAAGTACTAGCATACTTGGAGCTTTCGTAATCACAAACCAAATCGAATACATGCATTCAACACCGTGGAGATTCCTTCTTATTTTTAAACAATTCAAATAGTTGTTGAAGAAATCTTCCTCCTTCACCTTCTTCAGTGGAGAAACTCCTTCACCTTCTTTGGTTAAGAAACTCCTTTAGCTTACGTACGGGTAATGGAGGGAAACAAGAAATGGAGGGAAAATGAGAGAGCTTAAAGGGAAAATAGTATTGGTGAAGAAAATAAAACAACTTGGAGGAATTAAGGTTAAGCTATTCACTGAAAATGTGAATTGCTTAGACCGTAGGTACCTTTATTTATAGATTAAAACCTATTACATTCCTGTGGAAAAGGAAACAACCTAAAATAGAAACAATAGAAAATAGAATTTCTCCAACTAGCTCTCGTCACTCACAAGGCAACAAGAGAGAATCAACGGCTTCTTTAGAATCTTTCTTTTAAGGCTAGCAGCAACACTTCCTATTATGGGAGCACCTGCTATTTCAAGAGAAGGGTGGAGGTGGAGGTGTCCATTGTAGGAGAGTCGTGCGCATCATGCAAGGCACGTGATGGGCTTGGACATGGAACACATGCTTTAACAATTGGTTCAACCAATTTAGTGAAAATGATACTAGTTGAATTGATTTAGTGAAAATGGTACTGGTTCAATTATACTAGTTTAACCAGTTCAACTAGGCTCAACATGTTTAATAAAAATGGTATTGGTTTAACTGGTTTAGTGCAAAATGGTATTGGTTCAACTAGTTTACTAAAAATTAATATTCAAACAAGAAATCTTCAACTTAACGAAGATTAAAGTGATAAACATACATCATTAAAGAGCTTGCTTGTAAAAATGAACGAGTTGCACCCTCTTCCCTCACCTTCTTCCTGCAACAAAAAACTGTGTCGTGCCAACGTCATTTTAAAGAGTTTGCTTGTGAAAACTGAACGAGCTGCACCTTCTTCAACTTCTTACAGACTTGCAACTGATAAAGGAAACCAACTTATCAAAAGTAATAACAGTAATAATGAAGGAAACCCAAAATACAAATCAAGAAGCTACTGGGATCACCCACTGACAAAAAGTCCTATGTTCCTCCCTTCTTCTCTTTGTCTGTTCTCTTTTCTTCTTCCTCACCAAACTAAATGAAAATGGATGCCAATGTTCATTTTGTTGAAGTGCGATAACGGAGGGCAGACCGCAGCAAAAATGAGGTAGGCCGTCTTCTCTCTGACAGTGATTAAGGGTACTTCTCGTTTTTATTTTCTCTTTCTATTCTTTGTAAACAAGTCTATATAATGCATTCTTTTGAGACAACGTACACATTGCTTGCTAGTTCACACCATTGCTCTTTTTTGAGTTCTTCTTTATTTCTCTCTCTAGTAAACAGGTTTTAATGAATTTTACTATGAATTAAGTTGGTCATGCATTATGATTTTGTGAGATCTACCGGAATATGCTCTAGTGTATGCGGGAGTATAGAAGCTATAAACTCCTTCATCAAGAAGTACGTAGTCGATATTTTATGTACCCACACAATAGTTTAACAGCATGGTCGTCGTTGCCTAGCAGCTCTTCAATCCATATATTTACTGTCGTCAATCATGTTTTCCTTTAAAAAGATTAAACAAAAAGTGGAGAGCCACTTATCAGCTTAAATGTAATCTTGCCCAACTTGTAAAAAAATCGCAGCTGGATGATATCCCTTCCCAAAAAGATTTGCAATTTGGCTAAAATAGCAATTTTTTCCCAACTATGAGATAATTAAAATTTTGAAATCATCTAATTATATCACTTTGTACGTCCAGAACTTAAAAATTAAAGGAGAAAGATATACTACTGATCAAAAACAGTTCTTCAAATACCGATGACGCGCGGATCCATGTTCTCAATCGCCTCCACAACAACCACCATCCACTCCGTCACAACCACCAATATCGCAACCAAAATTGATAGTTACCACGTGTTCACGGCGATTATCCTTATTCTTACTGTCTTTTTTCTTTGCTCCATTAATGCAATGGAAAACAAATGCAACAATAACCAATATGACTGATAATAGTATAATCCCACCAACTATTTCCTCAGTGCTCGCCATCTCCTGCGGTGTTTTGCTTCTCTTTGCCGTCTGCGATTAATATATATAGTTTCTCCTACCCCTGATCGAGTTTTCCTTGCATCTTCCATAGGTTTGTCTCTTAACGAAAGAATCACGGTCAAAATCTTATCCCCCATCTAAGTATCATCGCCTCTCAATAGTTTCGTTACGTACGCTCTTGATCCAACTGGTGGGCCATCTCTTTGTGACTGATGTGACCCTGTTATAATAGCCGTTATAATGGTCATGATGGTAACATTTAAAACCTTTGTACGAACTATGAAATAAAATGACTTTGTAAATATCTAGATCGTTTGGCAGCATCAACTCCAATTTCCTATGGGTCAGGATTTCTGAGTACGACGCTTTTATCGCATACTAACAGGCCGTCTGATTAAAAAAATCACCTGAAACCGCGTTGATAAGAACATGATTTCATTAAATTAAGTCAATGTGCTAACGGCAAAGAATAGTTTCATCAAAGCTACGAATGATCATGGGGGATAATCCAACCGAGTAAAACTTCTGTCACAGTGGGATTGCAAATCACACAAAACACAGCCAATGAGTTCTTGGCACGTACACCTAAGAAGCGAATCACATAGGTACGTTGCAAAAGCACTTATGTACGTGCCGAGAACTCATTGGCTGTGTTTTGTGTGATTTAAAATTTCGTGTGATAGATGTTTTACTCAATCCAACCATACATTGAGTTTTCCATGCCATGATGATCATCATCAGCAAAAACTGTTGGTAGTCAGAACTCAAAAGAGCTTTTTTACTTTTTGTTGACGTGGCACAACTTGAGCAGGGCCTTTCTGTTTGGTCTTTGTGTGGCCCTGGCGCATATAATCCCACATAGTATTTTATCTTGAAAGGCTTCTCTGAATCTGGTAAGCGAAGTTTTTGTTTCCTCGCAATTTCGATAACGGTCTAACGATGACTAAGGGTTAGACAAGACTCCATTCGAGATAAAAACACCCAAATTAAATATCTGTTTCCTCGCAATTTTGTTTCCTTGCATTAGTTAATTGACCAAATTAGCCAAACACCAAATATTTTCATTGTACTATTATTTTCCTACATTCTGGCGTGCAAACTGGTGGGCCATATCATATTATTCCAGGCCATTCAATTGATGGCCCAGCCCTAGATTGACCACAGCCCAAATTCTGGCACAAGGGGATGATCCCAACCATTCAAGATATTTCAGCATTTCAAAAAGGAGGTGATCAAATGGATGATTAGGATCATTCAATGGATCAACCTTTTGGCTATGGATATCCAAAGAGTGGCCATTTGATCAACAGTTTGGATCAATAAGATGACGCAACATGCTCACTAATACTGATCGTGTGATTTAGTGGAGCAATAGATATCCTACTCAAATCTAGCCCAATTGAACAATCTTAGCCAACCAATAAACCGACTTCAGCTGGGACCAAAGATTGTACATACGTAGGAGGCTAGAGAGACGGCCTGTATTGTTCGATAAATGTAGGAAGGGCGGGCGGGTGAAATATTCAAGAAAGATGGAAGTGGGATATTATGGGTATATACTTGATTTTTGTTTTTAATGATAAATTAAGTCCTTCTTTAGGAGACAGAGGACAAATGGTGCATGTTAAGGCAAGAGGGTGACGCCTAGAAAAAACTTAAAGGATGGGATATTTGTCGTCTCTCTCTCTCTCTCCCTCTGAGAAAAAGTAGGCCCAGCCAATGATCTTGTAGATCAAGACTCAAGAGTGATCCTAAATGGGCTGGGGTCGAGTCCTATCGGGCCATCCCAATGAAAATTATATGTGATCTTCTGATGTGCTACATGAAAATTTAAATTAAAGTCAGCTATATTTGATCTCACTTACCAATCTTGTGTCCCTCTTGTTTACCGTTGCTTTTTGACTTGTTTTCGTCTCTCCAAGAACCCGCTAAGAAAGATAACGCATGAACTTGGCCGACAATCTGATGTCAACACATCTTCCACCACTTGACCACCTCTGAAATCATCATATATAAGAAAATATAAAGACATTACAAACATTAGAGACAGTGTACAAGAAAATGGGAACAGGTGAGGATAAGATATTCAGTTAAGATGCATACCCAGCTAAGCATACGGCAAGTCTAGTAGCATAGGAGGTCCGCATTTGAAAATCTGTGGGCTTCTCTCTCCCCAAGTTACGCTTCCCGTTGCAATCATCAGCGCAAAAAAAACTTGCCAGTATCTTCAAAAACTTGAGGATACTGCATTTCATTTTAAGGTCATCCGATCCATTCGACCTATAAGTCAAAAGATATCAAGTCCATGTAGGTTCATAATAAAAGTATACTCCTCGTGATCTATTGGAACGAGTTGAGATGACAATGTTCTAAACCTTTGTCTACTCCTATGGTTGGTGGTAATAAGCTTACACTAAAAACATGGCGCTCGCTCTTTTTAATCATATCATCTTTGGATCGAGTATTGTTGGCGCACTTCAATTCAGTAGCTAGGTTGACACTTGACTTTTTGATTTGATTTAGCTTTTAGCATCAATTGTGTGTCAATTCATGCATGCGCTGACTATGGAGAATTTTTAAGCCATCAAATGTATATCCTTCGACTACAGTTGTATCAAGATAGTTCATCTTATTTGACTGCCTTTCTGATGTTGATTATTGGGTAGGGTATCTTGAAATCAGTCTCGATTCACCTCCGGATTTATTATTTTTTACTTTTAGAAAGAATCTCATCTCTTGGAGTGCTAAGAAACAACCTATAGTCTCTCGATCCAATTTTGAAGCCGAGTATATATAGCTCCTTTGCTTAATTTGACGGTTGCTGAGCTCACTTGGGCATCTTTTCTTCTTCAAGGTATTGGTGTTCATTTGTCTGAACTGACTCTTTTTATTTATTTATTATGACAATCATATTGTTATTTACATTTGCTCCAATAGAATTGTACACTATCACTTTATTTGAGAAAAGGTCCTCGCTCGCTTGTTCTACCCAATCCATCTTTAGTTTGTTGACATCTTTACTAAGGCTCCGTTAAGTGTAACTCTTACAGGGTCTGCGCGAAAAAAAGCTTCACGTTCATTGACATCCCATGTATCGCTTGTGGCTGAGGTTAATGATTCATGTCATGTCCATTCATGGGCCTGAGCCCAACATGTCTTCATCCAATGGGCTTAGGACACCCCAATCCTAGAGGTGGTCCACAAAATGTCTCATCCCAACTCCTAAGAGTTTTGAAATTGTCCCACTTTTGATGAAAGACTCAACAAGGAGATCTCTCAATCTACTAAAAGAGTAAGAGATTCTCTTTCTAGCTACAACAAAAGTCAAAAACGGAAAGAGGATGTACACATTTGCTATTATTGGATGGGACGTTACTTTGAAATTGAATTTCAAAGAAAAATTTTCCTAAATTAACTTTGCAGAAACTTTGTTTTTTTTATTCTCTTTCTATTCTTTGTAAACAAAAGGTCTATATACATGTGTTTTGGTAGAATGAAGTGGATGGATAACATGTACAAGGAAAGATACACTCAAAAAAACTTCTACAAATACTGCATGCTTTTGACATACATCAACTTAAATAAAAAAGTACGGAACACGGATGTTCTCAATCGCCTCCACAACCACCACCACCTTCGCAACCACAACAAGTGATAGTTACCTCGTGTTCACTGCGATTATCCTTTTCCTTTCTGTCTTTTTTCTTTTCTCCGTTGGTATTGTAATGGCAAACCAATGCAACAGTAAGCATTATGACTGAAAATAGTATAAGCCCACCAACTATTGCCCCATTGATCACCATCTCGTGGGGTGTTCTGATTTTCTTTGCTCTCTGCGATTAATATATATAGTTTCTCCTACCCCTGATCGACCCCCATTCGTTTTCCTTGCACCTTCCTTAGCTTTGTCTCTAACGGAAGAATCACGATCGACGTCTTATCACCCTTCTGAATATCATCGCCTCTCAATAGTTATTCTACTTTAGTTACGCAGGCTCTTGATCCAACTGGCGGGCCATCACTTTGTGTCTGATGTGACCCTGTTATAACAGCCGTTATAGTGGCAACATTAAGACTGTTATATACCTTTATAATTAACGGACCATTCTAAACTATCGTATGAACTATGAAATAAAACGACTTTGTAAATATCTAGATCGTTTGGCAGCATCACCTCCAATTTACTATGGGATTTCTGATTACGAATCGCATAATAACAGGCCGTCCGATTAAAATAAATCCCCTGAAACCGCGTTGATAAGAACAGGATTTCATTAAATTAAGTCGACGCGCTAACAGCAAAGAATAGTTTCATCAAATTAAGCTATGATGATCATATTGGATAATCCAACCATATATTGAGTTTTCCAAGCCATGATGATCATCATCACCAAAAATCAGTTAATTTCAAAATTGCTACCATGTAAAAAATTGACCCAAAATAATGATTTAATTAGATGGTCTGAATTTTTCAAATTGAAGTCAATTTTTCGTGAGGTTAGGAATGTCTAAATGCTCTGATTTTTTGTGAGGAGTGTAACCATAGTATGAAAAACTTACTGTGCGGTTGGATTTTCCAGCATGATCTCCATGTGGCCCCACCACCAGGTGTAAGAAATGGGTGTAGTGTCAAGAGGGAGAGAGAGCAACACACATTTCTTATATCCAATTCTTATTCGTGGTGGTAGGACCCAGATGCATCATGTAGGACAATCCAACTATACATTTAGTTTTCCTTGCCATGTTGATCACCGTCACCAAAAACTAGTCAATTTCGACATTGCTAACCATATAAATAATTGAGCCAAAATAACGGTTGAATTGTAAACGGCCTGGATTTTTTAAATTAAAATCAACTTTTATGAGGTATAGAATGTCAAAATGAACAGATTTTCTGTGAGGATTGTGACCACTATGGAAAATGCATGGTGCAGTTGGATTGTCCATAATGATCTCTTTCTGTCCCTACCACCAGGTGTAAGAATTGGATTTAAGAAATGACAACTCTCGTCCAGCTATAGCAGGAGAGAGTGCCACGTGTACAGCTTTTGGAGGGAAATTGAAATGACAACACACATATTTGGGTAAGTTTCCTATTTCTTTCTCTTTTCTCAAGCGTACCACAACGATCTTTAGTCTTAATTAATGGGTTTTAAGCTATTTGATTATATGTTAATCTTACTTTGACCAAGTGAGAGACAAATGGATCTTTAGGGCCCATTTGGCAAACCAGTGGAAGCAAAAAGTAACTTCTAAATTAAGTTGTTAATTTAAAAGTTGTTATCTAGAAGCAAAAGTTTGTTTGCTGAAACACCGACTTATAAGTCAAAAACTGAAAAAGCTAGTTTGGCATGAATTAAGTCAAGAAGTCATTTTCTTATAATTGTATATATATATATATATATATTATATTTTAATAAATCATTACTAAAGATCATAAACCAATATCACATATGTTATTTTTTTTCAAAAATTATAAATTATTAATGGTCGGTAATAAACGACGCACCCATTATTTTATTGGTAATTATTTTAAAAAAAATGAGATGGTATGCTGATTTGCTCCTCAGGAAACCATCTCCGCTTTTTCTCCTTTCATAAGATGTTTTCTATCTACACTTCATAATGTGAAGTTTAGTGGATAGAACCAAAACACAAATTCCTTGAAAAGAAAAGAATGACTGCTAGCTAGAGAGAGAGAGATGGACCTTCTCATGGTGGACCGGGTCGAAGAGATGATACCACCTCACGGTTGAAGATATGGAGAGAGGAAAGAGAAAATGAGAGAACCCCTAATCGTCAAAGATGGAGAGGATTATGATGTAGAAATTAAATTCTTTTTTTTTATGCCAAGGGTTAAATTGGCATTTAGAGAGATTCACTTAAAATTAGAAGTATTGGTTCCATAAAACATTTTTGGCTTTTGCTTCCAAAAAAAGTAAGTTTTTGACTTTTGAGAAGCAATTCCAAAATGGGTACCCAAACAAACTTTTCAACTTTTGGAAGCAAAAAAAGTAACTTATTTTGGTGTTGCCAAACGGGCCCTTAGTCTTTAGATGAGTGACCACCAACTTAAACTATGTATTTAGAGTTAATTAAACCCTAAACAAGACAAATAGTCAATTGAAATTTTTTTGAACTACTGCGGTTTAAATGATCAATTTTCCAAACGGGCTCGGATTACATGCACGGGGGGAGTATTTGCAAAATAGAACGGCCCCATGGAGCTTTCCCCACGTCACCTCGATATCAAAAAAGTTAAAAAAAAAATGCCTAACCTAGGTTGCAGTTGTGTTGGTAGTCAGAAGAGCTTTTTACTTTTTTTGCTAATGTGGCACAAATTGAGCAAGGCCTTTATGTTTGGTCTGTGTGGCCTAGTGCATATAGTCTGACATAGTATTTTATCTTGAAAGGCTTCTCGGAATTTGGTAAGCGAGTTTTTGTTTCCTCACAATTTCGATAACGATCTAACGATGATTAACGGTTAGACATGACTCCATTCAAGATAAAAACACCCAAATATTTTGTTTCCTTGTGCTAGTTAATTGAACAAATTAGCCAAACATTCAAATATTTTCATTTGCTATTATTTTCCTACGTTCTAGCGTGCAACTGGTGGGCCATATAATTATGTCAGGCCGTTCAATTGATGGCCCAGCCCTAGATTGACCACAGCCCTAGAAATCTCTCTCTCTCTCTCTCTCTCTCTCTCTCACAGAGAACAAGTATGCCCAACCAATGATCTTGTAGATGCAGCCCCAAGATTGACCCTAAATAGGCTGGGTCGAGTCCCATCGGGCCATCCCAAACACCCATGCAACAAAGGCGCACGGCCTAGTGAACATAGTATTGCATGTACTATCACTTTATTCAAGAAAAGGTCCTTGTTTGTTCTATCTATATATGTTCAGTTTGTACCCAACCTTATTTAGTTTGTTGACATCTTTACTAAGGCTCCCTTAATTAAGTTTAACTCTTACAGGGCTTTGCGACAAGCTTCACGTTCATTGACATCCGACATATTGCTTGTGGCTGAAGTTAATGATTCATGTCATGTCCACTCATGGACCTGAGCCAACATGTCCTTATCCAATATTGGGCTTAGGACACCCAATCCTATGTGGTCTACAAAATGTCTCATTAAGCCACCTCATCTCATGCCAACTCCAAAGAGTTTTGAAATTCTCTCACTTTTGATGAAAGCCTTAACAAGGAGATCTCTCAATCTACTAAAAGAGCAAGGTGGCGTTTGGTAAAACATGTTCTTAGACCTTAAGTCTAAATGGGCTGAGATTTTGTGATTTTGGTGATTAAGTAGCGTTTAGTAAACAACTTAATCTCAGCATTTACGACCAAAATCATTGAAATCAGTGAAAAGCTCAAAGTGACCTCCCTTCACTTAATGCGGTAAGTGAAAGAATCTTTAAAAAAGATTCTAAGATTCTCTATTAATAGCAACAATGCCCTTTTTGTCAAAGATTTCTCTTTTAAAAACCTATAAAAGTGTCCTCATAAATATTTTAAAATGCCCACAATGCCCTTGACTTAATTTTAAGACTCAAGACCTTTACCAAACAATCTAATTCAGACACAAATCATTAAGCTATTAGGCCACAAACACTTTAAACTTTTAGATCTGATAACTTAATTTACCAAATGCTACCTAAGCTAGAGATTCTCTTTTTAGCTACAACAAAATTCAAAGATGGAAAGAGGATGTACACATTTGCTATTATTGGATGCATGGGTTACTTTGAAAGAAGGAAACTTTTCCTAAATTGACTTTGCAGAAAATTTGTTTTTTAGTCTCTCTTTCTTTTCTTTGTAAACAAAGGTCTATATAACATAGAGAAAATTTTCGAAGCAGTGGATTTTTGAACCAGCGAAGCAGTGGCCAATCTCATGGCGCCACAACCTAATGAATTGTGGATAACATGTAAAAGGAAAGATACACTAAAAAAAACTTCTACAAATACTACATGCTTTTGACATCGATCAACTTAAATAAAAAATACGGAACACGGATGTTCTCAATCGCCTCCACAACCACCACCATCACCACCACCATCCCCTCCATCACCACCACCATCTCCACCACAACAAGTGATAGTTACCTCACGGCGATTATCCGTATTCTCTCTGTCTTCCTCCTTCGCTGAGTTAATGCAATGGCAAACAAATGCAACAATAACCAAAATGAATGAAAACAGTATAAGCCCACCAACTAATGCCCCATCGCTCACCATCTCGTGGGGTGTTCTGCTTCTCTTCGCTGTCTCCGATTAATATATATAGTTTCTAGCTCCTACCCCTGATCGACCCCATTCGTTTTCCTTGCACCTTCCATAGGTTTGTCTCTAACGGAAGAATCACGGTCAAAGTCTTATCCCCCATCTAAATATCATCGCCTCTCAATAGTTTAGTTACGTAGGCTCTTGATCCAACCGGTGGGCCATCACTTTGATGGTCATGATGGTAACACATATTAAGAGACTGTTATACCTTTATAACGGACCATTTAAAACCTTGTATGAACTATGAAATAAAACGACTTTGTAGATATCTAGATCGTTTGGCAGCATCTCCTCCAAATTCCTATAGAATTTCTGCGTACGACTGCATTTTTATCGCATAATAACAGGTCGTTGTCTGCTCTGATTAAAATAAATCACCTGAAACCGCGTTGATAAGAACAGGATTTCATTAAATTATGTCAACGCGCTAACAGCAAAGAATAGTTTCATCAAAGCTAGTTATATATTAGTGAATGTGTGTGTACAGGAATGGATCTTTAGTCTTAATTTAATGGGTTTTAAACTATTTGATGATTCTTTAATCTTACTTTGACCATGTGAGAGACAAATGGATCTTATTCAGTCTTTAGATTGGTGACCCCCACCAACTTAAAACAAGACAAATAGTTAATCGAATTTCGTATAAACTACTGCTGTTTAAGCAATCAATTTTTCAAATTCTGTTCACTCAGTATTTTATCTCAAAGGCTTCTCGAAATCTGGTAAGCTAGTTTTTGTTTCCTCACAATTTCGATAGCAAGGTTTTAAATTTCGATTTCGTCGGTGAGGTCAAAAACTTGGAATTTTCAAATTTCAGTGGATTTCACTTTTAGAAAGCTATATTTCGAGGATTTAGGTACTCCCCCAAGTCTGGGCCGAAATTTAAAAATTGTAACGAAGACTTAAGTGTTAGACAGGACTCCATTCAAGATAAAAACATCCAAATATTTTGTTTCCTCCCAATTTAGTTAATTGACCAAATTAGCCAAACATGCACGCAATATTTTCATTCATTCTATTATATAATTTTCCTATGTTCTGGCCTGCAGCTGGTGGGCCATATCAGTATCCCACACCGTTCAATCGATGGCCCAGTCCTTGATTGACCATTCACAGCCCAAATTCTGGAACTAGGGGATGATCCCTACCATTCAAGATATCTCAAATCTAGCCCAATTGGACAATCTTAGCCAACCAATAAACCGATCGACTTCAAGTACTGGGACCATAGATTGTACATACCAGAAAAAAAAACGTACGAGGCTAGAGAAACGGCATTTTTGTTCGATAAATGTTGGAAGGGCGAAATATTCAAGAAAGATGGAAGTGGGATATTATGGGTATATACTTGTTTTTTGTTCTTAATGATGAATTAATTACTCCTTATTTAAGAGACAAAGAGGACAAATGGGGTGTTACTCTTACATGTCTTCACGACAAGCTTCACGTCATTGACATCCGATGTATCGCTTGTGGGTAGTGTTAATGGTTCATGCATGTCCAGTCATGGGCCTAAGCCTAACATGTCTTCATCAAATGGGCTTTTGAAACCCAATCCCAAATGGTCCACAAAATGTCTCATGCCAACTCCAAAGATTTTTGAAATTCTCCTTCTTTGGGAAATTGTCTTAGCAAGGAGTGTTTGTGGGAGTTCTAGGGGTTAAAAACGTTAGATTAATGAACCTCGCTTTTCTTAAGAAAAGACTTTCGAGATTTGCCGTGGAAGTGGATAGCTTGTGGAGGAAGGTTATCGAACCTAGACGTACATGGTAACGAGTCCTTGGGATGGTTTAGTAGGGACACTCAAACTCCATATAGTTGTTGCAATGTATGGAGGGTGATGTGAATGTGTTTTCTTCCTTCTTTGCGGACATTCGTTTCAAACTGAGAATTGGATACAAGGTCCATTTTTTGGAGTGATGTTTGGTTTGGAGATAAGGCTCTCAAAGAGGACTTTCTGCAGCTTTATGAGATATCAGAGAAAATTTGGCATAGTGCATGATTAATTTCTTTGTAGGAGAGGGTAATGTAGCTTCGTGGGTGGCATAAGATGGCAGTTCTTCTTCAGAGATTGGAGGGTCCGGACTGATCTAGGGAGGACACTATTTGGTGGACGGACAAACCTGATGGGCTCTTCTTTATGTGATCGCTCATGCTGGATAAAACTGGGAGATCTTCGTTGGCACTAGCGAACAACTCATGGAGATCCTTTTCGATGGTCAAGATTTGGGGGTTGAATATTTCTCTCCAAAGTGGCTTTCTTTGTGTGGTGTGTTTCCTTGGATAAGATCATCAGAGTAGATATTCTCATCAAAAGAAGCAGAGTGATGGTAAACTATTACTTGACGTGCAATAAGCAGGGAATCGGTCAATCATCTCCTGTTGCATTGCAGAATTGCTTGGGAGGTATGAGACCTGTGCCACCTTTACATTTCAATTCAATTATTGTTAAAGAATTTATTGAATTAATCCCCAACCACCTGGCCCTAAACTTTGTCCCTGGAAAAAAATTAGATAATGCGTCCGGCCATCGTCAAAGTTGATGATGGACCCACAGTGTGAGTCACATGGCACACTATTAGAGGATACTAGCCATATGAATATATATTTAGCCCATCCCCAGATGGACTTATGTAACAAAATCAGCTTGATTAGTATTTCTAACCTTTGGATCATAATGCTTGAGATCCATGGTTACAAATAAACCAAGAAAAAGACTAATCTAACAGTTAAAAATTACTATTTAGGATGACGTTTACTATGTAGGTCCAACTAGGTATGGGCCAAACATCCATATGGTCAGTGGTCTTTAAGATTGCGCCATGTGGCATAAACGTGGCTCCAATTATTTGGTGTCACAATTCAATAGTTCCAAAAAAAAATGATTAAAAGTTACTACATACTTATCCTATTATTAAAAGGGTAATGATCACATGGCCCTCTATGGACGTGTATGATGGTGTCGTTTCTTCACTGGCCAAATATGTACCTTGAGCTACGCGCTAAATAGCTAAAAATCAACCCATGAAAACAACTCCAATCGAATGCTTAGAAATCACTAATCAGGCTGATTTTTTTGCATGTAGGTCCATCTAGGGATAGGCCAAACATCCATACGGTCAGTGATCTCTAAGAGTGTGCCATGTGTAAGGTGCACGCGCATCGTGGCATCCCCTAGTTCTTTGATAATTTTGCTATAATGTTGAGTAAGCATTATGATTCTACGTATTCTCTGAAGGAATATGCTGAGGTGTATGTAGGAGTATTGAAGCTAAAGCAGTTTAAGGGTAAACGTAGTAATCATTTAATGGTCAACCTGTTTTTCTTTAAAAAAAACATTCAAATTTCAAAAACTGAAATATTTGCCAACTCATAAAGTGGATAGCCACTTCTTATTTCTTATGAGCAGCAAAAATTTACTCCCATCAATGAGGAAAAAAGGGAAATGATCTGGTGAGAGCTTTCTGTATAGCAGGTGGCATTAAATGTAATCTTGCCCGACCAATGATCACATGGTTTGGGGTCCATGGACAACGTACATGGTGCACAGTGATGTCGATCCCGGACCATGTGATCTTTATTCTTAAAAATGTCTTTGTAATAATGAATTTGACTGACTATATAAAAAGTGCACCTGAACTTATCACTCCCCAAAAAGATTTGCAGTTTTGTAGAAGAGCAATTTTTCCCAAAAGTAACTGAAGAAGCCTAATTAAAATAGCTGCAATGGCACCAGAGCTCCTTCATGTGCATTTTCCCAGAGGAGACCCACAAAGCCCAGTATTGTTTCCTTCAAAAACCTCGGCATCGAACTTCAATCTTTGAAGGTTCAACCCATCTAGAGATTCTAGACTCTCTGGAATCGAACCAGAAAACAGACTATTGCCAAGATCAAGCTCTTTCAAACGTCGTCGAAGAGAAGTGGAGAGCCATCAGAGAATACCCATTTAAGTCCTCGCCATTGACAAAGAGGAACAGAAGAGTTCCATGAAGAGAGCACAAGATTCTCTGAGCTTACCTGGAGAGAGGTTTTGATAATCCCCAAGAGAAGCTCAACGTCCGAAGATGACAGAGAGAAACTGATACTAGTAGAGAAGCAGCAACAGCAGAAGAAGAAGAAGAAGAGAGAGTAAAGTTCAGAGAAGCCATGAATGAGAGAGGTAGAAAACAGAGAAGGGAAAGGTTTTTCTTTTTCAAAAAAAAAAAAAAAACACAGAGATTGACCATGGATGTTCTCAATCGCCTCCACAAGCACAACCATCCCCTCCATCACCACCACCATCGCAACAACAACAACAAATGATAGTTACGTCCTTATCACGGCGATTATCCTTCTTTTTGTCGTCGTCCTTTGCTGATTTAATACAAAGGTAAACAATTGCACCAATGATCATAATCAATGACTGAAAGTAGTATAATCCCTCCAACTACTACCTTGGTGCTCGCCATCTCTTCGCTACTGTTCTGCTTCTTGTAGTTGTTAATTTGCTATTAATATGGTTTCTCCTACCCCCCACCCACACACACACACGCGTCTAAAATTCTAAATATAATCGTCTCTCAATACTTTCTATTTTTAGTTTTTTTCCCTTAAATTCCTTTTCCATCTTCTACTTTCTAACTCTGCCATGAGATTTACAATTTTCAAATGGAAATTTTGACATACCCCCCTTGTTATCTTTGAAATTATACGTACCCCACAATTTGAAAAAGTTGACATACCCCTGTGACTCGGTCCAATGTCATTTAACCAGTTTTGATCTGAGTTCACTACCATATTACTTATTGGGTACGTCAGGCTCAGGAGCCCCCCTCCCCCCCTTTTCTGACCCCTCTCAGGAGTTGGACTCTGCTGCATCATGGATTTCGAGAATCCAAGGGTGGTTGATAGCACCGAGGGGAGGCTCCAGTTACTGCCCTAAAATGACAGGCTCAATATGAGCCACGTGGCCCACTCTTAGAGGACTCTGAACGTATGGATATTTGGCCAATCCCTAATTGGACCTACAAAAAATTAGCCTGATTAGTGATTTATAGACGTTGGATTGGACATATTTTCATGGGTTGATCTCAGCTGTGGAAATTTGAGCAGTATTTGAGGTACAAAGATCCAATGTCTAGAAATCACTAATCAGGTTAATTTTTGGTTTGTAGGTCTATATAGGATTGGCCAAATATCCATATGGTCAGAGTCCGCTAAGAGTGTACCACGTGGTTCATATTATGTCCTGTAACCGGAGCCTGTCATTTTAGGGCGGTAACTGGAGCCCGACCCTTAAAGAGGAAAATGCCCTATTCTTCAATTTTGGAACAAGGGTTTGGATCAAACCCCAAATCAAACAGTTGTGGTGGACGGTCAACCACGAGATTCTAATAGATTGGCCTCCCATCACCGGAGACGAACCCACTGGAGTCTCATGGCTGACCGACCACCACTCCACTGAAGTGGTCAAAAACGTAATGTAAGGCTTCACAAAAGAGAAATCTTCCAAGCACCCAATGAATCTACAAGGCATCCTGTACCTCTCAAACTCATGAATAAATAAGTTCCTTGTTTACGAGATAAATTGTTTTAGTCAGTTGCTTTTGCATTTGTTCATAAGCATCTTGTTAACAAAGCAATTGACCAGTAATCCTACTTAACTGTTAAACTAGGGGGGGATGTAATCGTAAAATTTGAAAGTATAAGGGGGTAGTACTAATTACTTTTAAATTTTAGGGGGGTGTTACTAAAATACCCTTGAAGTAACCGTCCATTGCAAGTACTTTCTCTCACCTCAAAGTGGCACCATCATTTGAGGCACTGACATCTTGCTCAACCTTTTCAAGACCCTTACTGCTTGCATTTGGTCATTTGATTTAGCCATGTTCCCATTTAATTCTCGTCATTTGACCACTTTGTCAGTGTTGGTTGGCCCGCCATGAGACTCCGGTGGGTTTGTAGCCGGTGATGGGTGGCAAATCCATTTGAATTTCGTGGCCTGCCACCCACCATAGCTGGTTGATTTGGGATTATATTATATAGTAGTCAACTAGGGTCAAAACTGATCAAATGACATTGGACTGAGTCATAGGGGTGTGTCAGCTTTTTCAAATTGTAGGGGTATTTCAAATTTCAAAGATAACATGGGGGGTATGTCAAAAATTCCCTTTTCAAATTTGCTCCTCTAAACTAATCTTCCAAAACTGAATCTTTCCTATTTTGCTGCTTCTTCCAAAAAAGCCCCTACAATCATGCACGTTGCACGTGCCTTCCAATAGTTTTAACTTAGCTATCTTTCTCTTTTTCCTTTTTTTTTTTTTTTTTTTATTTTTGGTAATCAGCCATCTTATTGTCATGCAGGGAGAAAAATATACTAGGATGGAATATTACGGCAATATGCATGATTTTCTGGCACTTCGGGTTGAGGTTTTTTTTCTTTCATCATGGACTTGAAGTCATCCATAGGCCTGTTCATGAAGCCCGTGACAGATAAAAGCTCAAATCCAATTTCTAAAAGTCGCCAATCAGGCTGACTTTTTGGTGTTATTGTCCACCAAGGGATCGCCAAACATTCATGGGGTCAATGAGGCCGAATGGGGCCTAACAATTCTGATGACTTGGGTTAAGGAGATCACAAATAGGGGAATGGGACTTTTAGGCCCACCTATGTTTTAGGCTCAAAGGGCCAGGCCTGGGTGTAGCCCACTAGATAAATGGACCAGGCTTGGGAAGAGACTGGCGTAGCCGAAACCTGGCCCATTAACACCCCTAGCCACCTAATTGGGACAAATCAACGCTCCCAAGTCCCAACTACTGTATGTTTTTAACCATCTACGGTTAAAATCATATAATTGCATCAGTAATTTAAGTCTCTGACTTCCCCTTCTAAAAGGAAAATTTTTGAAGGAATTTTTTTTTTCTTTAGTTAATTGAGCAAATTAGCCAGACACTCAATATTTTCATTCACTATTCCTTTAGTTAATATGGGTCTCCCTCCTTGACTTGGATCAATGCCATTGACCAGTAAGGTGCATGGACTCGTCTCCAGAGGTGTTTGATGTTTGCAAAATTACCAAAAAATGGTCACAAAGAGATGATCTTAACCATTCAAGATATTTCAACATTTTCAAAAGGAGGTGATTAAATGGCTGGTTAGGATCATTCAGTTGAGCAACTTTTGGCTATGGATAACCGAAGTAGTAGCCATTTGATAAACAATTTAGATCAATAAGAAGACGCACCAATTGAAGAGAGATGATACATGGTATAGTGGTGCTTACACATGCCCACTAAGTTGACCGTGTGATTTTGCTTTAATGGAGCAATCCTACTCAAATCTAGCCCAATTGGACAATCACAACCAACAAATAAACCGACTTCAAGTGGGACCATAGATTGTACATACCAGAAAAAGAATTATCTCCTCAAACAGGGTGAAAAGAAAAATCTAGATTTATAATAGGGGGCCTGTTTTGTTCTATTGATGTAGCAAGGGCGAATTATTAAAGAAAGATGGAAATGGGATATTATGGGCATACACTTCATATTTTTTTTTATCAAAAAAATAGGATCTATATGAGTTTCATAAGTCAAAGTCAACATGATTGGATAAGGACAACCATCGGATGTATTCAATAATTTTGGAAGGTTCAGAAAAATCTAGCTAAAACAATCCGAAAGTGTCTACATATGGGATGTGTGGTGTCTTCTAATTGCATAACCTCTTTCTCTCTCTAACAAAGAAAAAGTAGGGCCAGCCAATGATCTTGTAGATTCAACCCCAAGAGTGAACCTAAATGGGCTTGGGTCGAGTCCCACTGGGCCATCCCAAACCCCCACCAAAGGCAGCTTAGTGAGAAGACACTGATTAGTTCATTAAGAGTATAAAACTATTATTAATGAGCTTTCTGGCTCGTTTTAACAGCCAACCAAAATGTGGGTTGTCTTCGGCCTAAAAAAGCCCAATACTAATCTTGAGAATAATGATGATTATGGGGTCCACCGCATACCGAATGTGGTTCATTAGTATTTGCAGCTCAAGCACATGATGTG
Source organism: Euptelea pleiosperma (assembly GCA_035048495.1). Taxonomy (NCBI): domain Eukaryota; kingdom Viridiplantae; phylum Streptophyta; class Magnoliopsida; order Ranunculales; family Eupteleaceae; genus Euptelea; species Euptelea pleiosperma. The sequence goes on along the minus strand of CM068541.1, from coordinate 8,614,917 downwards.
CCCCAAACGAACATCACATCGTCTTTATCAAGAAATGATTATAATTTAGATAAAAACGACTTTAAGTGGGAGTGACTATCTCTTTAATTTGATCAAGGATTGACGGCAAATATTATCATTATGATTCACCTGTAATAAGACAATTAAAATTTTCATGAACTCTAAATTTACATGTTATGATTTTACTAGTCAGAAGGCAGTTTAGGCAGACTGCGACCGGTTTTTAGTAATCAATCCCAAATCTACCCAGCCAATTGGGCAAAACATGAAAGGAATACACCAAAAACATAAGTGTATGGAAAGAAAAAAAAATCAACAAGAAAATGGGTTCTTACATTTTCTGGATTTTACTTCTCCCTCTCTGAACATTTATGTGAAAGTAGGATTTACATTTGACCACCTTCTCTTTACTGATGAGACAAAAAATGGACTAAATAACTGTGTCCTGGAAGCTGAAAAAAAAAGGACTGGTTGGAAAAGTATACAGCAGAACAATGGACCACAAATTCAGGGCCACCACCTCATGAATCCATGGCTCTTCCTAGATCAGTTAAGTTTTGGAAGGCTTATCCTCTGCAAAACCAAATTTTCAGTTTTAAATGTAGTCATCTTACAGCAAAGATATGCTACCCAATACAAATATGCACATATCTAAACAGTGAGTTGCAGTGACATTATAAGCATTGAAAGTAAAACAATGAATATAAAAATAATAAAAAAAGGGTGAGATTTCAGATTTGTTTAAGGGGCCACAAAAAAGTAACTTCTTGACTTAAAAAAGTAAAAGAAGAAAACAAAAAGATAGCTTGGATGTGTTAGTAGTCAAAAATTGACTTGAAACAAACACTAGCTAAAAACATTAGCCGCTCAGACTTCTTAGAAAAGCTACTTCTAAAAAAATCAATATTTTAAGCATACGTTGAATTGAGTTTTTAAGTGAAACATTCGTAATACTATGTTAGCCCCTCTAATCCTTCAAGACTAATATTAAAATTACCATTTCAAACTTTTTTAATGACAAAAATATACTTCTTAGCCTTAATATAAATTATAAATGACCACTTTGTCCTTGCATACCACACTTTTGCGTCTCGTTCCCTAACTTCTATTAAGAAAAGGGAGGACTGTGAAATATGCTAGGAAGATAATCAAACTTCAATTAAGAGTGGAATGGTCCCATGCGAACATATAGCCAGGAGTACGGGCATAGTCACAAAGTCGGGATTCGGCAAGGGGTCAAGTCGGGAAAATTTAGATAAATTCGGTAAAAATCAGGTAAAATCGACAAAATTATAAAATTTATATCATGGCATATTTCAAGTTAGAAATGTTGCTTTTAACAAAACACATTTATATGATGAAAATCACATTTATAATTCCATAATAACAAGTCATAACTCATAAGCATGATTCATCATTCATAATCTCAATTCAAAAATCGGCATAATTGAAATCAGAATGGGGAAAAAATGGGTCTTAGCCGATTAATTGGTAAAATCGGCGATTGATTCTTGAATTCGAAAAGTCTGAGATTTTTGACGAATTATTTTTGTGACTATGAGTACATGTCTAAACGATACAGCAGGGAGACAATATTATATATCAAGATTGTCCTATTGGTAAGCCCAAGCGGAGGATTTTCCTATACCAAATCTCTTTAAACAACCAAAATACTAACGGAAGTAGCCCACAACAAGCTCTATTTATCAATAATTAAGATGATTTATGGCCTATGATGTCTACTACATGCAGTCCACTAATTAAAAAGACTGCTTGTACGTTAGACATGTTTCCCCATAAGTGAATGATATCACAGATACTTAGAAGCCTTTGGGAGCAGAACACAAACCTATTTCCGCTATTCCGGATTCAGTTGAAAGGATCCCTGAACACAGTCGGCAATATTTTCTAATGTGCAAACACAGGACTATTTTCCAATGTGTGCCAACTATGTTTGGACAGTTCCCACTTTGTGCCACAAAATTTGTGTCATCCACAAAACAAATCTTAAACAGAGGAAGTGCCAATGGGGCAGAAAGGTGGGGTTTTTTTTATCTTTTCCATCCCATTGGAGTTCTCAGGAAACCATAATTCAAATCAGTACTAAAAAGCAGCAATCAATCTGATTTCATATGATTTTTAAACCCAAATAGTCAATTGAGAATGGTAGAAAGCCTTGGTCTTGGCCATAGTATCGTTTGGTGCTGAGACAATGTGAAAAGGGACTGGATATGGGATGTCTTGGGCAAAGCAACCTAAGACGGCATGTCTCGGTTCCTGCATAGATTGAGTTGACTTGGTCGAGTCAACTCAGTCTCGGCTAAGACTTTAATCCTTGCAATTGAGTGCTCGGCCAATTTTGAGTAAAAAAATAGACTTGGGTAAGCGTTAAAAAAAAAAAAAAAAGTGAATGGTTTTAACTTTGAATTGTTGAAGTAGCACTGGGATTTTTAATTTTCATAAGGGGACTCACCAACTGAAGTAGGATCTACATGTACAAAGAAACTTGCAGCTACTATCAGATAGCAAAGAATGAGCATTAGTCCTTTAAAGTAGTTAGAAGTTCCATCCTGCAAGTAGACCACAAAGAACAGGAAAAGAATGAACCATGTACCTCCCCCATAAAAAAATCCATAATGTTTAGGAAATATAAAAAAAAAATAGAATTGATCAGTCAAAGCAATCTGCATGGAATAATAAATATTACTTAATTGCGATAACAGAATTCATAACAAATAAAAAGTACAAACAGGCCAACTCAGACTTTATATTTTCATTTCGGGCAGTTGATAGATAGAAATATTCTAGGATTCGTGTATTCTCACGAAATAATCACTGAGTTGGAGTTTCTTGTTAATGGCTCAAGTTATGAAAAATTACAGAAACTTTGTTTTTAAATTGTTAAAAGACGAACCTGCAGCAAGAATGCTACAACTAAAACTGTTATAAAAAGTGTGGCTGTCTCGAAAAGTTGAAAATTCAAGTCCATTGGGCGCCCCATGATCCAGCCAACAACGACGCAAAAGGGAATCTGCAACCATAATAACCACAATATAAATTTAAGAGATGAATAAATAAAAAGAGAAATAAACAATATATATAACAATAATCAGCAAATGTCCTTAATTATAGAAAATGCAAAAATAATACAGTAACAAACAATTATGGATTTCTCTATTTGAACCATCAAAGCATGTACTATTGAACGGTTGGGATAAGGCTTTGATGACAATGATGAACTAACCAAGCATATCAAACCTTATTCTCAGAACTATTCTCAACAATAGATCTTTGGCAATTGGGACAGCCTTGAGTCAAGAATACTGAGTAATTGTAACATGTGTCAAGACTTTACATTACAGTTCAGGTTCCTTAGCAACCTTCTCTCCAACAGCACATCATAATCCATACAAATTTTCTTAGTTTCTCTTTTGTTATTGCTTGTTTTTTTTTTCCTGATCAAGTTGAGAGGATAAGCTTGTTTAAAAAAGTATCTCCTTCAAGTAAGAAAATACATCTTGTCACACAAAGAACTCAAAAACTTAGGGAAAGCAATGTAAGATTGTAAAATGCACTCAAGAAGCAATCACCAAATAAAATAAAAAACATAAGGACTTGCATCTATGTAATAAATCTGGATAAGACTGCAGTCCAAGAAATTGAGAAAATAAACTTAAGGTTTCTCCAGCTGTAAGAGATACAGTCAAGACAGTAATTGAATTACAAAAGAAATTCGTTATACCAGGAACTATCCAATCATTTTAGCCTTTGAGATCGAGGAATTTTCAAGTTGATAAGATAGGAACCAAGGTTTCGAGGCTTTTATGTAACATCTATGGCTGCCAATCCCTTCATGGATCTTATACCTTGCTTTTTGTCTCACCAAATCTTGTTCTATGTCGTCAAAGGTAAATTTTGTCTCAAAATCTTTCTCTTGTGAGTAAAGGAAAAAGAGCCTTTCTTTATGATGACTACGGTTATACACATGGAGCAGCATGGAGTATTTCAAGATGCTGTAGTTCATAATATTCAAGCCCAAGAAGCCACACATAGTCCACAAACCATGGAACTGCACAAACCAGCAATAGTTTCTTGGTGCCCACAAGTAAATGGCTCCTCGAGAGATGGGGTGGAAATGCATCAATCACTTTCTTTGAATCAAAATCCAAAAGTTTTAAAATGATTTGATTTGATGGATCACTAAAGATTAAAGAAACACTGCTGGTATAAAGTGCCCAAGCATAATACAAATAGGGAACCAGGATTTATCCAGGGAGGCTCGAAAAAGAACAGTTAATGCAAGGAAGTCTACCAGCCAACCATGATTGGCAAGCTGGTTGGCAATATCATTAACCAAATGCTTATTACCTACCCCAAACATGGATATCTGTGTCGAAGAACCTATTGCAACTCCCAAAGAAATGTCCTACACAGAAATTCAAGTAAATTATAATGAGATGATAGTAAAACAAATAAGGTGTTAGAAGGTTCTAGCCATACAAGCACTTACAAGCTTATCTTTCATGGCAAACATAATAGCACTTGCATGCTCTGCAGCATTCCCTACAATTGGAAGTAAGATAACGCTAATAAATGCAACTGGCATTTTCCATGCCACAGATGCTCCCTGCAACAGTAATCCAACCACAAAACTAGTATAATCATAACTAATAGAGCCAATACTAAGAAAAAAAGATAACAAATATGTATAAATAACAATAAAGAAAGTTCTCCTACTACATTAATCTTAACTAAAACTTTACTTCTTTCTTTCTGTGAAAAAACAGAAACGATAAAGCCCGTAATGAAAAAATGCAAGTTGCATGAGTTTCTGGGCTGGATTATAAAAATCTTTCTCACAAAAATTGTTGGAAAATCTGTCAGTCACAAAGAGAAAATACTTGAAGGACTTATATTAAAGCCTAATATTGATAAATAAAAATACTATGTCAAACTGGGAAGTAATAGACATTCTGGAACTGAGTTTTGACAACACTACACCGAATAGAGTAGTGCGTAGGAGTTAAAAGATCCTACTGGAAATCGTTCATGGATGCATCAGGTGAAAAAGGAAATATCAAATATGAACTTTCTTCTTTAGGAGAAAGTTTTTTGTCCTTATTCTAGCGAAAAATAGAAATGTTATGGGATCAGAAAATCAATCAAAGGTGAAAAAGGTTAACAAGGCCCTGCTACCTGTATGGCATCAACTAGGTACTCGGAGAGGATTGAAATCCAAGCAGTCAAAATTGCAAGCCATATTATTGATTCCCATTTAGAGATCTCAGGAACTTCATCATCATCTGAGCTCCCTTCAGTCGGACTTCCTCCCTGAGTTCATACGGTTTATCATATAGAAATCCAGATAATAAGCAAAACAAAATCAATCTAAAGTAGAAGAAACCCTATTGTATAATCACAACAAAGAAGAGGAATACTGAAATACTACAGAAAAACTAGATTGACCACAGATGAACCAGTCACTAAACCAAGTATGCATGGTTTTCAAAAAGATATTGGATTCATCAGTAAGTACTGTTATTGACTAAATTGCAGTAGTATATAGGTCTGGTATACACACTAGATCATTTATTCTTCTCCATTCCTCCTCTAGTTCATTAATCTTAAGTATTACCACAGTCCAATAAAACAAAATATCTTTTACCAATCAAAATCTTCGCTGTAATTAATATCTTCATCGCAAGACACATTATACATGCTATCATCTATGGAAACCAAACTGACAGAAAATTTAATTTTTAGATTTTATAAATAATGTAACTGTTACAATATGAAATGACATTAATAGACATCAATTCATGGAATTATCTAGTTATTCCACAAAACCGGTATCAAAGTCGTGTTCATATAAAATGCAGGGTAAGAATGGAATCTATGATTTTACTCAATCATTTGATTTCTGGCATCAGATATGACCAGAATAGAGAATCTCTCAATTGTAACTCGTTTAAATAATAGATCATCAAGCCAATAGGTCTTCAATAAAGATGCAAATAATAGGTTCCATGATCAATCTGAAACTTCCCTGTTTTGCAACAAATCAACCAAAAATCGCCCACTCCATTATTTTAATGATCAATACTTCCCTCAGAATAGTAAATGTGCTCGCTGTACATCTTTGAAGTGTTCACTGCCAATCTATAGTAGGGCAAATACTCATCAATCAGAAGAGTTGGGGTGGTTGGTCAGCTTGTCCACAGAAAATAATGGCATCAGATATTGGTCAATTATTGTAATTCTGCAGTTGTTTGCTTTCTCAATCAATGGAAATGTCATTCCAAAAAATATCAGAGAATATTATAGCACCAGTCAAGTGTATGAATCCAGTCATCCTGACAGCCTATTTGAGCATAGTTTCACATGCACAAAATGAAGCAAAGGCCCAACAATTCCAGTCAATATATCAGTATTCACATTGAAATTCTTGGATTTACAGTGAAGAATATGGTTAATTTGTCTGCATTCAGGATATTTGATGATTCAAAAATACAATAATTATCCAAGTTCTCACCAAATTGGTGTGCAAACCTACATAAGATAAACAGCACATAATGGTAGTGGATTATAGTATAGCAAATTGTATGTTGAATATAAAAAATGACATAGTATGCTTCTGAAAAGCATTGGAGAGACCAACCTCATTGACAGGGATGTATAAATTCTTGTGACTTTTCAGCTGAAAAACAAGATAGGCAGCATATGCCACAAGCATAATACAGCTGCTAAACCTTGAAAGGGCCAACTCTGATTTCCCAAAATGCACCTCAGTGTGTGTGAAGTGGAGTACAGCTGGAAAGAGTAGGCCCATAACAGCCATCAACAGCAATCCTGAGTTCACTACAGCAGCTGCCTGCCCATAAAGGTATAACCATTCCAACTCTCATCAACCACAACATGAATGATATGAGAGGGTAAAGGAAAATACAACTCTATTAAGAACGTTGACATATCTACCTTGTTAAAAACCTGTTCCTTCTTATAAAAAACAATCCCACCACTGAAGAATGCACATCCAAGAACCAGCAACATGTTCGACAAAATTGAGCCTAATAATGACTGCTGAACAACACGTATCATTCCATGTTTCAGCGCATAAATTGATATTATCAATTCGGTTGCATTTCCAAAAGTAGCATTTAGAAGACCCCCAACTGCAAGTTCCAATTCAAGATATTATAATTGACTCCAGACGTAGAATAATCAATGTCATTGATGAGTGTAAGTCATTTGAATGACAATAATAAGTGTCAGCAGCTAGGCATGAGCATTGGTGCTGGACACGAAAGGTGCAGCTCATATAGTCACAAAACAAGGAAAAACAGATGAAGTATGTCCTTAATGCTATGGTTGAGACATGTGTCTGACCTATTTGAAAGTTTTCCTTCAGAAATGAGGGGCAAACCTTAACTCTAAATTCTTTGAGATTCACTGAGTCCCTCCATCAGATCCATTATTCCATTGATATCAGATTGGCCATGCTTATATGAAAGAAAACTACCACTATCAGATGACTATCCAGGAACATTGTGTCATAAGCTTTTCTTTCCTTGAATAGGAAAAGCTAGTTATGTCAGAACTTATAATTCCTATGAGTTTGTCTTCTTTTATTTGTGAGTTGTACCTAAATAATGTTTACCCTTCCTCAACAAAAACCCTTTTTCCAGAGTATAAAAACAAAGAAATATCACTGTAGAAAAATACTGGAGTACACCATATGACCATTTGTTTGCTACTAGCTGCACATTGACATGAACCATTATAATCAACATCACAGCAATTTAACAACAGCTCTAAAGAACCATAGACAAGAGAAAGTACAGGTGCTGTGGAGAAGAAAAGAAAAATTGAAGTTCATCTTCTGAAATTAACATATAACCAAACAGTTACCTGTAGCTCCAGTGAAGAACGCTAGCTGCCTACATTAGAAGGAAAGCCGAGCTGTATTAAGTATTTATCAAGTCACATAATTGCAAAACTCAAAACCAACGAAAGATATACAAGATCAGACTAGGGAGACTACATGAATCCTTACTCTGTAGCAAAACCCAAACGCTCAGCCAAAGGTGTTATACCCAATAAGCATAGAAAGAACACCCATCCCTGCAATCAATTTTAATAAATATATCTAAACATGTATATAAGATAATATGCCAAAGATACCAATATAGATAGGTACAACTCACATTATGACCAGTCAGATTATGGACCAGGATTGCTAGAGGGCCAAAAGGCATAAGCAAGTTCATTTTGGTCGAAAAGACTACAATCTTTAGGCTCCTGAACATTCTATTCCTCATATATTTAATACTGCAAACTCGTGGAGAACCTGAAAATGATCCGTGCTGAGATGCATCCAGAGAATGTGTCTTTCTAGTAACTGCCACAGGGCTAACGAGGCTCTCGTCCTCAAACTCAAGTACCGATACTTCATCTAGTGATCCCATCTGTCCATGAACAACCTTCCATTACAAATCATCACCAAAGACCAATATAGCAGTTGAAGCATCACAAGATGTGCAGGATGGTTAAACCAATGAACGTTATACTGTCAAATTAAAAATAAATGAATAAGAAACTCACTTCAATATTAGAGTGAACACCAACCATCTGTGACTTGTTATCCATCCCCTACGCAAAAACGGCGAGCAATCCATCCCCAAGCATGGCATCACTGCAGGGACACAATCATTTCAGTTTTCTGGCATCGAAGGAAAAAAGTCCTAAATAGTGAAGCTTCTTTATTAACTTCAAAACAGAGCATATTCGAGAAAGAATCCCCCATATGTAGCAAGCCCAGTTAAGAAATGAGTCCAACAAGACCCAATTAACAATCTGCTCGAATCATGATTGAGTTCACAAACTACATTAGTATATTTTCTAGAAAAATAAATAGGAATTCACAAGTTTGAAGGTGAGATATCTGTGCGCTTTCCGAATTGACTAACGTCCTGTTTTAATTCAATGCAAAAACAGTTTTTCATGCGAAAAGTGAAGGGATCTGTCTCTATCTAAATAAATGTAAGAATTGACTAGTTTTCGCGAAAAAGACTATAGAAACAACAAGCCAAACAAGATCTACGCCCTTCTATTTTACACGGCGCGTCCCAACAGACCCTAAATTATCCTAATTGTTTTCTCCGGAAATGAATCTGAGCTCTTCAAAAAACTATAATTCACACAAACATGGATCTATATTAATAACCAGCGCATTGTTGTGCGTGTTTACATTCTAAACTCAAATCATGATCATAGGACAGAAAATACCAATTCGAGAAAGAAAATCACCAAGAAGTAATCCGATTCAACCTTTCGATTACCTGCAACCATTGCAGATCCATGACGAGACAATCTATCCAATAGATCTCAGTCTTCTTTTTCTGTATTACGTGGAATGCGAGCGGGATTATCTAAGAGAGAGAGAGAGAGAAGGTTGAAGATTGTAGGGTTTCGTTGCAAAAGAGAAATCGAAAAAACGATATTTCAGAATTCTAGGGTTTCTGCTACACGAGAGAAGAGAATGGACGAAATTTCTTCCTTGTTTTTGTTCTGCGAGAAGGGAGACAAAAACGGAGAGTCTCTTTTTTCACATAACTGCAAAGAGGAGAATACCAACCGTTACCAAGTACCAACCTCAACCGCATTTTCCGTACATTAATCGTGTTTAAGAACCTCAACAAACTCCCGCCAATTTCTCTCGTTTTGCCAACGGAATAACCGAAATATCTGTCCGAGAAGTGAAAATATTTAAGGGTATTTAGTATTGAGCGGTGACGATTAGAAGAAAAAAAAAAAAAAAAAGGTATTGAGTGGTGATTAGATGGTCGGACTCCGGGGCATAGTTAGCAACAAGGTTTAAAAGGGGCCGTTATAATGGACCGGGGCGTTACCGTTTTTTCCATTATAACGAATTGTAACACTCAGGGACAAAAATGAAAAATAACAGAAAAAAATGGCTGTTATTTTTTGGGCGTTTTAACGGTATGTAACCTAACGGGAGAGGTCCGAATCCGTTATAAAGGCCGTTATTTTCATTATAACGGCCGTTTTTTCCACGGTTAGCAAATTAAAACCTAACGTTTTGAAAAGCCTTATCTTTCGAAAAAAAAATAATGTTTCAAAGTCTCGGTGTTTTCAAAACATCGTGAAAAAAATACGAAATATTCAATAATCCGAAACAACCATGTAATTTTAAACTTTTCAAAAAAATCTCTTGAATAAAATTCATTCTCGTTTTAAAAATTAATTAAGGTGTTTATTTATAATATGTCACCAATTTTTATGTTTAAAAGTATTTCTATAAAAATTAACAGATTCCTAAGTGTTTGGAGACTTTGATAAATGAGAAATATTTTTAAAAATTATTAGTATTGCTTATATTACTTAGATTTAAGGGCAATATTGTATAGTTTCGGTTCTATTATACTTATATTACCACTCAATCTATATGCATTATGGGCATATGCACACACACATGTATTTGCTGACAATGGGCGAATTTTTGCCACTTCACGATTTGCTGACTATGGTTCGGGATCCATGGGGTGCCTTGGCACATTTTGATTGGTGCTGCACTATTATTTTATTATATTTAAACCATGTTAATTTGTAGCTTTCTTCCAACAAAAGTGGGTGAAAATTTTTTTGTTGATGTTCACCAATAACCAATGGCGGAGCCAGTTTGTTAACGGGCTTCCCAAAAAGCCAGCCTGGGCAGGGGTCAGCATAGAATGAAGGGGACGGCCCTCATGCGCGAGGAGAAAAGCTGACGTGGGGACTCGGGTCGGGATGCAGTATGACTAAGAGAGCCAAAAATACGAGATTGGGCCCCTTCGCAAAGATTTGATGGAATGGCCCAGCCCAATAAAGGAATGTTATAGTACGCAATGCGTTCCATTTGTACCGAATACAAAGTTCGGGAAAAAACATGCACTTGAATCATTTTTTTCTGCAAACCAAACGCAGCCGAAAATAAAAAAAAAGCATTGCGCGGAGCAAAGGTGAGAGAATGGCGAATGCTCCAAAATTCTTGGAGGGGCTTGGGTGAATGGCTATACTATGCATCTCTACCTTGTTCCAACTTTTTGCTTGGGATTTTTTTTTTTTCTCTCAATTTTTGAAGTTTAGGGGTGACAACTAACCCTACCCCACCGTCACAAAAGATAACAAATGGGAAGAGTAGCTGTTGGAAATCTTTTTGTTGAAGTTGCCGCTCTCTGGTTTTGGGACTGGGGCTCGAAAAAACTTGCACCGTGTATAGCCAAAAGGACAAAAATTCCATACCCATGAATACTTTGACTACCCTTTGATGTATCATTGAACCTACGCATGAAGAATCAGTCTCATTCGTGATCTCTAGCCATTTGATCTGAGTATCCAAAAAATGCTCGAATCCAATGGCTAGAAATTGTCCCATAAAAAACACTAGAATCCAACGACTAGAGACTATACCAATCGGGCTGATTGTTGGTGTGTAGGTCCGTCAAAGGGGTGGATCAATCATTCTTGGGTCTTCGAGCCCCAAAAAGTCACATGGCACTTTGTATTTTTCCCATAATGCAACAAATTAATTTTTGAGAAAATTACTTTTAAGTCCATATTTACAAAAATACCGTCCATTTAGTCTCCTCTACAAAACTATGGACACTTTGGTTTAATTGTCTGCCCATTAAGGCCCTTCTTTTGAAATGCCCATACTACCCTCCAGCTAATATTAGTTTGAATTAATAACATAATTTGATTTGAGGTTGATTGACACAGTACCGTACATCGATTTCGTATAGCTCTTTCCTTCCATTTTCTTACTCTAGAGCTTTTTTCCTTAATTTTCTTCTTCTATATCTTTTCCTCAATTTTCTTGCTCTACAGCTCTTTCCCTATTTTTTTTTATAGCTCTTTGCAACACATTTATACTCCTTTCAAGGTGAAGAAGAGACGAAGGTGATGCAAGTTTGAAAGATTTCCTTCTAGTCATCTATTTTATAGCATCCTGATTATCCTCATAGTTCTTTGCAGCTTGTTTATCTGCCATTGAGGTAAATAAAGAAGGCGACGTTGATTTCAAGAGTTAGTTAAGAAAAAAGAAGCTGAAGATGGAACAAAGAAGAAGCTGAGGAAGATGATTATTACTTTAATTTTCGTTAAGCAAGAATCTTCAAGGAAGAAGTTGTATAAGATGGTTATCACTTTCATTTTCGTAAAGCAATAATTGTCTCTCAAGTTTTAATAATGATATTCACAAATTGGTTGAACCAAGACTATTTTTCTCAAACTAGTTGAATCAGTACAATTATCACTAAACTGGTTGAACCAATATCATTTTCATGATGTATGTATCTGTTTACAGTTTGAGTATTGAGCTTAACTTAGTTGAAATACTAACACAGTTAGACTATAATGAAAATATGATGAGAAAATGCATCTCAATGAAAAAGAACCTATGTAACAATGTTGGAAATGAACAATTTTTTTTTTTTTTAAATCGATCAGCTTAATTGAACTAGTACATTTTCATAAAGTTAATATTCGTTTCCAGTTTGAGTATTGAACTCAATTTGATTGAACTAGTAATACAGTGAGACAATAATGAAGAGATGATGAGAAAATATATCTTCACAAAAAGGAACTATTGTAATTAACAATGGTGAAATAGAATTTTTTTTTCAAAGAAATCATTCAACTTGGTTGAACTAGTACCATTTTTATGAAATCTATATTCGTTTTCAATTTGAGTATTGAGCACAACTTAATTGAATCACTAACAAAATTAGATGATAATTAAGAGAAGATGAGAAAATGCACAACGAAGATAAACCCTTGTAACAATAGTAAAACAGACAAAATTCTGTCAAATAAATCGCTCAACCTGATCGAATCAGTATCCTTTTCATGAAGTTGATATTTTATTTTCAGTTTGAATACTAAACCTTAAAACCTACAAGTAAAGCTTCATCTCTTTGACTGTTTTTATTTTATAAGACATGTTTGAAACTCCGTTTCACTTTCAATAACTTATCTATTCCTCTAAACATTTTGTTAAGTCGGTATTTTATTTCAAGTTTGAGTATTGAGCTCAAACTAGTTGAACCAGTACCATTTTAATTTCAATGAATTAGTTGAACCAGTAACAATGGTGAAATGGATGTCAAAAGTTTTTCAAAATGATTAATTCTTTAAGTGTCGTAAACGAGGAATTGTACCATTGTCAGTCAAAGATAAGGGCATTGTCGTCTTTTTATTTAAAATATATTTAATAGTAAAAATAACCAAAGAAAACTTATTAGTCAATCTTTTGATAAAGCAATATTAATCGGAACCAAAAGTTTTCCTGCGGTTTGAATGGTCGAGTTGTGAGTACACTATTTCCCCGCAAAGAAGAGATTTTACAATATGGGATACGTGGTGGTTATTGATTCATCAATACGGTCGGTCACTCAAATTTAGGTCCTCGCATTGATACGAATTTTTTATTTCTTGAAAAAACAAGATTTTCTCGTCTAAGCTTGGAATTCATTTTGGTTTGACATATGTGAGAGTTTGTTTCCACGTGAAAGTACACCCTTATTTTCTCACATTATTAGAAACTGCATATTTTCTCTTGTGCAATAAAACTATCATTTAAGGCATTTTTCAGATATATTTTCTCAGAAATATTTTCCAAAATAAAGAGTATATTCTCAGAAAACATTTCTAAGCAATTAAATACTACCTAAGGGAAATGATTTTTCCAATGAACTTTTTACCTCTTCCAATCGATATTTAATAGAGCTCTTCTCACTTCACATTTGACTTTTGAAAAGACAAGTAATGACAGTTTTACTGTAGGGAAATTTTCGTCAAATACTGTCAAATGTTGACCGAGTAAAATCCAATGTTTAAAAGAGACCGTTATAACGGTATAACGGACTGGGGTTGTTACCAATTTTTTCTCCCTTTATAACAGATTGTAATGCATAGGTGCAAAAACCAAAAAAACATTTTGGGAAAATAATGGAAAAAAATTTACTAAAATTCAAAATTGAAAATTTGAATTTCAAATTTTCAATATACTTTATAACTGAAAATAGCAGTAAAAATAGAAAATAAAGGAAATAACGGACTTTTTTTAACAATTATTTTTTCAGAAAATAACGGTATTTATTTTCATTATAACAAAAGGCCATATTCTAATGAAAATAACGGCCATTATTTTCTGAGCGTTAAAAGGGGGAGGTCTGAATCCGTTATAAAGGCCGTTATTAATGTCCCAAACCACCAAAAGAATGGATCATGTGGTGGTTTGAGACATTTTGGCAGCTTCAGCAAAGCCAAAAGTGGTTGAATCAAGTAAAGAAGTAAAACCCAGTGTTTGAAAACTCGAAAGTCTACCGAGTTGAATTAACTCGAAGACTCGAACTCGACTGGAAGTAACTCGACTCGAGTAATATATTAATATTATATAAATATCATATTTTATAAGCATAATTTATAAGATTTGGTTGATTTTGTGTTAACAAGGTGTTCAAAAAACTTATTTGGTGCGTTGATTAAAAAATAACGTACAAAACCCGTTGTTTATTCGATTCGAGTTTATTTTTAGTCAACTCGAAACTCATCCGAGTGGAGTCAACTCGGCCAAGTTACAAGTTGACTCGACGAGTCGGCCAAGTTTCGAGTTGACTTGACGAGTTTTAAAACACGGGTAAAAACTGAAGCAGCTTTGTTGGCAGCAAAACTTGCTACAGAAGGTGGTTTCAAAGGAGGTCATTATGGAGGGTGATGCCTACACTGATTTTAATGCTATCTTTAAGGAACCTAGTTGATAAGTTCATGAATAATTATATGCAGAGTATTTTAAGGGGGGGGAAGAGATGAATCAATGGCTGATTTTTGTGGGGATGACTTTTTTAACCGCTAGTTGTTACGTTAAGTACTGTTAACCGATGAAAATTTGAAATTTCAAAATTTGCAGTGCCATTTCTTCTGTTATTTCAGTTATTTTTTGTTATTTTCTGTTATTTCCATTATTTTTCATTTTTGTCCATGAGCGTTACAATTCGTTATAACGGAAAAAATGATAACGTCCCCAGTCCGTTATACCGTTATAATGGCCCCTTTAAAGCTCTGTTAGGTGTTTGTACCTAGAGCACGTGGTGTGCTGCCATAAACATCACAGTCTCCGTCAAAAGGAAGATTGTTTACAAAGACAAAGTGACAAACTAGAGTGGAACCTGATGACCGGTAACTTTTTATTTCACTAATATTATATTTTATTAGACGAGGGAGATATTCTCATAAAAAAAGTAAAAATACTAGTGGAAGGCAAAAGAAAGGGAGCAGGTATATATTGCATGTTTGAGAGGAGGGGAACGAACGGTCATAGATATCCCGTTTTGAAACTAGCTATTTCACAAGTAGAATTAGAACCTAAAACCGAAATATACAATAGGTTCCAGTTCTTGTCATGCTGGTACTTGGACCAAAAATGGGACCCGGAACCGACATATGTAGTAGTGCCAACTGCCAACTGCCAACTGCCAAATATGTCATTTTTTTTTTTCTGAAATTTAGGATGAAAATAATTTTATATTTAATCTTTTACATTATTTATCCAATACAAGGGTACCCGATAGGAGAACTAGATATTTATAAGTTCGGGTTTTGGACCACTTGTTGTGTTGTCGCCCCTCAACTTTGTCGTGTGCCACCTTGCCCCCGGAACAAAATCCTGGCTCCGCCGCTAGTCATACATAATAGTCAGATTGCAGTTCTGGGTAGATTGGTACCTGAACCCCCTTGACACTCCTAGTCATGGAGGTATCTTTGAAAAAAAAATGATATAATGCTTACCTTTATGTTATGGCTCAGGCTCGAGGACCCCTTTTTTCACCCCTCTCGGTGTTCGTGCACTCGTGCACTCGGCCGTGGATTAGTGATGCGTGGATTAGTGATGCTAGCTCGGTGCTGACAACCACTGTTAGATTCTTGAATTGCACGGCCGAGCACACGAACACCAAGAGGAGTCAGAAAAATGGGGTTCCCCTGAGCCGACCATTATGTTATAGTTAATAACTGTAAAAATACATTTATTTTACCTTTTTCTGTCGTTCTTGTTGAAGTTACATAAAGACATTTTTTACCCTTTTTTAGCTGTTGAAGCTAAGGAGTCTTTCAAGAAAGGGTTGGGGCTCCGTTGACGGATATAAAATGACAGGGACATTATATAAGCCAAGTGGCACACTGTTACAGGACTCTGACCGTATGGATGTTTGTCCTATCCCATGGTGGTCCTACAAACGAAAAATCAGCCTGATTAGTGATTTATAAGTGTTGCATCTTTGTACCTAAAATACTGCTCAAATTCCCAGTTGAGATCAGCCCATGAACATAAGTCCAATCCAAAGCCTATAAATCACTAATCAGGCTGGGTTTTGGTCCGTAGGTCCACCATGGGATGGGACAAACATCCATACGGTCAGAGTCCTGTAACAGCTTACCACCTAGCTTATATGGTGCCCCTGTCATTTGATCTGTCAACATAGCCCGACCCTTCAAGAAAAGGGGCAAAAGGTAAACAAAGTTAAACTCTTCCACGTTACCTTTATAATAGTAAAGATATTATTATGCCGATAACATTTTTATACATCTCCATGACTATAAAGCGAAATACCAATTTAAGGTTATTTTTACTGAAGTACCGATTGCACTTAAAATGACACTTAGGCCCTGCTTGGTTCAATGCAAATCAGATGTAATGCACCCACATGCCATGGTTTTGGAATTACAAGTCATTGGTTTGGGGACGTACAAGTGGTTGCCAAGCCCTTGCAAACTCTTTTAGAAAATGGATGCAATCATGTGCACCCCAAAACCATGGTAAGTGACTGTAAATGCAACTCACTGCATTTGCACCGGAGTGCAAAAAGCATCTGACTGCAGCGAACAAAGCAGGGCCTTAAATAATTTCATTAAAAGTAAATGGGCATGCAGCTTGTATTTCCAAACTTCAAAATTTACCTTTTTAACTCTATCTACCTTGAGTTGCCATAATTTTCAAATTTGCCCCTCCCACCTCTTTGTGCGACATACACAGTAGAAGCAAAGGGTTTTGGGGAAGAGGAATGATTGCATGAGGTAAACCGGTATAGTAGAAGCAACAGATTTAATAAGAGTAGCGCGTCCTATTTGGGATAGGTTTTTTGCCCTCCAACCAATGATAAGATTAGACATTTTTTTCAAAAGTGTAGGCAAAGACTTTTGGTTTTGGATCTCCGAATAAAGAGAGGGGCACCAAGATATTTCGAATATTCCTATCTTCACCAAGATTTGTCCAACAAAAGATGATGCAGTCATTCGCAAATAGAAGATGAGAGATGGAAGGGCTAGTTCGAGTGAGTTTTAGACTGAAATTTACTGGCCCTTTCCTAATGAAGGAGCATGGTCGAAAGATCATTCATCCCAGCCCTAAAGTGAAAAGAAAAGGGGAGAGAGTGTCCCCTTGTTTAAGTCCTAGGGTGGGAGAGAAGAAACTAAAGGGAGACCCATGTAGAATAATTAACAGAAAAAGTTGGGAAGGAAATACAATTCATGATCTAGGTGATCCACTTTTGTCGAGGCACATATTTTTGAATCTTTTCTTACTTGATAGGTTTCCTTATCTATTTTTTAGAACCTTTTAACTTTGATTAAACTGGAAACTATACCATGAAGCTTGCTTCATGATTAGTTGACGTATTGCACGGCAACCGTGAGATCTCAGGTTACCCATTAAATCATATTGATTAAAGGTTCCAAAAAAAGGTCCATGTATCAGAGGGTTTCAAAACAACATTTTTGGCATATATCCCATAGGGTAATTTTAGATGCAGCTCAGGATTTGCTAAGGCACCCCAACCCCCCTTGATTTTTTTACCTTATTTTTGTTTTATGAAAATGCCCTACTAAGTTTTTTTTGTTGTAATTTTTGATTATCAACAATAGTTTTTATATAAAGATTTTCAATTATATAGAGAGTTTAATTTTTTAATTAAAGATTTTAAATTATATAAAAAAAAAGGCCTTATATAGAGTTTTCGCCTTAGGCCTCAACTTGTGTCGAGACGGCCCTATCCCTAGATTATGCAAGTACTACAAGTTTACATCTGGGGTTTGAGTGTGTTTTGTACTTGATTGTTAGTTTTGCACCTTGCTTCATAGTGAGTCTCCTTGTTTTCTTTACGTCTTGTTGCATTATCAGTTTCTACTCACTGAAATATTTTAGGCGCAGAGGACTTTGGATGTAGTCAATGCAGAGGGGTCTCGTAGCCCTACATGGATCATTGTTTTGGGCCCACTGACCACATGGATGTTTAACCCACCCCTTGGTGGATATGCATAACAAAAATCAATCTCATTTGATAATTTCTAGCCGTTGGATTAAGTTCCCAAAAATATGCAAAAAACATGTTTGAATCCAAAGGCTACACTCAATCCTAAAAAGGTGCTATAAATTATGTGTAGTGAAAATCAACTAGACTGATTTTTGGTATGCATATCCACCAAGGGGTGGGGTAAACTTCCATGCGGTCAGTGGGCCCAATAAAATGAGCCTTGTAGCGCCACGAGGCCCCCCTGCATCTAAAATTTTTCCACAAGTTCTCCTTTAACTTGATATCTTTCTAAAAACGTTGTTGTTTAAAGGAAGGTTTAAAGGGGACCGTTATAACCGTATAACGAACTGGGGGCATTATTGTTATAACAAAAAAAAAACGCTCATGAGCAAAAATTGGAAATAAATGGCGCTGAAATTCAAATTTTGAATTTTAAAATTTAAAAAAAATGGAAAATAATGAAAAAATAACCGAAAAAACGGCCATTTTTTTTCACAATTTTTTTCCAGAGAATAACGGTTGTTATTTTCGTTATAACGAAAAAATAACAGAAAATAACGGCCGTTATTTTTTGGGCATTTTAACGGTTCATAACGTAATGGGGGAGGTCCAAATCCGTTATAACGGCTGTTTTTTAAACCTTGTTTTAAAGTCGTGCTTTAAATCCAGATGATTTTTTTCAAAAAATAAAGACCGTTTTTTTTTTTGTTTGGTGGGGTGCTTTGACTGATGAGGGGTGCTCTCACTAAGTTTGAAAATCATAAGTTGGGTGCTTTCAAGAGGTCGTGTGCCCTCACAATTCGTGGGGTGCGACTAAAATTTCCAGTAAAATTTCCGCATCCCATATTAGAATTGGTCAAGAAGTGAACGGTTTGATAGGTATATACTTGGTTAAAAGGAAAAGTGATGTAGCGTGACAGTTAATTTAGTGTGAAGGAGGTAACTGTATTTCTCGATAGGTGTGAGCTTTAGCTATTTTTTTTTTAACTCACCTCTGCCCTCTGGGCCCACTGACTTCATGGATGTTTAGCGGGAGATATTCGTACAAAAAAAAAACAGCTTGGATTGAATGTTTTTAGCTCTTAGAGTTTAGTACCAAAAAATATGTTGAATCCAACGGTTAGAAAATCACGTGCTAACAAGGATCCAAAGGTTTGAAATCTGTAGCTCCACCTAGGGATAGGCCAAACATCCATATATTCCACGTGGTTATATTGTGGGTGGTAAGCGGCTCCACTGAACGTCGATGGTCAGCGAAGTTTTACTCTAGCGGTGAGTAACAAAAATAGGTAAAGCTCACGTCTTTGGGGTCAGATGTAGCTGGGTACATCACTACTCTTTCGTTTTATACAGTCACTACACTAGTGATGACTGATGAGAGGTGATACTTACGGCTATTTGTTCATAGGGTGGGACCTGCTCACGTGAGGGTGTCAACAACACCATATCTCGTGGCGCCAAGTGTTCGGTCTCAGTAAAAGCAGCTATTGCACGTGCGATCCAGTGCGCCACGTCGTCAAATAAACTCGGGACTTTAATTCATCGATCGAATATCCTTGGTATTTTAATATCGTGCACTGAATACCACTGAACGCTCGACAGGTCTTTATATATAATCATATACTTGAAAGAAGTAGATAGTCCAAAACACCCTTTTTTCTAGTTAAATTTACAGAAGCTAATATTCACATTATTAAAGCACAAAAGTTACAAAAAAAAAGATAAAAAATGTTGTATTAATCTCCTTTTTTTAATCAGAGGGTCATTTTTTTGATGATCTATTACTAAAAAAAATTATGCTGGCTAACTAACCCTAATCATCGATTCACGGATTTTCCCATGTGTTTTGCCAATATTTCTATAGGCCCTTGATAAGTCGGTTAGGTTGGGATCGACGGGCTACATTTATCTAGATTGGGGTGTATATAGGTCATGTACAAGGTTTCTCCTCAATGGGTGCACAATCCGTGGTGTTATGCCACCGATTCTTTACAATAAATCAGTCCATTTTGACATTCCTAACTTCATGAAAAGTTTGTACCATCTAAATTTACCGTTACTTTAGGTCAACTTTTCGTAAAGTTAGTAATGCTAGAATTAATAGATTTTCGGCGATGATGATCGAACACGAACACGACGAGAACAATGCAATGAGCGGTTGGATTGTCCAACATAATCTCTATGCGGGCTTCACCACAGGATGTAAGAAGTGGGTGTGAGAAACGGATGTAGCTCTTGACAAATTCAAAAAAATATACCGTTTTTTTTTTTTTTTTTGTGTATATATCCATTTAATTCTTAAAGGAGTTAACTAGGCTTTTTCGTAATTTCGTTTAAAATCAGTGGCATATTCTCTGAAGATCTGTGTAGAGCTGGATCTTCCTATAAAAGCTCTCTCTTCTTCCTATCGTAACTCGTTCAAGCTCGCTCTCTCTCTCTCTCTTTCTCTCTTTCTCTCTCTCCGAGAAACAAAAACTTAGAGAAGAAAAATTAAATTAAAAGAAGAAAAAATACTAAGAGCTTCACTTCAATGGCGATGGCAGCAATAGGAGTCTCGAGGATTCCATCCTCAAACCGTTGCAATCTCAATCGGAAAACCACCACACCGTTCCTCAAATCCGCTAACCAAAACCTCTCCTCTTCTTCTTCTAACCTCTCCGGCGAGAAGATTACATTGAAACCGGTTTTCAGTCGCCGTAAAACCACCTCCAATGGAAGAAATCCGTATTTGGTTTCTCCAAAAGCGGTTTCCGATTCAAAGAATTCGCAGACATGTCTGGATCCTGATGCAAGCCGAGTAAGGCTCTTTTTTATGCTTTAACTTCACTTATTCTTTGCTTTCATTTTGAGTTAAATTAGGATTTTTATGTTAAATCTAACTTTTTTTTTTATTGAATTTTATAAATTTTTCTGATGTTCTGGATCTGATCTTGATTCTGAATTTAAAAGTTGACGGAAATGCTGTTACAAAGAAAATCGAAATCGTTGCGTGAATTGAAATTACGGACTAGGGTTTGTAATTAGTATGTAATCATGGTTTGGAAATAGTTTAATCGGTCTCTTTTTCAGTTTGTTTGAGAAAATATAATTTAATCTGTAAAAAGTCAGTCACTTTGTAGTTCTCACTCTCAGGAACTTTAATTTTATTTATTTCTTCAGGATGATTGATTTTATTATTGCTAAATAGGTATTAAATACCACCTGAGCTAGATTCTCTACGGTACGATTGATGGGTTTTCTGCCGTCCATTTCGAATCATCATTGATGTTAGTGGTGGGATCTACAACTCCAAGATCCGGTTGATCCTGGTGGATCCCACTGCAAACCTCAATAATGATTCAGGTTGTTGCTATAATTGTTCATTACTAAATTTGAATCTTTTTTAATATTTATAAGATAAAATAGTTTGTTGTTTGGTAGCTCTGGAATGAATTTGTATTTTAAAATTCAATTTATTGAATTTAGCTGCCCCATTTGGTCGTTTTACAAGCTACCATAACAAATGTTCTTGTGGTTTCCAGCATGGGCTTTAGCAATCGACAACGATTGAGCTGTGAGGGGTAAGTACACTTTTTGGTTGCTTTGGTTATCGCAGCCCAGACATCGTGTATTGCGGGATCTATTGTGCTAAAATCTGTGGTACTATTTACTATGTTAGATATATACTATGGATGTTTAACCCAAAGTGTGTTGTTCATGCCGTGTTTAATGTTCTTCAGATTTTACGAATGAGAAATTAACTTATTCTGTTTATAATTTCAGTTTTTTTCTTTTTTCATTTAGGTTTATATATAATAACTTTCCATTATTGCAAGGCAGCATAAGAGTTGAATATTGTCTATGTGATTCTCTGCAGAGTGTTCTGGGAATTATACTTGGGGGTGGAGCTGGGACCCGCCTATATCCTCTTACGAAGAAGAGGGCAAAGCCTGCTGTTCCTTTGGGAGCAAACTACAGGCTTATCGATATTCCCGTGAGCAATTGCTTGAACAGTAACATATCGAAGATCTATGTTCTCACGCAATTCAATTCTGCATCACTTAACCGTCATCTTTCACGATCATATTCCAGTAACATGGGAGGGTACAAGAACGAAGGATTTGTTGAAGTTCTCGCTGCTCAGCAGAGCCCCGAGAACCCGAATTGGTTTCAGGTAATAAAATAATCTGAACTGTGCCTATTTCTTGTTTGTACTGGTTTCTGTTTTGATATAAGCCATTTGAATTGGAATTTAGTTGCTAATGTGTAATTTATTGATGGATTTGGGAAGTCATTTTGAAATGTTTCCGATTTGTTTCTGAGGAGCATATTTTCTCATTGGAATCTCATACTATTTTGTTGGCTTTGAGTCCTTGACCTCTTTCTCTTTCTACCTGCATTTATTTTTATGCTTGGAGACCCTATCTCATTGAAGTTCTGTTTGTCAATATACAGGGTACAGCTGATGCTGTAAGGCAGTATTTATGGTTGTTTGAGGAACACAATGTTATGGAATTCCTGATTCTTGCTGGAGATCATTTATACCGTATGGATTATGAGAGATTTATTCAAGCACACAGAGAAACTGATGCTGATATTACTGTGGCTGCACTGCCAATGGATGAAAAACGTGCTACTGCATTTGGTCTAATGAAGATTGATGAAGAAGGACGCATAACTGAATTTGCAGAGAAACCGAAAGGAGAGCAATTGAAAGCAATGAAGGTAGACACTGTTGAATGGATTCACCCATTCATGATTGTGCTGTTTGTATTCTTATCAAGCTGATGATTATTCAGTTCTTAAATTGGTGAACATATATAGATGATATATGTGCTTAATCACATTGCTTTTTCTCGTATTTATTTCAGGTTGATACTACCATTTTAGGCCTTGATGATGAGAGAGCTAAAGAGATGCCATACATTGCAAGTATGGGTATATATGTTGTCAGCAAAGATGTAATGTTGAATTTACTCCGTGACAAGTTCCCTGGAGCCAATGATTTTGGAAGTGAAGTTATTCCAGGTGCAACTTCCATTGGAATGAGGGTATGTTTCGTTTTACTCATTTCTTGTTGGAACTACCATTTCCAAGGTGGGCTTTCTTTTTATTGATACATGTATGCTGAAAATATTTGTACTAGGATAGGTATATGTGGGGAGCCATCCTCGTCACCCCCGTATGTTATATGTGAAGACCATTCAAGGTGGAGAACACATCATTCCAGGAGCCCACAAAACAAGATTTCCTACAGCAAAAATTGACCCAATCGAAATGATCCTAACATTTTGATATGTAGACCCTCTGAACTGTGCCACATTTTTCTCCTGGCCATCTAAAAAGACAGTATTTCATATGGTTTGGATCATCCGATCCGACAATTGTTTGCCTTCGATATCTCCTAGGCAGGATCTATCAAATGGTGGGTCCCAACCCCCCTGCTTATGCGCCGTGGGTTTGGCACTAATACAAAGGAAAACTCCTAGGTGGTTTAGTCCTTCGTAATTTACAAACTCATAAGATACTTCCCAAAGTGATTTTACTGATCTAAATGTATACTTTTCTGCAACATGAGCTGAACTATAGCTTTGTTTTTTCATCACCCTGTGAACCTTTATTCACAAAAATTACCTCAAACTTGAAATTAACAAATTGATAGATCTTCCTTTGCTGGATGTTACAGCATTTGCTTGACTATCCTCTGCATTCGCATTCTCAAAGTTCCTGATTTCAAGATGTCTTATTGGGGTTTTACTCCTTCAGGTTCAAGCCTACTTGTATGATGGTTATTGGGAAGACATTGGTACCATCGAGGCTTTCTATAATGCAAATTTGGGGATCACCAAGAAGCCGATACCGGATTTCAGGTAGTCTTTCTAGATGGTAGAAGTTACAAAATATTTTTATCACAACATTCACAATTAATCATATTATCATTCCAAAACCCTGATTCCTAGTTTTGCAATATTATTATGAGCTTGAACTTCCAATGCAGCTTTTACGATCGTTCTTCTCCAATCTACACACAACCTCGATATTTGCCGCCTTCCAAGATGCTTGATGCTGATGTTACAGATAGTGTTATTGGTGAGGGTTGTGTGATTAAGGTAAGTTAGCTTTGTAAATAGTTCACTTCTTGTTCATGTTCTGAAGTTGGGACCATCATACTCTGAATGTTTTGAACTGCAATCTTTCATTTATTTTGAGATCCAAAGTTACATGTATTCCTCTTATGGAAACTATGGTAGAGGGAGATTGGGCAAGATCCTTGACATAATTTTTCATCCTTCTCTGTGCAGAACTGCAAGATTCACCATTCTGTGGTTGGGCTTCGATCTTGCATCTCAGAGGGTGCAATCATAGAAGACACATTACTGATGGGAGCAGATTATTATGAGGTAAACCTTTCTGGACAAAACCTGCAAACTTTGGAGTGCGAATCTGGTAGGACATGTTTCCATATCTTTGCAGATTGGGGAAGTGTTACGATTGAATTGGTTCCAGAGAGAAAATTCCATTCCTCTTAAGTTCAACTACAAATGATTTTGTTGTTATTGTATTCTTGCACCAGACTGATGCGGACAGGAGGTTCCTAGCTGCGAAAGGTAGCATCCCAATCGGTATTGGCAAGAACTCTCACATCAAGAGAGCAATTATCGACAAAAATGCTCGCATTGGAGACAATGTGAAGGTCGTGCCCTGAAATATCTCAACTTTCCTTGAATTATTTTGTAGTGTTTACCTTTTCTGGATTTTATAAAAAGTTATACTGGTTATCAATCGGGTAACAATAAAAATCTGAGAAAAATTATCAGAATCTAGTTTCTTTTGTCAACATAGTTGTTGACATTACGAATAATCATTTTTAATCTCGCATACAGTCACCCACACACAAAGATATAAGTGTAAGCATGCATTCAAGGTCTTATGAATCCTTAATGTTGAAGTTCTGCAATTTCAGATCATTAACAGCGACAAC
Source organism: Euptelea pleiosperma (assembly GCA_035048495.1). Classification (NCBI taxonomy): domain Eukaryota; kingdom Viridiplantae; phylum Streptophyta; class Magnoliopsida; order Ranunculales; family Eupteleaceae; genus Euptelea; species Euptelea pleiosperma. The sequence goes on along the minus strand of CM068541.1, from coordinate 8,589,591 downwards.
GTGCAAGAAGCGGCGAGGGAAACGGATGGGTACTTCATCAAGAGTGGAATCGTCACTGTAATCAAGGATGCTTTGATACCCAGTGGAACCATCATCTAAAATCACGTACCTTTCCTTTTAGAAGGTGTACCAAGAGGACTCCCTTCCCTTGCTTTCTAGTTTTTTTTGGCCTGAGAATTATGTATTAAGAGGTATGTCTTCCCTTTGCCCTTGGTTTTTAGGCCCAAGAGTTGATGTATATTCCTTTAGTAGTGTAAGGTTTAACAGAGGAAGAGAGACTATGTGCTGTAAAGGTTTCCTGATCTATGAGAATCCGTCTGTTCCTCAGTTTCTTTTTAGTTCGAAGTAAAATCCTAAAAGCCCCCCATATAATCATTCTAGATTGTAAACTGAACAAGACATAATGAAAATCTGCTGCAGTAATAGAAGATAAACAAGAACAAGAGCACAAGCCACATACAGAATTAATTTTATCTATAATATCACTGTGTAGGGAATTCAATTTTATTTATAAAATCCCCCTCTGCATCTCTTAGGAGCTATTTTCCATGTCGAGGGTTCTCATTTGGCATCGGAGATGTGATAGCTACAGGAGCTTCCCTTGTATTCCGACGTAATTCACTACTTGGCATCCATCAAACAAAGAAAATAGTAGAAGAGGTGGCTACAGTAGTTTCATAACTTCAGATATCATTTCCCTGGCATGTCGCCATAATCTGATACTCAAATTTGACGATTAAAAAGAAGAGAAAATTATGATATAGGGGGGCACAGTCCATTTCTCATTCGGTTGACCTTCTGTACTGCACCGGTGCGAACTTTGAGATCGGCTATTCGGTCCCGCCTGTCATGCCATAAGAAAGAGAAAGAAAAAGAAAAGAGATCATGCGTTCGTCGCCATCTTACACTGTTTACGCTTAGTTTTTGAGTGAATAATACATAAACCTAAGGAATCATCTGTTCTTTTTTTATTGAAATTGATTAACAAGGAATCATCTTTGAGACATAATTTCTTAACAGGAAATGAACATAGCGCAATATGTACAGGAGCAAATCAATTGTTCCATAGGTTCTTAATTCCAATTATTCAGCTATTTTTAATTCAAAGAGGACGAGAAATACTTCGGCTGCTACACACCATAATCAACCAGAAAAATATTCCATGTTTACAAAAAAAAAGAGGCTCAAATTAATTAGAAATATTTATGTCTCCAATGGTTAAGTCATATAAGTCAAACGTTGAGTCAACTTTTATCCAAAAAGATAGGTTCATTAGAGCCCAAAGCCCAAAGTCCATTCTGAATTGCGGCTTGGTTGTACGCTCTTACTTATAGAGCTTCGCCAATGCTTCTCTTCATTGACTTATGGAAAATTTTCTTGGTAAAATATACTTTGTAAGGCTGTTGATTGTACCCGAGAAAATACGCAATTTTCAATTATGTGAAAAAATAAGGGTGGATTTTCATGGAAACGAATTCTCATCTATGTGGGGAATGGAAATGAATTCCAAGCTGGGATGGGAAAATCTCATTTTGTCTAGAAAGTTTTCCAAATTTAAAATGACTGTCAAACAAGGGAAAATTGGCAATCAAACACGACCTTAGTGTTTACCCGATTTAGACAACTGGCCTAGGTTTTCAAGTGTCAAAGCAGGAGAGGTGATAACAGATGAAAATCAAGAAGATTGTTCCCCCTTTTATTTCAATCTTACTAGTATCCCCTTTTTGTCTCTTACATAATCCAGAATCACAAATGAAAATCAAGAAGATAGAATTTTACTCCAATAATTACTAAAATTCTGCTATATATTTAAATCAATACATATATATTTATAATCGATACAGGGAAGCGAGATCTTGTTTATTCACTAAGCAACACCATGAACAATCTCTTCTCTTTATAGATCTTTAAGGTGTCGGAACGTGACCACCGGATTGATTACTGATGGGAGTCGGAGGGCTGTTGCCCGAATCTCCTCTACCCATGAGTTTCCTTAAATGTATGTGTAAACCTGTCTCTGCATGCCAAATAAAAAAAATTCCTTAGTGTAATAATAACAACCATGGTTTAAAAAATGGCCCTCATAACGGATTCGGACCTTCCCCATTACGTTATGTACCGTTTTAACGCTATAACGGCACGTCTCTGCGTTCCCCCGTAGTTTCTATAATTAAAAAAAAAAAAAAAAATGAAAAAGGCAAAAACCTCAGAAAACAAAGATAATATACCTTGGAGGGAGGGGAAGAGATGCAAGACCCTTGATTCTGTCTTGAGAGAACACCAACTCTCTGATAGTATAAGCAAGGTGAAAAGACAAACCCACGAAGAACAACGAAATGACTTTCCCATTCTCGATCAGATCTTCTTTCTTCTTCACCTCTCTTCATCTATTTCCACTTTATATAAATGAAATGCGTTTGAATATTCTATCACCCCATTAAAGAAAGGAGTGTCTTCAAACATGTCACCATCTCTCACTTGCTCCTTCGAGACCAGAGTGAATTCATCCAAAGCTCCAAAGTCTTCAACTATTAATTTCTTTAAAGGGGTATCGATTTCAATCCATGACTTCTATCATTTCCGTTTACACTTAATTCTTTGCTTGACAAGAAAAGGGTTAGGAAAAGGAAAAATCAACTTATTAAAAATAGATGAGTCAATTTTCAAACATTTTGACCATTTTCTAGGCAAGGTTCGAAGTCTCGGCCGATCCCGGTCTGGATAGGGCGATCCGGATAGGTCTCGGTGCTTACCGCACTAATCCCTTTCGTTCAACAATTATTCCAGAATTCAAATTAAAAAAAAATAAAAAAAATCAAACTTAACAGTAAATTCCAAATTTTTTTTGAATAGTCCAGAATATGTATTAAAAGAGATCAAGATGATCGCAGAAAGCGTACAAAGATGAGAAAAAAACACAAGACAACAAAGCTACACCCATTACACTCTCTCTAAGAGACTGTCCAACCTAAAAACCATATCCCCAAAATAAACACCGCCTTTATTCTTGTTTCTAAAGATCTCCCATTCCTCTACATCTATAATGCATACACCCCACATCACCGCGAAAGACACCATCCTCCATATAAATTCTAATTATTCTGCTATACTTTTTGTTGAGGCAACGTATTACACTGCTACACACCATAGCCAGCCGGAAAATCTTCATAATTATTTATGTCCTACACCGTGATCATCGTTACTTTGGGGAGACGGAATGCGGGGGCCTGGACCACTGCGCATGAGTTCTCTTGTAGTCCAACGTAATTCAATACCTGTCATTCATCAAACAGAGAAAATAAGAGAAGTGGCTATATATCACATTGAAGTTCTATTTATTTTTCCTACCTCCCAACCCCGACAAAGAAGGACTAATCCCTTTGGATGCACGTAATTACCCTCAAATAACGTGCATCAGGTAAGCCGGGGAGAAGTCGAACTCGTGACCTTAGGGAGCATATATACCCGAACTACGATACGTAACACAAGGAATAACATTAGTACCTTGGGGTATAGGAAAGTCTAGGAGTCTTGCATCTACCATTACAGACCCTGGGTTCAGGAATAACATTAGAAAGGCAAAGAAGCAAGCAAGCGGAGCAACGGTATGAGAAAACCGTTCCATTCTCTCTTTCCTATCTGCCTGATCTCTCCATATCTCCGCTCGTTAATTTATAAAGTTAGAATTATTTTCAAACATCTCACATCCTTTATTTAAGGCGGCTGCCCAACCACGTATCTTCATTTCATTGGACGAAAGTGTACCCCGGATTCTTTCCAATCACATTCCTTTGAAAGAACAAAAAACTTTAGGAAGTCCCAGTCCAATTGCAAAGATGTGATCGCAGTACTCATGGGGTCCACATCTATTACTAATTTAAAGCCAAAAGTGAGGTTGGGGCACAAGTCCTTACACGGCGTTCCATGACACTCACCTAGAAGAACTTCGATGACGAAGGTCCGACGACAGTATGAGCCATGTCGCACACTCTTAGAGCCCACTCACCGTGTGGATGTTTGGTCCATCACTAAGATCAGCCTTATTAGTGATTTCTAACCTTTGGATCTGAGTACTCCAAATAATAATGATCGAAATGTAAAGTTAAAAATAAACCCCAGAAAAGGCTAATCCAACGGATAGAAATTACTAATCAAGTTGAATTTTGGTATCTAAATCCAGGGATGGGTAAAACATCCATTCGGTCAGTAGTCTTTAAGAGTGTGCCATGTGGCTCATACTGTGGTTGCTCATCAACAATGATGAGGGATGTCAGTTATGGAAGTTCCACTCATTATTAAATCCAAAATCAAACTCCTCTTCCAAACTACTTTTTGGGATGAAACTTTCTTATTTTGCCACACTTCTTTCAAAAATACCCCTACAAAATGTTACAAGGATTTTCATAAATGATGTGGATCCCACCTCAACATATGACTACCACACCTTTGCAATCTTAATATCAATAGCCAAAAACAGAGGGCACTGACTAAGTATTCCGTCAAAGAAGCTAATGGCATAGCCATTTTTCCTTGGTAGTGTCAAAGTCAAGATGTCATTGGTCCATTCCATGTTTTTAAAAATGGCCGTTTAAAAGGAAACGGGTTTGGACCGTTTAAACATGTTTTAAAGTATTTGAATTTCAAAATTTAAATTTCAGCGCCATTTTTTTAGTTTTTTTCCGTTAAAATCCGTTAAAATCTGTTTAATTCTGTTAAATTCCGTTTTTCCCCATTTTTTTTCATTTTTGTCCCTGGCCGTTTCAATCCGTTTTAACGGCAAACGGCCGTTTAAACGGTTTAAATGGTAACGCCCCGGTCCGTTTAACCCTTAAAACGGCTGTGGTCTATGACTACCACACCTTTGCAATCTTAATATCGATAGCCAAAAACAGAGGGCACTGACCAAGTATTCCGTCAAAGAAGCTAATGGCATAGCCATTTTTCCTTGGTAGTGTCAAAGTCAAGATGTCATTGGTCCATTCCATGTTTTTAAAAATGGCCGTTTAAAAGGAAACGGGTTTGGACCGTTTAAACACGTTTTAAAGTATTTGAATTTCAAAATTTAAATTTCAGCGCCATTTTTTTAGTTTTTTTCCATTAAAATCCGTTAAAATCTGTTTAATTCTGTTAAATTCCGTTTTTCCCCATTTTTTTTCATTTTTGTCCCTGGCCGTTTCAATCCGTTTTAACGGCAAACGGCCGTTTAAACGGTTTAAATGGTAACGCCCCGGTCCGTTTAACCCTTAAAACGGCCTCCTTTAAACCTTGGTCCATTCTACAACTATACTACGTGTACGTGAATTCTTTATTAGCGTGTCGACCCATCTCTCTCGAGAAGTAGCACGGGATTTTCTTTATACATAAAGGGCTGATGTGGCTAATCGAGACTGTTCATCTAATTGATGGCCTTCTGAATCATCCACGTGGATGTTGCTCTTTGGAAGATTTTTTTTTTTATGAGCTCCAATTTTTTGTGTAAGTGTTGACTCAAGCAGGAACCCCCACCGTATGAATTTTGAAGTCTCTCCCTCACAAAAATGCCATGTGGAGCTCACTTTAGAACTCACTGACTTTATGGATGTTGGGTAGACCTCTTGGTGGACCTACATACCAAATATCAGCTTGATCCATGATTTCTAACAATTATATATTAGCATCTAAAAACAATGTTCAAATCCAACGGATAAAGATTATTCTATTAAAATGTTAAATCCAACAGCTAGATATCACCGATCAAACTGATTTTTGATGTGTAGATCGATCAAGAAGTGAACCAAACATCCAAAAGGTCAGTGGGCCTTAAAGAGATCTCCGATGCAACAACTGTACATGGTGGAATAGTCAATCTCTTGGTGGTCCGTGAATCTCTTGAATCCAGCAGTCAAAGGCCTTAACTGCACTCTGGTTGGCAATCACCCGTTTAATTCATAAATTTTATGATTTTTTCAAGGAAGACTATTTCAAAAATTCGAAAATTTTCAGTCCAAGCGAATAAAACACGTTTTCCTTAAAAATTTGGCCGAAAAATTTCGCAGTGTCCATGACTCGCCTAAAACTTGCGCAGATCTTAGGCGTGCCTCCCAAGTGCAATGGCAATCTCTAACCTAGGCTATGGGCCTTGTTGATCACCCATTGACCCCACCCATGTGTTCCCCCCACCCCCCATTCTCTTTTAGTCCTATTTATACAATTCAAACCCCCTTAGTTCTCTAATGCAGGTGGGACTAAAGTGGAGAAAATAAAAACCACTTGAAATCATTAATCAGGCTGATGTCTGGTGTGTAGGTCCAGTAAAGGGTGGCTCAAACATTCATGGGGGCCCAGTCGCGCGAAAGATGTTCCATGTGACATTTTCAGGGTCGACCTCATAGTTTTTGCCATTAGTAGCGACTAATGCGTGTAAATTGTGAAACCACTTCCTTAAAAGGTGGTATTTTCAAAAATCTCACCTTCTTGATGACTAGAGCCCAGCATGCTACACTTAATTGGAACAATAATACTCTTTTTGAAACAGTAAGGTGACATTTGGTATATTAAGTTATCAGATCTAAAAGCTTAAAGTGTTTAAAGTATGATTGCTTAATGACTTATGTCTCAATTGGATTGTTTGGTAAAGATCTTAAGTCTTAAAATTAAGTCAAAGGCATTTTGGGTATTTTAATTTAAAATATTTATTATGACACTTTCATAAGTTTTAAAAAGAGAGAGAGCTTTGAGAAAGGGAAAATTTATTTGAAACCCACAAATTGTGAAAGCACCCGAATAAAACTTCGCTGACCGCCCTTGATGACCACTCACAATATGAGCCACGTAGCACACTTTTAGAGGACGCTGGCCGTATGGATGTTTGGCCAATCCCTAGATGGGTTTACAAACCAAAAAACAGCCTGATAGGTGATTTCAAACCTTTGGATCCTTGTACCCCAATAATGGTCAATAATGCTCAAATTCCTACAGTTAAAATCAACCCATATGAAAATGATTCCAATCCAATACTAAGAAATCTCTGATCAGGCTGATTTTTGGTTTGTAGGCCCAAATGGCCAAACATCCATACGGGCATTGTCCTCTAAAAGTGCGCCGTGTGGCTCCTAATGTGGGTAGTCATCGGGAGCTGTTATTGGGGGCGGTCAGCAAAGTCTTACTGGGGTGCTTTCACAATTTCTGGGCTATAAATAAAATTTCCCTCTGAGAAAAGGGCATTGCTGGTATTAAAAGAGAATCTTAAAATCTCTTGAAAAGATGCTTTTACTTAAGGCATTTAGTGAAGGGAGGTTGACGTAAAATAAGTCACTGAAATTTAGAAATTCTGACCTTCAGGACTTATTTTAATTGGGTTACCAAACGGTCTGAACACGCCAATAAGAGTGTACAATCATAGAAGCCACATTACTCAGTGGGAGCAGATTATTATGAGGTAAACCTTCTAGAAAAAACCTGCAAACTTTGGAGTTCAAATCTGCTAGGAAATGTTTCCGTAAAACTTTGATGACTGGCCCTGTCATCGGTGGCGATGACAGGACTGCATCCCTCGGCACGTGGACTTTGTACAGTCTAACCACCCCGGCCTCACCACACACGTACTCAGGTAAGTGTTTTTCAAGATTTCATTTTTAATTCACTGGGGTAGGTGGCAAAAATCACTCGAGAACACCCTGGGTACATGTGTGGTGAGGCCGAGGTAGCCAGCCCTTAGAAAATCCACATGCCGAGAACTGCGGGCCTGTCATCGCCGCCGCCGATGATAGGGCCCGGTCATCAAAGTTTTACTCGATTGGATGAATTGGTTCCAGAGAGTGAAAATTCCATTCCTCTTAAGTTCAACTACAAATGATTATGTTGTTATTGTATTCTTGCACCAGACTGATGAGGACAGGAAGTGCTAGGCTCCTAGCTGCAAAAGGTAGCGTCCCAATCGGAATTGGCAAGAACTCTCACATCAAGAGAGCAATTATCGACAACGAGAATCTGTCTGTTCCCCTGTTTCATTTTTAAGTCTAGACTGCTAACTGAACAAGACATACCGAAAATCTGCTGCAGTAATAGAAGATAAACAAGAACAAGAGCACAAGGAACATACATAATTCATTTTTATCTATAACACCCCCCTGTGCATCTCTTAGGAGCCGTTGTCCATGTTGTCTAGGCCTGCGATTTGGCATCGGAGATGTGACAACTTCCCTTGTATTCCGACGTCGTAGTCTCATAACTTCAGATTTCATCTCATAGGCGCGTCTCCATAATCTGAGACTCGAATTTGAGGATTAAAAAGAACAGAAAGTTAATAAACTAAGGCTCTGTATGGTTGCCCTGAATAAGTTTTCTAGAAATAATTTTTCCATATAAATGTCATGTAACTTTTTCTGGAACAACCCTTTCTGATCCTTTTTCTGTAAAACTTTTTGTTGATCCCCATACAGAGCCTAAGTAGTGAACATTGAGGTTGGGGGATCATTTTGTACCTTGGAGTGTAGGGAAGTCTGAGTCTTGCATCAACCACAACAGACAATGAGTTCAGTGATAACATAAGAAAGGCAAGAAAGCAAGCAAGCAGAGCAATAGGACCAAAAAACCTCCCCATTTTTTTCTTCTTTGATCCTTTTACTCCATCTCAGGTCGTTTATGATACCAGGTAGGTATGAAGGAATAATATCTCATCCATCTCCAAAGTCTAACCCCATTTAGAAGTTAAGAATTATTTTCAAACATATCACCATCTGATCTCACTCTCTAAGGCTGGTGCTCAACCACAGAATGCCATTTGTATATCCTGGATTTCCTAAATTAGTGGACAAAGTCAATGGATGGGGTTCGAGTTGAATCAGTGCTGATCTGGACCCAATTTGATAAGAATATATGCCAACCTGGATCCGAGTTGCTATTGCCCAAAGTCTCGGTCAATCCAGATTGGGATGGGGGCTCATTGATCCGATCCAAAAAATGGATCATCTCGCCCGAGATCACTGTTTCCCAAAGAAGTCTCACATTATCTCAACCGAGATGCGCAAATCCCGTTCTGGATCGGACCGATCCGGATCGGGATTGGAGCTCACCGATCCGGCCTCCGATCCCAAGATTTCGAATCATAGTCTCTGCGTGCCAAATAAACAAACCTAACTAATTAAATTAGCAATAATCATGAAAAATAGAAGAGGCTGTGTTTAAATCATTGTACACACCAATCATGATGCAAAGGTTGAGATGTTGCACACTTGTATCTTCTAAAGGAACAAGATTTCTAAGGGGTCAGGCTCAGCTGCTCAGGTGACCCCTTTTTTCTACCCCCTCTCGTAGATTCCGAGAATCCAACGGTGGTTGAGAATCACAAAAGAAAATCAAGAAAATAGATTTTTACTCCAATAATTACTAAAATTCTGCTATATATATATAATCGATACAGGGAAGCGAGATCTTGTTTATTCAATAAGCAACACCATATATATATAGACAATGTCTTCTCTTTGTTGATCTTTAAGATGCTGGAGTTATTGGACGGGACCGATTACTGATGGGAGCCGGAGGGCTGTTGCCCGAATCTCCTCTACCCATGAGTTTCCTTACATGTCTGTGTAAATCTGTCTCTGCATGCCAAATAAACAAACTTCCTTACTTTAATAATAACAATCATGGTTTAAAAACAGCGGTTGTAATGGATTCAGACCTCCCCCGTTACGTTATGTACTGTTTTAACACTCAGAAAATAACGGCCATTATTTTCGTTATAATGGTCGTTATTTTTCCATTATAACGTTATTTTCTGAAAAAAAAAAAATTGTTATAAAAAGTCTGTTATTTTTGTTATTTTTCCGTTAAGGTATTTTAATAACACCCCCGAAAATCTGAAAATAATTAATTAGTAATGCCCCTTATACTTTCCAACTTTAGGATTACCCCCCTTGACCTAGTTTAACCATCATTTGACTAACGTTTAAACGTGACATGCATCTTGCGCCTGTTATTGCACCTATGAAAGGACCATAACATTGCAAGTACAATACTAACAAGGTGTGATTGAGTCCGTTTTAAGTTAAGTCAACCACAGTAAACTAGGTCAAGGGGGGGTAATCCTAAAGTTTGAAAGTTTAAGGGATATTACTAATTACTTTCAAATTTCAATGGGGTGTTACTAAAATACCCTAAATTTTATTGAAAATTTTAAATTTAAATTTTGAATCTTAGTGCCGTTATTTTTCCATTATTGCCCATGTGCGTTACAAGCTGTTATAAAGGTCATTATAATGGAAAAAACGGTAACATCCCCAGTCTGTTATACAGTATAACGACATCTTTTAAACCTTGACGAAGACGACAACAACAATAATAATAATAATAATATTCATAACAATAATAATAATAATAATAATAATAATAATAATAATAATAATAATAATAATAGGTGAACCCCTTCTTCAGATTTGCTTAAATTTGTGTCTCCCTCCAAGTATGAGAGATTACGATCCTAACCATCTGGTTATTGGGCTTACATATGGACCAGAGTGCACGTTAAAAAAAGGGCAAACACCTTAGAAAACAAAGCTAATACCTTGGAGATGTAAGACGGTTGATTCTGTCTTGAGAGAGCACCAACTCTCTGATAGTATAAGCAAGGCCAAGAGACAAGCCAATGAAGCACTCCTAAACAACTTTCCCATATTCTTAGATCTTCTTTCTTCTCCACCTCTCGCCATTGATTTACACTTTATATAAATGAAAAACATTTGAAAATTCTAATCACCCCATTAATGGAGGAAGGAGTTTCTTCAAACATGTCAGCTTCTTTGAATATCCAAAGCACACAAAAGTCTTCAATCCATGACTTTTATCATTTCTGTTCACACTCTTATTTCTTCGTATACTTTGACACAAGGAAAGGGTTAGGAAAGAGGAAAGATCAAATAAAAGGACAAAGGTTTCTACAAATGCTTCATTTTCACATCTGTTTCTATAGATTTTGACTCCTTGATCGACAATCTGGGCCTCCTGACTCCATGGATGTTTAACCCACCCCTTGGTAGACGTTCATACCAAAAATCAGTTTGTTTGATGATTTTAGGCCGTTGGCTTTAGTACTAATAATCAACGGCTAGAAACACGCGCCTAAAAATTACTAAAATCTAATGGCTAGAGATTAACAATCAGGGTGATTTTTGGTGTGTATATCATCAAAGGGGTGGGATGAACATCCATGTGCTCAATGGGCCTAGATGGCAGCGGTGAGTAACAAAAATCGTGCTTCTCCTCGTCAAAGCGTCAGATATTTATACCTTGTTACATTTTTTTTCATGAAACATTTAACTTTCTTTTCTTCAATGATTTCAATGTAATCGAAAAAGCATTTTACCTCGTAAATCGATTTTAGAAAATCCTCTATATGGAGATGATCATTCAAAGAAGGAAGGTCAACCTTAACTTAAAAATCTCTGCTTGAGCCATATCTCTTTGTTAATCGCGTTGAAGTACTACATCATCGATCATCTCCTTCGTTACTATTCTCATTGTTATAGGCTTTTTTCCGTTGAAGTACTGTAGCTCTATCCACTTTTTCCTTTTTTTTTCCCGGTAAATTCCATTTTTTTTACATTTTTGCCACTGGCCATTTCAATCCGTTTTAACAGTAACGCCCCCAGTCCATTAAACCGTGAAAATGGCCTCCTTTAAACCTTGGTCCCAATGCGAATGCAAATATGTGACCCCATTAATCGTGGGGTTCAAATCTATTATTACTTTAAAGTCAAAGCTGGGGTTGGGGCACGGCCTTCACACGGCGTTCACACGAAGCTCACCTACCAGAACTTTGATGACGAATGTCTATCATCACTGATTCAATGTTGATGACGGACGACAGTATGAGCCATGTCACACACTCTTAGATACTACTGACCGCGTGGATGTTTGGCCCATCCCTAAGTAGACTACCTGCCAAAAATAAGCCTGATTAGTGATTTCTAACCTTTGGATCTAAGTACCTCAAATAATGCTCAAAATCCATGGTTAAAAATAAACCATGGATAAGACTAATCTAATCGGATAGAAATTAATAATCAGGTTGAATTTTGGTATGTAAGTCCACTTAAGGATGAGCCAAACATCCAAACAGTCAGTGATCTCTAAGAGTGTGCCATATATAAGGTGCTGCAGTGCTGCCACGTGTAAAGTGCATGTGCTCACATGTGGTGTTTTCCTAGTATGAATAAAGGAAAAAATCTAAGCCTTGGTAGTTTCAAAGTCAAGCATGTCGTTGGTCCATTCTACAACTATGCTACGTTTAAGTGAATTCTTTATAAACGTGTGGACCCATCTCTCTAGATTATTCGATGTAGCACGGTATTTTCTTTATACATAGAGGGCTGGTGTGGCTAATCGAGACTGTTCATCTAATTGATGGCCTTCTGAATCATCCACGTGGATATTGCTCTTTGGAAGAATTTTTTTTGACGTGAACTAATTTTTTCACGTGGAGGTGTTGACTCAAATTTTGAAGTATTCCCCTTCCCAAAAATGCCACGTGGAACTCACTTTAGGGTCCACTGACCTTATGGATGAGGGGTAGACTTCTTGGTGGACCTAAATACCAAATATCAGTCTTGATCAATGATTTCTAACAGTTATATATCAGCATCTAAAAACCAATGCTCAAATCTAACGGCTAAAAATTATGCTATTAAAATGCTAAATCCAATGGTTAGAAATCACCGATCAAATTAACTTTTGATGTGAAGATCCATCTAGAAGTGAACCAAACATCCGAAAGGTCAGTGGGCCCTAAATTAGGTTGAAATTACTAACTTTGTAGAGTATAATTTCTTGACACAGTGGATTCCAAAATTTTGGTTTAGGCTTGATATATAAACCCTTGGCATCATTTTTTACTTTTTACTTCTAAATTTTTAAGAAATGATCTATATAACAGAACACAGCGGTTGTCTCCCTCTCTTATAGGCTTCATATATCCAAGGGCCAATAATAACATGTACATAAAATAAAATTTAGGCGGTTGGATTAATTTAACAGGAAAATTGTCTCGCCACTTATACCCCTTTTATCGGCTTCACAAAGGATAGCCGAGATCTTATCCCCCAAATGGACTATGGATCTCAACCACTCACACCCGATTTGGGAAATGCTTGTAGGGGAGTACCGAGGGCACGGGCCACCCACTATACATCTATATAACAAAACAGAGAAGTCGATCACTTATCCCTCCTCTTATCAGCTTCACAAAGGATGGCCGGAATCTTATTATCACCCCAAGGATTTAAGCCACTCACACCCGATTTTGGCAAACGCTTTGTTAGAGAGTGGGCACGGGCCACCTACTAGTTTCTTAAAAGGAAAGGAACATATCCTAATATATAGGGGGAGCCAGATCAACTGTTTGAAGGGTTCCACTTGGGAGACATCCTAAAGCTAAAACACGACATGTAAACCATTTGATCGTCATTCACTTTCTCGACTCATTAGTCATTATTAATCCGATTCATTCCACAATTATTTCATAATTAAAAGTAAAAAAAAAGAAAAAGAAAACACATGAAAAGGCATCAAATTCAACAACAAATTCCAATTATTCTGCTATATATATATAGGAAAAGTAGTTCGGGTCTTCGGCCGCTACACACCATAACCAGCAAGAAAATCTTTATAATTATTTATGTCCTACACCGTGGTCACCATTAGTTTGGGGAGAGGGAGGGCGGTTGCCTGCGGAACTATCACGCATGAGTTCTCTTGTAGTCCAATGTAATTCAATACCTGTCATCCATCAAACAAATAAATTAAGAGAAGCGCCTATATCTCATGTAACAAGGTTGCATTAACTAATTAACAAGGAAGAAGGACTAATCCCTACGGATGCACCCATTTACCCACAAACCATTCATCCGATAAATTCGGGAGAATTCAAACTCATGACATTGGGAGAATACCCAAGTCACCGAGCCAACTGAGCTATAAAATGGTTTCGAGGGGTGCAACAAGAGGACTTCCCAAGAGGTCACCTATTCTAGTACTACTCTCAAACAAACACAAATAATTACGGAATTCTAATGAGCAAACCCAAATATTGAAGTTATTGGAGCAATTCATACCTTGGTGTGTAGGAAAGTCTAAGAGTCTTGCATCTACCATTACAGATCCTCCTGCGTTCAGAAATATAATTAGAAAGGCAAAGAAGCAAGCAAGCAGAGCAACAGTGCGAGAAAACCGTTCCATTAATCTCTTTTTCTTTCTCCCCCTTCCTCTCCATCTCAGCTCGTTTATTTATAATGTTATGCCGCGTGTGAAAATAAACACTCCACCCATCTCTAAAGTGCAATCCTACCTAAAGCTTTGAATTATTTTCAAACATCTCACTCTTTATCTAAGGCTGCTGCCCAACCACAAAACGCCATGGCACAATGATCACGCTCCACATATACCCATCCTTTAGACTGGTTAAAAAAGTTTTTTTAAAAAAAAAGTAACCATCGGTATATGTGGCGTGCGATCATTGGCGCATGATCGATGCTTCAAAAATTTTCTAAAGCTAAGCTGTGACAGCCACAATATGAACCATGTGGCACATTTTTAGAGGACGCTGGCCATATGGATGTTTGGCAAGAGAAAACATTCGCTGGCCCCCGGGGACTTCAAACTTTGAAGTCAAAGTCCCCCCACCCAAAATGTCAGACATGCACTACGTCAATCCCTTAACCCAACCAGCGTTAAGCCCCTGGTTAGTAGTTAACAAGGGGTACTTGTTATACATTTTGGGAGGTGGACATCAAATTAAGTTTGAAGTCTCCTCCGGGGCCAGCGAATTTTTTCTCGTTTGGCCAATCCTTAGGTGGACCTACAAACCATCAAACCTTTCAATATTTTATCCCAAATAATGGTCAATAATGCTCAAATTACCACGGTTAAAATCAACCCATGGAAATGACTCCAATTCAACACTTAGGTAGAGATTACTAATAATGTTGATTTTTGGTTTGTAGGTCCACCTAGGAATTGACCAAACATACATACAGTCAGCGTCCTCTAGAAATGTGCCATGTGGCTTATATTGTTGGTGGTCAGTGACCGTTGCCGGTCTGCCATGACCGCACCTTTGCAGTCGCAATACGACAGCCAAAATTTTCTCCCTCTTCCTGCTTTACACTTTTATCCAAATTAAAACATGGGGGCACTGGCCGAGTATTCCGTGAAACTCGCCTGATGGGATCACCATTTTTCCTAAATATGTGAATAAAGTAAAAAATTTATGCCCTGGTAAAAGTCTTCAACTATAAATTTCTTATGCGATATAACTGACGGGAATTGGCTTCGATCCATGATTTTTATGACTTCTATTCCTTCTTTTTGTAATTCAGATGGGGGAATTCCGATTAGCATGTATATTCCTTTAGTAGTGTAAGGTTTAACAGAGGAAGAGAGACAGTGTGCTGTAAAGGTTTCCTGATCTATGAGAATCCGTCTGTTCCTCAGTTTCTTTTTAGTTCGAAGTAAAATCCTAAAAGCCCCTCATATAATCATTCTAGATTGTAAACTGAACAAGACATAATGAAAATCTGCTGCAGTAATAGAAGATAAACAAGAACAAGAGCACAAGGCACATACAGAATTAATTTTATCTATAATATCGCTGTGTAGGGAATTCAATTTTATTTATAAAATCCCCCTCTGCATCTCTTAGGAGCTATTTTCCATGTCGAGGGTTCTCATTTGGCATCGGAGATGTGATAGCTACAGGAGCTTCCCTTGTATTCCGACGTAATTCACTACCTGTCATCCATCAAACAAACAAAATAGTAGAAGAGGTGGCTAGATTAGTTTATAACTTCAGATATCATTTCCCTGGCATGTCGCCATAATCTGATACTCAAATTTGATGATTAAAAAGAAGAGAAAATTAATAAACTCTGAGGCTTTGTATGGTTGCCATGAAAAAGTTTTCTAGACATGATTTTTTGCATATAAATGTAATTTAACTTTTTCTGTATGAACCCTTTCTGAAATACAAATCCTTTATCTGTAAAACTTTTTGTTGACCACCTTACAGAGCCTAAGTAGTGAACATTGAGGTTGGGGGATCATTTTGTACCTTGGAGTATAGGAAAGTCTGAGAGTCTTGCATCTACCATAACAGACCATGAGTTCAGTGATAACATTAGAAAGGCAAAAAAGCAAGCAAGCAGAGCAATAGTACCAAAAAACCTCCCCATTCTTTTTTCCTTGATCCATTTACTCCATCTCAGGTTTATTTTATAATACCAGCTAGGTATGAATAGAAACATCTCAGCTATCCCTAAAGTCTAACCCCATCAAGAAGTTAGAATTATTTTCAAACATCTTACCATCTTACCCTCTATCTAACGCCCGGTGCCCAACCACCGAATGCCATGTTGATCTTGATCAAAACTTAATAATCAAGCCCACTTTAGATCATATGCTATCCTATCTTATATGGGGTCGGGCTCCGTTGACAGATATAAAATGACCCGTAAAATGACAGGGACATAATATAAGCCAGGTGGCACACTGTTACAGGACTCTGACCGTACGGATGTTTGTACTATCCCATGGTGGACTTACGAACCAAAAATCTGCCTGATTAGTGATTTATAAGTGTCGCATCTTTGTACCTCAAGTACTGCTCAAATTCCCACAGTTGATATCAGCCCATGAAAATAAGTCCAATCCAAAGCCTATAAATCACAAATCAGACTGATTTTTGATTTGTAGGTCCACCATGGAATAGGACAAACATCCATACGGTCAGAGTCCTGTAACAGTATGCCACGTGGCTTATATTGTGTCCCTGTCATTTTGTCTGTCGTTTTAGATCTGTCAACCGAGCCCGACCCATCTTATATTTGTTAATTTTTTTAGTTAATCACCATAAATAGGACAATTTCGGAAGTATACAAGTCTTCACGTTCGTCACGATTTACATAATGCATGAGACTAATTCCATCAAGCTAGAGATGGAAAATATGTCTGAGTGTGCATAAGCTAGTGCTATCATGCACCACTTAATAATTTATTGCACGCTTAATCATGTCTTCCTTTCAATCCAGGTTGACGAGGAACTTGTTGAGTGCGTGTGCATGCTACACGCCTAACACGTGCAGATCACATAGAGGTAGGGTTGCAACTTGGGCGGGCTCAACCCGAGTCCAACGGGTTGAACCCGACATTAGGGTTGGGTTGGGTTGGGTTCTCCCTTTTAGAACTTGGGTTGGGCTTGGGCCGGATTTTTGGTAACCCGATAAAAAATGGCTATCTCCGCTTGAGCCATATCTCTTTGTTAACTGTGTTGAAGAACTACATCATCCATCATCTCCTTCGTTACTAATCTCATTGTTATAGGCTTTTTTCCGTTGAAGACTGTAGCTCTATCCACTTTTTCCTTTTTTTTCCCGTTAAAGTCCGTTAAATTCTATTTTTTTTACATTTTTGCCACTGGCCGTTTCAATCCGTTTTAACGGTAATGCCCCCAGTCCGTTAAACTGTTAAAATGGCCTCCTTTAAACCTTGGTCCCAATGCTAATGCAAATATGTGACCCCATTAATCATGGGGTTCACATCTATTATTACTTTAAAGTCAAAATTGGGGTTGGGGCACGGCCTTCACACGAAGCTCACCTACCAGAACTTTAATGACGAATGTCTATCATCAACGTTGATGACGGACGACAGCATGAGCCATGTCACACACTCTTAGATACTACTGACCATGTGGATGTTTGGCCCATCCCTAAGTAGACTACCTGCCAAAAATAAGCCTGATTAGTGATTTCTAAACTTTGGATCTGAGTATCCCAAATAATGCTCGAAATCCATGGTTAAAAATAAACCATGGAAAGGGCTAATCTAATCGGATAGAAATTAATAATCAGGTTGAATTTTGGTATATAAGTCCACTTAAGGATGAGCAAAACATTTATACAGTCAGTGATCTCTAAGAGTGTGCCACATATAAGGTGCTGCAGTGCTGCAAAATGCACGTGCATCACATGTGGTGTTTTCCTAGCATGAGTAAAGGAAAAAATCTATGCCTTGGTAGTTTCAAAGTCAAGTATGTCGTTGGTCCATTCTACAACTATGCTACGTTTAAGTGAATTCTTTATAACCGTGTGGACCCATCTCTCTAGATTATTCGATGTAGCATGGGATTTTCTTTATACATAGAGTGCTGGTGTGGCTAATCGAGACTGTTCATCTAATTGACGGCCTTCTGAATCATCCACGTGGATGTTGTTCTTTGCAAGAATTTTTTTTATATGCACTAATTTTTTTTTACGTGGAGGTGTTGACTCAAATTTTGAAGTATTCCCCTTCCCAAAAATGCCACGTGGAACTCACTTTAGGGTCCACTGACCTTATGGATGTGGGGTAGACCTCTTGGTGGACCTAAATACCAAACATCAGCCTCGATCAATGATTTCTAACAGTTATATATTAGCATCTAAAAAACAATGCTCAAATCCAACGGCTAATAATTATGCTATTAAAATGCTAAATCCAATGGTTTCATGGATCAAATTGACTTTTGATGTGAAGATCCATATTCTAGTAGTGAACCAAACATCCGAAAGGTCAGTGGGCCCTAAATTAGGTTGAAATTACCAACTCAGTAGAGTGTAATTTCTTGACACAGTGGATTCCAAAATTTCGGTTTAGGCTTGATATATAAACCCTTGGCATCATTTTTTATTTTTTACTTTAAAATTTTTTAGAAATGATTTATATAACAAAACACAACGGTTGTCTCCCCCTCTTATAGGCTTCATATATCTAAGGGCCAATATTAACCCGTACATAAAATAAAATTTAGACAGTTGGATTAATTTAACAGGAAAATTGTCTCCCCACTTATACACCCTCTTATCGGCTTCACAAAGGATGGCCGAGATCTTATCCCCCAAATGGACTATGGATCTCAACCACTCACACCCAATTTTGGGAAATACTTTCGTAGGGTAAGTGCCGAGGGCACGGGCCACCCATTATACATCTATATAACAAAACAGGGAAGTCGTCTCCCCCACTTATACCCCCTCTTATCTGTTTCAATAAAGAAGGGCCAAGATCTTATCTCCCAAATGGATGGTGGATCTCAGTCACTCACACCTGATTTTGACAAATGCTTTGACGGGGAGTGCCGAGGGCACGGGCCACCCATTGTCAATATAACAAGTGACTGTGGTTTTATCTTATATGGCTTCAATAATGAGTGACTGAGATCTACTATGCTTCATATCAATGGCTGAGATTAATTCCCACCGATTTTGACAAACACTTTGTCGGAAATTGCTGCGGGCGCGGGCCACCCATGCATATAACAAGACAACTCAGTTGTATTCTCTTATCCTATACATCAATCTAATGTGGACGCTTAGATAAAGAGTGGTTGAGATCAAATCCATCAATCTAATGTGGACAGTTAGATTTCAGCCACTCAATCCGCCTCATTTGACCTCAATTTATTCAAAATTTGAATTTTAACACCGTTGGTTTTTGTTATTTCTGTAATTTTTCCATTTCTACCTATGTGCGTTACAATCCATTATAACAGCCATAATAATGGAAAAAACAGTAACGCCCCAGTCCGTTATATTGTTTGGTTTGAGTGCCAGAGGCACCCAATTTTTGCAAACGCTTTTGTCGGAGAGTGCTGTGGGCACGGGCCATTTACTGGTCTATATAACAAAATAGAGAAGTCGTTCACTTATTCCCCCCTCTTATCAGCTTCACAAAGGATGACTGAGATCTTATTATCACCCCAAATGGATAATGGATCTAAGCCACTCACACCCGATTTTGGCAAACGCTTTGTCGGAGAGTGCCGTGGGCATGGGCCACCTACTAGTTTCTTAAAAGGAAAGGAACATATCCTGATATATAGGGGGAGCCAGATCAACTGTTTGAAGGGTTCCACTTGGGAGACATCCTAAAACTAAAACGCGACATGTACCATTTGATCGTCATTCACTTTCTCAACTCATTAGTCATTAATAATCCGATTCATTCCACAATTATTTCATAAGTTAAAAAAAAAAAAAAACGCATGGAAAGGCATAAACTCAACGACAAATTCCAATTATTCTGCTATATATATAGGCAAAGTAGTTCGGGTCTTCGGCCGCTACACACCATAACCAGCAAGAAAATCTTTATAATTATTTATGTCCTACACCGTGGTCACCATTAGTTTGGGGAGAGGGAGGGCGGTTGCCTGCAGAACTATCACGCATGAGTTCTCTTGTAGTCCAATGTAATTCAATACCTGTCATCCATCAAACAAATAAATTAAGAGAAGCGCCTATATCTCACGTAACAAGGTTGCATTAACTAATTAACAAAGAAGAAGGACTAATCCCTACGGATGCACCTAATTACCTACAAACCACATGCATCGGGTAAACTCGGGAGAATTCAAACTCGTGACATTGGGAGAATACCCCAAGTCACCGAGCCAACTGAGCTATAAAATGGTTTCGAGGGGTGCAACACGAGGACTTCCCAAGAGGTCACCTATTCTAGTACAACTCTCAGACAAACACAAGAAATTACGGAATTCTAATGAGCAAACCCAATTATTGAAGTTATTGGAGCAATTCATACCTTGGTGTGTAGGAAAGTTTAAGAGTCTTGCATCTACCATTACAGATCCTCCTGCGTTCAGAAATATAATTAGAAAGGCAAAGAAGCAAGCAAGCAGAGCAACAGTGCGAGAAAGCCGTTCCATTAATCTCTTTTTCTTTTTCCCCCTTCCTCTCCATCTCAGCTCGTTTATTTATAGTGTTATGCCATGTGTGAAAATAAAATTCCACCCATCTCTCCAAAGTGCAATCCTACCTAAAGCTTTGAATTATTTTCAAACATCTCACTCTTTATCCAAGGCTGCCGCCCAACCACAAAATGCCACCTATACCTTCATTTCATTGATGTGGGGTCCACATGTTTTAAATAAGAAAATTTTCTAAATGATGTGGAACCCCACCTCAACATGTGGTAC
Source organism: Euptelea pleiosperma (assembly GCA_035048495.1). Taxonomy (NCBI): domain Eukaryota; kingdom Viridiplantae; phylum Streptophyta; class Magnoliopsida; order Ranunculales; family Eupteleaceae; genus Euptelea; species Euptelea pleiosperma. The sequence goes on along the minus strand of CM068541.1, from coordinate 8,568,590 downwards.
GGAGAAAATCAGCAATCATGTGCCCAATGATCACGCTCCACATATACCCATCCTTTTGACTGGTTAATTTTTTATTTTTTATTTTTAAAGTAACCATCGGTATATTGGCGCATGATGGATGGTTCAAAATTTTTTTAAAGCCAAGCTGTGACTGACACAATATGAGCCATGTGGCACATTTTTAGAGGACGCTGGCCATATGGATGTTCGGCAAGAGAAAACATTCACTGGCCCGGGGACTTCAAACTTTGAAGTCAAAGTCCCCCCACCCAAAACGTCAGACACGTATGTCAATTCCTTAACCCAACCAGCGTTAAGCCCCTGGTTAGTGGTTAACAAGGGGTACTTGTCATACATTTTTGGGAGGGGGACATCAAAGTTTGTAGTCTCAAGGTGGACCTATAAACCATCAAACCTTTCCATCTTGTACCCCAAATAATGGTCAGTACTGCTCAAATTACCACGGTTAAAATCAACGCATGAAAATGACTCCAATTCAACACTTAGGTAGAAATTACTAATAATGTTGATTTTTGGTTTGTAGGTCCACCTAAGAATTGACAAAACATACATACAGTCAGCGTCCTCTACAAATGTGCCACATGGCTTATATTGTGGGCAGTCAGTGACCGTCGCCGGTCTTCCACGACCGCACCTTTGCAGTCGCAATACGATAGCCAAAATTTTCTCCCTCTACCAGCTCTACACTTAATTTTATCCAATAGGAGAACTGGCCGAGGATTCCATGAAAGACACGGCTAATGGGATCACCATTTTCCCTAAATATGTGAATAAAGTAAAAAATTAATGCCCTGGTAAAAGTCTTCAACTATAAATTTCTTATGCGATATAACTGACGGGAATTGGCTTCGATCCATGATTTTTAAGACTTCTATTCCTGTTTCTTTTTGTAATTCAGATGGGAATTCTGATTAGCATGTACAGCGATGATCAACATAAATATATATGTAATGTTAAATATAGTGTTAAAATTGTCGATTAGTTCCAGTTCCAAGTCCATCATTTTGAGAACCAGAACTGATAAAGAACCGAAATCATTAAGAACCGACAGTATTAGTTCCGTGTACCTTAATTAGGAACATGCAACCTGTTGACACCCTACTAATGACAAGTGGGCTCCACACAATTCTAAAACGTGTGGACCCATCTCTCTAGAATCTTCACTACTGTATTGAAGTGTTTTAATTCTTTACGCGTGTAGGCGGGCTGATGTGGCTAACCGAGATTGTTCATATAATTGACGGCCTCTGACTCATCCACGTGGACAGTGGTCTTTCAAATAAATTTTTTGATGCGCACCCAATTTCTCCCGTGGAAGTTTCTGCTCAATCAGGAGCTCTCACCATATGTAAATTGCAGAGTAGGTCCTCACATTCCATATACAATGGTGAAATCTGATTTGGATTTCCAATATGATGACACGTGGGACTCATTCTCCCGTCAATTTAGTTTTAACTAGAAAAATATTCATTTTGCCTGTTAATAAAGTTGTTACTTTGTGGACCATGGATCTCTTGAATCCAACGGTTAAAGGTCTCAACCGCACAATTGTGGACCATGGATCTCTTTTAACACTAGAATTCCAACATCAGTTGTTAGGTTCTTGAAATTTTTTTTTTTATATTTTATGATTTTTTAAAGTTTTTCTAATAAATATTATTATTTTTATATATTTAAATATTAATTAATTAATTTAATGACTCGTTGAGTCGACTCCCTAGTCATCGAGGTGACTCGGCCCGATGGACTTCCAAGTCGAATCCGAGTTCCGAGTTTTAAAACATTGCTTTATAGAAAAGAAACACATGAACTTTCTATCACCTCCATTAAAAGAGGAAATAGTTTCTTCAAACATGTCACCATCTTATTTTGGTTCTTCCAGACAGAGTGAATTAATCCAAAGCACAAAATTCTACACTATTAACTGCTTGAAAGGGGTACGACAGAGAAGGGAATTGACTTTAATCCATGATTTTTTTTTTTTTTTTTTTTTTAATTTTATGTTTATAATATAAACAAGGCGAAAAGACAATCCCATGAAGCACCAGTAAACAACTTCCCCGTTGTAATGACCATATTTGAGTAAAAATATAAAAAAAATAATATTTTTTATTTCTATTTTTTTTTTTTTCAAAAAACCTTCATAATGGTTAAGTAATGGCCGTTATAACTCTAAGCCCGTTATAACTTTAAGCCTTGATGACGCCGTGATCCAGTCCCCCAAAAAAGCAATATTGATAACGGGCCTCAGAGAACCGGAAGCAAAAAAGAACCAACAATATCTGTAACCGAAACTGAAACCGAGCCATTGACACCTCTAGTTTGACCAAGTGTAGATGAAATGGCAAAATCACACCTTGTTTTATTTTTTTCATTTAAAATACACATATTGAGATTACATAGTAGGGAACGTGATATCAGAACGTACACTTATTCAAACTGTTGGATCATTTCAAACACAACATTAACCAACCAGAAAATCTTCATGCTTATCAGCAGATGGGAGAGGGATTGTTATTGCCTGGAGCTGATCTATCATCGACCAATGAGTTGCATTCCAAGTTCATGCCGACTTGTGAAATTTATGCTGGTAGAGGGAGGGCTATGCATGAGTTGCCTTCCATGTCTCAGTAATCCTGTCTCTGCATGCCAAATAATCAAACTTAACCAATTAAATTAGCAATAATAATAACGGTATTTTAGTAACATCCCCCTTAAATTTGAAACTAATTAGTAATACCCCCCCTTATACTTTTAAACTTTAGGATTACCCCCTTGACCTAGTTTTACAGTAGTTGACTTAAGTTTAAACCAATTTGGACCGTGCAATCAATTTTGTCACCTCTTAGTTGGATTATAGAGACAAATTCACATTGATCGAGCAATCCAAATCGTTGGATGATCGTCCAAAAAAAGGTCCACTGATTAGAAGGACAAATGCCTCAAAAGAGAATAAAAACAAAGCTATGTAAGATACCTTGTTGAGAAGGAAGGAGATGTATGACCCTTGATTCTGTCTTGAGAGAGCTCCAACTCCCTGATAGTAAAAGCAAGGCAACAAGACAAGCCCACAAAGCACCGCTAAACAACTTCTCCATTCTCATATTTTCCGTCTTTCTTCTTTTTCTTCCGTATACTTTATATAAATGAAACACATTGAACATATTTCTGTATTTCTCGTTTTAAATTCTCCATGTGGATCGATGGTGCTCTTTCCAAGCTATATTTTAATGTACATGTGTAGGTGTTTTTACTCAATCAGGATCCCCCACGATGTCAAGTGCTCGGAACGTGGATTTTGTACGGGCCAAACAACACGAACTGCTCGGCATGTACACCAAAGTCTTTTTTGCTTTTGCATTAAAATTTTTTTAAAAAGAAATCTAACAAAAACTCACATGAGTACGTGTTTGGTCAGGCTGTGGTTGTCTGTTACTAGACGAGTAAAACTTCTGTCATAATGGGTTATGGGTTGTGACCGAACCCACAATACAAGCAAAAGGTTGCACATTATGAAAGGGCGCTGACCGTATGGATGTCTGGCCAGTCCCTCGGGGACTTGCAAACCAAAAATCAACCCGATCAGTGATTTCTAAGCATTGGGTTGAAGTTATTTTCATGGATTGATTTTAACCGTAGGAATTTGAGCATTATTGAGCGTTATTTGGGATCCAAAGGTTCTAAATCACTAATCGGGCTGATTTTTGGTTTGCAGGTCCACCGAGGGACTGGCCAAACATCCATACGGTCAGTGCCCTCTAATAGTATGCCACGTGGCTTGTATTGTGGGTTGTGACTGGCTTGTTGTGACAGAAGTTTTACTCATTACCAGATCATCGGGGTCAGGCAAGTTTTAGTATTTTATTTAGAATATTCTCCCCACAAATCACGTGGACCTCGTTCTGAAATATACAATGGTGAAATTTGACTAGGATTCCAATCTGATGATACACTTGGGCACACGTGGGAGACTCATTATCTCGTAAGCCAGTTTTAATTAAATGTAACATCAATGCTTTGCCTGTGTGACACGTGCACCAAAGTTTTAACTCAACCTACGTTAAGCCATTAGTTTGTTGGTTAAGGGTGGTTAACAAGGAGTACGTGTCAAGACATTTTTGGAAACCTTGATTTCTCGCTGTGCTTGGTAGTAAATCTTCAGTTGAAGACGTGCATCTTGAAGTTCTACGTCTTCAAGGTAAATATTTTTGAAGGTCAATATCAACGTTTGGCTCTGCATAACCAAGCACGCTTCAAAGACGTGCATCTTAGTTCTCGTGTATTTAATTCGTAAATATAAATGCGCATCTTAAAAATGTGTGGGATACACATAATAACATTAGTTTGATAGATCATGTAGGCCACACATAATAACGAAGGATGATAGACCATGTGGGCCCAACATAACTAGAGTTCGCCGCACATAATACCCAGAGTTGATAGATCATGAGGGTCCCACATAAGAACCAAGTATGATTAATAATGTGGCCCCAACATAACTAGAGTTGGTTGCACATAATAACTAGAGTTGATAAATCATATGTGGGTCCCATATAATAGAGGGGTGTTGATAGATCATACATGTGCTACATGTCAGGTGGGCCCGTACATGCATCATAAGTGGGCCACACATTAGGTGAGCTAAACTCTATAGGGGTGGAGGGTAATCATTCAAAGCACACATTGGTGCATCTTCGAAAACTCAGGTGCGCACATTCAAGGTCCATTGCATCTTCAAAGGTGCGCGCCTTGGTGTAACACAACTAGGGGTTGCATTTGGGCCCAGGCCAAAAACCCAGACTGACTAAATTTGAGTCAGGCTCAGACAGGCTCGAAAACTGGGCCTGAGTCACGTTGGGCTACTTGAATTTACACCCCTACACACAACTAGCGATGTCAACGAGTTGGTTCCTTTTCGGTATCAAGGAATCTAGCTAGTACTGGTACTTATTATGTTTGGGTATGACAATTCCGGTTTTGTAATAAGTGCATCTAGAACCGAAACTGAAAAATTTCCGGTTCTCTCATCGTGTAATGGGTATTTGTGAACTAAATAAAAATATGTGAAAACAAAATTAATTTCATTCTAAAATGTTGGGGTAGCATTTTTCAACATTAACGTGAGAATGAGATACATGGGTTGTTCGTGACTTATTTTAAATACTCTCCGATAAGTGCTTAATGACTTATTTTTAAACTTCAGATATGAAAATAAGTTTTACCAGATGCCACCTAAGAAAAATGGGCATACGAGCACTACCCGTAGAAAATTGATTGAATTAGACATATACCCTATACTTCGTCGCCCTTTGACCGAGAGTCAATGTTGTAGGTCACTGCCGAAGGAGAAAAGATTTGCTGGTCCCGGGGACCTTCAAACTTAATTAGAAGGTTCTCCTTCCAAAATGTCTGACACGAAACCTAATCCATGTTAAAACCCTTGGTTAGTTAGTTAAGACTTAAGAGTAGTTAACAAAGGGTACCTATCAAACATTTTGGGAGGGGGCCTTCCAAGTTTGAAGGTCTCCGGGACCAGCGAATTTTTTCTCCCACCAAAGGATTCTAAAGAGAGACCCTCCAAAGATAAAAAAAAAAATCAGAAAAGATGACGATGATCTCAAATAATACAATCGAGAGACTAAAATTTTGGAAAACTAAACTTTCCAATCCAGCAGCATTGACGGAGTAAATACCAGATACACATGGTTAAGTTCTGTTATAAATTTTATTGAAAATTTGAATTTTCTTTCTCGTTATTTAGCATTATTTTTTCTTTTTCCATTTTTGCCCCTATGCGTTACAATTAATCCAATATAACGGAAAAAGCGGTAACGCCCCAATCCGTTATACCGTTATAACGGCCCCCTTTTATCTTTCAACTTATTATTAATCTCATGCGTTCCATAATTATTTCAGAATTAAAAGTAAAAAAAAAAACATGAAAAGGAATCAAACTGAACAATAAATTCTAATTATTCTGCTATTCTTTTTATTAAGGCACTGTAATATTATACCGCTGCACACCACACCATAGCCAACCGGAAAATCTTCATAATTATTTATGTCCTACACCGTGATCATCATTATCTTTGGGAGATGGAGGGCCGGTGCCTGGAGAACTGCGCATGAGTTCTCTTGTAGTCCAACGTAATTCAATACCTGTCATCCATCAAACAAAGAAAATAAGAGAAACCCCGGAGAAGTTGAACTCGTGACCTTGGGAGCATATCCAAGTCGCTGAGCCAACTGAGCTATTCTAGTAGGTTAAAAATGGTTTCAAATTAGTATACAACATGAGGACTTCTCAAGAAGTCATCAGCTATTCTAGTACTACACTCGCACAAACACATGTTATTATAGAATTCTAATGAGATTCATTCGGTGTATTAGTTCTGGTATGATCTCATTTAAATATTGAAGTTGTTGGAGCACTTCGTACCTTGGTGCATAGGAAAGCCTAAGAGTCTTGCATCTACCATTACAGTTCCTCCTGGGTTCAGGAATAACATTAGATAAGCAAAGGAGCAAGCCAGCAGAGCAACAGTACGAAAAAACCCTTCCATCTTCTTTTTCTTTCTTCCTTCCTCTCTATCTCAGGTCGTTTATTTATAAGGCTCAGGCTCCAAAGACCCCTATCGGTGTTAGTGCGCTCGACCGTGGATTTCACGAATCCAACAGTAATTGCCAGCCCTCCCAAAAGTGAAATAGTGATGCCAGCTCGGCGCTAACAACCACCGTTGGATTCTTGATATCTACGGCCGAGCACACGAACACCAAGAGGGGTCAGAAAAATGGGGCCATGTTTGAAAAGAAACATTCCACCAATTTCTAAAGTGCAATCCCACCTAAAAGTTGAATCTCACTCATTATCTAAGGCTGCTACCCAACCACACAAAATGCCACCTATCTTCATTTCATTGGACGTGGGGTCCACATGTTTTAAAGAAGAGATTTTCCTAAAGATCCTGATGTAACAAGGCATACCTGAGACGTTTTCAAATGCGGAAGCCCATTAATACTCACCGCTGCCATCTGGGTCCACTGACCGCATGGATGTGTAGCCCACCTTTAATAGATATTCATACCAAAAATCAGCTTGTTTGATGATTTCTAATCGTTGATTTAACACACAAAAAAGCTTTTTTGAATCGAACAGTTATAATCACACTTTAGAAAGTACTAAAATCTAATGGTTACAGATTACCAATCAATGTGATATTTGGTGTGTATAACCACCAAGGAGTGGGATAAACATCCATGCTGTCAGTAGACCCAGATGGCAGCGGTGAGTAACAAAACTGAAAACTGAGCTTCTACGTTTAAAAAAGTCTCAGGTATACCTTGTCTCATCTTTTGGCCTTTTCCTAAATGATGTGGAACCCCACCTCAACATGTGGTCTTTAAAACTTGGCTGACCGGGGATAGTCGGCCAAGCCCTGACCGGTCACAATATGAGCCACATGGCACATTTTTAGAGGATGCTGACATATGGATGTTTGGCCAATCCCTAGGTAGACTTACATAACATCAAATCTTTCGATCTTGTACCCCAAATAATAGTCAATAATGCTCAGATTGCCACGGTTAAAATCAACCTATGAAAATGACTCCAATCAAATTAACGCTTAGAAATCACTAATCAGGTTGCTTTTTAGTTTGTAGGTTGAATTAGGAATTGACCAAACATCCATATGGTCAGTGTCCTCTAAAAATGCACCACGTGGCTCGTGTTGTGGGCGACAACCACACTTTCCTTTGCAGTCGCAATGCGACAGCCAAAGTTTTCTCCCTTCCTACCTGCACCGAGCCTGGTTTACACTTTTATCCAATAGAAGAGAAACACGAGGGCACTGGCCGATCATTCCGCGAAAGACGTCTGATGGTAACACCATTTTTCCTAAATATGTGAATAAAGTCAAAAATTATGCCCTGGTAAAAGTCAAAGTCAAGTGATTAAGTGAAAAGTCTTCAACTATAAATTTCTTAGGCGGAGGGAATTGGCTTCGATCCATGATTTTTATGACTTCTATTCATTATTTTTGCAATTCAGATGGGAATTCAGATTAGCATGTACAGGGACGATCACCATTGATTTATTCATTTATACGTGGCCCAATGCTTAGGGATGGGAACCGGAACAAAAAAATACCGGTTCTTATTCCACATATATATGGGAAACAATTAAAGAAGAATTGGAATTGGAACCGGACCGATTTGATAATAAGGGTTATGGTTTTGGGTAGTTTCATATTGGAAATATATCAATTCCTAAATATTTTATGCATGGTAGCTTAACTCAGTCCATTCTTTAATTAGAACCCCGGTGCAGTAGATGCAAAGGACTCTTGTGGCCCTACATAAATCTTTTTTTGGGCCCTATGACTGTATGGATGTTATTCAGCCCACCTATTGGTGGATAAACACACTAAAAATCAGCTTGATTGATGATTTCTAGCCATTGGATTTACTACCATAAAAAACATGCTTGAATGCAACGGCTAGAACCATGTCTTAAATAGTACTAAAATCTATGACGAGATAGATAATGAAACAGATTGATTTTTGGTTTGTATATCCAATAAGGGGTGGGTTAAAAATACATGTGGTTAATTAGTGGGACCTGGGCCAGGTGCCTTCTCTCACCATGGGGCATTAGCGACAGCCTTAAGGTAGAGCCGGCCTTGTCTCTAAGAGTGCCACGTGGCTCATAATATGGTTCATTAGCAACATGAAACCTATTATTTGGTGTCAAAATTCAATGTTTAAAAAAAGATTAATTAAATGTCTTCCTACACACCCTATTATTAAAAAAGTAATGATCACATGGTCTAAGGTTCACGGATGTTATCATGGTGCATGGTAGTGTCATTTTGTTAAAAGTAATGATCACATGGTTCAAGGTCCATGGATGTTATCATGGTGTATGGTGGTGTTGTTTTGTCATTGGCCAAAAACGTACCTCAAGTTGCGTGCAAATAGTTTTAAAATTTAGTTAATTAAATATTTAAGTAAGTCTATTATTTTTGACGAATATGAACTACATGGTACACTCTTAGCAAACATGGTTACCGTATGGATGTTTGCCTCATTATCCTAGGTGGATCTACATACCAAAATTCAGCCTGATTAGTGATTTTAAACCTTTGGATCTATGTACCCAAAATAATGCTCAAATTCCAAGGTTAATTATCAACCCATGAAAACGAATCCAATCGAATGCTTTGAAATCGCTAGGTATGGGTATGTTTAAATTTCGGGTTTGTTGATGAAATTCCGTAACATCCAATTTAACTTCCTTTTTAATTATGCAAATTAGATATGCCTTCCTTGACTATTGGTTCGGACCAAGGGGTATCAATTTGTATCCGTGAAGTACCGGAACAGAGTAGGATCGATAATAGCAGTTTCGATTCTGAGTAGTTTAATATTGGAACCGAAACCGAGATATAAATATAACGTTAAAATTATCATATTATTAAGATTGGAACTAATGTACTTGGAACTGGAACCAGAACCGACTGAAACCAAAAATCGGTTCTGGTTCCGGATCCATCATTATGAGAACCAGAACAAGAAAGAATAAAAAATATTTGTTCAAAAGGATTTGGCAAATTGATGAAATGGCAAAATCACACCTTGTTTTTATTTTTAATTGCAAACACTTAATGAGATCATGTAGTAGGGAATGTGATCAGAACACACTTATTCAAACCTTTGGATCAATTTAAACACACCAGATAATCTTCATGCTGATCAGCAGATCTTAAAGATTGGAGAGGGATTGCTATTGCCTGGAACTCTATCATGGATCCATGAGTTCCATTCCAAATGTACCCCGACCATGGTTCGAAGTCTCGGGCGATCCCGAGTTGGATCGGGCGATCCAGACCGGGATCGTAGGCATCCGAGACAAAAATCCAATGTTTGTCTCGAATCGCATTGGATCGTCTGATCCAACTCTCTGGATCGGTTGGATCGCCCTTTGGATCAGTTGGATCGCCCGATCCAAACGAGTTACACCGATCCAACTCGGTGAGTTGAACCAGCGACGATGATGTTATAAAAACTCGATTTTTTTTTTCTTTTTTTTTCATCTTTTCACTCGTTTTCCTCCCCCAACCCTTCTTAGAACCTAAAAATAGCTTGAAATGATAGATCTACATTCGAAACACATAGATCCATGAAGATCGAAGGTCTTGGTTCAAATTTCTTCGAGTTGGGTTGAAAATCCAGTGAGTTTTGGGGGAAATCCAGTGAGTTTTGGGAGAAACACATAAATCTACATTCTTGTGATTTTTTCTGATTTTTCTGCAATTTTTTTAAATTTTTTATGCAATTTTTTACATTTTTTGAGATTTTTTTTTTCTCGTCTCGAGATCACAGTGGATCGAACCAATCCAACCGATCCAGGCGATCCAACTCAGGATCGGAGGGGTTCGATCCAACGGCCGATCCCGAGACTTTGATCCTTGACCTTGACTGGCCCGACCTGAGAAAGTTAAGTTGGTATTGCCTCGAACGCTATCATCCATGAGTTGCCTTCCACGTCTCAGTAATCCTATCTCTGCATGCCAAATAATCAAACCTAACCAATTAAATTAGCAATAATAATAATAATAATAATAAGAAGAAGAAGAATCTATATAACAAAACGGAGAAGTTGTCTCCCCCTCTTATATGCTACATATATCCAAGGGCCCATATCAACCCCTTGCATAAAATAAAATTTAGACGGTTAGATTAATTTAACAGGGAAATTGTCTCCCCACTTATACCCCTCTTATCGGCTTCACAAAGGATGGCTAAGATCTTATCCTTCCAAATGGACTATGGATCTCAACCACGCACACCCGATTTTGGGAAATGCTTTGTAGGGGAGTCCCAAGGGCACGGGCCACCAACTATACATCTATATAACAAAACAGAGAAGTCACTTTTCCCCCTCTTTTATCGGCTTCACAAAGGATGGCTGAGATCTTATCACCCCAAATGGATGATGGATCTAAGCCACTCATACCCAATTTTGGCAAACGCTTTGTGAGAGAGTGCCGTGGGCACGGACCACCTACTAGTCTATATAACAAAACAGGGAAGTTGTCTTCCCCTCTAATCCGGCTTCATAAAAAAGGGCCGAGATCTTATCCCCCAATTGGACGGTGGATCTCAGCCACTCACATCCGATTTTGTCAAATGCTTTGTCGGAGAGTGCCGTGGGCACGCCACCCACTAGTCAGTCATGTATAAGGACAAATGCCTCGAAGAAAGTAAAAAAAACCTTGGTGAGAAGAAGGAAGATGTATGACCCTTGATTCTGTCTTCAGAAAGCACCAGCTCCCTGATAGTATAAGCAAGGCAACAAGACAAGCCCACCAAGCACTGCCAAACAACTTCCCCATTCCCATATTTTCTATCTTCTTTCTTCTTTCTTCTTTCCTCTCTCTTCCTGTACTTTATATAAACGAAAACACATTGAACATATGTCTGTATTTCTCGTTTTAAATTGTCCGTGTGGATGGTGCTCTTTCAAAGATATATTTTTATGTGGAGCTGTTTTTAGCTCAATCAGGAGCCCCCACGATGTGCAGTGCTCAGAACGTGGATTTTGTACAGGCGAAACACCACAAAGTGCTCGGCCCGTACACGCCGAGGTCTTTTTTGTTTTTGCATCAAAAAATTTAAAAAGAAATCTTACAATAACTCACTTGAGTACGTGTTTGGTCAGGCTGTGGTTGTCAGTGCTTACCAAATCCAAGAAAAACTTGTCACAAGACAACTCAAAATAAGAGACAGGTGGCACATTATTAGAGGGGACTGACCGTATGGCCAGTCCTTCCGTGGACCTGCAAACCAAAAATAAGCCTGATTAGTGATTTAGAACCTTTGGATCTTTGCATCCAAATAACGCTCACTAATGCTAAAATTCTTAGGGTTAAAATCAACCCATGAAAATAAATTCAATCCAACGATCAGGCTGATATTTGGTTTGCAGGTCCACAGAGGGACTGGCCAAACATCCATACAGTCATCGGCCTCTAATAGTGTGCCACGTGGCTCGTAATGTGGGTTGTGACCATCCCGTTGTGACAGAAGTTTTGCTCCAAAATCCACGTGCCGAGCACTGTTACCAGACAATGGTGGTCAGGCAAGTATTAGTTGTTTTATTTAGAATATTCTCCCCACAAATCACGTGGACCTCGTTCTCCCATATAGAATGGTGAAATTTGACTGGGATTCCAATATGATTATACACGGGGGCACACGAGGGACTCATTATCTCCTAAACCAGTTTTAATTAAATGTAACATTATTGCTTTGCTATTCTGACACGTGCACCAAAGTTTTAACCCAACCCACGTTAAGCCGAGTAAAACTTCTATCACCCGAAATTGTAAATCACACAATCACAAGCCAATGAGTTCTCGGCACGTACACAAGTGCTTTTGCATGGATACGTACCCATGTGCTTTTGTTTTTTAGGTGTACGTGCCAAGAACTCATTGGCTGTGTTTTTGTGATTTGCAATCCGATTGTGACAGAAGTTTTACTCCGTTAAGCCATTAGTTAGTTGGTTAAGGGTGGTTAAGGAGTACGTGTCAGACATTTTGGGAAGGGGACTTCAAAGTCCCCCTAAATTTTTCTCAAACTTGATTTCTCGCTGTGTTTGGTAGTGCGTCTTCAGCCAGAGATGTGCGTCTTCAAGGTCTACGCTTCAAGGTACGTATTTTTAAAGGTGAAGATCAACGTTTGGCTTTAAACGACCAAACATGCCTTGAAGACGTGCATGACGTGCATCTTTAGTTCTTGTGTATTTGATTCGCAAATATAGTCGCACATCTTAATTTTTAAGATGTTGGAACGATTTGTACCTTGGAGAGGAGAAAATTCTTGTGTGGAACATTTCTCAGTGTGAAGACGTGGATGCAATCAGGTTCTGTTGTTTGTACGTGGCAAGTCAAAATATTTTATCAAATCATAAATCATGTGGGTTTCAATGCCATGTACGTATGGCAGCACCAGATTGGGTCCACACGCTCCACGCCAAAATAGGATCCACATAAAAAAAGTTTTTCCTTTGAGAGTTGTGAAACAGCAAATCTTTGCTCCCTGATACCACTCCCAAAAATGCTACTTGTTTGATCAAGATGACTTATTACCTACGCACAACTAGGGTGTGCATTTGGGCCCAGGCCCAAAACCCGTTCCGACTAAATTTGAGTCAGGCTCAGACCGGCTCGAAAACTGTACCCGAGTTGCGTCGGGCTACTTGAATGTACACCCGTACACACAACTAGTGATGCCAACAGGTTGGTTCCGTTTCGGGTATCAAGGAATGTAGTACTGGTACTTATTATGTTCGGGTATGCCAATTCCGGTTCCGGTTCCGTAATAAGTGGATGTAGAACCGAAACTGAAAAATATCCAGTTCTCTCATCGGGTAATGGGTATTTTGTGAACTACATAAAACAACGTGCAAAAAATAAATTTTATTTTCATTCTAAAATTTTGAGAAGGTTTGACTTCGTTAACCCTACTATATATGTTGGGTCCATGTTCTATCAGCTTCGATTCGATCCAGATACTAGTGCACCAAGAACTGGAACCTATTACAAACTTGGGTTTCGGTTCTTTTGGAAATCGATTCTGAAATAGCTAGTCAGCAAACCAAGATAATTGGGACTGGTTCTTATGGTAAATCGGTAAAAATTGGAATCAAATTGACACCCCAGCACACAAACGTGTTAAAAAATTATCATAATAGTTACTTAATTATTTGTACCTTGGATAAAGGTTAGGGAGGGTTAATACCCTTGATTTTACCCCGAAATGGTCAATACCAAAGTTTAAAGGAGGCCGTTTTACCCTGAAATGGTCAAAACCCCTAGCCCAGCCTTGCTTGGCCCAAATGTTTTTTCAAAACTGCCCCCGTCCCTTGTAGGGTACAAGTTTGTCTCAGCCCGAGCCTAGCCTGACTAAATTTGAGTCAAGCTCCGACCAGCTCGAAAACTGGGCCCGAGTCGGTTGGGCTACTTGAAGGTACACCCCTACACACAACTAGCGATGTCAACAGGTTGGTTAGAGTTGGGGTATAATGGAATCTAGTACCGGTACTTATTATGTTTGGGTATGACAGTTTTTGTTACGTTATAAGTGGATCTAGAACCGAAACTGATAAATATCTAGTTCTCTCATCGGGTAATGGGTACTTTGTGAGCTACATAAAAGAAAACGCGAAAAATAAATAAATAAATAAAATAATTTTTGTTCTAAAATTTAGAAAAGGTCTGACTTCGTTAACCCGACCATATATGTTGGGTCCATGTCCTATCACTCTATATATCAGCTTCGGTTCGATCCAGATACACTAGCACCAAGAACTGGAACCTATTATATAATTAACTTTGGTTTTGCGGTTCTTTTTGGAATTGATTCTGAAATAGCTAGTCTGCAAACTACGCTAATTGGGACCGGTTCTTATTGGATATAGATAAATTGGATACAATTTAAGAGATTTGTACAGAGAAAGAGATTTGTGTGATTGTGTCAGAAAAGTGCCTTCCATTTACAGATTCTAGAGTCGAAAGGAAAAAACTTGGGCTGCAAAACGCCATCACCAACAAGAAAATCTTCATAATTATCAATGCCCTACTCCAGGGTCGGATCGATTAGATTGGGGGAGAGGGAGGACTGTTGCCTGGAACCCTATTACCCATTAGTTCCCTTCCATGCCTGTGTAATCCCGTCTCTGCGTGTCAAATAAACAAATTTCATTAGTTCGGTAATAATAATAAGGAATGAGAAGGCTCTCTTCCTAGGTTCTTAAATCTTTCTATGCACCAATTATCACGCAGATTGATCGATCTTAGCTTATAATACTGGTAGTTTTTTGTGATTTTTTTTTTTTTTGATATAAATCCAAACTGATATATGATATATCAGAAAGGAGATCGAGAAGATCTCAAAGCAAAAACAAGGAAGGTCGTAAACTGACAAAGAACAAAGGCTGTGTTTTTAAAAATAACAGCCGCTGTAGAGAAAGAAACGACTTATTTTTTGAAAAAAATTGCTAAAAAATCACCCGTTATTTCTGCTATTTTTCCCATTTTTATGTTAATTTTCGTTCTAAATTTTATGCTTTTTCCCTTTTATTTCTTCTTTTCTCATTTTTTCCGTTTTTACCCTAGCGCGTTACAATCTGTTATAACAGGAAAAAAAAAAAAAACGTTAATACGCCCAGTCCGTTATTCTGTTATAACGGCCCCTTTTGTTGAAAGAAACAATAGGAAAGCTAATAGAGTAGTTTGTACCTGGGGTAGAAGCAGGTAGGACCCTTGATTCTGCTGGAAGAGACCCCGAGACTATAAGAAATACAAATAAACAGGCACACGAAGAATTGCTGGACAACTTCTTCATTCTCCTTCTCTTACTTATTTCTTATGATCTGTTTTGCATCTTACTTCTTACATAATACATGGTTTTTATATTAGTATGAAAAGAGAAACATGTCACACTCTGAAAACGTCACGTTCCTAAGATGTTATCACCCCAATACCTTATTTTCAACGGCCAACAACCCACAAAGGCCGCACCACTTGAAAGTCTATTGGGTTGACATGAGTGGGTGACTCATGTTTCAAACCATGGTTTAAAACAGTCATGGGTCAGTGGCCCTGAAAGAGTGTGCCACATGGCATTTTGAGGGATTTCTATATCAAACTTTTGATACAGAATTCTATGATATAGATTTTTTCCTTTTCGTTCATATAAATCACTACCCATCTAAATTTTTCCTTGCTTATAGAAAAAATTCTAATTTGTTCTTGAGAGACAGATTCGAACACCCTTGATATATTTATTTGATTTTGTATATTTTAAGGACTTCTAAATTTTGGTTTCTTTAAAGAAACCGGGTTGCAACGAGAAAAAAGGCTGGCTTCAAATAACCCTTCGAACCCCCGCATTGCTTTGTTACCACCAATAACGGAAGATAAGTACCGTTGCTTACAACCCATATTTTGTCATTTTTTTTCTAAAAGTACTCCTACATTTCCATTAACTATTTCTATGATGCATAAAGGTATTTTAGGCTTTCAAAAATTTACTTTTTTCTATTTATTTACTAATCTATAGCTTTTATTAAAACTATTTTAATGAGAAAATGTGGCACCACACCTTAAGTATGAAATTATAATGGGGTATTATTATATACTTTCAATTTTCAGGGTAATGTTGGAAAAGTACCCAAAAAAATAGGGTCAAATGCTTGTTAGCGGATGGTTTGTTCCCGCGCATGTATCGTGATGGCCCTAAACCCTAAACCCTAAACCCAACGAGGAGCATGGTTTTAAAAAAACGTTGCAATGGCCGTTAACGGTGATGCCCTGACTTTGTTATGTTATTGAGAAACTAACCACAAAACCGAAAAACGGACTTAATTATTATTTATAAAGTCTGTTATAATGGAAATCACGTTCGTTATCCGTAAACCCCCAATAAGATATGAAAAGTCTTCTCTCTCTCTCTCTCTCTCTCTCTATAATGTATCTGCTCCCCCAAAAATTGACTAAATAATGGCCTATATATTTGCTTTTTTCAACTTAGTACTTGTGTTATTACATAAAGGGTCGCTCTACGGGCACCCACCTCTTTAAGCCAGGCACCCACAAAATAAACCAAGAGGACCAAATTGTCCTTTCCCATCCTTTACAGTTTTGTTTGGGCACCCACACTGAAAAAAAAAAAGAGAAGAAGAAGAAAAAGAAGAGGAGGAGGAGGAGGACACTGTCGCCGTAGGTACGTCTCTCTCTCTCTCTCTCTCTCTCTCCACCATAGGTAAGCTGGGCACCCCAGCCACCGTGTTGGTGGTGGTGTTGGAGTGGTGGTGGTGTTGGTGGTGGTGATGGTGGTGGTGTTGGAGTGGTGGTGATGGTAGAGTGGTGGTGGTGTTCATGGTGGAGTTGATGGTAGTGGAGTTAGTGGTGGTGGTAGAGTAGTGGTTTGGAGTACCCTATACTCCCACAAAAGGATGGACAATATGCGGCAAGCCCGTATTTTTTCTTTTTTGCCTCTACAGCTTGGAACTACCGTAGCCAACATGGCACCCACGGTCAAGCCAGCTGTGGCCACCATGGCACCCACGGCTAGGAGCCCAAGTCAGAATTTTTTTTTTGGATTTTAATGTGGGTGCCCAGCAAAATGGGGTGCCCAAACAAGGGCCCTCTAAATGGCGTAGGTGCCCATCAAATGTTGGTGCCTAGCCGAAAAAGGTAGGCACCCGTAGAGCTACCCTTACATAAAAGGTAGAAAAGGAAAAGTAAGGGCGTGTTTGCTTGCCAAGTGAAAAAATTACACTTTTGACCAGAAAATATGCTTTTATTACTTGGAGAAGGTTAAAAGTGAAAAGTGAGGTGAAGGATCCAAAAATCTTTCCCCCAACAAAACCCCCCCAAGCCTGGAATCCATTTCCCTTCCACATAGGTGAGAATTCATTTCCACTTGAAAATAAGCCTTTATTTTATCACATAATAAAATATGTGTTCTCATGTGCAATCTAATTTTAAGGCATTTCCCAGATGTATTTTCTTGGAAAATTTTCCGTGCAATCAAACACGCCCTAAAAAGAACAAAAAGAAAAACTTTCTTCAAGTTTTATAAATAAAAATATAAAAAGGTTATCCAAATTTCAAAAATTAACCCTCATGAATAAATTTCTTCCCAAGGGGCAAAGTTTAAGGCTTAGTTTTTGTGTGAATTATAAATTAACCAAGGAATTGAGACAATTTCTTAACAGGAAATTAAGGTAACTATAGCAACATGTGGGTAAGGGGCACGGCTTCTATGCGCCAGGGCCCCACAGACAAACAAAATGGCCTGCTCAAGTTGTGCTACATAAGCAAAACAGCAAAAGCTCTTGTTACTACCAACACACCACAACCCAGGTTAGTCGGTTTTGATTTTTTTTTTTTTTTTTTTTGAAATTGAGATGATGTGGAGAAAGCTCCGTAGGGGCGTTTTGTTTTGTCTGTGCGGCCCTGACGCATAGAAGCCGCTCCTGTGAGGAATGCGCACAAAATGGACTGTTCGATGAGTTCCACTTAGAGATCTCCTAAATCTAATTAAAACTCGACGCGCAAACCATCTAATCTCTTTTCATTTGCATCTTATCATTACTCACTTTTATATCCCTTAAATATTCCACATTTAAAACTAAAAAATGACAAAATAAAAAAAATGAAAAACTCATTGAATAATTTCCAACTATTCTGCTAAATTTTAATTCAATATATAATTATAATTTATGCGGATAAATGAGATATTTATTCAACAGCCAATATTTATAAGGAAAATTTTGACATACCCCCCCACAATTTGAAAAAGCTGACATACCCCCCTATAACTCGGTCCACTGTCATTTGACCAGTGTTGACCCGAATTGACTACCAAATTTTGCAATAATGGACAAAAGTGCCCTTGTCTTCGACATTAGAACAAGGGTTTGGGTTTAGGCCAAAACCCAAACCCCAATTTAAACACGAAAAGAGGAAATAAAAAATAAAAACCCATGTTAAGCATGAGATTTTTTATTTTTTTGATGAATTAAATACAGATTGAGAAGACAAAACCCCCATAAAACAGGTAAAACTCACCAGGGAATGAGATTTCTTTTTATGAAGAATGAAAATTTAAAATTAAGAGAACCCATCTTTCCAAAATCCACGTCTCAAAATCTAATTGCTCTTATTCATGTTTTTCATTTTTTGTTAAATTTTAGAACTAAAATTATATGTTTTATGTATTTTATTTTTAACCTTGGGTTTTAAATTGTTGTCGTAGTGGTCGGCTGGCCATGAAACTCTGGTGGGTTGTTTGCCAGTGATGGGTATCTCTTGGCCAGCCGTTTACAGTAGTGGTTTGATTTGGGGTTTGGCCTCTACTCAAACCCTTGTTCTAAGGTTGAAGACAAGGGCACTTTTGTCCTTTATTGTAAAATCTGGTAGTCAACTCGGGTCAACACTGGTCAAATTACAGTGGACCGAGTCATATGGGGTATGTCAGCTTTTTCAAATTGTAGAGGGGGGGAAGATAACATGGGGGTATGCCAAAAATTCCCTGTTTATAAATAGTATCTTCTATTTATAGGCTTTATTTTAGAGACGATGAGAAAATACATTTGCCGATACACAGTACCATAACAACCAGAAAATCTACATAATTATCTGTGTCCTCCCGGCCGCCTGGTTACGATAGGCTGGATGGGTGCGGGATTCTTTTTTGGAGGAGGAGGCGGGCTGCCTGAATCTCGACCACCCATCAGTTCCATTCCATGTCTGCGTAATCCTGCCTCTGCATCCAAATTAAACAAAATAAATAATAATAATAATAATAATAATAATAATAATAATAATAATAATAATAATAATAATAAAAAGTGAAACCTTTGCAGGTGCTTAAGTTTTTGTGCACGTCAATCATGACGCATGTTAAACAAAGCTTCTATAGCTAATTAAACCATTTTTTTCAAACTAAACAAATTTCCACAATTATTAGACTTGAAATGCTGAGCAAGCTTATAATAAAGGTCTGTTTTACTTTGATCAAGGTTATAACGAAAAACAAAGGCCGTTATTTTCATTATAACGTCTGTTTTTTAAACCATGGTTTGAAGTTTGTACCGAAGTTTAAAGGGGACGTTATAACGGTATAACGGACTGGGGGCATTACAGTTTTGTATGTTATAACAAAAAAAATCCTTGGGCAAAAATGAAAAAAAGGGAAATAATGGAAAAAATGGCACTGAAATTCAAATTTTTGAATTTCAAAAACAGAAAATAACGGAATTTAAGGGAAAAAATTGGCCTTTTTTCATAATTTTTTTCCAGAAAATAACGGTTGTTATTTTCGTTATAACGGCCGTTTTTTAAACCTTGGTTTGTACCTTGGATATAAGTAGGGAGGTTTATGACCCCTGATTCATCGAGAAGAGAACCCGAGCTGATTGAAACTAGAAGAAACACAAATACACAAACACACAAAGCAATATTACAAAACGACTTCCTCATTTTCATTTTCTCTGCTTCTTTCTTTGGATCTCTTCTGCATCTCAGTTCTTCGGATGTCCATGTTTTATACAGAGAAATATCTTACTATCGATCCAAATACGTTTTCCACACGTGTCCCTCTCTTTCTACAAAGATTCGTGTATATTGTGACCTGCATTGGTGCTTTCAGAGGAACATGTCACACTCCGAAAATGTTTTCAACCATCTTATCATCTCAATGGCTTATTTTCAACGGCCAACAACCCACAAAGGCTTCTTTATTTTCTTGTGTAAAGGAATGGTCTTCCAATCTCCCAAGTTGGTTTTCCAATGCCCTTTTGATGGAAGATTATAGTGTAATTCCTCCTAAGTTTCTGACATGAAAGGGCGATTTATGTTTCAAACCATGGTTTAAAAAACGGGCTGTATAAAACCTCCCCCGTTACGTTATGAACCATTTTAATGCTCAGAAAATAATATGAATAACGGCTGTTATAACAAAAATAACGACTGTTTCTTTTCTGAAATATTTGTAAAACAAATGCCCGTTATTTCCGTTATAAACTTAATTGAAAATTTGAAATTCTAATTTTGAATTTTAGTTTTAGCCCCTTTTTTCTGTTATTTTTCCATTTTTGCCTGTCTTACAATCCGTTATAACGGAAAAATCGGTAACACCCCCAATCCGTTATACTGTTATAACAGCACCTTTTAAACCTTGATTCAAACTTACTTTTCTGAAAAAATTGCAAAAAAATAATGCCCGTTATTTCCGTTATAAATTTTATTAAAAATTTGAAATTCCAATTTGAACTTTTTAATTTTTGAACCTCTTTTCCGTTATTTTCCCATTTTTTCTGTTTTTGCTCGTGTGTTATAATCTGTTATAACGGAAAAATCGGTAACACCCCATTCCACTATACTGTTATAACGGCTCCTTTTGAATCTTGATTCAAACTTACTTTTCTGAAAAAAATTGTAAAACAAATGCCCGTTATTTCGGTTATAACTTTTATTGAAAATTAGAAATTCCAGTTATGAATTTTTAATTTTAGAGCCCATTTTTTCGTTATTTTCCCATTTTTCGTTTTCCCCTTGTATATTACAATCCCTTACAACGCAAAAATTGGTAACGTTCAAACTACAGTCTTCAAAAACCTTGTTATAAAGTATTTAAAATCCTAGGGCTGCAACTTGGGCCGGCTCGACTAGTTCAACCCGATGTTTGGTTAGGGTCGGGTTGGCCCCTTCAATACTCGGGATGAGCGAGGATGAACTCCTCGCCATATAGATCACCCCTACAAAAAATCAGCCCATTCTGAAATTTCTATCCCCATCAAGTGTGGTCTTCAAGTTAACGGTAAAAATAGACGGTCCATAATTCTCCAACTTCTAAACCAGTGTACAAATTCCAGAATGATTTGAATTTTTTATGAGGATGATCTCCTCACAATAGAGATCATACTCGAAAAAAATCATCAAATTCCAAAACTTATAACTTATATATTGGCCCACCCCAATTTTTTGTTGTCAAAATTATTATCCCCGGATCCTGCCCCTATATATATATATAACAAGATTACATGGAGAATTTTGAACTGTAATTCTTGTATGAATAAACCTATTAAGATGGTTAATATAAATGTGTATATATTTTGTTAATTTGGTTCTACTTAACAGGATGTGAAAATGAAGCTATTATTTAATGGCTAAGATCATTATATTGACCAATAAACAATTTTAATATGAAAAAAGAAAAAAACAACCCTTCTAGGCCTGACTCAGGTTGGGTTGGGCTAGGGTTCACAACCTTGAAGGTAGGGCTAGGGTTCACAACCTTGAAATTTTTCATAAATTTTATTGAAAATTTGAAATTCCAATTATGTTTATTTAATTTTATAGCCTATTTTTCCGTTATTTTCCCATTTTTCATTTTTGCCCATGTGTTACAATCCGTTATAACGGAAAAATCGATAAAGTCCCCAGTCCGTTATACTGTTATAACTGCCCCTTTTAAAACTTGATTCAAACCACAGTCTTTAAATAATTATTAATATTAAAAAAAACTTTGTTATAAAGTATTTAAAATCCTATGGCTGCAACTTGGGCGGGCTCAACTCCAGTCCGACGGGTTCAATCCAATGTTGGGTTAGGGTTGGGTTGGCCCCTTCAATACTCAGGTTGGGCTCGGGCCCAGATTTTGACAACCTGATCAAATTGGGTTGGGCTAGGGTTGAGGCTCAGCCCAATCCCACCCAACCCGATATTATACATATTTTACATTAGTACGAGACTTTTGAACTTGTAATTCTTGTATGAATAAACCTATGAATGATGAATATAAATGTGTATATATTCTGTTAATTTGGTTCTATTTAACATGATGTGGAAATGAATAGCATAAAGTTCATTATATTGACCAATAAACAATTTTAATATGAAAAAAAGATTAGCACCTTTCTAAACAATAAAAAATAAATAAGAAATTGACCAACCCGATGGGGTTGTAAACGCTTAGGGATAAAAAGCGAAAATAACAGAAATAACGAAAAAAATGGCTCTAAAATTCAAATTTGATATTTGACTTTCAAATTTTCAAAAATAAAAAATAATGAAAATAACAGCTGTTTTTTTCACATTTTTTCTAGAAAACAATGGTCGTTATTTTGTTGGCGTTTTAACGGTACAAAACGTATTGGGGGAGGTCCGAATCCATTATAAGGGCCGTTATTTTTGTTATATGGCCATTTTTTAAACCATAGTCTCAAGCCCTCTGATCAAAGAGGAAATGACTTGGAGTGATAAATCTCGAGAAACTTGACTAAAACAAGGGGATAAGAATACAAATTTTTTTGGGCCGGGATATTGGCACCCGTATTTTTGCTCAGGAAATCCAAAAATCCCAATCTCCCTTTTTTTTACTCATCACACTCATAAAAATAAAAAATTAAAAATTAAAAAAATTAAAAAAAATAAAAAAATCAACAAAGAAGAAGAAAAAAGAGGAGGCCCCTGGCTGTTGCCACCGGGCATGGAGAATAAGGGCCTGTTTGGTAACGCACTGCGGCAGACAAATAAAATATGTAGCCGCGCAAATATTCACCTTGCTGCGTTTGGCAGCCACTCGCCCTCGGCAAATATTTAGCTGGGTCCACATATTTGCCCTCCGCAGCGGGAAAACATTTGATCACCCCCTCCCCCCCTCCCCCCCCTTGTGAAAATATTTTCACGCCGATTATGCCTTGGTGAGAAAATTTTATTTTCTCGTCGGAAAATCACTATTTTCAATAAAAATTAATTTTTTAATATATAAAAAAGATAAAAATTAATTTTTTTTTATCCTTTGACATAATATGTGGTTCTCACACTCGCCCAACCTATTTTTGACTTACTTTGATATGTGGGACCCACTCAAATTGAAAGAAAATGAAGTAAGCTGAAGTGAGCTAGCTTATACACGTACCAAACATTGTTAAATATTCATATGAGCAAATATTTAGCCAAGATAATATTCGCCTGGCTAAATATTCGTCGTCGGAACTCTTTTTCTCACGTACCGAACAGACCCTAAGAGGGAAAAAATTGGATTAGATTTTGTTCAGTTGGGGTTAAGTGCTTCGGTTCGAGAGCTAAGGTTTCAAACAGGTGAACGTTAGTGATAGGTGTCGGTCATACGTTAGTGACCAAAAAATGGACCTGATGGAGAAAGAATGCGTTAGTGACCACTGAGGCCGCCGCTACCCTTTTTTCCCGTAGTGGCCGTGTTTGAAAGGCTAGAAAATTGAAGTCGTTGGTAACTTCCGGTTGACCAAGAGAATCTAATCCTGGATGATTTTTTAGGTGTAGCTGTGGGCCAGGTGCCAACTTTTGTGCATGGTAGAGAAAAATATTCTAACTGTTTACCAACCATCACTAGATTACCTTTTTAGAAGAAACCTAATATCTTTGGAAGAAAGGAGTAAAACTTTGATGACAGGGGTGGTAGACTCTTAGAGGGTTCTGACCGTATGGATATTTGGCCCATTCCTAGAAGGGCTACAAGCCAAAAATCAGCCCTACTACGGATTTCTTTCTGGTCGATTGGAATTATTTTCATGGGTTGATCCTAACCGTGGGAATTTGAGCATTATTGACCATTATTTGAGGTACAAAGATCCAAATTAAGGCTTGAAATCATTAATTGGGCCGATTTTTGACGCGTAGGTCCAGCTAGGGATCGGCCAAATATCCATATGGTCAGAGCCCTCTAAGAGTGTGCCACATGTCTCTATTGCACCATGTCATCGGCCTTGATGCATCGGCCTTGATGACAGGGCCCTGTCATCAAAGTTTTACTCGGAAGGAAGATCCAAGGTTCGAGCCATGGTACCACTAATCAAAATCAAAAGCTGGACCAAACATTCATGGGTCGACATTAAGCCCCAAAGAGTGTGCCACATGGCATTGTGGGATTTCTATCATATATATATATTTTTAATTCTCACAATCTCAACCTTATCAAAGGATGTGCCAATTACTGAATGCCACGTGTATATCCTCTCTTTTCTAAGTAAGCAAAAAAAAAATAAGGGAAATTTTGACATACCCTCCATGTTATCTTTGAAATTTGACATACCCCCCACCCACAATTTGAAAAAGCTGACATCCCCCCTATGACTTGGTCGAAGGTCAGTTGACCAATGTTGACCCGAGTTGGCCATCATATTTTATATTAAAATATAAAAATACCCTTTTCTTCAACATTGGAACAAGGGTTTGGACCAAAATCAAACCCCCAAATCAAATGGCTGTGCTGGACAGCAAGCCAAGAGATACCAATGGATTAGTTGTCCGTCACCGGAGACCACCCATTGGGTTGTTCAACCATAGACTTGAGCTTTATTTCCCATCCAATCTCAGCTTGAGAGTGGATCTCCTAACTATTATTGTTCAAAAATATCCAATCAATATATGAAATGGGAATCCCCAATGCTAGTTGAGATACCAAAATCAGTTTCAGATCATAATATTTGTACATTTCAATCCTGTTGGTGTTTCAAAAAAACAAAAAAAAAAGTGAAACTCCGGATACGTATGGCATTTTAATTTAATTTTCTCCGGAGTTGTGGATCGCCGGCACTAGACTCCTTTGGGTTGGTATCTCTTGGCTTGCCGTCCAGTGCAACTATTTGATTTGGGGGTTTGTTTTTGGTCCAAACCCTTGTTCCAATGTTAAAGAAAAGGGTACTATTGTATTTTAATGTAAAATATGGGGGGTATGTTAAAAATTCCCCAAAAAAAAATCAAAATTACATACCCTTCTAGTGTCAAGTCAACCATGTCCTTGGTCCATTCTACCCACCAAAAAAAAGGACTTACTATAAGCTTTCAAAAGAAATGAAAAAATAAAAAGTAGTGATGATATAGGGCTTATTGCTCAATTGGTTGACTTATGGCACTGCGACAGTTTGAGTCATTCGACCATAAGATTGCATGTTCGATCAATCCCATTTTGAACCCAACAAGAACAACAACAGAAGTATGAATGATCTATGTAAGCTATTTTCCCCAAAATGATTTTGATCTGACTCAAGGCACTGCTCAGTAATTGAGTGAATCTTCTATAAAACAAGGGAGCTCAATTGTCTCCCCCTCTTATAGGCTTCATATAAAGAAGGGTCGTGCGAGATCTTATCTCCCAACTGGACGGTGGATCTCCGCTACTCACACCCAATTTTGACAAATGTTTTGTCGGAGAGTGCCGTGGGCACGGGCCACCCACTAATTATATATAAACCAAATCATCTTTGACAAATTCTTAACAGGAAATGTAGGTATCGTGACATATAAGGAAGCAAGATCAATTGTTTGACGGGCTCCACATAGAATTTTAAATCTAAAACTTACTTGACATGCAAGCCATCCGATCTTCATTCATTTTCAATTCCCTTAAAAATATACCCAAAAAAAAAAAAAAAAAAAACCATGAAAGGAATCAAACTCATTAAACAAAATTTCTATTATTCTGATTTTTTTCCAACATGCCACCTTAAACAGTGTTTTCTATTTATAGGCTATTTATAATTTTATATCATAGAGGTGACAGGGAAATACTTCAGCCGCGACACACCATAACCGACCGGAAAATCTTCGTAATCATCTATGTACTATCTTACGATCTGCGGACTGAGGAGAGGGAGGTTTGTTATTGTTTGGAACTCTATCACCCATGAGTTCTCTTCCATGTCTGTGTAATCCTATCTCTGCACAGAAAATAAAAATTATTAAAATTTCTATGCCAAAGGCAAGAGACGAAGAGACAATCAGTTCATTTCCAGACCATGGGTCACAGAACGATCTACAATAAACCCATGTTGGAAGGAAGACAGAAAAGCTTTTTTTTTTTAACTACAAAAACACCATCCCACGGAACTGTGTTGCACCCGAACACCTCCCGAGACATGGCAGAACTAAGCCAATCCGGAGGGTCCCGATTCCAGGGTTGTGGAGTAGTTTGTACCTTGGATAGAAGTAGAGGAGTATAGGAGTCTTGATTCCGCCATTAGAGACCCCCAAGTGATTGAAACCACAAGAAACAAAATTACAGAAGCACAAAAACCATTACTAAACGACTTCCTCATTCGATCTCTTTTTCTTCAATTCTTTCTTTTGATCTCTTCTTGCATCTCTGTTCTTCTTTTCATCAGTCTTATATAGAAGTATGCAAAGAGAAATATCTCACTATCCGAATATGTTTTCAAACATCTGACCATCTCAATGTCTTATTTTGACCGGCGGCTAAACGAAAATAATACGCAAATTATTTAGAGTTGCTTGGTCAAATGTCCTTCTTTTTAGAATTAGTTTCAGAGTGGCAGGCATGTCTCTACAACACTTACTACATGTTCCTGCCTAGCTAGCTCTCAATTGAACCCAGAACCGGAACCTGTTATGTTCGGGGTATGGCAGTTCCGGTTCCTATCTGTTCTGATTCCTAAACAATGGATCTAGAACTGGAACGATAAATATCCAGTTCTCATCCCACCGGGCATCAGGTATAACTGTGTTATATAAAAAATATGAAAATATAAATAAATAAAATCTTTTCTATACTAAATTTTGAAACTAAAAACTTGTCATTTTTATCATGCTGTCTATGTCGGTTCCGGGTCCTATCAGTTCGATTTTGGTTCGGTCTAAATAGTAGTGTACCAACAACCAGAACTTACTACATATACTTCGTTACCGGCTCCTATTGGTTCTGTATCTTTTTGGGTTCCGTTATAAAATAGGTAGTCTCAAAATTGGGATAATCAGGACTGGTTCCTTTGGGATATCAGTTAATCGGGCACAAGCCACCAATTGACATTCCTAGCCTAGACCGGCCCCACAAAATTAAAAACCAAAAACTCTCGTCCATGGATCACGAGAATCCAATGGTGGTTGACAGTGGCATTCACTTTTGCCAGCAAAATCACCGATGGAGCCTGTTCAAAAATTTAGGTCTTCGGAACCTGTTCAATGCCTGTCAAAGACTTTTTTCTATCATGCGTTTGGTAGCGTGTCTTAGACGCACGTCTTGGCCGAGGGTGTGCGTCTTAATCGATAATAAGTGTTTGGGTCACACCAAGGCGTGCACCTTCAAAGACACAGTGGACATTGAAGACGCACGAAAGTGAACTTTTGAAGGTTCACCTCCCCCCTTGAGTTTTCGAAGATGCACCAATGTGTGCCTTGAAGGTTCACCTTCCACCCCCAATAGGCATAGCCCACCAAATGTATGGCCCACTTATGATGTATGGGCTCGCTTGACATATAGTATATATCAACACACCTCTATTATGTGGGACCCACATACGATCCATCAACTTCCATTCTTATGTGGGGCCCACATGATTATCCACCCTGTTAACATGTGGGCCCCACATGATCTATCAACTCTAGTTATTATGTGCAGCCCACTCTAGTTATGTAATTGGGCCCACATCATCTATAATCCTTTGTTCTTATGTGGCGTCTACATGATCTATAAACCCAATTATTATGTAGGACCCACATATATAATATATCATCTTTCATTTTTATATGGGGCCCACATGATCTATCAATTCACGTAATAGGTAGCACCCACATGATCTATCACCCCTCGTTCTTATATCCTACATGATCTATCAACTTCGTTATTAGGTAGGGTCCACATGATCTATCACCTTTCGTTCTTCTGTGGGGCCCACATGATCTCTATCAAATTCCTATTATAATGTGTGGCCCACAAAATTTCAAGATGTGCATCTCCATTTGTGAATCAAATACACGAGAACTAAGACGCATGTCTTCGCAGCATGCTTTGTGTGTAGAACCAAACGTTGATCTTGACCTTTGAAAGTATGCACTACCTTAAAGATGTAGACTTTCAAGACGCACGTCTTCGGCTGAATGTATTTGAATTTGCTGGGTCAATGTTTTTACTTTTTAGAAATATCATTGGAGAGGCAATGCAGCACACTTTTTTAACATAACCATATAATTATTATAGATATAGAGTAGACAAAAAAATTGGCAACAAAAAATTGGTGGGGGCCAAAGAGTCGGGCTCAGGGACCCCATTTTTCTGACCCCTCTTGGTGTTCGTGTTGTCGGACATGGATTTCAAGAATCCTACGATGATTGTCAACGTTGAGCTGGCATCGATTTTTTCACTTTTGGGGGCGCTAACAACCACCATTTGATTTGTGAAATCCATGGCCGATCGCACAAACACCGAGAGGGTATAGAAAGAGGGGAGTCCTAGGAGCTTGAGCCATTTATAAATTAAAAGTTTTGGAAGTCGATGATTTTTGGTGACGTTGGTCTCTATTCTGATAAGTGATCATGCTACAAAGGATCAACCGATCACATTATTCTACTAAGCTCTATCAGTCCAAGCGGGTGCTAAAGAACTCGACAATTGTTGTTAAGAATAACAGATGTACGTCGATTCATCAGGCTATTTTCAATCTGTTATATACATATAGAATTAGATATTTATTTATTTTAGGTGGATAAAAAAAAATTGATCTAAATAGGCTCCGATTAATCTGAAAAAAATATAGATAAAAAAATAAAAAGAAAATAGAAATTCAAAGGAGAAGTGAAAGAGACATGCCTGCAATTTTTGTAGAGAGTTGTGTAAAGATCACTGATGTTTTCTCTGTTCATGTACAATTTTTGTCTAATTAAATAAAAAAAGAAAAAAAATAATGACCCGTATTAATGAAATAAAATTTTTTTTCATTTTATAAATATTAAATAAAGAAATGATTATGCATTAAACAAAAAAAAATTGTATAATTTTTTTTTAAACTATGCCCGTGTTTAGCCCGGGCTATTGATTCCTAGTATAACCTAAAGCATAGAATTGTACTTTTATCCTATTTTTGCCATATCTGGTTTTTGGGTTTTCCTACTCAAAACGTCGGTCTAGCCACTCATTCTTATTGTCTTGGTGAGCAAATGTGGAGAATTTTTTTGAAGCAGTGGATTTTTGAAGTAGCGAAGCAGTGGCCAATCACATGGCCCCACAATCCACTATCACCTAGGTGCTTTTGGAGTATTGGTTAAGTTCCCAACACTCGATGACGGTAAAGTAATGGCCGTTATATATCTAAGCCCATTTTTTTCAATTTTAGACGTTATTTTCTGAATAACATAAGGGGATTGGGCCATTACGTTATAGCAGCCGTTAAAATGTTTTTTAAACAATGCCTCGATCCAGATCCCCCAAAGAAGCAATATGGATAACGGGTATTAGAGTAACAGTTCTCGGATGCCATGCAGCTGGAATTCGGTGAGTCTAGCAATTAAATGGTGATGAAAGAGCAAGAAATGACACGATATTAGGACTGGTTTTCTACCCAAAATCATTGTTTTAAATGAAGGATTTAATGACTGAAACGGTCCATAAAAAGATGGTGCTTACTGGTTGCTGGGAAATGCACAAGGACAGTGGCCGCTAAACACGAAGACACCCAAATTTCAAGTAAAAAACCCGATAAATCTCCTCTTCTCCTTAGAATATGCTTGACCCCGACCTCCTCAAAAACTTGAAATAAGGGACCCTGGTCTGTATATTCCCAAATAATTGGTTCTTAATGAGCCTCTAACCCATCTATTCTACTTATTGATGGACCAAGGACGAAATTTTTTTTGATGATGGACTACAGTGTGAGACATGTGTCACCCTATTAGTGGTTATGGAAGTTTGACCCATCCCTAGCTGGACTTACGTAACAAATATCAGCCTGATTAGTGATTTATAAGCTTTGGATCTGAGTACCCCAAATAATGCTTGAAATCTACGAAAAAGGGGGAGAAGGGTCGAGAAGACCACCTCGGAGAAGATTAAAAAAAAAAAAAAAAAAAAAATCCAAAGAGACAGAAAAGAAACAAAGCCAAAAAATCAAAATATCCGGCCCTAAACATAATAGAATCCTATCTGAACACCAAATCCTCGAAAGTTAGACCTCTGCAGTCCTCAAAATTACACACCTTATTTTATTTTTAATTTAAAACACTTACGGAGATCACATAGTAGAGAATGTGATGAGAACACACTTATTCAAACCTATGGATCAGCTCAAAAACACCATAACCAACCAGAAAATATTCATAATAATCAATTGCCTAATTCCGGATTTGAATCATTAGAACTGGGAGAGGGTGGCTATTGCCTGAAACTCTATCACCCATCAGTTCCCTTCCACGTCTGACTAATCCTGCCTTTGCATGCCAAATAATCAAACGAAAGTAGAGATGTTGTTAGCTTTAAAAGAATCGAACAAGCTAGACCCATTTAGATCTTTGTAAGCACGTACGCGTTTTAGACTTGTGTGTGTGCTAACCAATATTGATCGAGCAATCCAAATCGATGGATGACTGTCCAAGAAAAAGGTCCACTGATAGTGTTGTGCATCGTTATTTAATTATAGAACTTAAAAGGATAAACGCCTCAGAAAAAGTAAAAAACAAAGCTAAGATACCTTGGTGAGAAGAACCCTTGATTCTGTAATGAGAGAGCACCAACTCCCTGATAGTATATGCAAGGCAACAACACAAACCCACTAAGCACCTTTAAACAACTTGCCCCTTCTCGTATCTTTTTTCTTCTTTCTTCTTTCTTCTTCCACCTCTATCTCCCTCTATAATTTTTAAATGAAGAAAGAGTATCTTCGAACATGTCATCATCTCACGTGTTTCTTCAATCTCCATTTATTTTTATTTTTTTATTTTTAATAATTGAACAAAGGGACCATGGAGGCTAAGGAAGCCTATCAAGCGGTTAAATTAAAACAAAATACAAACAAACAGATGAGAGAGACGTCCAACAAAAAGAAAAGAACGGCCAACAACAAAACATTGTAAATCACACAATCACAAACCAATGAGTTCTTGGCACGTACACCTCGAAGCAAAGCACATGGGTACGTGTCGAGAACTCATTGGCTTGTGATTGTGTGATTTGCAATCCGTTGTGATAGAAGTTCTACTCCATGTAGCGCTGATGTCGCTAATCGAGACTGTTCGTGTAATGGGTGGCCCTTTAAATTGTCCACGTGGATTGTGCTCTTTCCAAGAAGTATTTTTATGTGGAGTTGACTCAATCAGGAGGAATAAAACTTTGATGACATGACCCTGTCATCAAGGCCGATGACAAGGCACAATATGAGCCACGTGGAACACTCTTGGAGGACTCTGACCGTATGGATGTTTGGCCAATCATTACGTTGACCTACAAACCAAAAATCAGCCCGATTAGTGATTTATAGGCACTGGATTGGAATTGTTTTCATGGGTTGATTTTAACCGCGTGAAATTTGCGTATTATTGACCATTATTTGAGGTACGAAGATCCAAAGGTTTGAAATCACAAATCAAGCTGATTTTTGTTCTTAGGTCCATATAGGGATTGGAAAAACATCCATACGGTCAGACTTCAAACTTTAAAGTCTCCCTCCCAAAATTTGTGACATGTGCACCAAAGTTTTAACCCAATCCACGTTAAGCCCTTAGTTAGTTGGCTAAGGTTGGTTAACAAGGAGTACGTGTCAGACATTTCATTACCATGCACGGATGGCAGCACCTGTTTGGTTCCACACACTCCACACCAAAAATATCCACTTAAAAAGTTTTATCCTTGGAAAGCTGTGAAAGAGAAAAACTTTGCTCCCTGGTACCACTCCCAATGCCAAAGGATTAAAATGTTGAGCAAGCATATTCATAAAGGTCAGCAGACTCACTTGTTTGATCAAAGATGACTTATTACCTCCACACAACTAGGGTGTGCGTTTGGGCCGGGCCCACAACCCAGCCTGAAATCCGACTTGGCACAAATTCAAGTCCAGCCCCAAAAAAGTCAGGTAAACCCCAAACCCAGTCTTGCTTGGCCCAAATGTTTTTTTTCAAAACTGCCCCGTCCCTCTTAGGGTACAAGTTTGTCTCAGTCTGAGCCTAGCCTAACTAAATTCGAGTCAAGCTCGGATCGACTTGAAAACTGGGCCCGAGTCACATTGAGCTACTCGAATGTAAACCCCTACACACAACTATCGACGTCAATGGGTTGGTTATAGTTCAGGTATCAAGGAATCTAGTACCGGTACTTATTATGTTTGGGTACGAAAATTTTGGTACCGTAATAAGTGGATCTAGAACCAAAACTGATAAATATCTGGTTCTTGTTGCAGAAAACCCCCAAGCTATCTCTCCAGTAATGATAATGACCGCAATAGAACGCATGCCACAAACAGAGAAATCAAATAAAGTAAACAATTAACACAAGCATTTACTTGGTTCGGTCGAAACTTACGTCCACAAACAATAATAATCGGATTTTTACTATGAATAAAACAAAGTATAAGAGTTGTTCTTTTATCTCTTGTACAGCCTCTCATAGGCACTCTCTATTGGTTCTCACACGCTCTCATAAGAGCAATAGTGCATATATTTAGCCCCCCGAGGCGAACTAGAATTTTCGCTGGGGAGAAAACTCAAAAGGAAATAATTAATTCGTCGGTCCAATCAATTGAGCAAAAATCGAAACTGCCAATTGATGTCTCAGGCAGCCCCAATCGATTGGGTGAGCCTTTTTTTTTTTTACCGATGTTCAAACCTTGTCCTTATCTATATTATGATGGTCTCGCCAAGATTGTTTCTTTTCAGCAAAATGTACGACCACGCATCGACAATTAATTAGCCGACTCATTAACAAATCGGAGGCATCTAAAGCCAATTATTAAAACAACAACACAAAAAATAAACAAGAGACCTTACATTAACACTTCGTCATTAATGCAAAACTCCCGACCCTTTTTATTATTGTAATTCGTTATATTAACGCTCTTAAGTTTAATGTATAGAATACATCAAATTATTCAATAAATCAATTTCTTATCATGATATCAGAGGTTTTGATCTTTTGGGATCAAATTCTCAATTCTATTCCATTCCAACAAGCACTATTGTCACTATCCGTAGGTTATAAAATCCCTATATTGTTTAGTCAATTTCTTATGGGTATTTTCGTATAAGACCCCCTATGATTCAATTTTAATTAGCAACACCCCTTTGATAAATCAAAAAAGTCTAGAACACCCCCCCTTGTTCAGACCATTCAGTCATTGACTAGAATTAGATTAATGGGGTTCAACCTTTTCACACTTGAATGAGCCACATTCTTAAAGATCACCGACTATGTGAATGTTTGGCCCATCCCTAGGTAGACGTACATACAGACCAAAAACTAACTCGATTGGTGATTTCTAGCTGTTGGATCTTCTTTCATTTGCAACACATTAGAATTCCCGAATTAAAAAACATAAGACATGCAGATTCTCTAAATTCCAATATAAATTTTTCTGTATGTATATCTAAGAGATTCGTATCATAAAATTGTTTCAATTTTACACATTGTAGAGGAGAAGGAAAACTACTTAGGCTGCTAAACGCCATCACAAACCAGAGAGTCCTCATAATTATCGATGTCCATCTCCACGGCTGGGTGGATTAGATCGGGGAGAGGGAGGACTGTTGCCTGGAACCCTATCACCCATTAGTTCCCTTCCATGCCTGTGTAATACCGTCTCTGCATGCCAAATAAACAAAATTCATTAGTTCGGTAATAATAATATAAATAAGGCGAACGAGAAGGCTCTCTTCCTAGGTTCTTAAATCTTTCTACGCACCAATCATCACGCAGATTGATCGTTATAACGGTATAATGGAGTAGTTTGTTCAAAAGTTTAAAAGGGGCAGTTATAATGGCCGTTATGACGAATTGTAACGCTCAGGGGCAAAAATGGCAAGAATGGTGCTGAAATTCAAAATTTGAAAAAAAAAATAACAGAAAATAAAAAGAGAGGTCCGAATCCGTTATAACGGCTGTTATAAAGAATATAACGGCCGTTTTTTAAAACATGGTTTGTACCTTGGGTAGAAGCAGGTAGGACCCTTGATTCTGAATCCCCCGAGCTGATTGATACTATAAGAAATACAAATAAACAGACACAAAGAATTGCTAAACAACTTCTTCATTGTCCTTTTCTCTTCTTTCTTTTGTATCTTACTTCTTACATAATACATGTTTTTTATTTAAGTATGTAACGAGAAACATGTCACAGTCCGAACATGTTCATATTTTTCAAACATCTTATCATCTCAATGGCTTATTTTCAACGGCCAACAACCCACAAAGGCCCCACCACTTTATAAAGTCTTTTGGGTTGACATGAGTGGGCGACCCATGTTTCAAACCATGGTTTAAAAAACGGTTGACATGATTGGGCGATTCATGTTTCAAACCATGGTTTAAAAAACGCCCGTATAACGGATTCGGACCTCCCTCGATATGTTATGTACCGTTTTAACGCTCAGAAAATAATGAATAACGGATTTTATAATGAAAATAGCGACCATTACTTTTCTGAAAATTTTGTAAAAAAAATGCCCGTTTTTCTATTATAAAATTTATTGAAAATTTGAAATTTATATTTTTAATTTTTAATTTTAGCGCCTTTTTCCGTTACTTTCCCATTTTTGCCCATCTTACAATCCGTTATATAACGGAAAATTTGGTAATGCCCCTAATCCGTTATACTGCTATAACAGCTCCTTTTAAACCTTGATTCAAACTTATTTTTCTTAAAAATTCTCAAAAAAAAAAAAATGTCGGTAATTTCCGTTATAAATTTTAATACTAAAGCGTGTTGAAGAGTCAATGTATTTGGATTAGTTGGGTCAAACTGTCCTCCCATTTTTTTTTTTAAATACTAACAGAGTGGAATCCGAATATAGAACATCATTATATTAATGCAAATGATCCTTATCCATTCCGCTCTATAACGAATTTGATTCTTAGAATTGCCTTTCTTTCATACTAGCGTAAGGTGCCTTCGAAAGTTTGGTTCTTGGTTTGGTGTGTGGTTTGGGGAAGAGTTCAGACTACACGAATCAAGACTTTTTGTTGTCTTTTGCGTATTTTTATTTTTTTTTATCTAATTGACACGGACAACTTGACTTTTCTAATTAAGTTGAAAATGTATTCTTATCAAACCTGTGTCACACATTTGGCCACTTATGTATTGGGCCTAAACCCTAAGCTTGGCCTGCTTGCTAGGCCAATTAATACAGCTTAAGCTCCGCCTTATGATGAGATGAGCCTAAGAACCAATCCATTGGGGGCAGTTAGGCCTATTAACACCCCTACTATTTTGTACTTGTTTCCCGTTGAGTCATTCTGGTCCTATTTGGGAATGCTTTTGCAGTGCTGTGAAAAAATCCTTATGTAGAAACCCTGTAAACAACTACTTAAAAGTGTTTGGCAAATAATGCTGGAGATATGTTGTTTTGTGTGTAGGAAGTTGGTATTGATATTTGGCAAAACCAGTTGTGAACTTCTAAATTCTATCAAAATTCAAGAATACCCTTATATTTTGTAATATTTATGAAAGAGGGGATAAAAAGGTCAAAATGTGAGATCCGTTTTGCCAGTGATACACTTCCTGCAAAAGTGCAGAAACATTTTTTAAGAAATACTCTCCGAGGTATTTATCAGAAAAGTACTTTTACCTTCTTTTTAACGTGTGAAGTCAGCCTACTTTTACAAACCAAACAGAGATTTATGCAAAGGAAATGCTTCTCAATGCCAAAAGTTGAAGAAGCACTTTCCAAAAAGCATTCTCAAATACTAGCTCAAGTCCATCAACACTACCAAGTGGCTCACTCTTTTGGGCCCACTGACCCATGAATGTTTGACCTACGCCATCGTGGATCTATACACCAAAAATCAGCATGATTGATGATTTATGCTAACAAAATTAACGGCCATTTTTTCTCACTTTTTTTTCAGAAAATAACGGTCGTTATTTTCATTACAACGGAAAATAACGGTCGTTATTTTTTTGGCGTTTTAATGGTACATAACGCAAAGGGGAAGGTCTGAATCCATTATAACAGTTGTTATTTTTGTTATAACGGGCATTATTTAAACCTTGGTCTCAAGCCCTCTGATCAAAGTGGAGATGATTTGGAGGGATAAATCTCGAGAACCTTGACTAAAACAAGGGGATAAGAATACAAATATTTTTTTTTATCTCCACAGTTATCCGCCAAAGGATGAACATAATAGACAAAATCAAGGATGGGCATGGATATCGATACTCTGCAAACTATGATAATTTGGGACTGGTTCTTATTGGATATCGATAAATTGGATACAATTTAAGAGATTTGTATCAGAAAGTGTCTTCCATTTTACAGATTCTAGAGGCGAAGGAAAAACTCGGGCTGCTAAACGCCAGCACCAACATGAAAATCTTCATTATTGTCAATGTCCTACTCCAGGGCCGGATCGATTAGATTGGGGAGAGGGAGGGCTGTTGTCTGGAACCCTATTACCCATTAGTTCCCTTCCATGCCTGTGCAATCCGGTCTCTGCGTGCCAAATAAACAAAAATTCATTAGTTCGGTAATAATAATAAAAATAAGGAACGAGAAGGCTCTCTTCCTAGGTTCTTAAATCTTTCTATGCACCAATTATCATGCAGATTGATCGATCTTAGCTTATAATATTGGTAGTTTTTTGTGATTTTTTTTTTTTTTGATAAATCCAAACTGATATATGATATATCAGAAAGGAGATTGGGAAGATCTCAAAGCAAAAACAAGGAAGGTCGTAAACTGACAAAGAACGAAGGCTGTGTTTTTAAAAATAACAGCCGCTGTAGCGAAAGAAACGACTTATTTTTTGAAAAAAATTGTTAAAAAATCACCCGTTATTTCTGCTATTTTTCCCATTTTTATGTTAATTTTCGTTCTAAATTTTATGCTTTTTCCCTTTTATTTCTTCTTTTCTCATTTTTTCCATTTTTACCCTAGTGCGTGACAATCTGTTATAACAGGAAAAAAAAAAAAAAAAAACGTTAATACGCCCAGTCCGTTATTCTGTTATAACGGCCCCTTTTGTTGAAAGAAACAATAGGAAAGCTAATAGAGTAGTTTGTACCTGGGGTAGAAGCAGGTAGGACCCTTGATTCTGCTGGAAGAGACCCCGAGACTATAAGAAATACAAATAAACAGGCACACAAAGAATTGCTGGACAACTTCTTCATTCTCCTTCTCTTACTTATTTCTTATGATCTGTTTTGCATCTTACTTCTTACATAATACATGGTTTTTATATTAGTATGAAAAGAGAAACATGTCACACTCTGAAAATGTCACGTTCCTAAGATGTTATCACCCCAATACCTTATTTTCAACGGCCAACAACCCACAAAGGCCGCACCACTTGAAAGTCTATTGGGTTGACATGAGTGGGCGACTCATGTTTCAAACCATGGTTTAAAACAGTCATGGATCAGTGGCCTTGAAAGAGTGTGCCACATGGCATTTTGAGGGATTTCTATATCAAACTTTTGATACAGAATTCTATGATATAGATTTTTTCCTTGTCATTCATATTAATCTCTGCCCATCCAAATTTTTTCTTGCTTATAAAAAAAATCCTAATTTGTTCATGAGAGACAGATTTGAACACCATTGATATATTTATTTAATTTTTTTTTATATTTTAAGGAGTTTTAAATTTTGGTTTCTTTAAAAAAATCGGTTTGCAACGAGAAAAAGGCTGGCTTCAAATAACCCTTTGAAACCCCGCTTTGCTTTGTTACAACTTGTAATGGAAGATAACCGTTGTGCTGACAACCCATATTTTGTCATTTTTTTTCTAAAAATACCCCTACATTTCCATTAACTATTTCTATGATGCATAAATGTATTTTAGACTTTTAAAATATATATTTACTTTTTATTTATTTATTTACTAATCTATAGCTTTTATTAAAACTATTTTAATGGAAGTGTTGGAAAAGTACCCAAAAAAAAAAATATTAGGATATAATGCTTGTTAGCAAATGATTTGTTCCCGCGCACGCATTGTGTTGGCCTTGGCCTGACGACCTATTGGTATACATAGTTATTTCGCCATTCCCCATGCCAACAGGTCTATCTTTTGGGGGTAAATGGTTGTTTAATCTAATATCAGAACCCTAAGGCCTAGGAGATCACGGGCTCAAGTCTCTAGCAGAGTGAATTCCCGATGAGAGAGAATGTTAGCGGATGGCTTGTTCCCGTGCACGTATTGTATTGTCCCGTCGACCCATTGGTATACATAGTTGTTTCGCCTTTCCCCAACAGGTCTTTTTGGGTAAATGGTTGTTTAATCTGGTATTAGAACCCTAAGGCCTAGGAGATCGCAGGTTCAAGTCTTCAGCGGAGTGTATTCCCGTTGAGGGAGAATGTTAGTGGTTGGTTTGTTTCCGCGCACGTATTGTGTTGTCCCCGACGATCCATTGGTATACATAGTTGTTACGCCTTTCCCCAACAGGTCTATCTTTTGGGGTAAATAGTTGTTTAGGCCTAGGAGATCACGGGGTCAAGTCTCCAGCTAGTGGAGTGTATTCCCGCTGAGGGAGAATGTTAGCGGATGGTTTGTTCCCGCTCACAATATGTGTTGCCCCGACGACCCATTATTATACATAGTTGTTTCGCCTTTCCCCAACAGGTCGATCTTTTGTGGTAAATGGTTGTTTAATAATGCTTGTAATGGGTATTTGGTTTACTATAATTGGGCTTACACAACATCACACAACTTATCAAGGATGAGTCATTTTTCAAGCATAGCCCACAAAATAGGGTGTTCGAGGGACATGTGCAACAACGATTTACCTGACCAGGATCATGGTTTTTAAAAAAAAAAAAAACGGTGATGCTTTGACCTTGTTATGTTATTTAGAAACTAACCACAAAACCGAAAAACGAACTTAATATTTATAAAGTCTGTTACAATGGAAATCACGTTCGTTATCCCAATAAGATACTACTCCCCATTAATAGAGTGATTAAAGGAATCTCTCTCTCTCTCTAATGTATCTGTTCCCCAAAATTGACTAAATAATGGCCTATTTATTTGCTTTCTTCAACTTAGTACTTGTGTTACTCCACAAATTGTAAAAAAGGAAAAGTAAGGGCGTGTTTGATTGCCAAGTGAAAAAATTGAAATTTTGACATGAAAATAAGTCTTCAAAAAGTGGAAGGTGCCAGCTTGCTCAGTTGGTAAAGTTTGTGGGTAATAATATTATAGACCTGGGTTCAAAAGCCGCCTTCGCCAAGTTACTGATCTCTTTAAAATCAGGCTTACCTACCAAAAAAATAAGTGAAAAGTGAGGTGAATGATCCAAAAATCTTACCCCCAACAAAACCCCTCCAAGCCTAGAATCCATTTCCATTCCACATAGGTGAGAAATCATTTCCACCTGAAAATACGCCTTTATTTTATCACATATGATTAAAATATGTGTTCTCACGTGCAATCCAACAGCCATTTAAGGCATTCCAGATGTATTTCTCGGAAAAAAAATTCCGTGCAATCAAACACGCCCTAAGAAAAAAGAAAAATAAAAACTTTCTTCAAGTATTACAAATGAAAATAAAAAAAATTATCCAAATTCCTAAAATTAAACCTCATGAATAAACTTTCTTCCCCCAAATGAATCTGATTACTGAAGGGGCAAAGTTTTAAGGCTTAGTTTTCGAGTGAATTATAAATTAACCAACGAATTGAGACAATTTCTTAACAGGAAATTAAGGTAACTATCGCAACATGTAAGGAAGGGGCACGGCTGCTACGCGCCAGGGCCGCATAGACAAAACAAAACGACCTTGCTCAAGGTCTGTCACGTCAGCAAAAAAGCAAAACCAACACATCATAACCAAGGTTAGTTGGTTTTGATTTTTTTTTTTAACTTTTTGAAATTGAGGTGACGTGGGGAAAGCTCCGTAGGGCCGTTTTGTTTTGTTTGTGCGGCCCTGGGGCATAGAAGCCGCTCCCGTGGCGAAGCAAGATGGAGATCTCATAAATCTAATTAAAACTCGACGCGCAAACCATCCCATCTCTTTACATTTGCATCTTATTATTACCCCTTTATATATCCCTTAAATATTCCACATTTAAAACTAAAAAATGACAAAATAAAAAAAAATTAAAAAACTCGTTGAATAATTTCCAACTAATCTGTTATATATAAATTCAATGTATAATTATAATTTATGCAGAGAAATGAGAAATTTATTCAACAGCCCACCTTAAATAGTAGCTTCTATTTATAGGTTTTATTTTAGAGACGATGAGAAAATACTTCAGCCGATGCGCAGTACCATAACAACCAGAAAATCTACATAATTATCTGTGTCCTCCCGGCCGCCTGGTTTCGATAGGCTGGATGGGTGCGGGATTCTTTATCGGAGGCGGAGGCAGGCT
The DNA here is from genome assembly GCA_035048495.1 of Euptelea pleiosperma. Taxonomy (NCBI): domain Eukaryota; kingdom Viridiplantae; phylum Streptophyta; class Magnoliopsida; order Ranunculales; family Eupteleaceae; genus Euptelea; species Euptelea pleiosperma. The sequence goes on along the minus strand of CM068541.1, from coordinate 8,527,706 downwards.
GCCTGAGTCTCGACCACCCCTCAGTTCCCTTCCACGTCTCCGTAATCCTGTCTCTGCATCCAAATTAAACAAAATAAATAAATAATAATAACAATTATAGTCCAGAAAGCAGGAGGTCCTGAGTTCGACTTCCCCTTGGGCCACCCCCCCGGGGTTTTATCCCGTTTTACCTAGCGCTTGTGGAAGGGGTACAAATGTGCCCCGGCGGACTAATCGGGTGTTCTAACAGGCTCAGATACGTACCCTCGGAAGTCATATAATAATAATAATAATAATAATAATAGAGGTGAAACCTTTGCTTCCTAGGTGTTTAAAATCTTTGTGAACATCAATCATGACGCATGTTAAACAAAGCTTATTAAACGAATGTTTTTTTCCAAATTGAACAAATTTCCACCATTATTAGACTTGAAATGTTGAGCAAGCTTATAATAAAGGTCTGTTTTCTTTGATCAAGGTGCCGTTATTTTTTGAGCGTTAAAATGGTACATAATGTAACGGGGGAGGTCCGAATACGTTATAACGGCCACTTTTTCATTATAAAAGCCGTTTTTTAAACCATGGTTTGTAGTTTGTAACTTTGTACCTTGGATATAAGTAGGGAGGTTTGTCACCCTTGATTCATCCAGAAGACAACCCGAGCTGATTGAAACTAGAAGAAACACAAATAAACAAACACACAAAGCAATATTACAGAACGACTTCCTCATTCTTATTTTCTCGATCTACTTTTTTTTTCTTTTGATCTCTTCTGCATCTCAGTTCTTCGGATGTCCATGTTTTTATACACAGAAATGTCTCACTATCGATCCGAATACGTTTTCAATGTCTTATTTTGACCGGCGCTTAACCTGGAATTAAGGCCCCACGTATCCCTCTCTTTCTACAAAGATTCGTGTATTCAGAGCTGCATTGAGATTCATGTACTAGTGCATAGTACGTTTTCAATGTCTTATTTTGACCACGTTTTCAATGTCTTATTTTGACCGGCGCTTAACCTGGAATTAAGGCCCCACGTATCCCTCTCTTTCTACAAAGATTCGTGGATTCAGAGCTGCATTGAGATTCATGTACTAGTGCATAGTAGCTTTCAGAGGAACATGTCACATTCCGAATTCAAATATCTTATCATCTCAATGGCTTATTTTCAAAGGCCAACAACCCACAAAGGCTTCTTGATTTTCTAGTTTACTTCCAATCTCCCAAGTTGGCTTTCCAAAGCCCTTTTGATGTAAGATAGGTGTCATTCCTCCTAAGATTCTGACATGAAAGGGCGAATCATGTTACAAACCATCTACATAACAAAACAGGACCCCCTCTTATCCGGCTTCATAAAGGATGGCCGAGATCTTATCACACCAAATTGACGGTGGATCTCAGCCCTCACACCCAATTTACACCCAATTTTGACAAACGCTTTGTCAATGAGTGCCGTGGGCACGGGTCACCTACTATTTACCTACATATAAGGAATGAAATGGGTTGGATTTACAAATAGCCCAAGGGTCACGTTCAGGAACCCCACTTTTTATGCCTCGAGAGGGGGGGTGTTACCGTTAAAACAGATTCAAACGACTAGGGGCAAAAATGGAAAAAAATAGATTTTAATGGATTTTAATGATTTTAACGAAAAAAAAATGGTGCTGAAATTCAAAATTCAAAAATTGAAATTTAAAAATTGAAAATTAAAAAAAAAAGAAAAAAGAATTTAACAAAAATTTAATGATTTTCTTATACCCCTCTTATCTTATATGGCTTCAATAATGAGTGGGAGATCCACTATGCTTCATATCGATGGCTGGGATGAACTCCCACTCGATTTTGACAAACACTTTGTCGGAAAGTGTCGTGGGCACGGGCCACCCACGCATATATCAAGACAACTCAGTTGTATTCTCTTATCTTATCCATCCATCTATTGTGGACGGTTAGATAAAGAGTGGTTGAGATCAAATCCATCAATGTAATGTCGACGGTTAGATTTCAGCCACTCAATCCGCCTCATTTGACCTCAATTTATTCAAAATTTAAATTTTAACACTGTCATTTTTTGTTATTTCTGTTATTTTTTCATTTCTCCCTCTGTGCATTACAATCCGTTATAACAGCCGTTATAATGGAAAAATCGGTAACGCCCTAGTCCGTTATACCAATTTTTGCAAACGCTTTTGTCAGAGAGTGCTGTGGGCATGGGCCATTTACTTAGTTGTCTCCCTACTTATACCTCCTCTTATAAGCATCAACAAAGAAGGGCCGAGATCTAATCCTCCCCCAAATGGACGGTGGATCTCCGCCACTCACCTGATTTTGGCAAATTCTTTGTCGAGGAGTGCCGATGGCACGGGGCACCCACTAGTCTATATAACAAAATAGGACGGTTGTCTCCCCCTCTTACCCGGCTTCATAAAAGATGGCCAAGATCTTATCACACCAAATGGACGGTGGATCTTAGCCACTCACATCCAATTTTGATAAACGCTTTGTTGATGAGTGCCGTGGGCACGGGTCACCTACTATTTACCTACATACAAGGAATGAAATGGGTTGGATTTACATATAGCGCAAGGGTCAAGCTCAGGAGCCCCACTTTTTATGCCTCGAGAGGGGTGTTACTGTTAAAACGGTGAAACGCCAGGGGCAAAAATGAAAAAAATAGATTTTAACGGATTTTAATGATTTTAACGGAAAAAAGTAGTGTTGAAATTCAAAATTTAAAATTTTCAAATTTAAAATTTAAAAAAAAAAATAGAATTTAACGAAAATTTAATGGTTTTCTTATACCCCTCTTATCATATATGGCTTCAATTATGAGTGGCTGAGATCTACTATGCTTCATATCGATGGCTGAGATTAACTCCCACCCGATTTTGACAAACACTTTGTCGGAAAGTGCCGCGGGCACGGGCCACCAACGCATATATCAAGACAACTCAGTTGTATTCTCTTATCTTATCCATCCATCTAATTTGGACGGTTAGATAAAGAGTGGTTGAGATCAAATCCATCGATCTAATGTGGACGGTTAGATTTCAGCCATTCAATCCGCCTCATTTGACCTCAATTTATTCAAAATTTAAATTTCAACACCATTATTTTTTGTTATTTATGTTATTTTCCCATTTCTCCCTCTGTGCATTACAATCCGTTATAACAGCCGTTATAATGGAAAAAAACGGTAACGCCCCAGTCCGTTATACTGTTTGAGTACCGAAGGCACCCAATTTTTGCAAACGCTTTTGTCGGATAGTGCCGTGGGCATGGGCCATTTACTATTCTATATAACAAAACGCATTGGTTGTCTCCCTACGTATACCTCCTCTTATAAGCATCAACAAAGAAGGGCCGAGATCTAATCCTCTCCCAAATGGACGGTGGATCTCCACCACTCACATGATTTTGGCAAATTCTTTGTCGAGGAGTACCGATGGCACAGGGCACTCACTAGTCTATATAACAAAACACAGTTGTTGTCTCCCCACTTATACCCCCATTTATAGGCTTCAACAAAGAAGGGCCGAGATCTTATCTCCTAAATGAACGGTGGATCTCAGCCGCTCACACCAGATTTTGGGAAATGCTTTGTCAGAGAATGCCGACAGCACGGGGCACCCACTAGTATATATACATATTTTACATTAGTATGGCAAGATCACATAAATAATTTTGAACTTGTAATTCTTGTATGAATAAAACCTATAAAGATGACGAATATAAATGTGCATATATTTTATTAATTTTGTTCTATTTAACAGGATATGGAAATGAATCTATTATTTAATGACTTGTGTAAAGGTCATTATATTGAACAATAAGCAATTTTAATATAAAAAAAAAAATTAGCAACCTTTCTAACCAATAAAAAAATTAAGAAATTGACCAACCCAATAGTGTTGTAACTCTGAGGGGCAAAAACTGAAAATAACAGAAATAACGAAAAAAAAAAAAAAAATGGTGCTGAAATTCAAATCTTCACGAATAAAAAATAACGGAAAAAAATGGAATATAATGGAATGATAATGAAAATAAGGGTATTTTTTCACACTTTTCCAGAAAATAATGGTCGTTATTTTTTCGGAGTTTTAACGGTACAAAACGTAACGGGAGAGGTCCAAATCCGTTATAACGGCCGTTTTTTAAATCATGGTCTCAAGCCATCTGATCAAAGAGGAAATGACTTTGAGGGATAAATCTCGAGAAACTTGACTAAAACATGGGGATAAGAATACAATTTTTTTTAATCTCTCCACACTTATCCGCCGAAGGATGAACAGGAGACAAAATCAAGATGAGCATGGAGAATGGCTCGATAAAGGGAAAAAATTGGATTAGATTTTGTTCAGTTGGAGTTAAGTGGTTGGGTTCGAGAGCTAACGGGTCAAACAGGGAAGCGCTAGTGATAGGCGTGGGTCATACGTTAGTGACCAAAAAATGGACTCGATGGAGAAAGAATAAGGCCGTGTTTGAAATGCTAGAAAATTGGAGTCGTTGGTAACTTCCGGTTGTCAAAGAGAATCTAATCCTGGATTATTTTTTTTAGGTGGAGTTGTGGGCCAGGTGCCAACTTTTGTACATGGTAGAGAAGAATATTCCAACTGTTTACCAACCAGACCAACCATCACGAGAAAACCTTCTTAGAAGAAACTTAACACCTTGGAAAAGATCTAAGGTTCGAGTGCTGGTACCACTTATTTACTGGGCCTAAGACCCTAAGCATTGTCTGCTTGCTAAACTTATTAATACAGCTTAAGCTCAGCCTTACGACGGGATGAGTCTAAGAACCATCCCATTGGGGGCAGCTAGACCTATTAACACTCCTACTATGTTGTACTTGTTTCTCGTTGAGCCGTTCTGGCCCTATTTGGGAATGCTTTTGTAGAAGTATTGTGGAAAAATGCTTATGCAGAAGCCATGGAAACAACTACTGAAAAGTGATAATTTTTTCTACAATTGAGGAAAGAGGGGATAAAAAGGTCAAAATATGAGATCCGTTCTTACAGTGATACACTTCATGCAAAAGTGTAGAAGCGTTTTTTTTAAGAAACACTCTGTGCGAACGTGGGAAGTCAAACTGTTTTTGCAAACCAAACAGAGATTTATGCTAAGGAAACGTTTCTTGATGCCAAAAGTTGGAGAAGCGCTTTCCAAAAGTGTTCTCAAATATTGCCTCTATGATGCGGAAGTCCCTCAAAACTACCAAGTGGCTCACTCTTTTGATGATTCAAAGCCATTGGTGGATCTATATACCAAAAATCAGCATGATTGATGATTTCAAGCCATTGGTTTGAGTACTTTTTCATTATGGACTTCATGAACATGATTTTGTGTTGGTTCCAAGCCTAGGATGAAAAAGTGCTCAAATCCAATGGCTAAAAATCACCAATCATTGATTATGGTGTGTAGGTCTACCAAGGTGTGGGCCAAACATTCATCCGTCAATGGCCCTGAAAGAGTGCCACATGGCATTTTGAGGGATTTCAGTATCAAATTTTTGATACAGAATTCTATATCATAGATTTTCTCCTTTTCATTCATATAAATCTCTGCCCATCCAAATTTTTCTTTGCTTACCAAAAAAAATCCTAATTTTTTCTTGAGAGACAGATTCAAACACCATTGATATATTTATTTGATTTTATATATTTTTAAGGACTTTTAAATTTTGGTTTCTTTAAAGAAATAGGTTGCAATGAGAAAAAAGGCTGGCTTTAAATAACCCCCGCTTTGCACTTTTTTTTTTTTTTCGTTCATTTTTTTGAAACTGTGGGTATCCAGACCTCTTAGAGCACCCGACTAGTCCCCCGGGGCATGATAGTCACCCCTTCCACACGTGCCGGAGTGTATTGGAAGAACCCCCGCTTTGCTTTGTAACCTGTAACACATTTCCATTAACTATTTATGATGCACAAAGGTATTTTAGACTTTCAAAAATTAAAAATTTAATTATTTTTTTCTATCTATTTACTAATCTATAGCTTTTATTAATATTATTTTAATGAGAAAATGGGGCACCACCCCTTAAGTATGAAACTGTAATGGGGTATTACTATATACTTTCAATTTTCAGGGAAGTGTTGGAAAATACCCCATCAAATAGGGTGTCCGAGGGAAATTGTGCTATGTGCAACAATGATTTAACTAACCAGGAGGATGGTTTAAAAAATAAAAAAGTTGCAACGGCCTTTAATGGTGATGCCCCGACCGAAAAACAGGCTTAACATTATAAAGTCTGTTATAATGGATCGCGTTTGTTTAAACTTTTTCTTCACCCAAATGATTCTGATTACTGAAGGGCAAAGTTTTAAGGCTTAAGGGGGTGTTTGGATAACCATTTTTAAACATGAAAAAGTCCTTTTTTCACAACAAGACTTTTCAGAATAATAGATTGTTTGGATGACCATTTTTAAAAATATATTTATTCCATAAAATATTTTTTTGAGTCAAAGTCTTTTTGACTTGAAAAACAGCTTTCGAGTAAAAAAAAATGACTTTAAAATTTTGCTAGCTCAATGAACACATAATTAACAAAGAAACCCAATTCCTATCCCTCCCAATCAATCAGTCTAATCAATTATAGTGATGGGCCCACTAAGAGAAGATAAAGACATTTTGCATTAATGACGATCCAAACAACCTTTTTAAGAAAAATATATTTTTAAGAAGTCTTTTTAAATATAAAAGTATTTTTTGAAAAATGAAAATCCAAACAGCCCCCTAATTTTCCGAGTGAATTATAAATTAACCAAGGAATTGAGACAAATTCTTAACAGAAATTAACGTAACTATCGCAATATGTGGGGGAAGCAAGATGGACTGTTCAATGGGTTCCACTTAGAGATTTCCTAAATCTAATTAAAACTCGACGCGCAAACCATCTGATCTCTTTTCATTTGCATCTTATTATTACTCCCTTAAATATTCCACATTTAAAACTAAATAATGACAAAATCAAAATCAAAATCAAATTCGTTCAATAATTTCCAACTATTCTGCTATATTCTATTTCAATGTATAATTATAATATATGCAGAGAAATGAGATATTTATTCAATTTAGACACACCATAACAACCACAAAATCTACATAATTATATGTGTCCTCCCCGCCTGGTTTCGATAGGCTGGATGGGTGCAATATTACTGATCGGAGGGGGAGGGGGGCTGCCTGAATCTCGACCACCCATCAGTTCCATTCCGCGTCTACGTAATCCTGTCTCTACATTCAAAATAAACAAAATGAATAATAATAATAAACAAATTTCCACCACTATTTAAAGTTGAGCAAGCTTTTAATAAAAGGTCTATTTAGCCTCACTTCTTTTAGAGAGAGGTGTATCTATGTATATCAAAGGGTCCACATGTGTATCAGAGGCAGAGTGCTGGCCACACAACACACTTTATTAACACGCCCCCTCAGCACTTTGCCAACCATGATCTACTTAGACCTCCTATACTGATACCATGTTGACAACCACTTTGCTCCACAAGCTTAAGAATGAGGTGTAGCTATGTGTATCAGAGGGTCCAAGGGTCTAACAGAGATAGAGTACTGGCTATACAACCAAACAACACACTCCAATAACATGCCCCCTCAGCACTTTGCCGAGACTTGAACTTGCGACCTCTTGGTCGGCCTTAAAACTCTGATACGTACCATATTAAACAATTATTTATCCAAAATAATCGACCTATTGGGGATTTGTTGGAGTAGTTTGTACCTCGAAGATAAGTAGGGAGGCTTATGACCCTTGATTCTTCCATAAGAGAACCCCAGCCGATTGAACCTGAAACTACAAGAAACACAAGTACACAAACACACAAAGTAACATTATAAAACGACTTCCTCGTTCTCATTTTCTCTACTTCTTTCTTTTGATCGATTTCTACATCTCATGTTCTTCGGGTGTCCATGTTTTATACAAGTATGTACTTAGAAACATCTCACCATCCCAAGATATTTTTTTAATAGACTTCTCAGTGTTTTATTTTGACCGGCGCCTAACCAGGGATGCCCCACGTATCCCTCTCTTTCTACAAATAATGCATAAATTAATAGAATGCGTGTCAAAGATTCTTGTATTTAGACCGAGTTGCATTCAGACTCATGTACTACAGTACTAGTGCATAGTAGATTTCAGAGGAAAAAGTGTTTACGCCTATCGTGCATGACAATATTTTGATGTACTAGCCCCATCAAAATATCACGTGGCTAACGTGTCAAACAGGGATGCGTTAATGATAGGCGTGGGTCAAACGTTAGTGACCAAAAAATGGAATCGATCCATGGATTTCCCTTGAAATGAGTGTTAATTCAATGTTTTTAAAAAAATATATTTATAAATTAAAAATGCTTTTCAATGAGCATTCAATGGTGGATGCCATGTTTGCATACTTTTAAGTCTGCAAATTGTTGCAGACTAGATTTGTCCCCAAAAAAAAGCGTCAGGCTTGGGGGATCCCATTTTTGACACCCATTTTGGCGTACCCACGTAGAAGATGAATCAATGGCTGATTTTTGGTTAGGACGATCTCCTCACCATATAGATCATCCCAACAACAGCCCATTCTGAAATTTCTAACCCCATCAAATGTGGTTTCCAAGTTACACAGTAAAAATTGATGGTCCATAATTTCTCAACTTCTAAACCAGTACGAATACCCGAATGATTTGAATTTTTGTGAGGATGATCACCACACCATAGAGATCATCCTCACCAAAAATCAGCCATTGATTCATCTTCTACATGGGTACGCCAAAATGGGGGTCCCCCCCCCCCCCAAAAAAATGACTTACTATAAGCTTTTCTTCAACCTAATACTTGTATTATTACAAAAAATGAAAGAAAAAGAAAAAAAAAAAAACCTTTTCCCAAAATCAGACCTTTTCGCGGAGTAAAATAAATATGGCAAAAGTATTAAGCAGTGATGATATAAGGTTTATAGCTCAATTGGTTGACTTCCGGCACTGCGACGGTTCGAGTCGTTACTAGCATAAGATTGCATGTTCGATCAATCCCATTTTGAACCCCACGAGGACAACAAAAGAAGTGTGAATGATCTATGTAAGCTTCCTTCCCCAAAATGACTCTGATGACTGAAGGTAGAGTTCTGAGAGCTCAGTTGTCTCCCCCAAAATGATCTATGTAATTTTCATTGAATTTCGATCGAAAATTTGAAATTTTCAACAATAATCTCAATTTCAAAATTTTCCAAGTTTTAGAAATTTTAAAATTTTGATCGAAATTTCGATTTCGACTCTCATCGAAGTAGCATGTGAAATCGAAATTTTAAACCTTGGTCAAGGTGACTGCTTATTACCGCCACCACAACCCATGACTTAAAGTCTCCGCAGCACAAACAGAGATCACATTGTCTCGACTCTCGACGGTCAACACCGAACGATCTACAATAAACCCATGTTGGAAGGAAGACAGAAAAGCATTTTTTTTTTTTTTAACTACAAAAACACCATCCCACGGAACTGTGTTGGACCCGAACACCTCGCAAGACATGTCAGAACTAAGCCAATCCGGATTCCGGAGGGTCCCGATTCCACAGTTGTGGAGTAGTTGATACCTTGGATAGAAGTAGAGGAGTATAGGAGTCTCGATGATTCCGCCATTAGAGACCCCCAAGTGATTGAAACTACAAGAATCAAAATTGCAGAAGAACAAAAAACATTACTAAACGACTTCCTCATGATTCTCCTTTTCTTCAATTCTTTCTTTTGATTTCTTCTTTCATCTCAGTTCTTCTTTTTATCAGTCTTATATAGAAGTATGCAAAGAGAAATATCTCGATGTCGGAATATGTTTTCAAACATCTGACCATCTCAATGTCTTATTTTGACCGGCGGCTGACCGGCGGCTAAACAAAAATATAATACACAAATTATTTAGAATTGCTTGGTCAAATGTCCTTCCTTTTAGAATTAGTTTCAGAGTGGTCGGCATGTCTCTACAACACTTCCTACATGTTCCTGCCTAGCTCTCAATTGAACCCAGAACCAGAACCTATTATGTTCGGGTATGGCAGTTCCAGTTCCTATCTGTTCTGATTCCTAAATAAGTGGATCTAGAACTGGAACGATAAATATCCGGTTATCGTATCCCACCCGGTATCAGGTATACCTGTGTGCTATATAAGAAATATGAAAATATAAATAAATAAAATCTTTTCTATACTAAATTTTGAAATTAAAAACTTGGCATTTTTATCACTACTGTATCTGTTGATTCCAGGTCTTATCGGTTCGATTTTGGTTCGGTTACGATAGTAGTGTACTAACAACCAGAACTTACTACATATACTTCAGTACCGGCTCCTATTGGTTCTGGATCTTTATGGGTTCGTTTATAAAGTAGGTAGTCCCAGAACTGGGATAATCAGGACTGGTTCCTATATGGGATATCAGTTAATTGGGTACCAATTGACATTCCTAGCCTATAGACCACAAAATTAAAAAGTAGTAATGTGTGTCCAGTCGGGATTTGCGGACATTAATTTTTACTGAAAATCTCGTCCATGGATCACGAGAATCCAATGGTGGTTGGCGGTGGCATTCATTTTTGCCAGTAGAACCACTGTTGGATTCTTGGAACCCACGCATGAGAGCTTCGGTGAAAATTTATGTTAAAAAATTTAGGTCCTCGGAACCTGTTGAATGCGTGTCAAAGACATTTTTTTATCATTTAGTGTCTCAAATGGTCAAATATATTAGGATTTGCTGGGTCAAAGTCTTTCCTTTTTAGAAATATCATTGGAGAGGCAGAGGCAATGCAGCACACTTTTTGAACATAACCATATAATTATTATAGATAGAGGGTCAGGATCAGGGGACAAAATTTTCGAGAACGAAAAATTGGTGGGGGCCAAAGGGTTGGGCTCAGGGGACCCCCATTTTTCTGACCCCTATTGGTGTTCATGTGCTCGCTCGGATGTGGATTTTAAGAATCCTACGGTAGTTGTCAGCGTCGAGATGTCATCGCTTTTTCACTTTGGGGGGTACTGACAACCGCCATTGGATTTGTGAAATCAACAGCAGAGCGCGAGAACACCGAGAGGGGTTAGAAAAAGGGGGTGCTCGGAGTCTGAGCCATTTATAAATTAGAAGTTTTGGAAGGGGATGATTTTTGGTGACATTGGTCTCTATGGTGAGGAGATCATCCTCACAAAGGCTTCAACATCTCCAAATCCCTCGACAACAATATATTTTATTTTCTAAGAAACTTCAAAATCTGACCTGGGTCAAAACTTAATTGACCGGGTTAGGACCGGGCCAAGCTCTGTCCAAGTCTAGCCCACTTATTTAGTGAATCTTAAAACCCAGGGCCTGGCCTACTATGCAAATTAAAACAGTTAAAGCTTAGCTTTGTATGGGCTGGATCTAATAGCTTAATGGGGCAGCCTGGCCCATTAACATCCCTACCATATAACCCAAAGCGCAGAATCGTACTTCAAAATTTGATTTTTAAGGTTTAGCGCGGTTGTTTCAGTTACTTTCCGTTATTTTCTATTTTTTTCCTTTTTTTTTATTTTTGCCCATGTGCGTTACAATCCATTATAACGGAAAAATCGGTCATGGCTCCAGTCCGTTATACCATTATAATGGCCCCTATTAAACATTGATCTCAACTTCACCAGATAAGTTTTGAATAAGAATGCGCATCTTTCTTGGTTAGGAGGAGGGTATTTTGAGAAGCACAACTCGATTATAATATGACGTACTTGGTGTGTCGTTTTTACAGAAAACAAAACGCAAAGTGCATTGTATATTTTATTCGAGTTTATTTCAAGTCAACTTGAAATTCAGCCGAGTATAGTCAACTTGGTCGAGTTTCGAGTTAACTCCACGAGTTTTAAAACACGGATCAATAGTTATCTACCAATCTGATTAGTTATCTAATTTTGGACAGCCTGGAAAGTTATGAGAACCGTCCATTCCACTAATCAAATTGTTCCAATCATCCCCACCAGGATATGCAATTATCCGGATGGTTGTAAAATCATATGATTGCTTATAATTTTAGTCGCAACCCTTGAATTGGATGGGCACCCAAACTAAACATCCATCCCACAATTTTTATTTTTACTTCTTTTCTGTAATCCATCCGATATTGACAAATAATAGATGTGATTTTTTTAGAGTAGAACTTTGATGACAGCGCACAATATGAGCCACGTGGCACACTCTTAGAGGACTCTGATCGTATGGATGTTTTTCCAATCCCTAGGCAAACTCAGCCTGATTAGTGATTTCAAACCTTCGGATCTTTATACCTCAAATAATGGTCAATAATACTCACATTTTCACAGTTAAAATCAACCCATGAAAATAACTCAAATCCAACGCTTAGAAATCACTAATCAGGCTGCTTTTTTGTTTGTAGATCCACCTAGGGATTGGCCTATCATCCATATGGTCTGAGTCCTCTAAGAGCATGACACGTGGGTCCCTGAACGCTTGCATGAAGTTGCACATGGTGATCTCGAGTTTAATTTGTGGAAGGCATTTTTGTAAATTAAGCAAATTGAAGGACAATTCGTGGGGTGCTCTCACAATTCCTGGGAGTGCTACTAAAATTCCCCTAAATTTTATGAGCTGGCATTTACTTTGGCCAAAGCAAAACCACCGTTGGATTCTCGAAATCCACGTTCGTGTTCTCGTCCAAGTTTTATTTGGGTTCTAATTTTTATTTTTATTATATTGTGGATATAACCCCATAATCTCAATAGATGTGTGTTGGCATGGAACAGAACACCGTTGATCCTGAATCGTATGGTAGTGATCATCCAATTTGATATTTGATATGGCAAATCCTTGACGATTCAGGTTCCAATTGTTGTTGACTTCTTACAAAAAAAGGAGAACCATGAAATTTGATATGGCACAACTTTAACATATGGTTCCACCTCAAGAAGCCGCAAGTTTATAATGTTGGCGAGGAATTGGAAACCTAGCCCCGAGTAGTCAAACTCGACAAGTATTAGCGATGAATCCAATTCCTCGCCTCCGATTACTGTCGTAGACAATCTAGTTTGTATATGTTTATATACGAGCTTGTATACCTTGGGTATACCTACTTACCGACAGGAAACACGTCAGCGGGAAGAGAACAGAGAAAATGACGTTGGCTGTCTCCATTAAGAGCTGGACCATACAATAGGCCGCGTAATTCACGTGAAGTCATAATCTCCAAGATTGTGACTTCAGGTGGGACCCACTAAGAACCGGGGAATGATTTTATCGTGACTTTTTTACCTCTTCCAGTCAATATTTGACAGAAATGCCCTTCAAGTAAAATATTTCTCCTAAAAAAGACATGTAAGGATAGTTTTGTTATAGGGGCATTCTTGTCAAGATAAACTCGTAAAATCATTTCCCCAGTCAGTCTAACGTCAAAGATTAAAAAAGAACTCGGTGATCTTCCGAAAAGCTAGAAAAAGTGGGCCCACCATGTGACGGACCTTAATGCGACATAACTGCCTGTCGGACCACCTGCCTGACCAATAAGTGTTTGCAACTAGATCTGTACCATTGGTGACAATCCAACGGTCTCTATTTTAATAAAACTTTTACCTGTTTTTTACAGAAAAGCGACTGTTTTTTTATCGAGGTTGCACTCAATAATTTTCATGGCCAGTCTGAAAGGAATCTATTTGTTGAAGGGTAATTCCAGAGTAAAACTTCGCTGACCGCCTACAATATGAGCCACGTGACACACTCTTAGAGGACGCTGACCGTATGGATGTTTGGCCAATCTCTAGGTGGACCTACAAACAAAAACTCAGTCTAATTTGTGATTTCAAACCTTTGGATCCTTGTACCCCAAATAATGGTCACACGGTTAAAATCAACCCATGAAAATGACTCCAATCCAACGATAGAAATCAATAATCAGGTGGCTCATATTGTGGGCGGTAGATGGTCAGCGAAGTTTTACTGCCGTAAACCCTAAAGCCTAATTCCAACCTCCAATTCGGTACTTTCAAGAACAGTTTTTGACTGCAATCTGTCGGTGGAGTAAAATAATAGTTACCAGTTTTAACGGTCTCAGAATGATACCGTGAAGACCGTTATAACGTGTCACATCAGTTGCGTCTTAGTAGGTGTCAAAAAAATATTATTTTCAGCAAACCTAATAACGGTCTAATTTTATTTTTTTTCCAAAAATAACGGACGTTGCAAAGGTTACCATTTTCCAGTTTTGAGGTTATAACGGAATATTAAAATAAAATAAAGGAGCGGGTTGTTATATAACGGCCATTTTGTAACTAGGATTACACCATTATCATGACCATCTTAAGCCCTTTTTCAACGGTATGGAGTCGGCTTCGCAAAATCGGTGTATACCTCCATTCAACCGAATCACACTCGGCTCGCTCTCCACCAAACAATTGGATCTTTGTACTTCAAATAATGGTCAATAATGCTCAAATTCCAGCAGTTAAAATCAACCCATGAAAATAATTCCAATTCAACCGGCTTAGAAATCACTAATCGGACTGATTTTTGGTTTGTAGGTCCACCTAGTGATTGGCCAAACATCCATACGGTCAGACTCCTCTAAAAGAGCCACGTGGTTCATATTGCGTGCTGTCATCGCCCTCGATGAGAACACCCTGTCATCAAAGTTCTACTACACCTACAAGAAATAAGACTCATTGTGTGGAGATTGATAAAGACAAAATTAGTAAATACACCCAAAGTGCGGCCAATCAATGAGTCGTACAATGGCCGACAAATTGGGTTTTTGGAGAAAATATTTGCCGTCTCCAGGGACTTCAAAATTTGAAGTCTCCACCTCCCTAAAATGCCGCTGGGAACATCTTTTAGGGCTACTGACCTTTGGATGTTTGCTCAACCTCCTGGACCTACGTACCAACTATATATATATTTGTAATCAAGGTAATATTAACCCAAGAAATTGCAGTATTAAAATGCTCAAATCCAATGGTTAGAAATTACCAATTAAACTGATTTTTTGTGTATATCCATCAAGAGGTGGACAACCACGTTACTCTAAGAGTTAAGCTATTAGGAGGCGTAACAATGCATATCAAAGGATCCACGGATCTAACAGAAGCAGAGTGCTGGCCCCACAGCCAAATACCACACGCTCCAACAACTCCCACCATCCGCACCACTTTGCCGAGGACTCGAACTCGCTCTGGAACCTCTTACTCTAATACTACGTTGACAACCACTTAATAAGCTTAAGCTGTTAGAGGGAGACATGACAATGTACATCTTTTACTGATCTAACAGAAGGAGTGATGGTCACACAGCCAAACAACACACTCCAACAGGACCAAACATCCACAAAGGTCAGTGGGCTGAATGCTCCAAGTAGAAATTTGGGAGGGTGAGTTCAAACTTCAAACTTTGAAGTCCTAGGACCAGGTTTTTGTTTCAAGGCCACAAGAAACTCAGTTGTAGACCAGTTTTTGGAGATCCATTTGATTAAGGCAAGGTTTATACTTTAAAGTGGACCGATACTTGCACAATTGTAGTGGACAGATAATGCAGATAACGGTTTAATAACATAGATATCCAAATAACAGAACCGCTTTTTTTTAGCGTTTTTTGGCAAATAACATAACAGTGATGCAGTGTCACCATTACAACGACCGTTGTAACGTTTTTTAAACCATGGATTAAGGAACTGAAAAAAAAATTAGGAATTTACAAATATTCCCCGTTCTAAGGACAAAATGATAAATTTGGGTGTAAGTTTACCTCCCTTTATGTAAGCAAAAGACAGCGAGAGGGGAAGCACTAGAAAATTTGCAGCAAAATATCACATAGACATGAACTTGAGAAGATGGACTACACTGTAAAGCTTGATCACTAGTCTCTTAACTTCTGAAAAATGTACAAATATATCCGCACTTCTGCAGGGGGGGTGACACAAAAGATGCCAAGAACAAAGCTTTCATGAATTGGGGGTTTATGGATCTCTAGCTACTACTCTCGTGGGAAAAGCATGTGCAGAAAAAATCAAACTTTATCCAGAAAAGAACCCACAAAATGAAGTAACATAGACCTGGAAAAATATATTCTACATTGATGTCAAGAAAGAAATCAAAAGGTTGGAGATACCAAGAGGGCCTCTTATGGATTGATGTTGCAGTCGCGCAGATACACTTGATCGTAGTCGACGAATTTTGCCCAGTAGTTTCTGTATTTGGGTATGCTTATCTCAAGCCATGGTTTCAAGTTTCCATTGTAGTGTATGACAGCCGCTCGTTCGATTTCCTTCTGGTTGACATTTGGGTTGTAGCCAAGGCCCAAGACATGCCAAGACCGATTGATGGAAAATGTGCGGTTCCAAAATGTTATCAGACCGGGTGGCAGGGTTCCCAACTTCCATAGCTGTCTGTCCTGATTCTGTGCGCGAAACAAGAATGCTTCAGAATTCAAATTTTCTTCTTCATTGATCAAGAAAGAACACTCAAGCTGAGTATTTATTGTGATTATTGAGCATGCATGTGAGTTAAGGCATTATAACAGCATGCTTGTGTTAATGTTTCGAAAACTTGAAACTAAACTTGAATTCAAAGACTCAATATCAGTTTTCCTCGATTTAGTTTCTCGAGTATAGAGAACCTATGGTTACAAAGAACTTTTTAAGTTCTCAAGTGCTTGACCAAGCTTTCTGACCACATGGTAGAGATTCCACATGTTACAAATGAAGTATTTACTGCCTCCATCTCACTAACTCAACACATGTACCAATGGAGCTGACTTACAAGGATCATAAACCTAATTTAGGTTTGATAAGCTCAAATGAATACTTTTACAACTTTATTTACCAGGGTTCATGGTTTGGTTTGGTTTGGTTTTCATAGTATAAAGTTCACTACACAACTACCAGAATTAAGAAAGAACTGCAAATGTAATGCGTGGGGTTGGACAGAGGGATACTATTGTGAAGGGTGGTTATGGTATTCAAGTCTTCAGTTTTAGGTGTTAAAGTTGATGTTTCACTATCAAGGGTTACAGCTTCAGTCTACATGTTGTTTAAAGTTTGTCTTTGAATTTAGAGCAATCAGATACGAAAGATGTTTACTTGAAATAGAATCTTCACAGAAATCCTTGGAGAAAAATTATGAAGTTGACGCCAATTTATAATATATATACTTGATAAATAAACATTTCTCTCTTACCAGATTCTGCCATGTGTGGTACACCTCTGTTATTTTCTGCTTCTTCCATTCCTCCAAATCAAAAATATTCATTCCATACGCCCATCCACAAGCATGAGGATCAAAGTTCTTAGAAATGAGAGGATTCGAGAAGTTGAGATAACGATCAAACCGGTGGAAGCTTTCTCCACAAGTCTCAACCGCACCATTAACCTTCCCTTTCAGATCAAGGGACCAAAGCCCCGTGAGATCCTTCTGCACTACAATATCATCATCTAAGAAGAGCACTTTGTTGAGCTTCGGGAAGATCTCTGGCAAGTAAAATCGGAGATGGTTTAGGATGGAAAGGTACTTTGGGTTCCGGAACTTTAAGTTTGAATCAGAATTTGCACGATGAGACTTGAAGTAATAATTTATCATGGATGGAGAACCAAGCTGCTTGAGAACTGGACTATAACTTGAATTTAGCCATGTATACTCTTCAATGTTCTGAACCTGAATAGTAGCTTCGCCTGGTGCATTAACTAGAAACCACATCCTCATTGCTGCATAATTAAGCCTATCCGTAACAATGTGGAAAACATGGTTTGCCGGGTACTGGGAAAAATAGCATATGTAGTATTAATTACAAGCCAATAAAAATTAATTCGACAAAGAGTTTGTTCTGTTTGTTGATGATGAGCTTTACCTTTGCATGAGAAATGGTTGAGTTTACGACCACTGCTGCTGCCAATATGTTGTCTGAGAACAGTGCATAGTGGTACAGTTTGGGGTCTTCTAGTTTCTCTTGATTTGGGAACTGCTGCTGGCTAACATTCAAGGAATAATACTCTGTTGACAGGCGTAAGGGGAGGCAGTGAAGACCCTTCGGAAGGGTTTTTGCTGCAAGTTGTGTCAAGAACATGGTCTGCTTCTTGTGCACTCGAAGCTGTTCTTCCGTCGAGTGGAGGATAGCACGGAGCTTCTTAACTACGGCAGTACAGTCATCTTGAATTTGCTTTCCTTTGGCCAAAGTTTGCTCCATCGCCTTCAATTTATCGTAGGCACTGGATTCAGAAAACATGAAACTATAGCTTATAACAAATGTGAGATGGTAAAGTGAACAAGAACTTCAACCAAAGTTGATGAACCGTACTCCACACCACATGAAGAAAATATTAAAGGATATCAGGCCAACCCACTAGATAAGAAACCATTAGAAGACAGTCTCACTACACAATCTCATGTGATCAAGTCCAGCTAACAATAGATTTGAAGAAAGGACTTACTTCCTTGGTAGTTCAGAATCTTTGGTTGCATCGCCAAGTGCTCGCTGAACTTCCCTCATCCGCAATCGGAGCTCCTTTATGAAGTGGGGATTGTTTCGAGTAGCCCCGAGGCCAACATAGACCTTTGCCCTTATCAGCTGATCTTTAAGATGCCGAACTCGACCATCTGGCATAACCCTTTGGTCACTCAGCCTGCCAGAGTTAGTCTTTAGAGTTTCTTTGGAATCAGCTTCCTCAGAGGCTTGTAAAAATTGTTGCTCAGTTTTGTTTTCCTGAAATTAGAAGTACAGAAAATTTTTAAATAAAAAGAGCTTTATGTTCACTTGTTGGTGTCAGGTTCAATTTTTTTTTTTTTTCTTCATTCAAGAATAATCATTCATCTCTTGCTTTGCTTATTCTAAATCATCTTTCCAGCCAATTCAAAGAGATTGGAAGTTCAAGATGAAATTGTGAGAGTTATGTAACTTTTTGAAAGAAATTGGTTCAGCCAGTCCAACATTAGTTGTTGATCATTTAGAGTATTGCCCAAGGTAACTTTCACAAAACTAAGAAGAAAACAGAATAACATGTGAAGAGCCGCGAATTTCTTGAAACCCTTATTGCTCCCAATAATTTTACATGCGACCAAATGGTAAATTTCTTAATTTCAAATGTGTAGATAACTTTAAGAGTAGAAAAGAAAAGACTAACAAGTTCATAATTAGAAGTCTGATATGTTTTCTTCCCTCATAATAATAACATCGATCTCACCGTTTTCAAGTCCCATGGGAACTCAACGGAAAATGCACATTAAGAAGGGTGGGTGGGTGTTGTAATGGTTACCATTTTCAAAAACTCTAGATTTTGGACAAATAGTGGTCAGCTAATCCAACAAATCTTTAGAAGAGTCAAACCCTCGAGTGAGGATTATTTCCATTAACAGAACAAATAATCAATATCATAGAATATACTCAGAATTAAGAACACATAAAGCCCCTTAGAATCAACAAATAGAGAACCAATACTTGCAAATTATTTAGATACAGGATCAGACAATGGAAGAAACCCATAATAAACAAACCTAAAATAACCAGCTGTGGAAGACTATTTCATGGTTAACACATTTCCAAGACGCCAAAAATTAACATTAACTTGAATCAAAAGGAAAACAACAATGACAAGAAAATTTACCATCTTCTCAGAGGCATTATCAGACATCTGCTCAGAATCCTCAGATACCCTCAGTTTCTCTTCCGTCTCTACAGCTTTCTTTTCCTCCCCCATTTGCTCTTCCTCAATTGATTCCGGTTTTTGTAAGCCCTCACTCTCTTTTCCTTCATGAACTCCATCGATCACCTGCTTGATGATGTTTTCCTTTTCGGATTCATTCCCACCATCTGTGGCAGATAATACTCTGGTTTTGTGCTCCGTTGACTCTGTCGATGACAATTCTGTAAATAACGTACAAATGTGAACAATTCCATTAAAATTAAGCAACAAATATGAAGATATTTGGGATAAGGTGTAGATGATGATGAATTAAATCGAAAATGTGTTCTAAGGTACTTCGAATTCGACTATTCTCTAATTCTTTGTAAATTTCTTCAGTGGCAACTCTGTAATTCCAGAATCAGCAAACACTTTCAATACAAAGGAATTCCAAACAACGTTACAGTTTCTTAAAACTTTTACCTTCTGTCGATTCTCCGATTTCGCTGGAACTCAAAACATTATTGCTCGAATTATCCAAATAAATGATTCCGATAGGCTCTTTCAATCTATTTGACGATTCCTACACAATTAAAAGAATGAAAAAAATAAAATTAGATCTGAAATTCAGGAATATTATATAAAAAAAAAGGATAATTATAGGAAAAAATTACCTGCGGAAGCAGATTTAATTTTCTGATATCTGAGCCAAAACTCTGGAAGAAAAACAAGAAAAATTAAAAATTAGTTTTTTTATCAAATTAGTTCAAATCAAACCTCGTGTAGAGAAAGCTACTTACGAGAGTCGAAACATCTTCGATGAACTCGTTTCTAGCTGCAAAAACACCAAGAAAAAGATCAAATTAGTGAAAAAGAAATCAACAGATCTGAAATTTTTTCTCTTCTGTCTCCTCATTGAAACTTACAGGACGAACTCGTGAAGCTTCCAAGCCTGTCTGTATAAAGAACAATCGGAGCAAGAACTGTAAAGAACAGCAAGAACAAAACCGGTTTTCTCGGCATCATCGTTTCCCAACCAAAACCGCTTTTGTTCCGACAGCCAAAACTAGCTTGAAACAAAACCGCTCATTTCCCGAAAAAGCCACGAGTCAATACAAATCTGCAACTGAGAAACCGCTTATTCCCTAAACCAGAACAGCAAAAAACCGCCTTTGCAGGAAGAAATTGTTTACTTCAAAAAAAAATATTTGCCAATCGAATTCCGTTAATCTTAAAACAGGAGATTTCGTGGACTAAAAACCGCTTTTGAATACTGGTCTTTCAGCGTAGTGGAGAATCTTGCATTGCAGAAAACCGCTTGAAGGAACGAAACACTGCCAGCGAAACCGCTTTTGAAAACCGGCTTTTATATGGCCAGCAAGAGGGGAGGGAGGGAGAGAGAGAGACTCAGAGAAAAGCATGCTTGTTTGTAAACCTACTTCCGCGTTTAACTTCGAGACAAGGCCGCGATCTTTACTATTGCTGACGTGGCTGTCACGAAGATCGCTCAAACGGCTTGATTAACGGATTGTTTGCCAATTTACCATGGCTTGATCATCGCGCGCGAGGACCGATTCCTCGGCATCTCTTTTCGGGTGGGAGATTGGCCTTGTTTCTTTGCTTAGATTAGTATTTCTTTTCTGTTCTTTTTTTTTTCTTTCGAAAGGAGAGACTATCTAGGAGTATTACAAAAAAAAAACAACTTGCCTGAGCCCTGACCGCCCACAATATGAGCTACGCGGCACATTTATAGAGGATCCTGACAGCTTGGATGTTTGGCCAATCCCTAGGTAGATCTACAAACCAAAAATCAGCCTGATTAGTGATTTCAAACCTTTCGATCTTGCACCCCAAATAATGCCTGAATCAACCCATGAAAAATGACTCCAATCCAACGCTTAGAAATCACTAATCAGATTGATTTTGGTTTATAGGTCCACCTAGGGATTGGCCAAACATCCATACGGCCAATACCCTCTAAAATTGTGACACGTGGTTCTTTTTTTTTTTTTTTGGATAAATCCATCAAGATATATTAATAAGAGATCAAGAAGATCTTGAACCAAAAACAAAGAAAGGCAAAATCGAGTACAGTACTATTACTTCTGCAAAATTGTCTTGAAGCTAAATATCAGATACCCAAAAAAAGTGTCCCACAACTCCCGATAGATACTACCCGAGTAGATACTCCAAATAGACACGTGGTTCATATTATGGGTGACAATCACTGATCGACGGTCCGGTAAGTATTATTCGTTATCTAGGGCTTGGGATATATGTCTGGCATGATACCGGTCCTACCCCAGTATCATTCTTCCCAAGCTTGGTCAAACAAATTTTTTGGTATGAGCATGCAATTAGAAGATGATTATTTAGAGCGATTTGATTAGAAGGTCATTGTAAAAGCTAAATGTATACCTTAACTTAAACAATTAAAATTTTGCATTTATAGTTCAGAATCACTATTATTGCATATACACACGGTCATCTTGCTAAGCTTTATGCACTTAACTATTTATTCTCTTATTATCGTTTTCGAGGCAAAAACAATACCGAAAAGGGTTGAAAATCAAAAATTGGAAGTTGTCGTTATTTTTACTAAGTTTTTATATTTCATGTTTTAAAAGGTGTCCTTTAAGTTTCGATTTACTTTAGAAAGTCTTTGTTAACAATCTTAAGATTAGTAGAAAGAGTTTAAATTTCCCTTTAATAAATGGGAAACCATCTATTTTTAGGAATTTTACTATTTCAAAAAGTTTGGATTTTTAGTTTATAAAATAAAGGTTGTAATTGGGACTTTTGATTTTTTAGTTGAATTGACAAGAGAATTCTCTTAATTAATTTTCCGTAATTCTTTTGTGTTTCTTTGTAAATTCAGCTAAGATTTGTGGAAGATCGTGATTCTCGTCCGTGGCTGGATTTATTGAAGCCTTAATTCTACCTTCTTTGTGATCTTTGGGTGACACCTTACATCAAGGCCCGGGTTCCACCCCCAAAGTAGATCCAAACCAAACTCGACCCGAAACCCAAAATTTTAAAAAGACTTCATTTTCTTCTTTTAAAAAAAGGGGGTTTTAGTGGGTCTGAAACCTGACTGAAGCTAGAAACATGAGCCATGCTTGAGCTCGAAACCTAATATGAGCTCAATTCACTTTTTGGACTTTTCTGCGAGGTCGAATAACTCTAAAGTAATGGATCAGGTCAGATCAATGATCAAGGTATTGAGTCCATTGGATTGTATTTGGATTTAGGTTTCAAAATCCAACTAACCATAGGGCCGACTCTTGATCGACCTTGATCTGATGTTATATAATGAATTGTATATTGATAAACATTTGTTATTTGACTGAACAATTTGTAGCTTTTACTTTCGTTAAATCAAATTTAACAAGTTTATTGATTAAGTTGGCTAAATGTTAGGTCACCGATAAACTTTTAACCTTATCGAATGTGGACTTAAGTGAAAATGGGTACCATAAAAAAAAAAATTCAACTTGCATGTCACTTTTCATAAGGCTTCAAACGTAGAAATGGGCTGATTTTTGTGAGGATGATCACCATGGTGAGGAAATTATTCTCACAAATTATCACAAAAAATCAGCCCTTTAACTCATCTCCATGTCAGCTCCATGACCGATTATGTGTGTGTGTGTAAGATATATTCAATCAGGTCATTTTCAGATCAGTAAGGTTGATCGATAAATGATTAATAGATTCCCTGACCAAAACTTGATATTAATTATCAGAATGGATGATCGGGGCATTCTGGTCTATAGATAGCTCTACTTGTGAGAGAGACTTGTTATAAATCCATGATTGCAAAACTACAACACAAACATGAGAGATGGTGAATGGATGCCCCACTTAGGGGTGTCAATTTGTACCCATGGAACCATTACTAGAATTGATTATCTCAATTCTGTGACTAGTTATTTCAGGACTAGAACCAAAAATACTTTGAATTGATAGGAACCGAAAGGTTCTGGTTCTTAACATACTAGTACTCAAACCAGTTTGATCAACCCTGGTCTACTACATATGTTGGTTCTGGGTTGGTCCTAGTACTAGTATGTTAAGAACTAGAACCCTTCAGTTCTTATCAATCCTAAGTATTTTTGGTTCCAGTCCTGAAATAATTAGTCACAGAATTGAGATAATCAATTCTAGTATTTGGTTCCATGGGTACAAATTGACAACCCTAAGTGGGGCATCCATTCACCATCTCTCGTGTGTGTGCAATCAGGAATTTATACCAAGTCTCTCACAAGTAGGGCTATCAATGGATGGGATTGCCTCGATGATCCAATCTAATAATATCAGGTTTGGGTCAGGGAATCTATCAATCAACCATAATAATAAAAAAAACACATCAGGTGGGGGCGAGCCTAGATTCATGATGTGAATCCCGAGGATTGTAATTGGAATATTTATATTAACATAATAGGAGATAAAATAAAGAAAAGTTGATTGAGATAATTAAAGCATATACAATAATCTGGTAAATAGAATTAATGATGCAAATCGGAAATAGTTAGGATAAGGCATGGTAATTATGATCTTTACTAGGGTGGGTCCAAACAAGTTGGGTGAAGTTCTAGTCACAATTGTTAAAGCTTATTCGCTTTTATTTGCTACTACGTGTGTGTCACGTTCACGTTTGGTTACTCATTTATTTAAGAATAGGATATTTTTGGGTTGAAAAGAGTCCTTCAAGTTATCACATAATTTGCAAGATCTATCCAATTCGAAGATTCTAAGTTTGTAACTAATTAATATCGGTTACATGGATTAATTTGTCTAACGGATACTACTTTTGCTCATTGACCATGGACGATGGACGATGGACGATGGACGGCTATACGAGGCTATGAGATATGTGATACATTCTTAGAGACTACTGACCGTATAGATGTTTGGCATATTCCTACATTCTTAGACACCCCCTCTGGTCCTTTGGATCCATTGGGAAGAGTTTGTGCAGGAACTGTCTCGGCGACTTCTGTGGGGCTCTCTCGGCGATGCAATCCGACTACTGTTACATTCTCGGGAGTGACAGGTATCCCGAGGGGGTGTTTGGGATTTTTCCCTACAGACCAAAAATCAACTTGATTGACGATTTTTAACCGTTGGATTTGAGTTATTTTTCATGGGTTGGTTTTTAGTTTTGGCATTCAAACCATTTGGTTACTCAGATATGACAGCTAGAAATCACCGGTCAAGTTAATTTTGGTTTGCGGGTCCGCTGAGTAAAACTTCAATCACACGAAATAGTAAATCACACAATCACAAGCCAATGAGTTCTCGGCACGTACACAAGTGCTTGCAATGTACCCACGTGCTTTTGCTTTTTTAGGTGTACGTACCGAGAACTCATTGGCCGTGTTTGTGTGATTTGCAATCCGATTGTGACAGAAGTTTTACTCCATTTAGCGATGGCCATACATTGGTCTTACGTGACCACCACATGGCACACTCTTAGAGGACACTGACCGCATAGATGTTTGACAATCTCTAGGTGGACCAAAAAACCAAAAATCAGACTGATTAATGATTTCAAACTTTGGCTATTTGTACCCAAATAATGGTCAATAATGTTCAAATTCCACGGTTAAAAATCAACCCATCAAAACGACTCTAATCCAACGCTTAGAAAGCACTCAGGATATGCCACGTGGATCATATTATGGTTTGTCGGCAACTTTGCTTACTGACACTGGTCAGCAAATTTCTACCCGTCCACGAGCAAAATTGGACCATACCTAACCATTGATCAAGTACTCATGGTGATCAAATTACGTCAGTGTTTGACATAAAAGTTCTCCTTAATCCATATGGTTTTGTCGTTTGTGCCCAATAATTGGCTGGAGCCGTTCTGTGATGAGTATTGACGTAGAAGTCCTTCAAAGTTCAAAGTGCCAGCACACTCTTTTGGGCCCACTGACCCATGAATAATTGGCCCACATATTGGTGGACATACACACCAAAATCAGTGTGATCGGTAATTTCTATACATTGGCTTCGAACACTTTTTCTTCACGGGCTTCATGAACAAGCTTGTGGATTGATTATAATCTCATGATGAAAAAATGCCCAAATCAATGGCTAAAAATTACTAACCATGTGTTTTTTTTTTGGCGTGTAGGTTTACGAAGGTGTGGGCCAAACATTCACGAGTCAATAGACCTAAAAGTGTGCCACGTGGCAGTGGGAGGTATCAAACTTTTGACACAGAATTCTGCATCATAGATATTTATTTTTGGAGCTAGCAAAAACGTTATAGAATTAATTCTCTTATTAAATGGTCTGGGCATTACCCAGCATTGCCCACAGTCTAAAAGCCCATCACAGCTGGTTCTCCTTTATACAAACGGCCCATTAGCAAAAGTGGCTGCATTTATTTCCTCTGCTGGATTCACGATGGCACACTGGCACAGGAATAGAATTCCTCGCTTGCGTTCCTCGGCATTTAATCGATCGCCGAGGAGTCTTGACGAGAGACAAAAAGAAGGGTGGATTAGCCCCGTCATCAACAAACCGTATAATACGGTTGTATATAACTATCGTATGATTGAAGAAAAGTGTCGGCGCAACGGCCGGGAGGATCGCACGCTCGTGGGACGAGGGACCACTTAATTTATTTCTTTATTATTTACTTTTTTACTTTTTAAAATTTTTATTTCTAAAAAGAAGAGAGATTATCGAGTGTTTCTAGAAAGACAAGGACATCATGTACGGGAGAGTTCGCCATTTAATCCTTTTTGAGTGGTAATTAAACACATGATTTAAAAAAAGTTCTAACGGTAACGCTCCAATACCGTTAAAGCAAAAAATCCGAGGTTAACGTTTCTATTATTTTACTGTTATCAAGATTATTTTGAAAAAAAAAAAATAATATAATAATATTTTGACTTTTTTTGGACTTGAATGTGAATCATGTGATCCATTGTAACAACAAATATTGTATCCACCATTGAATGCTCATTGAAAATTGTGTTTTTAATTTATAAAATAATTTATTGAATTATAATTTTTTGAGAGAGAGAGGGAGAGAGAGGTGCCTGCCAACGGCAGCGACGGCCCTCCTCCTCCTCCTCATCTTCTTCTTCTTCTATTTTTTTAGGTGGGTGGTATGAGTGAAAACAAATGACATTTTTGTAATATTTTTTTGGTTAATTAGATTTTTTGAAGGAAAATGCGGGTGTCAATATCCCTTCCCTTTTCAAATGGACATCCACAGTGCTGAAAATGTTTGCATACTTTTAAGAGAAAATTCGCTGGCTCTCCATCCAAAAAGAGCATGACACATACCCCATTTCTTTAACTAAACCTGCGTTAAGCCCTTGGTTAGTGGTTAACAAGGAGTACCTGTCAAACATTTTGAAGTTCCCATACTTTTAAGTAGGAATTTAAAATCACGTTTTTCTAATCAAATGGTGATCACTTTCACGTGACCCCCCACCTTCAAAACAAAAAATTCACAGGCTTTCCGAGAGATTAAAAGGAAGAAATATATCGGGTTGGAATAAATGCTCTTCCTTTTTTTTTTAATAAAATGTACAAACCTTTTTTATTTTTTTTAATCCAAGAATCTAACTTTCTAACTACTAGGTTTCAAATTGCATTAATTTTTAACAAAATGACGTGTACTTTAGCAACCTCCTCTGCCTATAATGTAGAAGACGTGGACACCATAAACGGCGTGGGATCCAACATTTGGTGGGTCCCACCGAGGAAAACTTTTGTAATCAAAAGTTGACCTGATTGTGATTGGATTATCATAGCAAAAGAATCTATTGACTTCTTTTCTCCTCTTATCATTCATTGGTTTACTATATTTTTCTAACAACACAAAAGCCTGCGATCAAATGGCTAAAATCATCCAATCAGGTCATCTGGAGGGACCCATTCAATGTAGCCACTCTGTACGTTTGTGATCTAATTGACAGCCTGTTGAACAAATGTCTTTGGAGCGGTATACCAACCTTATGAAAAAAGGTCGGGATCAGTACACCCCCTTTTTGACTAGAAATATTTTCACCCCTCTTCTCGGACGTGGATTCCGAGAATCCAACGGTGGTTGTAAGTGCCCAACTGGCAAGATTCACTTTTTTTTAAGGACGTGTTTGATTTCGCAGAAAATTTTCACGAGAAATTACACCTTGGAAATGCCTTAAATGGCTGATTGATTAAAATTGAGAACACATATTTCAATCATGTGAGAAAATAAATGTGTATTTTTACATGGAAATGAATTCTCAGCTATCTAGATGGGAAATTAATTTCGGCTTAATAAGAAAAATTATCTAGATTTAAATGGCTTGTTAGGGAAAATTATATAGAATTTAGAATGGCTATCTAACAATGGACAGTTGTGGTTTTCCAAAGAAAATATAATTTTCCCATTTGGCAATCAAACACGCCTAAATCACAACTACTATTATATCGGATTCGCTTAAGTTTTTGGTTCAACATGTACTTCTACTTATTCACAACGCAAAAAATTTTAGCTTTTCTAATAAGCAACTTTTTGGATTCTTAGAAATAACTTTTTAAATGACATACAAATTAATGAACTTATTTTTTTTTTACAATTTTGGATGTGTTGTCAAACAACCCCTTAATGTTACTGTTATGTCCATTACAATTGCCATTCTCGAAGATCTTTCTACGATTTCCCCGTCATTTCTCATCCTCACTTTTGTTCCAATACTTGGAAGCATATAATTCCTCTGAAAATTCGATTTTTGTTTAGGTTGCTTCTACAAACAAGTTACTATCAACAAGTTGATTGTTAGAAAGCGGATAATAGCCAATTATTGTGTAATGTGCAAGTCCAATGGTGAATCTACCATCTTCTTTTGCATTACAATTTTGTTATATAGTTGTAGTCATACTTTCTAGGTGAAGCGGGTCTTTCTTGGGTTATGCCAGAGCCCACAGTCTGCAAGAACTCTGTTTAGTGGGTGGCCTAAGCTTTCCCTTTTTCCAGTGAAAGGAAGCTATTATAGAGGATGTGCCATATGCGACATTTTGGGGGCTTTGGTTGGAAAAAAAAATGGAAGAACTTTGAGAGGAAAGGAAAGTTCCATACAGGAAGTTCTCATGAGCATCAAGGCTCTTCTCTATTTGATGACTTTTCAAAAAAATAAAAAAAACGAATCACATATGAGTTAAAAAAACTGTCAAAATATTTTTTTTTTTATTTTTTCAAAATAACATTGGTAACAGTAGAATAACGGAGTTGGGCATTACAGTTATGGGTCGAGCTCTAGGGATCTGCCTTTTTGACCGGCTCCTGTTACAGGACACAATATGATCCACGTGGCACGCTCTTAGAGGACTCTGACCATATGGATGTTTGGCCAATCCCTAGGTGGATCTACAAACCAAAAATCAGCCTGATTAGTGGTTGTACATATCACTAGGTTGTAGGGCCAAAAATGCGAATGAAACAAATTTGGATGGCTCATTTCGATTGACGATGATGATGAACAAATTTGGACCGTTCATCTCGGAAAAGGCCATCTTGATTTACTACATCAACCTGATAAGCACTTTATACGTGTTGGATTTGAGCATCTTTTTCATCGTAGGGTTGGAACACAATCGTCTCTTTGAAGCTTGTTTACTAAGCCAAATGATAAAAAAAAATTACTCAAATCCAAGAGCTAGAAATCACCTAGAATTTTTGTTGCCTAGTTTCATGATGGGGTGGGCCAAACTTTCAGAACTAGTGGGCCAAAAAAGTGTTCCACGTGGTTATATTTGACGTGAGATCGGCATGTGTGGGACAGGTATCAGTGACCTACCACGCTAACGTCTCAAGTTTCCTTTTACCATTTTTCACCAAAAGTTGAAAATGTTTCCTATTATCATCATCTTGTGCAGTGCTTTCCAAGAAAAGTGGAAAAAGTGGCATCAAGATGGCTGACTTAGGAATTAAAATTCCCACGAGTGGGTTTTGTAATAATGTGAATTCCGGTATTTCGGGGTTTGGAGTTGGGACCACCGTTTAAAAAACCGTCATGCGGTACCGCTCTCCGTTAAGTTATTTGCAAAAAATAATAAAACGCCCAACCCGAAAAAAAAAATGGAATTAATGTTATGAATCTTATGACAACCGTTCGTTATTTTATCACTATCAATGTTATTTGGATAAAAAATTAAAATATAATATAATTATTTATTTTACTCTTTTAACCATGATGTGACCCGCTATGTTGCATGGATCGGTAGCAATATATATATTCGTTATAAGTTTTTAATTGATGTATTTAATCAGTTAAACAAGATAACAGAAACAGGAAGGAGCAAGGTTTAAAGGTCGTTTTAATGGTTTAACGGACTGGGGGCATTACCGTTAAAACGGTCAGGGGCAAAAATGAAAAAAATGGAATTAAACGGATTTTAACGGAAAAGTGGAAAAAATGGTGCTGAAATTCAAAATTTGAAATTCAAAAAAAGATTAAAAAAAAACAGAATTTAATGGATTTTAACCGTTTTTAACGGATTTAACGGCTGTTTTTTTCACAAATTTTTTCAGAATTTAACGGCTGTTTAAACGATTTTAACGGCCGTTAAAACCAAAAGAATGGCTAATAAATTCAAAGCTTCAAAACATGTTTAAACGGTTTTTACAGAAACGGGCTTGGGGCGTCACCGTTTAAACGGCCATTTTTAAAACCATGGGAAGGAGGTCATTTTCTATGTTTTCCAAGCTTTGCCTTTCTTCTATTAATCTTCTTCAAGATTCCTGTTATGATACTCACTGTTGAGTTTGTGATATAAAATCATCACTTTTATATATTTAGTGTTTTCTTTTTTAGAATTGTTTTTGGGTAAATCAAGTTTTGTATAAAACTAATAAATGGCATATCCCCACGACACTCCCCGACAAAAGCATTTGCAAAAGTTGGGTGATTTTGGCATTCGAATACTATAACGGACTGGGGCATTACCGTTACAACGGATTGTAACGCACAGGGGCAAAAATGAAAAATAACGATGCTAAAATTTAAAATTTGAATTTCACATTTTCAGCTGTCTACGTTTATGCCATTGGTGGGCTATCTTAATGGTCTAGCTGATAGATACCAGGGCTTTTTTGGCTTACCCCCTTACTTTATTGATTCAATTTGCATCTCACCCTATGTTTTTAAAATATTTGCGTCTCACCCTTTGACCATGGTCAACGTCATTGACCATAAACAGTCTCCGGATGGACATCCTAATATTTTTTAAATGACTATAATGACCTTGGGTGAGATGCAAATATTTTTAAAACATTGGGTGCGATGCAAATTGCCTCAATAAAGTAAGGGGGACAAGCAAAAAATCTTTTTATTTTTTGAGGATTGAACTATAAAAGGGACTCACCTTCACAAGTTGTTAGGCACGCTAATGTCCCTCATCAATGATGACAAGGGATCACAATATGAGCCACGTGGCACACTCTTAGAGGTCACTAACCGTACGGATGTTGGGCCCATCGCTAGGTGGAGCTAAATACCAAATATCAGCCTGATTAGTGATTTCAAACCATTGGATCTTTGTACCCCAAATAATGTTCAAATTCTACAGATAAAATCAACCCAGGAAAACGACTCTAATCCAATGCTTAAAAAGTAACAATCAGATTAATTTTGGTCTGTAGGTCTACTTATGATTGGGCCAAAAGTAAATGAAGAAAGGTTTTGAGTGCACAATACTCAAAAAAAATAAAAAATAAATATATAATCCTAAAAATAAAGATCTTTTGCTTGTCCCCCTTACTTTATTGATGCAATTTGTGTCACACCCAATGTTTTTTAAAATATTTGCTTCTCACCCAAGGTCATTATAGTCATTTAAAAAATATTGGGATGTCCGTCCGAAGACCGTCTATGGTCAACGACGTTGACCATGGTCAAAGGGTGAGATGCAAATTGCGTCAATAAAAGTAAGGGGGTAAAGCAAAAAATCCCAATGAGAATATAACAACTTAGTATCATCCTAGCTTAGGATCCCAAAGTCCAGACCACCAATGGTCATCGAGATTACCACACAAATCCCAATGATCACTACACAAACCCCCAAACAACACGCACAAATTTCAAAGAGCATCGATATGGTTTGAATACATGCTACAGTGTCGTCCTAATACCGCCATCTACCATGCTTTTGGGCCCCTTGACCCCATATATATTTGGCACATATTTGGTGGATATACACCAAATCCTAACTTGTACAGTGAAGTTTCAGATTTCCATGAAAATCATAGTACTCTAAGGCAAATGAATGAGTTGGAGTGAGTGGCTCAGATCCGGCCATCCAACATAGATGGATGGATTTGATCTCAATCAACCAGATAAGATAACTGAGTTGCGGGTATGGTCCAATAGTGGTGTAATAGCTAGATGGAGTTTTTTCCTACAAGGTCTCTCGTTCTTTTTCATCTTCCTAAACCTTAGACATCCAAAGTGTTTAAAGTGCCATCACAGTGTTTTTCCTTATTTGTGACAACGGATTAAAGGTGGTTTGAATGGAGATGGGAAAGAAAGATTTGATGTGTTTCGCTGAGTTTAAGGTGATAAGGTCTTAATTTCCTAGCAATCTTCGTTATTTTATTAGTTAATTTATCTCTTGTTGGGTTGCCTATGGATGCAGCCTGGGGGAATCAAGTATATGGTCTGCTCATGCGTGGATGAATTTAGAGGTGTAAACATGTTGGGCCATGAGAAGTTTATGAACTCAATTTGAATTGTATAAAAGCGGGCTTTGGACACATGCCAATTCAAAATTAACCAAAAACCAGGCCCAGGTCCAATATAGACCATTTACACCCCCATACAAATTAATAATCAAATGTATTTACACTCACTAGTGAGCGGCAAGTATGTGCTTGCGCACTAGGGCTGCAACTCGGGTGGGTTGGGGGTCAACCCAACCTAATGCTGTGAATCCTAACCAACCCAACCCAAGGTCGGGCCTAGATTTTCGAACCCTAACCCAACTCTATCGGGTTGGTTGGGTTAGTCAATTTCTTAATCTTGTTTTTATTAGTTGGAAAGATTGCTAATACAATAACCATTATGCTTACCATTAAATAATAGCTTCATTTCTAACACCTCATGCAAGAAACCATGACATTTTCATAATAAAGGAAAAGTGCTTTTAACTCAAATGCATAAGTGTAACTAAAGAAATAACAAAAAACAATCGGCAAAGAAAACACGATATTTCAATATCAACTGATCACATAAAATGCCAAAATGTAATTTCAAGGACATTGTGTAATCTCGCTCAAGGGTTGTAGTTTGCTAATAAGGACAAACATCCATGGTTTGCTGCATTTGCCAAAATGTAATGTGGTTGGTATATACTAATACATATCTGTAGTTTGTATGTCGGATTGGGCCGAGCCTCAACCGTAACCTTGATCGGGTAACAAAAACTCTGGCCCGAGCCCAACCCAAGTTCTGAAAGGACTAACCCAACCCAACCCTAACGTCTGGTTCAACCCGTCGGGCTTGGGTTGAGCCCACCCAAGTTGCAGCCCTAGTGCGCACATGATCATTAACAAAATCTAAAGTACTATGAGTGATTAGTGCGTGTATGTATGCGGTTAACCAATCATTTATCAATAAATACGTAGGCAACATTTAAGGTGGTTAAGTGAAACAATCTTTTGTTTCCACCTCTTAAAGTTTTGTCCATCGAAGTTCTCAAGTTTTTATGAGTTGTTTATCTTGACTGAAACAGTAGCGGTGACATAGTTATAAAAAAAAAGTTATAACGGTAACGGTCAAATACCGTTAAAACAGAAATCCGAGGTTAACGTTATCTATTATTTTACCAATATCAAGATTATTTCGAAAAAAATTAAAAACAACAAAATAATAATAATTTGAATCTTTTTTGGAATCAAATGTGAATCATGTGATCCGTTGTAACGGCAAATATTGTATCCACCATTGAATGTTCCTTGAAAAACATGTTTTTAATTCATTACCTTTGGATCTTTGTACCCAAATAATGCTCAAAATCCTACGGTTAAAATCAACCCATGAAAATAACTTCAATCCAAAGCTTAGAAATCACTGATCAGGTTTATTTTTGGTCAATTTGTAGGTCCCCCCAGTGATTGGACAAAAATCCATAGGGTCAGTTCACTTAGCTCAGAAAACGTTGGACTTAGTCTGTTGTTTGGCTGTTGTGTTTTGTTGGCATAAAATGGCAGACATAGTCCATCATTTTCTTAAACGACGAATCCAAGTCTGTCTTCTTCATAAAAAATGACAGACTTGGTCCGTCGGTTTTCATGCTTAGTCCGTCTGAACTATTTTTTGGTACCTGCAAGCTACAAACAAAACCATAACTCCAACATTTAGCTCATAAAGCCTCTTCAGCCATTGGAAAACAAGGGAGTTGATAAAACAAATGAGAAGCTAGCTAGCCAAGGAAAATATTGAATTATATCCTTTGGCAACCACCACCTCACTCTTGGGTAAAACTAAGATGGATCTGTCAACCCAGAAACTAATCAGGCTACCATTAGCCGGGGTGGGGGGGGGGGGGGGGGGGGGGGGGTTTGTGTTTAAGTTTTGGTGGGTGGGTGTTAAGAGTGACTTGGATGTAGTCAGATAGGGAGGATTTTTAGGTGGGTTTAGTGAGTAAGTAGGTCTTCTGCTGAGCGAAAATGCAGGTGTGAGTATCCCGGACCTTTTCAATTGTCCTGCAACTCCGTATATATAAAGAAAGAAACGTGCGTCTACACTAGAAAAGGAACAGGGAAGACATGCAGTTTGAGAACGCAACAGTCAACAAACACAGGTATCTCATATCTCTTCACATGCGAAAAAGCCTAGTATATTCCTCGACTATTCTGTGATTTGTCAAAGAGCCTCACACCACAAGGTGAGAAAGAATGATAAGCATTACACAAAAGAAGTGAAAACCATGGGAGTAAATTTCTACATTTTCACAAAATTTACTGAAACAGTGAAATATTTCCATTTCCATGGTCACAAAATAAATGAAACGCTACTAATATTTCTATTTCCACAAAATATTTTAAGAAAATCATTTAAATGTAATGTATAAAAGTTTATAACTAGCAACAAAATAAGGTAAGTAATGCAAAGCTCATTACATAAACTGTTAATAATTAATTTTTTATTAACACAAATTTATTATTATATGCATAATCTATTTTCATTATTAAAAAACTTATTTCTTCATTAAAATGCTATTTTAATTTTAAAAATTAGAAAAGAAAATGAGACCTATAGGTCATGTAGTTATGACCACTTCATGCCTGTAGGTGCTTTTCCATGCTTGTTTTATAATTTTCTAATATACCAATGGTTGTTTAGTGTGATGTTATTACATTATTTTCATAATGTTTTGATAAGTCATCATGTTATATATTTTTTCATTTTCTCTTAGAGAATTATCTTATTTTCCGTGTTAATCACCCGTCGAGGATGGTTCTATAAGCATAAGGGCATTTTTGGTCATTCATGTTTATAATATTTATTTTTAATAATATTTAAAAGATTTTATTAATTATCTTGTAATTTGTTTTGTCTTATTAGATGATCAAGTTCAAAGCTCCAAGAGAGCCGAGCCCAAATCTAAGCAAAAGTGTGGGCCATTGTGGTAGACCAAGACATGGGCCAAGTTCGTGGACCAGTTGGCATGTGATAACGTGAGCCACGTTTGTAGACTGCATGGCACAAGTGCTAGATGGTGGACCAAGATGAATGGTTGCAATTGAAACAACCAAAGAAGATAGGTTTTGACAGCTAGACTGAAGGTCTCTCTTCAAAATCAACATCGTGTTCTTGATTATATCCTTTCAAAACAAGTCATGCCTTGTATAGTTCAACAGACCCGTTGGAGTGAATTTTAGTCTTGAATGCCCAGCGAGACCCCACAACATTCATGCTTGAAACACATGAAGTAAGAGTCCAAGTACCATTTCGATGAAGGGCGACTCCCAGATTTCATCATCTATGGTTGTCTTTGTAAGAAATATTTTCATATTCTAGTTTGGCAAAGATTCTGTATGACATAAAATATTCATGTAACCTTTCCTACGAGCACCAGTGTAGTGTGAAGATGTCGTGGTACTCATACTTTGTCAACTACGTGAAGAGACAACAAGGATCAGACAGTTGACGACATTAGTCATCTGAGTAACTGCCCATTTGTCGGTTATAGATCGTGTACGTTGGCTTAGAAATGTAAATAACTTAGTGGCCATAGGAATATGTTTAAATGAATAAAATATAATGGTCAAACCTAATCATTAGTCAGACCCGAGTCTAAGTCTATATTATTGACTTCTAAGAAAGTCCAATCGATTAGACTATTATTTGGGCCAATCGATTGGAGACCATTGTTAAATCGATTAGAGCTTATGGGACAGAAACTTATTTAAGTTCGATCTATTGGACTATGAACAATCGATTGGATTTACGAAGGAAAAACACATCCGTACAAGGCCAATCGATTGAACATAGTTCAATTGATTGGACTCAGAGTACAATCTATTGAACTTCAAGCGGATTGAGTCTTTCTCAGATCCGAAATTCTAATTTCCACTCTCCCACGTTTTAAAAGACTATGGACGCATGCAAGATAGTCCTGGCACCCGAAAAGTCAGATCAGTTTCTAAACACAAGGATAATGGTGGATAATCTGAAGGTGGCAGTGGAGGTAGAGAGGAGGGAAGAGGACGGGTGGTTCACGAGGCAGAGCATTTGCAAGGCGGTGAAATTGGTGATGGATGAAGAAAGCCAAGTCAGGAAAGAAATGAGGGAAAACCACGCCAAGTGGAAGGACATTTTGTCAAGTGAAGGTTTCGACTCTTCCTACATTGATAGCTTCATCCAGAAGCTCCAAGATCTTCAAGAGTGAATGAAAACCTCGACGAATTGACGTTGACTCGTGGTGCCTTAACAAACAAATAGCTGCTTCGTACGTTCTGCTCATCAATAAAACCAAAAATGGGGGTGGACTGGTAGAGAAAACCTCCAATCCCCCTGCAAAATTTCTGATCGCCCTTACGCCTCTTTAGCGGGAAAATTTTTAGATGCAGAGGACTTTGGATGCAGTAGATGCAGAGTGGTCTAGTGGCCTACATAGCTCATTTCTTTAGGCCCACTAACCACATGGATGTTTAGTCCACCCATTGGTTGATATACATACCAAAAATAGGCTTGATTGATAATTTGTAGCCGTTGATTAAGTACCCAAAAAATATACAAAAAACATGCTTGAATCAGACGGGTAATAACAATCCTACAAAAATGCTAAAATCCATGGCGAGTAAAAACCAATCAGATTGGTTTTTGGTATGTATATCCATCATGGGGTCGACTAAACATCCATGTGGTTAGTGGGCCGAAAGAAATGAGCTATGTAGGGCCACTAGAGCCCTCTGCTTCGACTGTATCCAAAGCCCTCTGCATCTAAATTTTTTCCTCTTTAGCGTCTCTTTCATCTGTTTCGTTTCTCTTCTCTTTCATCTCTAAGAGGGCAATAAATTGTTGTTGATGTTTCCATTTGGGAGAAGGGTCGTGATGTCATGTAACAAGGTACACCAGAGATCTTTTCAAATGCGGTAGCGCCATTTTTGGTAGTCACCACAGCCATCTGGGCCCACCGACCGTATGGATGTTTAGCTCACACCTTAGTAGGCAAAAATTAGCTTGTTTGATGATTTTTACCAGTTGGTTTTAGTACTAAAACAAATGGTTGCAATCAACGGCTATTAAAACGCCTTTAAAGTGCTAAAAAGTGCTAAAATCTAATGGTTATAAATTACCAAACAGGGTGATTTTTGGTGTGTATATCCACCAAGGGGTGAGATAAATATCCATGCGGTCAGTGGGCCCAGATGACACTGTGAGTAACAAAAATCGTGCTTCCTCATTTCAAACAGTTTCAGGCATACCTTGTTTCATCCTTTTCCTTGGGGGGATGTTTTGGAGATGGAACGGAAAGAAGTACTATTTTTCTTTACCTGTTAGCCTCCTTTTAGAATTTGTTTTTTTTCCAGGTCAGACGTTCTATGATATTGGGTCAGGCTCACCGGACACATATTTTCACACACAATTTTGTTGTACGTACCCACATGGAAGATAAATCAAAGTTTATTATTTTTTTTATTTTATTTTATGTTTTGCCGAATTCTTAGACGAAGTTTTGAATGACAAATCTGAATTATACTCGAACATTTTCATACTGTATTTTTTGCGGGACGTGGAATTGCTAAGTATGCACATGAATTATATCTTAGATTGTTAGATGTAATTAATGTGTGGTACACATGTTCTTGTTTCAGTGGAGAGAATATAACAGAGGAAAGAAAACGCGATGAAATTACAAATGGAAGACAATATCAACACAGTAGCTCCACAAGTTGAACTATATATCCAAGCGGAATCGCCGTAATAGCCGAGAATTTGTAAAAAGAAGAAACAAGAGATCTTATCGATTTTGTAAAGAGAGCTGAGGTACAAGTTCAATGCATTGTCCTAAGATAGAATTCATCCTTGCACTGATATCTCTTTTGAACGTCTGTCCCAAGGATTCAATAGCTATGTAACAAAAAGATCAAGATGATAGCTCGGATATTCTCTTCTCATTTTCTGTCCACTACTAACTGGGAGCACCTCTATATATAGAGTTCTAAGAATAGACGTTATTACGTACCTTATTAATCCTTATTAAGGTTAAAACAATGAAAACATGGCAAAACAATCAAAATCTCCAAAGATTAAAATGTATTAGATTAGGTTTTGATCTATACTTATTGTGTGTAGATGCACAAGGATTAAAACGTAAATAATAAAATTAAATAAAAATATTATTTTAAGTAAAACGATAGGTTTGTCCACAACCTCTGATTAAGCTTGTCCCAGTTAAAAAATTTGGATGGCCAAGGGCTCTACCCGACCCTTAAGGTCCAATCCCCAACTATATATATAAACATAAAAATAGACTCGTTCCCAAGCAACTAAAAATTTTACACAAGTCTAAAGAATGAGAGAACTCTTTATTTTCCCTAAAAAATTCATTAACAGTTTTAAACTTACAGTAGTGGAGGGATTTTAGGTTCAAAATAGGTCATTAATTGTATTGAGGATTGAAAGGTTTATGAGGGATTATCGAGATTTTATTTGGTGAAATGGGCACAGGCTTATTTGCCTAAGAAGAATGGCAGGGTAGGTTTTAGAAATATAGGCCTTATGAATGTCGCACTCTTATGAAAATGGATTTTGAGATTTGGGAAGGAGAGAAAAAGTCTTTAGCGTAGGGTGATTGGAGGCAAGTGCGGGAAGGAGTCAGGAGGATGGGTCTCTAAGAGTTCAAGGGCTTCTTTCGGAGGTGGGGTGTGGAAGGGTGTACTCAAGGTGAAAGAGTGGTGTTTGATGGCATTCACTAGATTGGTACTAGGTGATGGGACTAGGATTAGGTTTTGGGAGGATATTTGGTTTAAAGGAATTGCTTTCCCCCGATTGTATTCTTTTCCACAATGATAAACCTAGTGGCTCTTTTTTGGGACAATTCTTCTGAGGAATCTCACAGGGATTTAGGTCTTAGGAGACACCTATTTGAATAGGGAAGTGGTCATTTTGGAATTCTGATGAAATGCCTGAAACATTACTCTATCTGCAACATTGATGAGGATTTTTTTATCTTGGGTTCACTCTAAATCGGGGAGTACAGTAAGCTCTGTACTAGACATTATCCCAATCCTCATTAAATAGCTATTTTCCATGTCCCACTATCTAGAAAACAAAAATACTTTTGGAAATTTACTTTTTTTTTTTTTGCTTGGATCGCATCCTTGAAAAAACTACTCACTGTTGAGATATTGTTAGAAAGTAAATAATGCCGAATTATTGTGTTATTTGTAGGCTAATGGGGAAAATACATATTATCTTTTGTTGCATTGTGATTTTGTCAGATTGTCAAATTGTCAAATTTGATCATACTTTTTTGGCACAAGCCGGTTTCTCTTGGGTCATGTCGGAATCTATTGGAGTACTCGGATGGCTTTGAATAGATCGATACTTCTCCTATGGGGAAGATAGTGTGGAGAATGGTGCCGTTTGCTATCATGTGTGGCGTATGGATGGAAAGGAATATGAGAACTTTTGTAGGAGAGGAAAGATCTCTTCAGGAAAGACTTATTAGTATCAAGGCATTCCTTTTCAGTTGTTGTAGCTTATCCACGTAATTGAGAGGTACTTTTTTTGGCGATTTGGTGTTCAAGTACTTTGAGGAGGTATTGAAGGGAGAGATGAGTTTGATGGTGTAATATTCTTTAGGTGCTTCTGTTTCTTTTTATTGCTTCTCTTTCTTGTATTTTTCGAGATCTTCCCAATCGCTTTTGAATGACTCTTTTTGGACTCAAAAAAAAAACATGGAGAACAATGGTGCATTGCAAGTTTGCTGTCTGTCCCCTGTTGACTTCAATGTTTGAGGTAGTGTTTTAAAACTTGTCGAGTCAACTAGAAAGTCGGCCGAGTTGAATCGACTCTGTTGAGTATCGACTTGACTTGAAATAAACTCAAATCGAATAAACAATGGGTTTGGTGTGTTGTTTTTCTAAAAAAAAACAACAGATTTGGTGTGTTATTTTTTAATTGACACA
The DNA here is from genome assembly GCA_035048495.1 of Euptelea pleiosperma. NCBI lineage: Eukaryota > Viridiplantae > Streptophyta > Magnoliopsida > Ranunculales > Eupteleaceae > Euptelea > Euptelea pleiosperma. The sequence continues at coordinate 8,487,456 of CM068541.1, read as the reverse complement.
CCAAATAAAATTTTCAAACACCTTGTCAACGCAAAATCAACCAAATCTTATAAATTATGCTTATAAAAATATGATATTTATATATTAATATTAATATATTACTCGAGTTGAGTTACTTCGGGTTGAGTTCGAGTCTTCGAGTTAACTCAACTTGGTAGACTTTCGAGTCAAGTCGAGTCGAGTGTTCGAGTTTTCAAACACTGGTTTGAGGTCACCCTCCCAAATGCCATGTGGCACACTCTTTCAACTTGAATAGTGATTTCTAGCACCAGTCAATGGGTTCCCTACACTTTGTCATTTACCAAATCTTTCTCTTGTTGTTTCTTTTGTTTCGCTTAACATTTCCATTGGTGTTTCCCTTTTATTTCCCTCGTAATTTTTAGTGGCTGAATCCATGTTTTTTTTTTGTAAGCTTGGGTTAGGCAGGACCCGACCAGATATATTAGAAAAAAGAATAAAAGTGTTAGAGTCTTTGGTATTTACATCTTCCAGCAGCATCATAGATATAAGGTTTAAGTTCAATAAAGAATAGATGGATGATTACCATTTACATCATCAGGACACAATTGCGACCCATGATGTGTCCCAAGGAGATCTCTTAGGTCCATGATCAAATGGTATTCGAGTCATAGTTACACAAAGTGAAGTAGGTGCAAGAGTGACGACTCGGGTTCAGGAGCGAGGAAGCGGCTGTTGCAAACAAGTTATAGTTGAATTATTTTAGAAAGCGGAATCGGAAGCAGAAGTGAGATTCTAGAACTGGAGGGGAGTGGGTGCGATACCTACAGTAGAAGTTTCCTGCAACTAAGATTCAATTCCAATTTTAGGTTTTGGATACTGGGGGCACCATCATTTGTTTTCTTACAACTTTTAGCAAAGGTATTAAATTTCTTTCAAGTAAGGCAACCAAATGACGTTGTTTAGGGAGGTTTTATTGTTCTGGGTGTTCATCTGTCAACTAAACAAGGGGGTGTTTGGTAACAAGTTTGAAGTTTTGTGGAACCAATTTAAATGGTTGATTTATAAAACTCTGAAAAAAGACTAACATGAACCCTTATGTAGAAAAACCATACTTCAAAAACTGTTGGAAGATTGACCATTGGATTGGATTCAAGCTAATTTGTGTGGATGGTTAAAGGGTTTTGGAAAATGCTATTCCATCGATACCCGGAGAAAAATATCATGCGGTTTGAGGCCATTGACCATTGGATTCAAAAGATCCACAGTCCATGTGAGGCAACAATTGTGTGTTTCAACCGCGCATATTTTTGTCCGTTGTCCGTGGGATACAAGGATGAAAGTGTCAGGATTATTGGAGGCCGGATCCGGATCAGTCTAATCCAGAACAGGATCGGCCCATCTCGCCTGAGAAAAATGTGAGACTCACTTGTAATACAATGATCTCGGGGCAAGACAGAGCCTGGTTTGGATCGGATCGGTGGGCTCTGATCCCAATCCAGATTGCCCGATCCAGACCGGGATCGGCAGACTTTGAACCATGGTGGGATAGCATGACTCAAGGGTTTTTCAACATGATCTGGTGAGTAAATTATGAAGGTTGGGGTGGTAGATGAAAAAGTGTTAATGGGAAAGCAGATGGTTGCTGTGTTCTAGCCCCACGAAATTTATGTTCTTTTTTTTTTTGATAAGTAAAAGGGGGGGAGGGGGCGACCAGTGTAGCAACCCTCCCTGGACGTGACCATAAGAGCTACCCCCCACTGCAGAATGTCCGGTTTGAGCCATAGCTACTGCCCGAAGGGCGAGCCCGTCACCTTAGCCCCACCAAAGTATCCAGCAAGTCCAAAGCCCATCCCCAAGGCCCAATGTCAGGCTTTACTTCCATAAGTGGTTTCAACTTATGTTCACGACTCGAACTCCTGACCTTGGAGTCCTGGAATACTAGCTCGTACCAACTGAGCTACCACCTTGGTGGTCCACAAAATTTATGTTCGTTGCATTTTGATAAACTAGTCAGACAAGTCACAAGGTTGCAAAATGGGTACGTCCTCCTTTGGAGGAGTCTGGATCCTATAACTATAGGGAGTTTTGCTGCAACCAAACTCTAATTCTATGTTGAGCACCACGAGCACCTCTTAATGCGACAGTAACACCTCGCACAAAACAAGAAAAAACATAGGGTCGGGATCAGGGGACATAAATTTTCACACCAAAAAATTGGCAGGGGGCCAATATATAAATTAGAAGTTTTGGAATGGGATGATTTTTGGTGAGGATGGTTTCTATGGTGAGGAGATGAACACCCTCACAAAAATTCAAATCATTATGATATTCGTAGCCTGGTTTACAAGTTGAAGAATTATGGACCGTCTATTTTTTACTGTTAACTTGAAACCCACATTTGATGAGGTTGGAAATTTCAGAATGGGCTGATTTCATGTAGGAGTGGTCTATATATGGTGAGGAGATTATCCTCACCGAAAGTCAGCCATTGATTTATCTTCCATGTGGGTACGCCAAAATTGGTGTGAAATTTTGTGTCCCTTGATCCTGACCCAAAAACATATAGAACCAAAAATAAAATACATAAATGCGAGACCCGACCTGGCGACTTCCTCCTCTAACTATTCCGCAAAAAAAAGACCTAAACCCTCATCTCCTGTTCAAACGTTCTTGTCGCAGTTGAAGTAGTTAAGTGCTAGAACCACTAAACAAGTCAAAAGAGTGTTTATCTCCGATCCAATCGCAGCTGATGCATGAACATGAAGACGAAGAAATTGGCCCAATCAAGCTATTATATATCTATATAACAAAACAGGGAAGTTGTCTCCCCACTTATACCCCCTCTTATCTATTTTGACAAAAGACAGCCAAGATCTTTTCCCCCAAATGACGGTGGATCTCAGCCACTCACACCTGATTTTGGCAAATGCTTTGACAGAGTGCCGAGGGCACGGGCCACCCACAATAAATATAACAAGTGATGACTGTGATTTTCTTATACCCCCTCTTATCTTATATGGCTTCAATAATGAGTGATTGAGATCCACTATGCTTCATATTGATGGCTGAGATTAACTCTCACACAATTTTGACAAACACTTTGTCGAAATGTGCCACAGGCAGGGGCCACCCATGCATATAACAAGACAACTCAGTTGTATTCTCTTATCTTATCCATCCATCTAATGTGGACGGTTAGATAAAGATTGGTTGAGATCAAATCCATCGATCTAATGTGGACGGTTAGATTTCTGCCACTCAATCCGCCTCATTTGACCTCAATTTATTCAAAATTTGAATTTCAACACTGTTATTTTCTCATTTCCCCCTCTATGCGTTACATTCCGTTATAACAGCCGTTATAATGGAAAAAATGGTAACGCCTCAGTCCGTTATACCGTTTGAGTGCCGAAGGCACCCAATTTTTGCAAACGCTTTTGTTGGAGATCGAGTGCCGTGGGCATGGGGCATTTACTATTTACCTACATATAAGGAATGAAATGGGCTGGATTTACATATAGCCCAAGGGTCAGCCTCAGGAGCCCCACTTTTTATGCCTCGAGAGGGGTTTTACCGTTAAAACGGATTGAAACGGCCAGGGGCAAAAATAGAAAAATGGATTTTAATGATTTTAACAGAAAAAGTGGTGCTGAAATTCAAATTTTAAAATTTAAAATTTAAAATTTAAAAATTAAAAAAAAATAGAATTTAACGAAAATTTAACGATTTTCTTATACCCCTCTTATCTTATATGGCTTCAATAATGAGTGGACGAGATCCACTATGCTTCATATCGATGGCTGAGATTAACTCCCACCAGATTATGACAAACACTTTGTCGGAAAGTGCCGCGGGCACAAGCCACCCACGCATATATCAAGACAACTCAGTTATATTCTCTTATCCATCCATCTATTGTGGATGGTTAGATAAAGAGTGGTTGAGATCAAATCCATCGGTTAGATTTCAGCCACTCAATTCACCTCATTTGACCTCAATTTATTCAAAATTTAAATTTCAACACTATTATTTTTTGTTATTTCTGTTATTTTTTCTTTTCTCCCTCTGTGCGTTACAATCCGTTATAACAGCCGTTATAATGGAAAAAACTGTAACGCCCCAGTCCGTTATACCGTTTGAGTGGCAAAGGCACTCAATTTTTGCAAACGCTTTTGTCGGAGAGTGCCATGGGCATGGGCCATTTACTATTCTATATAACAAAACACATTGGTTGCCTCCCTACTTATACCTCCTCTTATAAGCATCAACAAAGAAGGGCCGAGATCTAATCCTCCCCCTAATGGACGGTGGATCTCCGCCACTCACCTGATTTTGGCAAATTCTTTGTCGAGGAGTGCCAATGGCACGGGGTACCCACTAGTCTATATAACAAAACAGCTCTGTTGTATCCCTTATCTTCTCCGGCTTCATAAAGATAAAGAGTGGTTGAGATCAAATCCATCCATCTATACTGGATGGTCGTCACTCACTCTCAATCATTTACTTGCCTAAGGTTATGATTTTCTTGAAAATCTGAAACTTCACTATACAGGCCAGCTAGGATTTGGTGTACATCCACCAAATATTACCAAATATGTGACAAACATGAATGGGATCGATGGGCCCAAAAGCATGGCTTATGGCAGCATTACTGTAGCATGTATTCAAACCATTTGGATGCTCTTTGAAATTTGTGTGTGATTTTTGGGGTTCCTGTAGTGCACATTGGGAATTGTGTGGGTATCTCGATGACCATTGGGGGTTTGGACCTTGGGATCCCATGCTAGGATGATACTAGATTGCTGTATATTCAATCTATAGTATCTATCAGCTAAACCATTAGGATGGCCCACCAATGGCAAAAACGTAGACATATAGGAGTAAATCATGGATGACCAACCACAATATGGAACACGCAGCACACTCTTAGAGACCATGGTTTAAAAAATGGCCATTATAATGAAAATAACGGCGTCCTAACGGATTTGAACCTCCCCCAATGCGTTATGTACCTTTTTAACGCTCAGAAAATAAAGGCTGTTATTTTCAGTTATTTTTCCATACCGGATCAACACCGGATTGGGAATGTACTGATCCAGTACTGATCCGATATATATATATAATATGGTATAATATGTGTTATATGTAATTATAAAGATAATTTTATGTATTTTTTATATCATTATTGTAAAACACTTCAATTTTGAGTGGATAAAGTATATAGTTTATATTATATAATTATAATTTTTTTATTTCATGGTTGAATCCTTCCGGAACAGTTCTTGATCATGATTATGTGATCCGATCTTTTATCATATCGGAACCGGATCGGCATATTTTCTTATAGGATCGGGGCCGAATCAGCACTGATCCGACTTGAACCCGATCCATTCCCATCCCTACACTAGTTTGCGGATAAACGTGGATACTTAAAATACAGTGGGTTAGGTTGCTAATAAATGTGGGTACTCAAAATTAAATAAATGGTGGTACTCAATAAATGTGGGTAATTACGTTGTTAATAAATGTGGGTACGTATGAAAAAAGATTGGCTGGTCCCGGTACGTCAAGGCCTAAACCTAACCCAAGTTAAATCCTTGGTTAGTTAGTTAAGGGTAGTTAACAAAGGGTACATGGGGTATTAGGTTGTTAATAAATGTTGATGTATACGTCCATCAAGGTGCGGAGGAGGAAGCTGAAAGAGTGAAACGTGAAAAATTGAAGGAGTTGAATATATAAATTTGGATCTCAATAACCGAGGGGACAACATTGAAAGACGGGATAAAAACAACTCAACATCAAAAAGCTAATCATTGAAAGGGATTCGGCTATGATAATCAACTGCCTAAATGGGAACATCAAACCCCCGTGGAGACTGTACAATCTTATTAAAAGTATTAGAAGGTGTAATAGAATTGATTATATTGGCTACCTTGCCTTAATACAGGTTAAGGCCTTGTATTTATAATAAGAGTGATTACAAGTGATTGAGATGGTCTCAACTGTATACACAAGAATAGGAGATAGACTAGGGAGGTTGAGATATGTTTGACTTGGTCTTAGCTTGATCCTTATCTTCTTCAGTAGCAGATATCTGAGCTAGTTTGACTATGTGGTTGCTGGGTTTGGAAAGGTCTCTAACAGAAGGAATCTGGAAAGAACAAACATCAGGTGGAGAGCTCAGCATGTATACAGAGAAGGAAACCAGGTAGTTGATGAACTTGCTAGAAAGGGGCACAACATTGAAGGAACAAGGAGATGGAAGAATTCCCATCCAAGGGAAATTGGTACGTTGCTTGCAAAAGACTTGTCAAGGAGAACAACCCCGAGAATTGTTCATCGTTGTAACTGAATACAGACTTCTGCATCATAGAGTTTTCCTGGTACTATAGGTTGCTAATAATAATAAATGTGGGTATTCAAAATAGTGAAATACAAATGAGTAGTAGGTTGCTAATGAATGTGGGTTGCTTATAAATATCGAAAGCGAAGACAGATTCAATAGAGTGCAGTGCACAAACGAGAAGATGGCCAGAGCGACGTTTAACGTAGCCATGTTCCCCTGGCGCGCCAAAGGCCACATGACTCCCTTCCTCCAACTAGCCAACAATTTCACCGAGAGAGGTCACAAAGTCTATTTATTTCCTCTTGCCCACCAACACACAGCCCAAGTTGGAGCCCCTCAATCACCACCCCGATCTCATTTGTTTAATACGGAGCTTTTGGCTATCATAATTGTCATTGGCGTGTGTATTTCAGACTATGATTCTTTTTAAGGTCAGGTAGGGGTCCGCTTAACCCCAAGCCTATATTGCTAAAAAAAAAGAGAGATAAACGTGGATACTCAAAAGTACATTGGTTTAGGTTGATAATAAAGGTGTGTATTGGGTTGCTTGTAAATGTGGGTTCTAGGTTGTTAATAAATGGCAGCTCAAATGGTTGGTTTGTATCCACCTCTTTCGGGAGGTGGTGGGGTCAAACACACACACGCAGGCCGATTTCCTCCTTTGAGCAGTGTGCCAGGAGTAGAAACCCCTTTACCGGCTTGACCGGGTTAGGTTTCACTTGACTTCATCCATGGGGCCCTCCCACGATAGTGACTACACAAAAAAAATGTTAATAAACGTGGGTACAAAAAAACAAGGTTTAAAGGGGGCCGTTATAACGGTATATCGGACTGGGGGCGTTACCATTTTTTCTATATAACGAAAATAACACTCACGGGCAAAAATAGAAAACAATGAAAACTAACGGAAAAATTGGCGCTGTATTCAAAATTTGAAATTCGAATTTCAGATTTTCAAATAATGGAAATAAAGGCCTTTTTTGTCAAAATTTTCCAGAAAATAAGGGTTGTTATTTTTGTTATAACGGAAAAAACGGCCATTATAACGAAAATAACGGCTGTTATTTTCTGGGCATTTTAACGGTATGTAATGTTAATGGTGGAGGTCCGAATCCGTTATAACGGCTGTTTTTTAAATCTTGCTAAAAAATACAAAAAAAGATTGGCTGGTCCCGGTACGTCAAGGCCTAAACCTAACCCAAGTTAAACCCTTGGTTAGTTAGTTAAGGGTAATTAACAAAGGGTACATGGGGTATTGGGTTGTTAATAAATGTTGATGTATACGTCCATCAAGGTGAGGAAGGGGAGGCTGAAAGAGTGAAACGTGAAAAATTGAAGGAGTTGAGTATCTAAATTTGGATACAGACTTCTTCTGCATCATAGAGTTTTCCTCGGAGTAAAACTTCCGTCACAATCGGATTGCAAATCACACAAATACAGCCAATGAGTTCTCGGCACGTACACCTAAAACCAATAGCACATGGGTACGTTGCAAAGTACTTGTGTACGTGCCGAGAACTCATTGGCTTGTGATTGTGTGATTTACAATTTCGTGTGATAGAAGTTTTACTCGTTTTCCTCGTACAAGGTTACTAATAATAATAGGGTCGTGATGTGACAAGGTATACCTGAGATCTTTTCATTTGCGGAACGGCATTTTTGGTAGTCACCACTGCCATCTGGACCCACTGACCGCATGGATGTTTAGCGCACCCTCTAATAGACATTCATACAAAAAACTCAACTTGTTTAATGATTTTTAGCCGTCGGTTTTAGTACTCAAAAAATGGTTGTTTTCAACGGCTATAAGAACGCCTTAAATGGTGCTAAAAAGTGTTAAAATCTAATGGTTATAGATTACCAATCAAGGTGATTTTTGGTATGTATATCCACCAAGCGTGGGATAAACATCCAAGCGGTCAGTGGGCCCAGATGGCAGCCGTGACTACCAAAAATGCCGCTTCCGCAAATGAACAGTTTGAGGATACCTTGTTACATCTTTTTCCATAATAAATGTGGGTATTCAAAATACTGAAATACAGATGGGTAGTAGGTTGCTAATGAATGTGGGTTGCTAATAAATATCGAAAGCCAAGACAGATTCAATAGTGCAGTGCACAAACGAGAAGATGGCCAGAGCGACGTTTAACGTAGCCATGTTCCCCTGGCTTGCCATAGGCCACATGACTCCCTTCCTCCAGTTAGCCAACAAGCTCGCCGAGAGAGGTCACAAAGTCTCTTTCCTTTTGCCCACCAAGACACAGCCCAAGTTGGAGCCTCTCAATCACCACCCCGATCTCATTTGCTTCGTCCCGCTTGTAGTCCCACACTTTGAGGGCCTCCCACCTGGCGCCGAGACAACCAACGACGCACCCGGAAATGATTTTCCTTTGATGATGGCCTAGGAGCAAATGCGGGACCAGGTGGAAGTTGTTCTACATAATTTGAAGCCCGATTTCGTCTTCTTCGACTCTGCCTACTGGATTCCAGCTATAGGACGCCAGGTTGGCTTCAAGTCCATCTATTATGGCATTCTTAGCGCATCAATGACTGCATACATCACAGGGAATAGGATTGACGAGGGCAAAAAGTACTACACTTGGCACGAAATGATGAACCCACCGCCAGGATTTCCACCTTCACCACTGAAGCTCTGTCCCTTTGAGGCCCGTACCATGGCTGGTTTTTGTAAATCCAGCGATGCTCCCTCAATACTGGAATTTTACAAGGCTGTCTTCACGCAGGCCGACGCCATCTCCTTCAGAACGTGCCGGGAGATCGAGGGCCCTTACTGCGACTACATGGAGAGACAGTATGAGAAGCCAGTGCTTGTAGTAGGGCATCTCTACCCTAAACAGCATACCTCTCCGTTGGAGGAGCGGTGGTCCAAGTGGCTAGGCGGCTTCAAGGCTGGCTCGGTAGTGTACTGTGCATTTGGAACCGAATGCTACTTGAAAAAGAACCAGTTTCAAGAGCTGGTGTTGGGTTTAGAGCTTACGGGGCTGCCGTTTTTAGTGGTCTTGAAACCGCCAATTGGAGCTGCAACAGTGGAGGAGGCATTGCCGGAAGGGTTCGAGGAGAGGATCAAGGGAAAAGGAGTAGTTCACGGAGGCTGGGTACAGCAGACACTCATATTGGGGCACCCCTCTGTGGGGTGTATCGTGAGCCACTGTGGGTTTAATGTCATGTGGGAGGCCTTGATGAACGCGTGCCAGATAGTGCTGGCGCCCTACAAGTCAGATCAGTTTCTGAACACAAGGATAATGGTCGACGATCTGAAGGCCGCGGTGGAGGTAGAAAGGAGGGAAGATGACGGGTGGTTCACGAGGGAGAGCGTGTGCAAAGCCGTAAAATTGGCGATGGATGAAGAAAGCCAAGTCGGGAGAGAAATAAGGGGAAACCACGCCAAGTGGAAGGACATTTTGTCAAGCGAAGGTTTCGACAATTCCCACATTGATAGTTTCATCCAGAAGCTACAAGATCTTCAAGAGTAAATGAAAAACTCGACCTTGTCGTGCTTTAATAAATAAACAGCTGCTTGGTACGTGTTGTTCATCAATAAACTTTGCCTCACCAAGCTTCTTCTCAACATCTCCACTCATCTAGGCACACATTTTTTCTCTCTCCTCCCCCAATATCCGCCTGCGAAATATCTGATCGCCGTGTTACGCCTCTTCAGCATCTCTTTCATCTGTTTCGTTGCTTTTCTCTTTCATCTCTCAAGAGGACTATAAGAATTGCAAAAATGTGGTGTTGACGTTTCCATTTCCATTTGGGAGAATGTTCTGTAGATTGATCGGAAAGAAGTATTATTTTTCCTTTACCTGTTCTCATATGGGAATTTCATTTTTTTTGCCCGCGTTTATATTTATTTTTTTCCATGTTAGACGTTTTATGATATTTATGGGTGCATTGGGTTGTCATTTGAGAATGGGTATCCTAAGATCAGTGAGTTTTGGGGTTATTGGTTAGTGTTTTTTTTCTTTTCTTTTTTTTTTTTTGGATAATCAAAGATTTCACTAGCTAGACACGGACAAAAGATACACCATTTGACTCCTGTTAGGCTGTTACCCTTGGCTGAGGCTTTGCGTGCCAGTGAAAATTGCCTCGGCTTGGTTCCCACATTATCCCTGGTGTATTTTCCGGAGCACCATATGGGCCTGAAGTGGCGTGAGGCACTTTAACAATGGCCCTCCAACGAGGTTCTGTAATATCTCCGTCAACTTTGGTGTATTTTCCAACAGTCCTTTGAGTTATGCAGCCATAGTTCTTGTCCTCGGGCAATTTCCCAGAGTCTTTGTACTCCTTGATGGCATTGATCCATGTTCGCTCAACTGGGGTTTCGATTGCCATGACGCTGGCGTCTCTCGGGATGAGTATACTGGAGACTTCTTGGAACTCCACTATGATTTTTTGAGTCTAGATCTTATCTTCTTCCATCGCCGGCGCTAAGTATGCCAAGGCATTCAAATGCATGTTCTCGGTCCTAAGCATTTGCATGAATCGTACTTGCTAAAATTCTTTCACGACAAAGTAGGCCACGTGCTCACGACATCCTTTATTAATGACAAACTAGGGGAACGCCATGTGCGATGCACATGCGCCTTACACGTGGCAGCATGTTACATGTGGAACACTCTTAGAGATCACTGACCGTATGGATGGTTGGCCCATCCCTAAGTAGACCTACCTGCAAAAATAAGCCAGATTAGTGATTTCTGAGCATTCAATTGGAGTCGTTTTTAGGGGTTGATTTTTAACCGTGGATTTTGATCATTATTTGGATTACTCAAATCCAAAGGTTATAAATCATTAATCAAGCTGACTTGACGGAAGATATATGTGGTAGAAAAAGGCAAAACATCCATTCCATTAGTGCCATTCACGTGGTACTTTTTTTTAAAGGGGGTCGTGATGTAACAAGGTATACCTGAGATCTTTTCATTTGCGGAAGCGGCATCTTTGGTAGTCACCACTGCCATCTGGGCCCACTGACCGCATGGATGTTTAGCCCACCCTTTAATAGACATTCATACAAAAAATCAGCTTGTTTAATGATTTTTAGCCGTTGGTATTAGTATTCAAAAAATTGTTGTACTCAACGGCTATAAGAACGCCTTAAATGGTGCTAAAAAGTGTTAAAATATAATAGTTATAAATTACCAATGAAACTGATTTTTGGTATGTATATTCACCAATGGGTGGGATAAACATCCAAGCAGTCAGTAGGCCCAGATGGCAGCGGTGACTACCAAAAATCCCGCTTCCGCAAATGAACAGTTTCAGGCATACCTTGTTACATCTTTTTCCTTTTTTAAATAGTATTGTTGGCTTCCATTTAATGGAAAGCAGAGGTGACGCCTCTTAAATTTTTACTTCGACAAAGGTTTTTTTGTTTTTTTATTTTTTTGTCTTTAAGAGGGTTTTTTAAATAAATAAATAAAAAAAGCTAAGATTTATGAAGTAGAAAAAGACAAAACATCCAATGATTAGTGGCATTCACCTGGTACTTTTTTTAAATAGTACTCTTGGCTTGCATTTAATGGAAAGCAAGGTGATGCCTCTTAAATTTTTACTTTGACAAAGGTTTTTTTGTGTTTAAGAAGGTTTTTTGAAAAAAAAAATAAAAGGCATAAATTTAACAGAAAATTGTGAAAAAAAATACAAAATTAAATCTATCTGTAGAAAAGAATACTCGTTTCCAAAAATTGTAAAAACGAATACACATAGCCGTTTCTATCCGCGTCAATGGGTTGGCGCCATTTCCTTCGGCCCCAAAAACAACTTTTTTTGATTAAATCCGATTTTACCCTCACCATTTTGACATCGATTGAAACGGCACCAAAACGAATTTGGCTCCGTTTCAAACGGAGTCAAATCTGATTTGGCGCCATTGCAAATGGAGCCAAACTCATTTTGACTCCGTTTGAAATGGTTAAACCCAAGGTTTAAAGGAGTTAACGGTTAAACGGACTGGGGGCATTACCGTTTAAACGGCCGTTAAAATGGTCAGGGGAAAAAATGGAATTAAACGGATTTTAACGGTTTTAACGGAAAAAACGGAAAAAGTGGCGCTGAAATTCAAATTTTGAAATTTGAAAATTTAAAAAAAAAAATGAAATTTAATGGAATTAAACGGATTTAACGGCCTTTTTTCACAATTTTTTTAAAAATTAAACGGCTGTTTAAACGATTTTAAGGGCCATTTTTTTCAAAATCGATAAAACGTGTTTAAACAGTTTTAACGGAAACAAGCTTGGGGCATTACCTTTTAAACGGCCGTTTTTAAAACCATGGTTAGACCCTTATAATTTTTTTTTTCAATTATTTGATAAATACATATAAAATTTATTTGATTAATTTTTCAACATTACGATACGAAAAACTTTTCCGATATAAAAGTTTATGAGCAACGGTCGGGTATGTGCGCAACGGTCGAATAGCCGATTGAATCAAAGCCAAATCCATTCTGGCGCCGATTGAATCGGCGTTAAATCTAATTTGGCTCCAATTCAATCGGCTACTTAAAGGGCTTTTTGGGTATTACCTTTTGAAAAAGTTGACGCCGATTCGAACGGCTATGTATATTCGTTTTTACAATTTTTGAAAATAAGTATTCTTTTCTACAAATAGATTTAATTTTGTATTATTTTTTCACAATTTTTTGTAAATTTAAAGAAAATTAAAGAGAAAACATAGGGATATTTTCAGAATTATAAAAATGTCATTTAAAGCCCTTGTCATCGCCCCTCAAGTTCTTACTATATAATAGTATAGATAGATAAGTTTCCATGGGACCGTCTTTCGCTTGATAGATCTATTCGCATTGGTTTACAAATCAACTGAGAGTTATTGCATACGTTTAGCTCCATTATCCCCAAGTCTCTATCAATTCTGAGACTTGAGATCACTGCTTATTATTTCGCTTCATTGTTAGAGGCACAGAATCCTAACCCTACTGACTTCTTAATCTTGGTTTGGTCTGGTACTGTTATCAGGAATTACCAATGCCTGAGCCATTCTCGTTGGAGGATCCATTAACGACCAATTTCCACCCTTCTAGGGACGCGTCTTCCTCTAAAGCCTCTCGAGATTGAAGGGGAGCTCTTCTTCTTCATTGCCCCTAGTTGGGTGATGGCTCCTGCAAGAAAGTCACGATAAAGCTTACAAGAACATGTCTTTTTTCAACTTTTCATGGCCCATTTTGCTATTCATCCCGACAAGTCAATTTTGGCAAGTATGTTCCTTAGAGGGTACTCAGTGAATACCATAATCGTTCTCTCTTCAAAGTACGGCTTCAATCTACGAGAAGCAATTAAGACCAAGGCTAAGGCCATTTTTCTTAATCTTTGAATATCGTGTTTTTGCTTCAACTAGGGTCTTGATCATGGAGTACACTAGCATTTCTTCTAGTTCGGTCATCCTAAATAGTACCGCACTTATTGGTTCCTCGGTTGCTACCTGGTAAACTCTAAGGTCCTCAATATATGGTTCCAATTTAGATAGGATGAGGGGCTTTCCCAAGTACTCCTTCAACATCTAGAAAGCATGTTCACATTGCAAGGTCTAGTACTGAGAAGGCTTGTTCTTCTTCAAAAGAGAAAACAAAGGCTTGTACTTGTCTGAAGTTCAAGATATGAACTAATTCAAGGCAGCAAACCTGCCAGCTTCTACACTTCCTTCTTATTTTTGGATGACAACATCTTCATCAATGCCTTGATCTAATCAAGGTTAACTTCTATCCCCTTTAGTGAGTATATACCCAAGGAATCTTTTCGAAGTCACTGTGAAGGTGCACTTCGTAGGATTGAGTTTCATCTTGTGCTTGCACAATCGATCGAAGGTCTTTTGGAGATCTTCGAGTAGTTGCTCTCGCGTATGACATTTCACCAACATGTTGTCAATGTAGACATCTATGGTAGTGCTTAACATATCGTTGAACATCCAGTTAACTAACTGTTGATACGTTGTTCTCACGTTCTTAAGCCCAAAGAGTATAACTTTATAATAATATACTCCTCTATTACTGATGAACGTCATTTTCTCTTGATCTAGTTCATATAACAGGATCTGGTTATAGTCAGAGTACTCGTACATAAATGGTAGCATTTCATATCTTGATGTCGCCTCCACCATCTGATCTATTTGAGGAAGGGAGTATGGATCCTTAAGACATGCCTTATCCAAGTTCGTGAAGTTAAAACATACCCTCACTTTCCCAATCTTCTTTGGACCGCTAATATCTTTGCTAACCAAGTCAGATGTTGCACTTCACGAATAAATCTGACGGTGATGAGCTTCTCTATTTCTTCTCCCACCTCTTCCTACCGTTCTAGGATGAGATGTCTCTGTCTTTGCTTCTTGAGTGGATATTGTTTGTCCAATTCAATTTGTGGCATGCGATGTCAGTTTTTATCCCTGGCATCTCTTATAAAAAGACTAAACAAAGACATCCCGATTTACTTTCAAAAACTAGATCATCTCCGTTTTTCCTCTTCTCCCAATAAGGAACCAATGAATGGTGTCCCTAGCTAGCTCGGGGCCAGACTGTAGTCCCATTCTTGGTTCCAACTATGTCCAACCTCCAATGATTCTTATTCTTCCATCTTATATAAGTGGGTCCATGGACTCCCTGGGCCCCAGATCGAGGACCAGACGGTAGTCGCATTATGGTAATGCATGCATTCTTGATCTATATTAGATGTATTATTTGAGCTAACTAAAAAATTAAACCTAAACACATGTCTTTGTCTATTCTATTAAGTATTCGATTTTCAAAATAAAGAATGACCATTCTACAAATAAAGTTTTGTAAAATCCGGTAGAGTTGTTTTCTATAAAAAAAACTTTCTTTATAAGTGTGGATTAAATGGAAAAATGTATATATGGTGGTCTAACAACCATGTTTTAAAAAACGGCTGTTATAATGAAAATAACGGCCGTTATAACAGATTCAGAGCTCCCCCGTTACGTTACGTACCATTAAAACGCCTAGAAAATAACTGTCGTTATTTTCGTTATAACAGCCATTATCTTTCCGTTATAACGAAAATAACGACCCTTATTTTTTTGAAAATTTTGAGGAAAAAAATGGTCGTTATTTCTGTTATCTTCCATTTTTCCATTTTTGAAAATCTGAAATTCAAATTTCAAAATTCAAAATTTGAATTCTGGCGCCATTTTTTTTCCGTTATTTTTTTTTATCCATTTTTGCCCCTAAGCGTTATTTTCGTTATAACTGAAAAAATGGTAACACCCCCAGTCCGTTATACCGTTATAACGGCCCCTTTTAAACCTTGCTAACAGTTAATACACGAGACAAAAATTCGGACAAGGTTAGACGTTATTATTGGGTTTAGACAACAAAATGAGCCAAACAGTGCAACCCCAATTCTTACTTTCCTTTGATGGGTAGGACTTTGCGGGAAATTGTACAGGAAAAAGAAAAAACAAGGAGAAGAAAAGTGAATCTTTGGAAACAGGTAATCCAATCTAGAAGCGACTCTATATCTTTGACATCGGAGACAACAGAATTTCTAAGTAGAGCGCCTGGTACAACCCTTCTCTCTCTCCTAGTGAATCCTGTGAGTTGGTCTTTCATGGTGCACCTCGTCATCGAACCTTCTAATGGACAAGCTTTGAGCACTTGCCCCTCTCAACTCTTATATTTATTTCGACTGTCGCATTCCGCTTTTCCCCCACGTTACCAAATATTGAATAATTGCTGGTAGCATTTCGCGCGTCACTTTCAGTAGTCCGACTACAATACTGATATAAATTAATTTTTTTGGCCATGCTCAAGCAGGTGCGGTATCGTAAATAGCTTTAGAGCGTATCTGACCACACAGAGAAAAAAAAAATTCCCATGGAAAATTTCATGGGAAAATATATCTGATTGGGCTGTTTGATTGCACCCGAGAAAAAATGCAATTTTCAATTATGTGAGAAAATAAGGGTGGATTGTCGTGGAAACAAAGTCTCACCTATGTGGAATGGAAATGTCAATTCCAAGCTTGGATGGGAAAATCTCGTTTTCCCGAGAATATTCTCATTTTAAAATGGCTATTAAACAAGGGAAATTGGCAATCAAACAGGCCCATGTTATTAAGTTCTTGACTTGGTTGTTATTATACCAATTATATTCATTCCCACTTGAACATTTTTTTTGTAAGCAAGTACTTCATGTTGGAAAATCCGGGTTGAAAAACTTGAAAAAGTGACTAACGTGGTCACTTTGGGTATAAATAAAAGTGGGGTCCACTTATCTTTTGAAGCTGATCTATGTTGATTTTTCATCTCCTTGTTATAGAGAATAATGTGGTTATATTATTTAACTAAGACCATTTATAGGTGAATGAAAATTTGACTCCAAACTACCTTACTTGTAATGTTTGCAAGTGAGTAAATATTGAGAAAAAACTTTAGTTTCATGTTGGAAAACAACAATATTAGAATCAAAGTTATATATAGAAGTTGTTTCATAGAGACTTGTAAATACAAAGTGAATAGTAAATTTAACTGTGAATCGCTAGAGCTTCAGCTTCTTCTGCTGAGTGGGCACGCACTCCAATTCTTCATGCCAACACACATTGCCCCAAACCTACAAGTTTCTTTGAGTCGGTCCAAGCTGGATCAATATTAATCTTTAAATAATTAATGAGTGCTTGGGGGTCTCCAGAGAAGAGGCTTTTCCTCGTGATAGCTTGCATGACTTCTTGGGCAAGAATCGTATTAGCTAATTAATATAAGTATGCTTGGAATGAAAGTTGCTTGGTGTATATGGAGAGAAAAGAGGATTGAGAATAGATTTGAATCTAGTTGTCAAGATCTTTGAGATGATCTTGTAACTAACATTACACAAGCTGATTGGCTGGTAGTCAATGATTTTGATTGGGCCTTCTTTTTCTTGGAATCAGTGCTATGTTGGTAGGATTGATAACACGAATATAATTGTTGTTTTCCATGAAATTTCTGACTAGCTGAAAATATCCTCTTTTACCGACTCCCAATAAGTTTGGTAAAAATAGGCTGTAAAACCATATGGGCCAGGGGCTTTATAAGGTCCTAGTTGAAAAACTGCCTCCTACACCTCCTCCATGGTGACAGGACGAGTAAGAAAGTCATTTTTTGCAAAAGAGACCGATGGGGTTATGATTGTTTCAAGTTGATCAAAATTTCCCTGAGGTGTGTCGGAGAAAAGTTCGGAGAAATAATGGATAAAGGCTTTTCCAATCGATCATCTATAGAGTTGGGTACCTTTTTCATCCTTGATCCATTCAATTTTGTTTTTTCTTCTTTTGAGTACGGTCGAGATTAGGCCATATTGCATATGGAAAGAACATATTATGTACTTGTCCTAAAGGTTGCAACGGAAAACCTTTGCTCACACCCCGGTGTTAGTGAGGCCGATCACAGCACAGTATGAGCCACGTGGCACTATTAGAGGGCGCTGACCATATGGATGTTTGGCCAATCACTAGCTGGACATGCAAATCAAAAATCAACCTGATTAGTGATTTGCAACCTTTTGATCTTAGCACCCAAATAATGCTCAAATTCATAAGGTTAAAATCAACCCAGGAAAATAACTTCAATCCAACACTTAGAAACCACTGATCAGGTTCATTTTTGGTTTGTAGGTCCACCTAGTGATTGGCCAAACACCCATACGGTCAGCGTCCACTAGAGTGTGCCACGTGGCTCGTACTGTGGGCTGTGATCGGCTTCGCTCACACTCAGGCGTGAGCGAAGGTTTACTCGTTATAACAGGTCATATCAGCCACATCTGAATTAAAAATGGTCTTTTTTATTTTTTTCAAAATAACCTTAATAACAGCAAAATAAAGCTTTCTTTTTCCAAAATAATGGCCTTTATTTTTGTTATAACGCTAAGCCTATTTTTGGTTTCGGGTTATGTTGGGGATTCCGGCTGTTATTTTTGCTATACCGGCCGTTTTTTTTAAAACCATGCTTATCCTATCCAAGGTTTAAAGGAGGCCGTTTTAAACGGACTGGGGCATTACCGTTTAAACAGCCGTTAAAACGGATTGAAACGGCCAGGGGCAAAAATGGAAAAAAATAGAATTTAACAGAATTAAACAGATTTTAACGGATTTTAACTGAAAAAGCAGAAAAAATGGCACTGAAATTCAAATTTTGAAATTTAAAAATAAAAAAAAAATGGAATTTAACGGATTTTAACGAAAATTAAACAGATTTTAACGGAATTAAACGGCCGTTAAAACCAAAAAAATGGCTGTTTTATTCAAAACCGATAAAACGTGTTTAAACGGAAATGGGGGCTTGGGGCGTTACCATTTAAACGGCAGTTAAAACTGTTTTAACGGCCATTTTTGAAACCATGATCCTATCTAATATAATATATGAATATCTTTACATAAAAATAAAAAAATATATGCTACCAAGCTAGTCTCTTTGTTTTTTTTTGGGTATTTTAGTAACAACCCCTGAAATTTGAAAGTAATTTGCAATACCCCCATATACTTTTAAACTTTAGGATTACCCCCTTGACCTAATTTAACAGTGGTTGACTTCAGTTATAACGGACTTGAATCACACTTCGTTAGCATTGTAATTCCAATATTATGGTCCTTCCAAAAAATAAAAATAAAAGCCGGATGACGCATGTCACATTTTAACGTTAGTCAAATGATAGTTAAACTAGGTCAAGGGGGTAATCCTAAAGTTTTAAAGTATAAGGGGGTATTACAAATTACATTCAAATTTTAGGGGGTGTTACTAAAATACTTTTTTCTATAGGGACGGGATATTGGCACCCGCGTTTTCGCTCAGTAAACCCATCACTCAACACACTCATCCACCAAAAACAAAAAGAAAAAAAATTACAGGGAAGAAGTGAAACAGAAGAAGGAAGAGGAGGCCACGGCAGATACATCTCTCTCTCTCTCTCGGCAGCCCCTGAGGCCGAGTGTGAAATGCCACACTCGACAGCCCGGCTGAGTGTAGCATTCTACACTCGGCATCCCACACTCGGCCTCAGGGGATGCCAATCCCAAAATCGAGAGGGAGAGGGAGAGAGAAAGAGAGAGAGAGAGAGAGAGAGAGAGGGGGGAGAGAGAGAGAAGGAGAGACGTACCTGCTGTGGTGGTAGTGGCGGTGGCGTCATCCTCCTCTTCCTCTTATTCTTCTTCTTCTCATTATTTTTTTTTTTTTGAGTTTTTTATTTATTATTATTATGGGTGTGATGAGTGAAAAAGGAGGGAGAGTGATTTTTGGGGTTTATTGAGTGAAAACACGGGTGCCAATATCCCGTCTCTTTTTTAAGATCATGCAATTGTGAAATGTCCCAGGGACTATCAACTCGTTCTAAACATATCTTTTTGATGCTCATCCTACTTGATTTTTGTTAAGCATCATCAAAAATTCCAAAAATGTTATGAATTGGATTGATGGTGTTGATTGAAAGTATATGGTGTGTATTAACCCACACAAGATAATGTAACAGCCATAGATATACCGTATCCATCCTCTAATGAGTATCAAGATGTATCAAAAACAAAATCGCATCGGACGCTTCTTCTTTTTTAACCAAAAAAAGAATTCGAAAGATAATCGAATTAGACAAGAAAATATATTCACTCGTTATCTAATTTCAGAGCTACTCACACGAAATAAACCTTACGTGACTCGGTGGAAAGCGGTTGATTTAGCACAGAACTCCAAATGCAATCAACACCGTCCATATCATCTCCTTGCGACGGCCATGACTCATCTTCGAATTTCTCGTCGGGAAACTCAATCAATTCCGGAGTCTCACACAATTCCTCTTTAGAAAAATTGATGGCGGTGGTGGCCGAGGAAACGTCGATTAGAGATGACGAAAACACGTCGTCGAATTTCCAGTCGTCTGATTCGCTGACCGGATTTTCTTTCATCCATGGGAAGTCAAAGACTCCGAGAGGCCGAAACGAATCAGATATTTCGAGGGTATTGCCGTCGTCGAAGCAGATAGATTTTTGCTTCTTTGCGTTCTTCTCTGAATCTCTCTTATCTTCTTCTCTTCCTCTTTTCTTGTTCTCTCGTTCCATTTCTAATTTCTATCGAAAGAGATCAAAATGAGGTTATTAGATTTTTCAAAGTAAAAAAAAAAAAAAGATAAGCTCGAGAAAGTACAGAAATTAGAGATTAAACTCGTTAACTTGGTGCACGATCAAAAGGAGAGATCTGGAAATTTAGAGAGAAAAGCGTCTAGAACTTGTGTGGTTCTAGAGAGAGTTTAAACAGAGGAACATGTGCTCAACCAAGCGAGAATCGTAAACGTGAAAGAACTTGAATACATGGTTGAGCTTGAGAAACGACAATTGAGAGATCGAACGGAATCCGATTCTCCAAAATCCTTAAAGAGGAAAACAGAATTTGAAAAAGCAGGAGTTCGATTGAAATCTCTGAAAAAATCTCAAAAAATAGAAAAAGTTCAAAGAGTGATTAAACTATCGAAAAAATGATAAGCTGCACGCATGCTCGAGAAATGAACTAAAAGAGCTTGAGTTACGTCTGCAATCCTTGAAAATCTTCGGAACCAATACAGACTACAGAGCCATAAATAACCAACCGAAATGTTTTAAAAATAATTCACGAAAATCGCTACTAAACAAAAGATCCGGAAAATCAATCATAAACCTTCAATGAAACCTGCAAAAACATTCAGTTACAGAGAGAACTCTAAACAGATCTCCGAAATCAAACGAAAACAATCGAAATAATAAGAGAATTCAAAACACGATCTGCAGAAAGAAAAAAGGAGATCAAAGATCAAGTTGAAAGCAGATGTAATGATTTTCATTATTTTAATTCAAATCTTCTCTATTTCGTGCGTTTCTTTTTACCTTTTTCGCGCGCTCTCTTTCTCTCTCTGTCTGGGCTTTCTCTTGAAGTGGCGGTGGTTTTTTTGTTGTTGAATGATGATTATTGAGCTTTGCTCACACGCCACGCGAAAAGGAGCGAAACCGCCTCAGCGATACGCTCTTCGACCCCCGCCTTTTACCCGTACCTCTCTTCTTTCGCTCGAGAAATTGGTTTCGCGCTTTCTGCACTCTTCTTTTCTCATTTCCCTTTATAGTATTCGACCATCAGGCAAAACGGATTTTTCCTATTTTTCGTCCTCTATTTTGTATTTGTCTCCTTTCTCTATTACACCCCTGGATAAGGTTCAAAATTACACAGATGGCACAAGAACCCTAACTTAGGGAGGGTGTCAATTTTACCTGTTTATCCGAAATCGAATTGGAACCGGTAGCGGTTCCGTTCCACATTTTTGGGAACCCACTAAAAAAGAATTTAAACCGAAACCGAACCAATAGGAACTGGAACCGATATAAATATAGTGTTTAAATTATAATATTATCAAGATTGGGACTGATATACACAGAACCGGAACCGACTGGAACTACAATCAGTTATGAGAACCAGAACCGGAACCGTTAAGAACCCCTAGATATATGAGATATGGCTAAGGGTGTCAACGTACCAGTTCTTGTTCACGTATCTAGGCACCCGAATTTTGAGCAAAACTTTGATGACAGGGCCCTGTCATCGAGGCGTAATATGAGCCACGTGGCACACTCTTAGAGAACTCTGATAGTCCAAAAATCAGGTTGAATAGTTATTTAGAACCTTTGGATCTTTGTTCCTAAAATAATGGTCAATGATTCTCAAATTCCCACGGTTAAAATCAACCCATTAAAATAATTCCAATCCAACGCCTAGAAATCACTATTCTGGTTGATTTTTGGTTTGTAGGTCCATTTAGGGATTGGCCAAACATCCATATGGTCAGAGTCCTCTAAGAGTGTGCCACGTGGCTCATATTGCCATCTGTCATCGGCCTCAATGACAGGGCCCTGTCATCAAAGTTTTACTCCCGAATTTTATTATGTTCAGGTATGACGGTTCTGGTTCTTATCAATTCTGATTTTTAAGTAAACCTAGACCGGTATTGATATATATCTGGTTCTCCCATTGGTTATCACATACCGTACATTTTGACATCTTCAACACTAATATATACGTTGGTCCCGAGTCCTATCAGTTTGGTTCCAATTCGGTCAAGATACTACCATACTAAGAACCACAACCTATTACTTATTTCGATTTTGGGTGGTCTCATCAGAGGTTTCGGTTAATCAGGTATAAATTGACACCCTAAATATCGTTCCCAACCTGTACATGTTTCAGAGTAGAACTTGATGACCGAGTCCGCAGAGAGACCACTGACTGTACGGATGTTTGGCCCGTCCCTCGGTGGACCTACATACCAAAATTCAGTGACGTCTATCCGTTGAATTAGTCTTAATTGTTATTTTTAACCGTGGATGTTGAGCATTATTTGGGGTACCCAGATCCAGAGGGGTGGTTAAAGGTTCATCTCTCAAAGTGAACAAGTGTTCCAGGGCTACTTAGGGAATCTAACCCTTATTTGAAAGGGTCAGGCTCGGGGGACCAACTTTTTTGCACCAGTGCTCTCCGGTTTGAATCTAACCTTGATTGTGCTTTGGCAAAAAGTAAATCCAATGACTAGCAGCACAGCACTTATAACTACCGTTGGTTTCTCGGAAGCCACGGCCAACATCATTGATCCCTGAGCCCGACCCTATTTTAAAAGCAAAGCATGCAAAAGAAAGGAGGTTCCTCCAGTTGGCATGGTCACGACTTTATTGGTGTTGGACCAATGTAGTTGGACACTACTATTATCTGATCCAAAGGTTAGAAATCATTAATCAAGCTGATTTTTAGTATATATGTCCACTTAGGGATGAGCTAAACATCCATACGGTCAGTGATCTCTAATACTGTGG
This sequence comes from Euptelea pleiosperma, assembly GCA_035048495.1. Lineage (NCBI taxonomy): Eukaryota > Viridiplantae > Streptophyta > Magnoliopsida > Ranunculales > Eupteleaceae > Euptelea > Euptelea pleiosperma. Next base: position 8,464,314 of record CM068541.1, on the reverse strand, counting down.
CATACGGCTCAAACTATAGTCGGACGACGTCGTCAAAGTTATCACTAATTAATATGGTTATGTTGTGTTGTATGTTAATTTTTTAATGGGTGGAGGAGGATTTGGTCATTTGGATGTAGTCATGTTTTCCGCAACGACTCAAGGACCAGATGGAACAGACCCTCAAATTCAAAATTTTGAGAGAAGAGAGCACCCAAGTGCCAATAAGTGCAAGGTTCATAGAATGTCTCTTCAGGCGGAGGCTAAGGATGCTGCACCACCTTCATGGCGTGTTGTTGTTGCACGTTCTAGTGATAAGACCATGATCAGTGGGTCCCACCGAAGGAAGATCTACTTGTGCAAAGTAGCTACCGCATGGGATGATCACAGTCGTTTGATTTTGTCACTTATTTGAACGGCCCATCAGGTAAAAAAAGGGTACATGCAATGGTAGGTCCCACCCTCATGTATGTATTAAGTATCAAATATAAAGGAAACACGTGGGATCTTACTCATTGATCTAGTGATAAGATATGGATGGATACTAATTAACTTAATTATCTAAGCTCAGAAGATGTCACTTATAAGATTAGGGGAACGCCACCTGCAATGTACGATCACCTTACACGTGTTACACTTAGAATGTTTGGCCCACCCCTAGGTGGACCTACATGAAAAGAAAACAGCTTGATTAGTGATTTTTAAGGATTTGCTTTTGCAACTGTCCTCTTGGTATAAACTTTCCTATTTATCACCTTTTTCAAAATGCTCTACATGCAGCCACTCACGCGACCCACGTGCTGCTTACTCGTAGAGATTATACAAAAAAAGAATGCATGGGCCGTTGTTAACAACAAATTAAAAATCCTTCTCATCTATATAATAATGAACTCAGTTATCTCCCCCTCTTATAGGCAAGATCTTATCCCAAACTAGACGGTGGATCTCAGCCACTCAAATCCGATGTTGGCAAATGCTTTGGGAGTGGCTCGTTGAATCCACATAAATTTAAACTCTTAATTTCATTGATAGAACTAACATTGAGGCCATGGAACTCTTCTTTTTAAAATATTTCAATCCTTTTGTGTCTTTTCTAAAATTACCAAGTTTGCGTGGATCAAGTGGAAGATTGTTGGCGGTTTTCGTTTTAATAGGAGTCTGACTTTACACATTGTCAAAGCGTGAAGAACCCAGTACTCCAACCTCTTTGCTAGATTGTAGGGAAACAAAACCACCGCATTTTGACCCACATATGTACTTAGTAAAAGGGTGAGTTGTTACTTAACAATAAGAGTATGTGGAAGTGGAATCCCTACTTTCAAGGAGTGATTTTATTTTTTTGATAAGTCAAATGTATATTAAGAAGGAAGGAGATTGAGAAGATCTCAAAGAGTAACAAAAGATGATTACATAATCAACATAATAGATGCTCCATCCTAAAAACCATATCGCTGAAAAACGTTCCTCTATTAGCCTCTATTTTTTCAACTTCAATGATGGGCAGAAGTTGGAGAAAACTCTATAAATAAGAGGAAGCCATCCCCCTCCCATGTACACGTTGCTATAAGTTTCCATTGCATTGAGCGGTACGGAGGATTGGGGTAGTGATTCCTTGTGCTGGCATCTCAATCTTGCAGAAATTTAAGACTTGGAATCAAGAAGAGAATATCTACACCATTTGGGTTTAATTAATGCGGTCAAATGGGTATGTGACTTTTAATTTCTTAGATATGTATATCTTGTTTATGTTCTGATTGACTTCTGAGATTGTAGATCATGTAGTTTCGGGTTTAAAATATCCAACATGCCTTTGGTACCGGCCACCCACTAGTCTATATAATAAGGGAGCTCAATTGTCTCCCCCTTTTATGGGCTTCAATAAAGAAGGGCCGAGATCTTATTCTCCAATTAGACTGTAGATCTCAGCCATTCACACCCAATTTTGGCCAATGCTTTATCGTGGGCACCGACCACCACTACTCTATATAACAAAATAGGACAGTTGTCTCCCCCTCTTATCCGGCTTCATAAAGGATGGCCGAGATCTTATCACACCAAATGGACAGTGGATCTCAGCCACTCACCCAATTTTGACAAATGCTTTGTCGATGAGTGCCATGAGCACGGGTCACCTACTATTTACCTACATATAAGGAATGAAATGGGTTTTATTTACATATAGCCCACGGCTCAGGCATAGGAGCCCCACTTTTTATGCCTCGAGAGGGGTGTTACCGTTAAAACGGATTGAAACGGCCAAGGGCAAAAATGGAAAAATGGATTTTCATGATTTTAACGGAAAAAAGTGGTGCTGAAATTCAAAATTCAAAATTGAAAATAAAAAATTTTTTAAAAAAATATAATTTAACGAAATTTTAATAGTTTTCTTATACCCCTCTTATCTTATAAGGCTTCAATAATAAGTGGCTGAGATCCACTATGCTTCATATCGATGCTGAGATTAACTTCCACCCAATTTTGACAAACACTTTGTCGGAAAGTGCCATGGGCACGAGCCACCCACGCATATATCAAGACAACTCAGTTGTATTCTCTTATCTTATCCATCCATCTAATGTGGACGGTTAGATTTCAGCCACTCAATCCACCTCATTTGACCTCAATTTATTCAAAATTTAAATTTCAACACCGTTATTTTTTGTTATTTCTGTTATTTTTCCATTTCTCCCTCTGTGCGTTACAGTCCGTTATAACAGCCGTTATAATGGAAAAAACAGTAACGCCCCAGTCCGTTATACCACCCAATTTTTGCAAACGCTTCTGTCGGAGAGTGCCGTGGGCATGGGCCATTTACTCTTCTATATAACAAAACACATTGGTTGTCTCCCTACTTATACCTCCTCTTATAAGCATCAACAAAGAAGGGCCGAGATCTAATCCTCCCCCAAATGGACGGTGGATCTCTGCCACTCACCTGATTTTGGCAAATTCTTTGTCAAGGAGTGCCAATGGCACGGGGCACCCACTAGTCTATAACAAGTGACAGTGGTTGTCTCTTCACTTATTCCCTTCTTATAGGATAAAGAAGGGCCGAGATCTTATCCCTCAACTGGATCGTGGATCTCAGCCAATCACACCCGATTTTGGCAAATGCTTTGTCAGGGAGTGTCGACGTGGGGCACGGACCACCCACTAGTTTATATAGGAAGTGACGGGCTTCAATAAAGAATGGTTGAGATCCACTATGCTTCATATCAATGGCTGAGATCAACTCCCATCCGATTTGATAAACGCTTTTTCGGAGAATGTCGTGGGCACGGGCGAGGCACACTTAACTCATTCACTAGATTTGATAGAGATTTTTAATGTATGTTACGAATTAGCCTGTTGAACTGGATCGATCCAGCCCGGTGCTAGTGCTAGACCAGTCAATGACCAATATAGGTTATTAAAAACATTGGTTTTTTCATATAAAAGAAAAAAAAAAAAAATCCTTGGCTTTCAATTTAAAACTTCTAATCTTCTAATCTCTAACCTTATGATGGGACTCACCCCTATAGCTTTGAACCAATCCTTTTGAGTCCTGGTCGACTGCTGCCATTTTTTTTCCTAAAACACCCCCTAAAACATCTAATAAAATTTACCTATGAATAAGGGCATTTCGGCACTTTATTTTTGCTTTTCATTTCTACACATGCTTCATCACGTGCCTTCCAAGAGTGAAGTTTATAAGAGGATATAAAGTTCTCAAAAACTTGAATCTAAAAATGTATAAAGAAAGAAGGAAACTATAGAAAGCATTTAAGGTTGAAGTTCAAGACAGAAGTTCAACTGCCTGTTTTATTTTATGGGTCAGACTCCCGGACCCGGCCTTTTTTTTACAGGCTCCCGGGACAGGCCTTGTCAGGTGTGAATTTTGAGAATCCAACGGTTGTGATAGTGCTGAGCTGGCATTCATTTTTGACGTTGGATTCTCGGAATCCACACCCGACAAGGCCGGTCCTGGATATTACAGTGAGATTGCCTGTTCGAAATTTTTTTCCTTGCAATCCACTTTTTATACTAATAAGCTGATTTGGAGATACCATGGATATTATCTGACCAAAAATCAATCCTTCATTCATCTCGATTGAGCCTCACACCCATGCGATCTAGTGTCAAAAAAATAAAAATAAAACTTGTGTCAATCTATTGCAACCGTAGATAAGAGTAGTGGGTAGCAGATAACAGGTCACGTACGTTGTAACGTGAAGAAGCTTACCTTAACCCGTGACCACTGACCAAAAAAGCTAAAGACGCTACGTTACTTCCATACTTCAAGAAATTGGACTAACTTACAAATTAAGAAACCAAAATAAGAAATTCTTCAATCTCAACTCATAAGCGGCGGATTATTTTCTGGACATTAGTTGAGATTGAGAGTACATGGAACACGCGCGCGCGGAAAGTGTGAAAGAATCAGAATAAGGTGGAAGGTTGAGATCAATCATCACGTTGATTATTTTGGCCTCTGATTTAGGATATAGATTGGTGGGTCCCGGTATGCTGTTTCTATGCACAAGTTACCAAAATGATTAATGAATTGGTTAGAGAAATGATTAATGGGTCCATGCGTATGAAGAGGAGAAAATTTTGCCTCTACGCATTGCCAAAGGGTGTCACGCGAATCAAGGGTCGTTCATCAATTCATGGGAGGTGGGTCCACATGTTTAATAGTCTGTTCCGAAAATGTGCTATGAGCCCACTGGCCAATATATTGATTGACGGCCGTTGATTTACGTTTCTGTTTCTGTCAACGTAGAGAGTGTCTTGGTAATTTAGACCTATGTTTTAAAACTCAGAACTCGGACTCGACTCGGAAGTTCATTGGGTCGAGTCACCTCAAGGACTCGGGAGTCAACTCGGCGAGTAATTAAATTAATTATTAAATATTTAAATATATAAAAATTGATATTTATTAAAAAAAACTTTGAAAATTTATAAAATATAGTAAAAAAATTTAGAAATTCAAAAAAAAAATATTTAATTTTGAGTTTACTCGGCCTTTAAATAGTTGACTCGGTAAAGAGCAAAACCAAGTCTTAATCTCTACTACCATAAAGAGTTCCATTTTCAGTCACTTGTTTTAGTCATGCCGGTGCACATGACAGGTACCCAATAAAAGTCCTATATTAAATTTTTAAATTTGAACATTTTTTCAAAAATAATTATCTGAGGGTTATTATGGGCATGGTTAGCAAATTGTGTAGCAACAAATCTTCATCCACTAAAAAAATGCAAGTTTAAAATGATGTAGGTTCAAAATTTTATTAATATGGTCTGGCCCAGCCCGAGGCGCAAGCCGGGTCGAGCTGGGGCCAGGCCAGGTTGGACAGTAGTTACAGTGTTGGGCCTGACTGGGCTCTAGGGCCTAGGCCCAGGCCCAGCCCAAGACCGTGGGGACGGGCCTCGAGCTAGGCTTGGCCTTAGCCCGGGTTAGGTCCAGTCAATTTTTAAAAAAAATGAGAAAAAGTAAAAAAAAAAAAAAAAAAGTCAGGCCATTTTCGGGCTGGGCTTCAAAGGAGTGGACCTCGGCCCGTAGACCACATCGGTCTGAACTGGCCCGGGCCATGGGCCAAAATTACAGGCTGACCTTCAGTTCATGAGGGCCGATTTTTTTTAAAATTAAGTTCCCGGTAATCAAAACACTGGTTGAAAATTTTCTATATGTTCCGACCATTATTTAAAAGGGTCTTACATATTTGAGCCCAGTCCGGCCCTAAGGGCTTGAGAAAAAAAAAAAAAACCCCTCTTTTCAGGGCTTTCAAAAGGTTTGGTCAGGTCGATTCCCCTTACAAGAGGGCCATTGTCACCCGCACCGCAACGGTAATCATTTCATGTGCACATCCTCAATACACTAGAAGCCACAACATTGAAGGTACTCCCTTAAATTAGACTTAATTTTAGACTCAGTATGTGGCACGAGTTGTGCATGAGTGATAGTAGGGGCAATTTTGGAAGAATTGCCAAAACTCTCAATAGAGCCCGACCCGTCCCTCAACAAAGGGCAAATTAAGTTGTGCTTATTTTTAACTAAAAAATAATTTTAGAAAAGTTTTGAACCATTTCCAAATAGTTGAGCTGTTTACTACGCAAAACCGTTCCTATTTTGAAAATTTTAAGAAGCAATTTAAAATTGACTTTTTTTGGTAGTGTAAATTTATTATATTTTATTTATTTTATCAAGGTTTTCAAAAACACTAAAAGCTTCATTTTCAAACCTTAACGGTGAATCCTATGGCGAAAAAATTATGTTCATTCATTAATAAATTATTTTGTTAAAAAATCTATGTAAGATTAAAACGAGGAAACATGTTTACCAAGCCAAGTGCATTATTCAAGCATGCACTTTTTTTACTTTAAAATTTTATATTTCTTAATGTTCTTCTTTTAAGCTCGGATTCTACCTTGACCTGACCCTACCCAGGAGGGTAGGGTCATGCCCTGAAGGGTTAGAGCCTCACCCTTACAACTGAGGGTAGCTAGGGTTGGGCTAGATCCTACTTTGACCCGACCTTTTGACAACCCTAATTATTGTATTCCTATTGGAAAAACTTAGTCCCACAAGCTCATGCAGACTCTCCTATTTTAACATATGTGCATTTGTCACGTCTATACTAAGTCGTTGAACAAAATCTATATATCTATACTAATGCAGAGAAGTGAGCAGCATTCTTCTCTGTCCTCCACATCATATTACAAGGCATTCTCTATAAATTCCCAAATGTCTCTCCTACTTCTTCTCTTTCCTTAAGTATCTCCCATTTTCCAAAAATATCTATCTGTTTCTTAATCGTTCTCTATTTCCCTACTTAAATCCCAATTTACAAAATATATCTTCAACCGTACCTCTAAAGGGAATTTCATTCCTTTCATAATCATCATTTGTGAAGATTACATAGAGAATTGGATTTGTGATGCCTCTACTAACACATCTCTCCCGCGGAATTGTTTTAGGTATGGGTTTTACAACATATGAAACGTACCCAACACTTTTGCTACGGTGTAGGCTAGATCTAGAATTCTTTTTCTTGGATGGTTATGATAGATCTGGTCGAAACCTCATGACGAAGTACAATGGATGGAATCATGGAAGTGGCTCCGAAAGTGACATCATTAATGGTGTGTGCTAAACAATTGTTGTTTATGGCGACATTTATTTTTTCCATTGTTGATTTAGCTTTTGTGATTTATCATATTCAACTTATGCATGTCAAGACAAGATCTTAAATTCTTCCATCTTGATTTTTTCTAGAGGCTATTACAAGTGCAGTAATTTGAGAGTCTACCCAACGAGACTGTAACTTACAGAGGAAAAATCGTCACTCGCAACTTCTATTGTCGAAGACCATCGTCATGGGAGTAGGTTTCATATTTGAGTCATCACGAGAAAGTGAAGAGTCTATAGCGTAAAACGCAAGATTTTAGACTTTTTCTTTTCTATTCATTATAATTGTGTATGGACAAGTTTAATATAGATTTAAAACGAGAGACGAAACCCCAAACGAAAAGAGTTCTTTACTCCTTTAATATTTTATTTTATCCTTTTAGTTTATTTATTAACTTAATTTATTCTAATTTAGTGTCCCGCGCCCGTCTCTTAAGTAATAACTCTGCCTTTTGTTAATGGGCAATATCTCTGATCATATGATGATATGATCTCTTATCTATACACAAATGCAAAATATGATTCAAAATTAATAACCAAGATGATTTAATAAACATAGCATTGTTTAATAAATAAAATCTTAAAATTAATATTTTCATAAAAAATGTGTACTAAAAATAAAATAAAAAATTGGGCACAGCTAATTTACCAAAAAAAATTAACACATTACATTTGGCAAACATTCATTTTTTTATATTTTATTTTTTAAATATATTTCACTTTTTAAAAAAATAGTTTCATTAATATTTTTATTTTTTATTTCTTAGCCCGTGCCAATAACACTAGTTTTATAAGAGGCTCACCCAATGTCGAATATGCGACGTGTTACTCTTGGAGACCACTGACCAGGGCGGATGTTGTCCTGCCCACTCTTTAATGTACTACCCACCAAAATCAACCTTATTGGTGATTTCTAGCCATTGAATTTGAATATCCAAAATAATTTTAGTATCCTACCGTAAAAAAAATTAACCCAGGAAAAGACTCGTATCCAACTGCTAGAACTCACCAATCTGACTAATCTTTGGTCTTTTTAAGTCCACTAAAGTCTAAATGGTGGGCAAAACAACGGTCCAGATCGTTGTTAGCAATCATCCGTTTAATTCGGGATTAATTCGCGAATTTTATGTTTTTTTAAGAAAAGTTTTATTCATCCGAATATTTGAATAATTCAAAAAAAAATCTGATTTTTTCAAGCTCAAACGAATTGAACGTGTTTTTAAGACTTCTTGAAAAATTCTTTGAAAAATCGGTCCAAAAACAGCGGACCATGCCCGTTGTTTTTTCTCTATCCCTCCATCACTTTACTACTTCGGTAGATCTTAAGCGATAGCCGTGCAATGAATTTGCCTTTTTGATCACCTATTGACCCCCATGAATGTAAGTATATTTTTCCCCTTATTTTCTAGTCCTATTTATACAACTCAAACTCCCTTAACTATCACTTATTTTTCCAATATGAGATTAAAGTAAAAAAAACAAAAATTACTTGAATCACAAGTCTTTATATTTTATTTAGCTAAAGATAAAAATAAGGGAATTTTTGACATACCCCATGTGTTCTTCGAAATTTGACATACCTCCCACGTTTTGAAAAAATTGACATACCCCCCTGTGACCCAGTCCACCATCTTTGACCGTCGTTAGACTGTCATTGACTAACAATTTTTTTTTAAAATGACAAAATCGCCCCTTTCTTCACAAAGATTGTCCAAGAGAAGAATCCTTCCCTCATCAAGACCCTTTTATCAATTCGCGGAGGACAGTCAAACTTAGCAACTTTTGCTTTGATGCAAATAAACCCAATTCACAAAAGACCTTCATTAACTCATCGATAAGAATTGCTATGTTTAGAGGATTCAGACGGCTGAGCTCTCAAAATCCGAATCCTCATGGTCTACCCATTTGGTAAAAAATCTCAAATGTTAGAAATAAATAGAGAACAAGTTTATTAAAAAAGATGAAGTTGAACAAAAAAAAAATGTATGAAGTTAAAATGACAGGTAAGATTGAGAACTTCAATGGGGAACTGTTGAAAGCATGGGTTTTGCTCAAGAAATACAGTGGTGGATCTACGCCCTGCAGCTCTTCATTGCCGTTGAACTTGAGCAAACTAAGATGGGACCACACTCACAACACAACTGTGGACAAGGAACGTTTAAATGGGTTTCCTGCACATTGTTCATGAATCAAAACCGTCCAAAAGTTTGGGGGATCATTTAAATTGACCATGAAACAAAACTCATACCTGAATGAATCAACCAAAGCATCCTAGAAGAAGCCTTTTATGCAGAAAAAAATGATCCCGTGGCCATCACCACAGACGTTTAATTTGGGTTGGGGTTTTCTCCCAAACCCACGATTTTGTAGAAAGGGTAACTTGGTCCTTTTCAAAAAAAAAATGTTAGTCCATGACGGTCTAAGAGGATGGACCGGGTCAAAGAGGGTGTGGGTACCATATTTTCTAATAAATAAAATGATGACACGTGTATTGACAGCACACGTGCGGTAAACAGAACGACGACGCGTGTTGTCGTCTAGCATGCGTGAATAAATGCACCGAAGGAATCATCAGAGGCCATAACTAGTCCAATATCCCTGTCATACGTCTTCTATTAATAGAAGCACCACGTCTCAGATTGAAATTATCAGAAGAAAATATCTCGGGGCAAGATTGGTTACGGAACGCATTGAAGTTACAGCCATTAATATGTCGTAAAAGTATTTAAATCTTGCCCGATACATTAATGATCGATCTACTTAACGGGAAGGTCAGAATGGCCACCTTGACGGGAGTGACAATTATCTCATCCCGACAAGGTCCAGCAGCCTACTTCGTATAAGTGGCGATTATCTCCTGCCAAGTTCATACAACATTCTTGACAGGATTAACATTCAACACATCCCAACATCCTTGATGGGATTGATATTCCACTTATCCCGACAAACTCAACAATATATATGAGGGGATCAACATTCAAATTCATCCCAATAAGTTTAGTTATCATCCTTAACGGGAATGATATTCAATACATCCCGACAAGATCAGATGGCCTACTTGACGGGACCAACGTTCACCTCATCTAGACAAGAACAAACAACCTATTCGCCGGGAGTAACATTCTTCTTATCTCGACAAGATCAGCTTCATACTTGACGAAATTAGATTTCTATCAATCCCGAAAAGTATACGAGATTCTGCAAGTGAAATAAGTATTCTAAACTATAAATACAGTTAGTGGCTTATCTAATGAGCAATATTGACAGCATAGTAGTTAGTTTGACTATTGCAGCTTCGACGTCCCCTTATTCGAATATCTGACACGAAGAGTGCCACATCAGTCATTTCATATGTAACCGAATAAGGGAAGTTAGGATCTAACAAGAAGATTATATTTCATAACTGAATCTCTCTAGATCATAACTGATCGACGACAACTAGGCACGTGGAAAGTGAGTCACGCCAGTTCTGAGGGTATAAATACAGGACCCTCAGGACTGAGAATAGGATCTTGCTCTCCAGATCCAGATAGCCTAAACTCTGAAATATTTTACTATTTTCCTGAACCCTGTTACACATCCTATACTGACTTGAGCGTGAAGTGTTATCAACAGGTACAACCACATCTCATATGAAAATCATCATATGCTTCGCAGTGGAGAAAGCAGTTTCATCCTGAAACATCGGAGTCGTCCAATCATCATCAAGATACAAATCGTCTGACCTCGAAGATTGTGTTGGTTAGATCAGATATTTTTCCCCCACAGGAGGATATGTCAGCTTTTTCCAAATGCGGGGAGTATGCCAAATTTCGAAGAACACGTGGAGGGTATGTCAAAAATTCCCTAAAAATAATTAGAACAAAACCTATTTTTTAATTTACTCAACTTAAAGTACTATATTGACTCCCTTACAACATGTAAGGAATTTTTCCGTAGCCATATTACATTAGACTACATAACTATATTATTAAATATATTGACTCCCTTTCAAAAGGTACCGAAATTTTGATTTTTGAATTTTTAAAGTAAAACACCACCACGTATAAACCATATGCCGCATATTTCCCTTTTAGTGAATTTTTTACCAGATTTTTTAAATCCAAAATCGAATAAAACTCCCATTATTTCTAACAAGGGTCCAGATCAAGAATGTGGACCGCGTGTATTAATGAGGGGTCTTAGGGTTCATGGTTTTACTGTATCCCGGTTTCACCTCGAAGAAAACAATAGCCCGACCAAACTGGTTTTTAGCTTAACCTGGAACTATGCTATCCCATAGTAATCGCAAGTTCTTTTTTCCTGTTTTTACAAAAATGCATCCTCGTGAGCTATGTAAAAGGAAGAGGTTCACTAACAAATACACGTACGTAAAATAAACCTAACAGCAACTCTCAACACAAAAAAAACAGCATTACCAGATTAAATAAAACCCACAACTAAAACCTCTCCTTCTCTTCTCCCAGTCCCAACTCAACCTCCATTCACCTTATTCTCATCGGGGCGGTTCTCTTGCACTGTTTGTTGCAAATATTCAGCCCACTCCTTCCCTTTCTCCCTCACTCTCTGACCACACACTGTCAACTTCTCCGTTATCCCACCGTCGAACCCAACAGTGCCACGAATGCCCCGCAAAATCCACACAAACGCAGAAATTCCTGTTAATGCCATAGCAGCTGCAGCAGCGAAACCAGCCATGGCGGCGAGGAGGAACAACGCAGCGGGAGTCAAGATGGGGCTAAAGAGGAACAGAAGAGGGGAGCTTATTAGGAGAATTGTAATTGATGCGATAAGACTGAACCCCATCATGCCGAGTAGCGGACCTCCAATGGCTAAGCCGGCTAGTGTTGCATAGAGGATGGACCTGTTGGTAACTTGGTGGGGCCCGCCGATCGATATCTGTTGATCGGCCATTGTTTCTCTTTGACCTCTCTGGTTTTCTTTGGCTTCGTGTTGGAGATGGAGGATAATATATAACCGAGGTGGTGGTGGGCAAATACATGTTTATCTGTTCCAGTTTTTGGGTCTTACGTGGCTTTTCTTGGTGCAATGTCGCAAACGTTAATGGACGCGTGGGGACACGTAGCTGTTCGAGAGGTTTTCCGATCTGAAGCTTCACGAATCACGATGATGTGTAGGAAACCAATCATGAAGACTTATTTGGTTCTTATAAGGTCACCGTGGTTTGACTCAAACGAGTGAACTAGGGTCCACATGGGAGAGCCGCTGATTTTGGGTGAGGAATGGTGGGGTCAGAAAACTCAGACTGGCCTGATTATTTTTGGACTTATGACGATGATCTCAATGGTGAGTAGATCATCCTCACCCAAAATAAGTTTTAAGGGCTTACCCATGTAGATAAGTAGATCACCATCGGGCTGATATTTGGGATATAGGTCCATCTAGGGCTTACCCATGTAGTTTTCTAGATATGATTCTTACCTATGTAAGTTTTCTAGATCAACGGATTTTAGCTTTATGACTCCTCTTAATCCAGTGAGCATTTTATCTGTTCTAGTAAATATTTTTCACATTTTATGAAAGTTACCCTCAAACAAAACTATCTTTGTCTATCTTTAGAAATCAAATGTGAAATAATAGGGGTATTTTTGACAAATGAGAAAATATTTACTGGAAGAGGTAAATAAATCCTTGAAAATTAATTCCTTTAATGGTATTGAAAAACATCAAACTTAATCTCCTAGGGTATAAAGATCAACCTGATTAGTGATTTCTAGGCATTTGATTGGAGTCGTCTTCATGGGTTCATTTTTAACCGTTGAATTTGAGTGCGACATAGTAAAATAAGATGTAAGCCTACTCTAATATAAGGCGTATCATTCTTGTCCAAACAAATAGAACCAACGAGTCTAGGAGGGTCATTGTCTCTGAATTTCATATCCGATCTGGTTAATAACCCATTTAGGGCCATGTCATCTGCAGCATGCAACAGAATTCGACTCTCTCTATGGCTGCATTTGGTTCGTGGGAAATGGTATTCCCAGAAGTGGGTTTTCCTGGAAATGCCACTTCCTGGAAACCAACTTCTTGGAATACCATTTCCTATTGTTTGGTTGAAAAATTGACAAAGCCTCGTCATTCTGGCCATTCTAAGAAAATCCAGCAATCAACACGTTTCATGAGACTATATTTCTCTCCGGCATCTTGTCAAACAATTAACAAACATTTTCAAATTCTCTAAAATTTGCATAAGCACCCACCATTGCATTCCAAGAGACGACATCTCTGTTAGGCATTTCATCAAACAACTTCTGTGCAAACTTCATATTAGTAGAACTTAAGATCTCAAAAACCATAATATTGCAAGAAGTTGACTTGTGTTGGGCAATTTCCTAGAAACCCACATTGCAAATCCATTTTGGTGACACTTGAAGTACATATCCAGAAGTTAATTCAACACAAAGACATCATCAAAAACATCATTGTTCTTCAACAGACAAGCGTAGATCTGCTGTCCAATACTGATACTGGAAATGGCAGCACAGGCTTTGAGGAAGAGAGTAGTGGCCTCCTCTACAACTGCCACTAGAAAACCCTAACCCAATCCCTTTACAACGCCCATCGAAAACTTAACCCAAAACTTCAATCCTAACCATATTGCAATCCGTCCTCTACAACGGCTACTTGAAAACCCAACCTTCTGTAGATTTTATCGAGAGAGAGAGAGAGAGAGAGGTTGAGAGAGATAAGAAACATGAAGAAGAAGAAGAAGAAGAAATGTCACTACCCTTCGTCGTCTCTTGTAGCCACCACCGCCACTAACACCCGATCGAATCCTTGACAGTTTCCAGAGCTTCATCGACACCGAGATTCAATAGGAGAAACGGGATCAAAAGTTTGCTCATATGAGATTAAGAAGAGAGATAGGAGAGTGAAAGAGAGAGGTCGTCGATCGTGCGAGAGATGGCCCTCGATCTATAGCTGAAAATCGACTTCCGCTTATGACGAGCGGAAGTTCATTTTCCTTTAAAATGGGGTACAAGGAAATGGTTTTTCGTGGGACCCACTTTTCAGCATGTGAACCAAACATCCGAAAATGGCATTTTCCGGGTTTTTGTTTTCTTTTCCCGGAAAAGTGCTGAACCGAGCCTATATATGTGATTTATAGAGAACTGGAACTCTTTTAATATATCCATGATTTTCCACCACGACGTTTTAAGGAGCCAAGGAACATAAGAAGACTTAGTAATCCACGAGACCACTAACTTCGAATTCGACTGAATTTGAATTTTGTGAATGCCAACTTTTTGTACAACTTAAGCCCATCAAATATATAATGACCCTCAACTCAGCTAATTAAGTTATTAGTACCCTCACTATAAAAAGAATGGAGATGTCATAATAAGGTTGTCATTGTGGTCTTTGATAACATCACCACCACTAGCAAGCTTCTGACTGGAAGAAGCCCCATCCACATTAAATGCAACAACATCCAAATTCGGCTTCTTCCAAAAGACCTTCTAGTAGTGACCTTGAATTTTGCCAATTGAAGCTTCTCCGATGGGAGTTTGAAATGGTCCTCATTATGTTTAGTGGGGGCCATAAAGGAATTAATGTCTTCCTTTTGATAAAATTAGTGTTGTCACTATTTCCCTCGTGTTTAGGCTTAGTCTCTTCAACCAAATCTCCAATAGAATCACCTAGAGCTGAGCTAAACATCAATTATTAGGGTTTGTGGTCTCTAAGAGTGTACCACATGGCTTGTATTGTCGTCCGTCAATAAAGTTCTACTATTTTGAAACATGTAAATCCCGCGTCAGCATGTGGTGGAGTAAAACTTTGTTGACTGTCACTAGTACGTGGCACAATCTTAGAGGACAAGGACCGAATGGATGTTTGGCCAATCCCTAAGTGGACCTACAAATAAAAAGTCAGTTTGATTAGTGATTTCAAACCTTTAGATCATTGTACCCTAAATAATGGTCAATAATGTTCAAATTCCATAGTTAAAAATCAACCCATGAAAATGACTCCAATCTGATGCTTAGAAATCATTAATCAGGTTAATGTTTGGTCTGTATGTCCATTTAGGGTATGCCAAACATTCGTATGATCGGTATATTCTAAGTGTGGGCCACGTGGGTCATATTGTGGCCGGTCGGCAAAGTTCTACTCCTTGTTAGCAATTCATAATACGGCAAAGAGTCGATACGGGGGGTTTCAAAAATCCAATCAAATATTCGGTCAAAAATTCAATAAACGATAAATTTCAGCATATGATTTATACATATTTTATACGTTCTACTTTAAAATTTTGGTACATTTTGAAAGATAATCATTATATTTAATAATATAGTTATCATAGTCCAATGTATTATAGTTACCAAAAATTCGGTCCATGCTGAAAGGGAGTCAATATACTATTTGAGGTTGAGTCCACCAATAAGCATGTTTTGTTCTAATTACTTTTTATCTTTAGCTAAATAAAATATAGGGACTAGTGGTTCAAGCACTTTTTATTTTTTCTACTTTAATCCCGAAATAAGTGATAGTTAAGGGAGTTTGAGTTATATAAATATGACTAGAATATAAGGTGAGAAATATACTTACCTTCACGAGGTCAATGGGTGATCAAAAAGACCCATGGCCTAGGTTAACGGCATCTATTGTACTTAGGGGGGGTGATTGCTGAAGATCTACCCAAGTAGTAGAGTAATTGATGGACAAAGAAAAACAACATATCTTCAACGTTGTTTTCCTAGGAATAAACAACAATTCTGGCCCGTTGTTTTTTTGGTACGAATTTTTCAAAACATCTTAAAAACGTGTTCAATTCATTTGAACTTGAAAAAAATCAATTTTTTCAAATTATTCAAATATTCGGACAAATAAAGCTTTACTTGAAAAAAAAACATAAAATTCATGAATTAATCGGGTGATTGCTAACAAGGGTTCTACTCCATGTGGTGTTGATTACTCAAACACCATGACAGATAAATATACTCCCAAATTGCCACATCCAGGGTATTGATGGACAAAATGAGTCCTTCTATGATGCAGACTTTTGGTTGACCTACACACCAAAAATCAGTGGGCTTCATGAACAGGTCTATGGGTTGGTTCCAAGCACATGATGAAAAAGTGCTCAAAATCAATGGCTAAGAATCACCAATCACACTGATTTTTGGTGTATGGCCGGGCACACCACATTGCAAAACATTCATGGATCAGTAGGAGTAAAACTTTGATGACAGGGCGCAATATGAACCACGGTGCACACTCTTAGATGACTGATGGTACGGATGTTTTCCAATCCCTGGGTGGAGCTGCAAACCAAAAATCAGCTTGATTAGTGATTTCAAACCTTTAGATCTTTGTACCTCAAATAATGGTTAATAATGCTCAAATTTCCACCGATAAAATCAACCCATGAAAATAATTCCAATCCAACGCCTAGAAATCTCTAATCGAGCTGAGTTTTGGTTTGTAGGTCCACTTAGGATTGGCCAAACATCCATACGGTCCGAGTCATCTAAGAGTGTGCCACGTGGCTCATATTGCGCCCTGTGATCGATCTTGATGATAGGGCTCTGTCATCAAAGTTTTACTTAGTCAGTACGGCCGAAAGAGTACTACATGGCAATTTGAGGGACACCTGCATCAAAATTTTGCATAATCATAGCATGAGTAAAACTTCTGTCACAATGGGATAACAAATCACACAAACACAGCCAATGAGTTCTCGGCACGTACACCTAAAAGCAAAATCACATGGGCACGTTACAAAGCACTTGTGTACGTGCCGAGAACTCATTGGCTTGTGATTGTGTGATTTACAATTTCGTATGATAGAAGTTTTACTCGATTTTTCCCGGGTCAAGCAATTCGTAAGACAAAATTTTTCTGAAAAGAAGGCTCGAACCCAAGCCCTAAACAGACCACACTATACTCTCTTCGTTTTATAGGTCCTTAAAGCAGGTTCTCCGCTCCTGCTTCTTGACTGGTCCTAGCTTCTCTCTCCGCTCGCCAAAAAATGAAGCTCGTTAGGTAAACACTTTTCCTTTTTTTTCTTTTTGGTTATTTTCTTGATTTTTTATGCTCTTTCGAACTGTAAATGATCTTCTTCTTTGCTCTCTTCGATTTGATCTGATAAAAATTATAGGTTTTTGATGAAGTTGAACAACGAGACTGTGTCGATCGAGCTCAAGAACGGAACTGTTGTTCATGGCACCATCACAGGTTCCTCTCAATCTCCTTAGTAGCAGAACATATCTCTGCATTTTCATTAGTTCGTCGCATTTTGTGATTTCCTTCTGCTTTACCGTACGATTAGGGTTTTGTCCAACCCTGGGGTTTCTCTTTTTTGTTCTTCAACTTTGCCTCTTATTTGAAGGAACTCTGTTGGTTTGTTTGGTGAATATCTTCGATTGTTTCAGCTTTTCATGGCGTGTTGTTGATTAGTTTGAGACTTTGAGTAGCTTGTTGGGCAGTAAGATTAGACTAATAGAAACCCTAGGTTCTGCATTGTCTGATAAAGAGGAGAAAAATGGAATGTAGGATTAGAAGTAGAGAATCATGTACAGTTGTCTTGCATATGGATATGCTGATACTAATGTGGATGGTTTGAGGCTTTAGCAGTCCCATTGCCTAACTAATATGCTTTAGAAACTGCTTGTACTGCTCTCGAATGGGGTTTTGTAGGTGAGCTCTGTTTGAGTTTCCCCAAATCTGGGGAACCGCAACTAGAATGCTAATACATACTGAAAAATATTAGATTTTTATCTTTGTTTTTATTTTTAGTTTTTGGTTTTTTTTTATGAGTAGAAATTATTCAAGGAAATTATTGAAGGTTGTCGCAAGTGAAACTTCTATCTGCTATTATTGTCCAACTAAACACTTTTAGACTAGGAGGAATTGCAGTGTTTCATACCTTAATGCATGATGTGGGAGTAATGGAGTATAACTGGCCCAAGTGGAATCCTTGTAAAAGGATAAAAAACAGAAATGGCCTTGATTATTTCAAGTCCAAATCTTGCAGCCCTAGTCATTTTCTAAATTATTTTCAACAACATTGGAAGATCTTAGTTCCCTTTTTGTTAGGATGTTTCTGTAAGTTATTTTGCTTTTGATAAGTATTGTATAAGTGATGTTCGGATAATAAAGATCCATCATCATTTTCCTCTCATTCAGTAACTATATGATGTAGGTAAAGCATGATAGCATAACCCAACTACACTTATTCACAAAACCCAACCCCATGCTCTTAGGAATCATTTAATCTCGTAAATGTTTGTTAAGATCCACCCAAAAACCCAGTTACATTTGTAAACTCAGGAAATTCTTATTCCTAAGAAGAAAGAATATATAAAACCCACTCAAACACTGAATTAAATAATGAAAGAAAAAGAATATATGGAAATGGGATCATAACAGGCACACTTCTGTTCAGTGATTCTTTGGAAACTTGATTGAGGCCCCTACCACTTGTTCTCCCAATTCTTAAAGTTAAAAGTTGAAGATGTCTGGTTCACTGAATAGTTGATGCTTTTGTTTATGTCTGTTGTAGATAATCTCCTTATGGTTGGCTAGCACATGATCCTTATGCTTTTGTATATGTGTGTGTGTGTGTAGAAGAAAGAAAGCGCTGGTTACTTTTCCTTTGTTGCAATGTAGTTAGAGAACTATCAAAACCTGTCTTTCTTGTGGGGAATGGATTTTTCCAGGAAAAGTGGCCAATTCGCTCATAAGATGAGATGTCATACCTCCTGTCAGCAGATGAATTATAACTCTTTGGGATATTCTTTTGTTTGCTTTTGGTGGAAAATTTGGAAAGAATCTACAACTAAATATTGAACGGAAGAGCCACACCTTCAAGGGATCTCAATAACAAAGTTGCCTAGATATGGGGAGTGGGGATAAGACTTGTTATGTCCTGAAGTTAAAGACACAGATGTAGATAGTAGTATCGTATCCAACATGTTTTATTAGTGTACTTTTTTAGCCTTTGCAACATGCCAGACTTGCTTTAGGATATGCAGGAGAATCGACCTAGTGAATTTTTTTACATTTGCCCAAGTCTTATTTAGAAATACTAAAAAAATAAATTAGGCATTAAGAAACTAACCAAGAATATAGAAGGAAACATCAAATTCGTATCCTACAAGTACCACTGCAGTATTTGGTACCAATATCAGTATAATAAAGAGTTGATATGGATAGGTTAAGCAAGTAGAAATATCTAGGTATCAGAGCTCAAGAGACAAGAAGATGGCAGTAGAGTAGGTCCTAATTTTGAAAGAGTTTACTCATTTCAAGATGGTGTATTTTGAAAAAATTGGCTGGGCAGCAAAATGATTCTAGTGATGGGAAACCAAAATATGATAGACACCCTCATAATATTCATCATGTAGTATCACTGGTCGAAGTCCTCTGAGGATGGTGTTCCAATCCTTCAAATGTGAACTGTTTTAAAGAGAATTCCTCCGCCAGTAATAGGTGGAAGAAGAAACAACTACAGTTGTATGGAATTGTGATTAAAAATTCTGACTATTGGCTTTGCTGGATTGTACAGGTGTAGATATTAGTATGAATACTCATTTGAAGACAGTGAAGCTCACACTGAAGGGAAAAAACCCAGTGACTCTTGATCACCTGAGTGTGAGGGGTAACAACATCCGCTATTATATCCTTCCTGACAGCTTGAACCTCGAGACTTTGTTGGTGGAGGAGACACCAAGAGTCAAGCCCAAGAAGCCAACTGCTGGTATTGTACATTTCTTTGTAGCTTTTCGCAAGGTTTAAATTGGACTGTTATGACATTATAATGGACAGGTAACATTACCATTATGTCCGTTACAACGGCTAGCCGTTATAACTGGACACATAGTAAAAAAAGGCCAAATTTTTTTTTTTTTAAAAATTCAAAATAACATTGATAACTGTAAAATAGCAGAAAACGGGCATTGTAACATTAAGTCCGCTATCATGTTTTTAGCTTTTTTTTGCAAATAACATAAGTCTTGCAGGGTTATAATTATGATTAGTGTTATATAACATTTTTATAAACCATAGTTTTTTGTTCTTTTTCATTGCCATGTTATTGGTTTGTCCTCCATGATGTCAGTTTATTAAGTTTTGTTTATGTATTCAGGGAGGCCTTTGGGACGTGGTCGTGGCCGTGGACGTGGGCGAGGACGTGGACGAGGACGCTAGTTGTGTTTTGATCTTATCAATTTTTGCAACATCTGCTTATGTACAAATAGGCTGCATGCATAGGGAAAATGTTAGTGGAGACGTCCCTTTGGGGCATAAAAAGAGCTGGATTGTTGTTGACCTTTCTATATCTACTAAGTTCTCCCGATGTAGCCTGAGCTTTGTTATTTTAATACTATTATGAACAGAGCTCAATCATACGGATTCATTACCTACGAGGAAATGGATGGAATTTGATTTATGATAACTCAATTTGTCTCTTGAGACTTTATTGTTAAATGATATTGAAGTTGTTAATGGTTGAAATGTCTTCCAAGTAATGTGTTAAGCATGCATTGCATTAATAAGTGAGATGCACCACTGCAACAGCAGATTTGCAGGCAACTTTTAGGATCTTTTTCTATGCCAAAAGGTCCCCCAGTAAGGGAGATTGTTGTTGTTCTGGTTATGAGCATTTGATTGTTTCCTCTAGCTCATTGAATTTTAGTTTAGATTTCTTAGGCAGTTCCTGTCATGGCATGTATAGTTCCGCTGCTGGGAACTCAAGCGGCTTGCCACGGACCTGGAAGGCAGTTGGCAACTTGGTGCTATTTTTTTATTGTGCACCATCTGTGTTTGGGATTGATTGTTTGATGTCTTGCAGTTCCCACAACCAACAAATTGACACCAAAATTGCATTGGCCCAATTTTAGGGGAAGGCATGTTTTCACCCATCACCCTCCCCCACAACATAGTTCCAAGTCTCGGCAGATACTGTCATGGATCGCCTGATCCAGAACGAGATCAGGATTGTCAGTCACTGAGACATCCTGAAATGGGATCCATCGGTCAGTTACTGAGACATCCTGAAATGGGATCATCTCACGACTCTCACCTGAGATGCACTGTTCCATGAAGAGCCCTCACATCATCTCAAGCGAGATGGTCTGAGACCACCGATCTAGCCTTTGATCCGAATTGGGATCACCACCCACCAGTCCAGCCTCCAATCCTGAGATTTTGAACCATGTCCCCTATTGGGTTTTATGTTGTTCAGTCCTGTGCAGTTGTACTTGTACCTATCCAAACGGTCATTATATAAATCTCCTGATTTTTTTTTTTTTTTGGATAAACATGAATATAACCCCTTTACTCTACCACAACCCTCTTATTTTTCCTAGTTGTATACTCTTCATGGTGAATATACTCGGCTTTTTACCATTAAGGTCCTGTATAGTTACCCTAATAAAAAAATTCAAGAAATGTCAGCAAGCACTTGACAGACTGTTTAATACTTTGTTGTGTCTTTTGACAAACACGACTTGGCAGCAAACAACAGACTAGAAATAGTGTATAGAGATGGAAAAGAGAGACTAGACTGCTTCAATTCAAAAGTTCTGTATGATACAATTACAACAATCAATTATTCTCATCAATAAAAAAAAAACTTACAGAATGCTGAATAGCCAATCAAAGGCGTAATCTAGCTGGATTGGTTTCAGCAGCATCCATGAACCTGAGCAACAATGGGTCTTCCAAGCGCAAAATGTCTTTTCTTTCCATGCATGTGGAAAGTTGGACGCTAGAAATTGGGGCGTAATAATCCAAAACACCAAGCTAGACACTCCTAATCACTATATCAAAATTAATGCCTAATAGAACTTATCAAGGATGAAGAAAATAATAATTTATGACTTAATGGCAGCAGGTGTCCTCGCAACTGAACCCAAAGATTTGAGCAGGGGTAACGATTGCCTTCTAACAGAATGATTTAGGAGGATCATAAATGTCAACAGAGTTAATGCCCCAGCTTGATGGGCAGTGCCAAGTGAAACCGGAACATATGACAGAAGTGTTGATATCCCCAAGGTGACCTGCATAATTATTGAAAAAAATTATTATAGAATTAATCAAAGGACTGCCATTGTATTACTATTTACAAAATAACTGGAATTGGGAAGAATAGATTTGAAAAACACGACAATCTCGACAGAGCACAATTACCTGAAGAGCTGCCATGCCCATGGTGCTCCCAATTAAGGATTGTACAGCAGGATGTAGGTCCAATTTTCTTGAAGCCCACCACAAACCGCTAATTGAAAACAATGTTGCAGTTGCTAGAATACGGTGATCGAGCTGCAAAACCATAGGGAAAGAATATATTGTAGCTACTACTGAAGAACTATACTTAGTATTCCCCCGAAAATATTTTTAGGATAAAAAAGGCCTTATTAGCCCATTCATACATTGAGCTACTCAACAGAGTTTACAGCATATGAAGCAAATTATACTCTTTTCTTCAGAATTTCCATATATTTTCCTTAAACTATTTTTCAAGTTCATACAATTGTAAACTTTAGAAAATTAAAACAATATTGCGGCTTTCTTTTAATTAGTTCCTGGCAACAATCTTGGTATTAAAGCCTGGTTGCAGGAAGTGGATGGTGGAATCATGATGTGGTGGTTTTTAAGTTAGGCAATGGAAGTGTAAGGGAAGCTGTATTAGTTTTTATACGAAAGGGCATTTATTTGTCTCTCAAATATCAGAAGTCATTTTTTAATTACTATAAATGAACTTATATACTATTGTGCTAATATAAAGTTCGAATTCTTTTTAACAATTTTCTTTTTGATAATTATGAGATAACTGGGAGAAGATGCTTCAGAAAGGTGCTTCAAATGTACAAGGCTTGCCTATTTACAACTTCAAGTTGCAAATATCCGCAGAAAAAAAAAAATTAGCATGGAACAAGTTACCTGCACTGTTGATGTATTCTCAAAGAAATTGCGTAGAAGTGGCTCCATGCTAAAAATATCATCTGGAATCCATGTATCACCCATCTTTGGAAAAGTATTAAAAGCATGGCCCTGTTAATCAAACATGAGATCAGCCGTTACATCAGAATTGGCTTAGTAGAACCAGCCAGGTTTATCTGGATGTAGATGGGAAACAAGACAAGAACGGGATACTTTCATACCGCATCGTTTCCTGCAACAAAGGCCCCTGACACAGCAGTAATGCCAACAAGGAAGCTTACAGGAAGGGCAAGTCTTTGAACTTTGGCTGCCCCACGAACCCAAGCAATGGTCCCGGTAGGTGGTTCAGGCATGACAACTGAAAGAGCAGTCCAAAGAAGGCCACAGTATATAACAAATGCTGACGTAAGATGAGCTGCAAGACGGTAAGGGCTTACTCTTGGCTGAACATATTCATAAACTGGCTCCTACAAAAACCGATGCATATTGGTGAATTTCATGACCAGCAAATAAATATCAATACACATTAACAGGGCATTAAGTGCTTCTTACCTCTAAACCACTTTTCACCATCCACCAGCCAATAAGTCCCTGCCCAGCACCAAGTGCAAAGAGAGCAGAAAGTCTCAGTCCAAGTCCAAAGGTAATGTATCCCTTACGAAGAAAATATGAAAACGGCAGAGCAAAGATGACCCCCAATCCTCTTCCCCACATCCGGTGTGCATATTCCATCCAATATATGAATTTAAAATCTTCAATGCTCATCCCTTTGTTTACTCTGCAAGTGGTCAAATGACAAGTTATATAACCAAGATCAATGGAGCTTTTACTCCCACATAAAATGACATGACAACTTAAATTATATACACAAAAAATCCTAGAATATTTACGTTCATTATGCTTGTATTCATATTATTAATATATCTGGTAGGGATCTTTCATACCCCAGCTAACCCACCAAAAGAAAAGAGAAGAAAAAAAAAAAAACAACAAAGTTCCATTAACTTGAAAGACTTCATTATATCAACTGCTTAGAAAGACTTGTAGAACTTAAGGATTTGCAAGTTCAGAGCATAAATAAATCTCCTTCTCGAGTACATCAGAGGTTTGACAGAGCAGGTATTATTAACAGTAAAGTGACATTATGGTGTTTAGACTAACCGCTTGTACTCGGGGGACTGCTTATATTTATCAAATTCAACCAACCATTGTTCCTCTGATAGAGGAGGGAGGCTACCAGTGAATTTCCAGTCAGTCATGGACAGACCAGATCGAGTCAGTCGTGTAACACCACCAAGTACCACCATACTAAACACCCACGCAGCAGAACCAAAAAGCCATATTCCAACCATTTTCTGAGCACGAGGTCCTGCAGTAACTAGCAACTTCAATCCTTCCTTATTTGATGGGGAGATGGATGCAGTAGTGGACATCTTCCTCGATGATGGACAAAATCCCTGAAAACAACATAAACAAATTATGTGTAAGCATTTTTTAAGTTGGGGAAAGTGTAAGCATTTTTTAAGTTTAAGAATTGCAAATCTACTCCCTGTACAAATATGGGTCATCCTGGGCTGAGCAAAACAAAATAAGGACTACAAAAGTAGTGGAATTGACACAAGCTTATGATCTAATCCATGAGGACCATGCCAGATCTTCTATAAGAGAAACTGAAAGAGAGTGACTTTTGGATGAGGAAGAAGTCTAAGAAAATTGGCATACAAAGCAAATACAATCAGTCAATAAACAAAAAGATGTTAGGAGAATAGAGCAGGTTGTCACGGACTTTAGTCCCACATCGGCTGTGTACTAGGAGGTCTTGGACTATAAGTGTGGGGGGTAGGCACCACCTAATAGGCTAGTCTTTTGGGTTTGGAAGCACCCCCGTGACAAGTGGTATCAGAGCCTACCTAGGGACATCAGAGGTGGGGACGACGTGGGTCCCATGCGGGGTTGCATGGGTCCCCCTGAAGAGGGCGTCAGGGTCTAGGCGGGGGAGCATGTCACGGACTTTAGTCCCACATCGGCTGTATACTAGGAGGTCTTGGACTATAAGTGTGGGGGGTAGGCACCACCTAATAGGCTAGTCTTTTGGGTTTGGAAGCGCCCCCGTGACAAGGTGCTCTGTCTGGCTGTTGTAGAGCTCTAAGCATAGAGCATGAGCTCTAATTAGCTGTTGTAGGTCCACAACTCATATTATTAACCTCATGATTCAATTAAAGTATCCCAGTTGTTGTTGCAGGAGCATTCTACTGTGATAGTCCGCAGCTACATTGGATCAGTGAAGAGAGCCAGAGCATGTGGACCCCGCAAGATTAGCAAAAGTAATTTTGTTTTAATTGGGATTATTATTTTTTTTTATTTGAGTTGTAATCAGTTTCAAATACTTTTAGAAAGTCTTTTAGTCTGATTAGGATTAGGAAAGTTAGGGTTTTCTAAAGAGGGATGTAATCTTTGATTTTGAAATGATGAATGAAAAGATTTATTGTCTCTTTTGGAGCAATTCCAAAATTTCTAGGTGAGGTGCCTGGAAGGGAAGAGTGATTCCTTCAAACTAGTTGGAGTGATTCCTTCGAGTCTTTTGATTGCAGAACAGGGTTCCCCTTGTCCTGCATCAGTTTTGGAACTACTGACCAGTAATTTTAGGTCCTACGACGGCTAAGTTAACTATAATCTTTTCCAAAACAAGTGAGTAACAAGTCAACCATCCACCAAGGCAACTTATCAAAAAAAAAAAATCAAGAATCTGCCTGACAAAACAAGTCCACTATAACTTAGAAGGGTCTGTTCTTTACCACTAAGCAAAGAGGAAAAGCTGAGTGTGTCATCAACAATGCCAAACAACAATACAACCTGCTGCTGATTGGTGAGACCAGGAAAACCAGAAAGAAAAATCGACCTGTTGTTTTACCATGTTCAACCAATAGTCAAATCACATCTCTCATATTCAGAAAAAGAAATAACTTCAATGGTGTTATTTCACTTGTCACAATCAATAAAGAAAAGAACAATATCCAAACCTAGCTCAGTTGCCCACTTAATCACTCCCACATTATCTATAACAAACCATTTACAAACAAAGTATATAATGTGGATCAACAACAGCCAGATACAACTCTAGGCTGCTTATGTTATCCTACGTAGTATACTTAAAAAGTTAAAATATAATTGATCAATAGAATAAAGAATATCAAAAAAAAAAGACATAACCGCTACAAGCAGTTCGGCTAGTCTGCCTACCACCGCTACTCAAATCTGTTTGTGTATCATATCATCTCCAACACTCTCAAGTAACTGCATACTTTGAATCAAAGATTTAGTAGAATTAGAACTGCAATTGGGAACAATGCAATGTTTCTAAATCAAACCAATTCTGGAACAATGCAAGATGGTAAAGACACAAAAAGATCTACTCTATGTTAAAAACAATACAATTAACATCACAAACACTACATTTTCTGATCCTGTTCTATAATCAGTATGAAATAAATCATGAATGGACCATTATTTCAACTGAAAATCACTTATTTTCGCAAGCGACTCATTAAATTCGTTAAAAATACTCAAGTTTCCACAAAAAAAAAAAAAAAGAACAAAATGAGCAAAATCTAGTTCGCATTTTCGCAATTTTTTATCCATTGTTCAATAAGATCCGAGCTAATAAACTATGAAGATGCATAGAACATCATAAAAAAATACAATTTGATAAAAATAAATCAAAGCAGAAAGTGAAAGAGAAGAATTCGGACCTTATGAAGGGATCTGAAGCAGTAGAACGAGCTCTTCCTGGCGAAAGAACAACCGGAGGGTTTAGAGGAGAAGAATCGGTAGGAGAGAAGAGAGGATTCATTTGAAATCTTCGAAGACGAGTCCCTTATGTGAGAGATCAAATTTAAATTTAGGGTTTTGTTTCTTCGGAGAAGCGAAAGCATTCTGCTCTGAAACATGGCCTCTCTCTCTCTCTCGCGAATGAGGGGTTTTTCCAGGGTTTTAGCAATCGTAATGGGTAAACGTGGGCACCCATAGAACCACAGAGTCCATCTAATATAGCTAGTTCGGTAAATTCCACATGGCAAGTCGTCCGGTCCATGAATGGGTTCCAAGCCCAAGAAATGATAGAAATCATTAATTAGGATGATTTTGGGTGTTAGGTGACTTAGGTCCATCAAGGGATGGCCATGCAGTCATATGTAGGGCTGTTAATGGATCGGGTAGCCCCCGATCCTATCGGATCTGATAACATTATCGGTTCTAGACTTGGGAATCATCATCCGATGTGATAATGACCCGATTGGATTATATAAAAAGCCCGGCACGAAGGCACTTTTTGTGTTACTAACGAAATTATTATTTGAATAATGCCCTTTCACTCTCTTTACTTTTTAAAATTGTTCTATTATAGAGGTGTTTTTAATCTTTTCACGATAAATAATAATTACATTCCATACCATCATTCTAATTTTCAATACAACCCCTTGATGACCACCAAAGTGCTTCCGATACCATTCTAAAAACGAGCTTGATTAGTGATTTTAAGCCTTTGGATCTTTGTACCCAAAATAATGCTGAAATTCCACTGTTAAAAGTCAACCCATGGAAACGACTCCAATCGAATGAATAGAAATCACTAATCAGGCTGATTTTTTGTTTGTACGTCCACTTAGGGATGAGCCAAACATCCATGCGGTCAGTGGCCTCTAATAGAGTGCCACTTCTTCCCAAGACACCCCTACAATGTACTTTGATGAAATCTGGTACCATTTGTTATTTGACTTAAGAATTTGCAATTTTTTTTTAAATCAAGTTCAATGACTCGATATTGGGTCGGCCGATCTGATCTGGTTGCGCAATCCCATCCGATAGCTTCTTGGAATATAGTGCATTTGGAAATCTGAAATTTAGGAGACTCACAAAGTCATTCAACGATAGCTTCCTTCACATGATGTGCAATTCTGATCCCCATAAATTATATTATAATAGTAGAAAATTGCTGAGGGCAAGTACATTTATCAAAGAGAACATAGTAAAGCTGGTGTTTAGATGGGATTCTATTTTGTACAGAGATTCTTAGGTTTTTGCCTCTTTTGTCTTCGAAGGAGGTTCTCTCAACCTCCTTTGTACTCCTTTTGTTTCTGTCTCGTCTTTTCTCTTAATAGAATCGACCTTTTCAAAAGAAAAAAACATAGAGAAGCTCCGAATAAACTCAAAGCTTAATAAATAATGCTTCATTATAAAGGCTGAAAAGAGAAGGAAAAAAAATAGAAAAAAGTTGAAGCTCCCAACCTTCTCTGAGTTTCATATCAGAAACTTCGTATTAGGATTCTGAAGCACAAAATCTTCTAGCCAGTATAATGAAATAGAGCAAGAGCGCCATAAGTGACTTTAGCTTTGATTTACTACTTTGTGTTTCGAGATGAGAAAACTCTCCAAAACCTATCAGGACCTGTAAAATCCATCTGGTTATCCAATCTTGCTTCGAGCAATTGCTGTTAAACTCTCACTAATCCTACACATTAACATTCAACCGCTGTGAACTTCGCAATCTGACCCTGCCATGTTGTATTTCTTTCTATAATCTGAAGACGGGAACTCGTGATTGTATTAGGAGAACTGCTTTGACAGCCCAAGAACTATGTGATCAGTCAGATACATGGAACATTGCCATGAAATCCAAAACTTGAGGATTATGGATTAGCGTTCATCTCTCAAATCATCACCCTTCTTTGAAACCATATAGGTGGTTGCTAGCACTACCAGTAATCCCCACATGAACAAGAACCATCACTAAAATGATGGAACCTATTGGTGTCTCTAACTATGATCTCCCTGTCCATCACCTTCGATACAAACTTGATCGCTGAGTGACAATCACCGCACATCCTGATGTTCTTTTTTATCCTAATAGTTGACCCAGGGTGTGTGTTGAGAAGTGCAAAGGCTAGAGCAAGCTTCTCGCTGTGGTACTGCAACTTCACTTCCCTCTCCTGCTGATCTACGAACAAGAGCACATGGCTTGTGTCTGGGACATACCCAACTTCCTTGATTTTCCCACTTATTTTCTCCCACATCCTTCGGATCTCCTCACTCTGTGGGTGAGCATCATCGTTGGCCACAAACATATGAACTGCATTTTCAATCTCCACCCAACTACAAGCAGGTTCCTTCTTCACTCCGCTCTCTTTCATCATTTTTCTCACTCTTGCAGCATCAGTCCATCTACCAGCAAAGGCATAGATGTTGGAGAGCAATACATGGGGGCCCGAATCTAGGGGATCAAGCTCAAAAACACGTTCTGCAGCAAAAGCACCCAACTCCATATTCCCATGCATCCTACAAGCGCCTAGCAAAGCTCCCCAAACAGCTGCAGTGGGTTCAATTGGCATCTCTCTTATGAAACTCATGGCTCGATCAAGAATCCCTGCTCGACCGAGAAGATCAACGATCGTCACATAATGCTCGACCTGTGGTTCTACCTTGTATTTCTTCATCAACTCAAAATAGTACTGTCCTTCATTCAATAGCCCACCATGGCTACAAGCTGTAAGAACACAAAGGAAGGTTATCTCATTGGGTTCAACTCCAATCCTTAGCATTTCTTCAAACCTCCTCACGGCTTCCTTCCCGAGCCCATGTTGTGCACACCCAGTAAGCATTGAATTCCAAGAAACAACATCTCTGTTTTCCAACCTATCAAAGATTTTCCTTGCATCCTCAATGCTACCCGCTTTTGCATACATGTCAAGGAGAGTGTTACCAACAAATGCAATAAGCTTTCCCCCTGATTTTACCATATGAGCATGGACCCATTTGCCTTGCTCTAAAGCTCCAATGCTAGCACACGCACTAAAAACACTGGAATAGGTGAAATGGGTAGGTTTAAAATCTTCCCTTTGCATCCTCCAAAATAACCGAAGAGCATCCTCTCCTTCACCCTTCCTGGCATGACTAGCAATCAACGCATTCCAAGAGACTTCATTCTTGCTTACCATCTCATCAAAGACCGACTGGGCCTCCTTCATTTGTCCACACCTAGCATACATGTCCAAAAGAGAACTCCCCACATAAACATTTGAATCATAACCATACTTGATACAAAACGAATGAACTTGCCTACCAACTTTATCACGAGGTGCCGCCCCAGAAGCCTTTAGAAGGCTAGAGAAGGTGAACTGATTCGGTTTCAATCCTAGCTCAACCATCAGAGGGAACAATGCAAGAGCCTCTTCAGCTCTATCATTTTGAGAGTACCCCGTAATCAAAGCAGTCCATGTGACCATGTCTTTCGTAGACATTTCGTCGAATGCTTTGCGAGCATCATCTAAACTACCACATTTTGCATACATATTAATGATAGTATTTTGGATGAACATATCCAATTTGAACTTCGAATTGAGAAAGTGCTCATGAATGACTTTTCCTTCTTTTAGTTTTCCCAATTGGGTGCATTTCTTCAGCAATTTATTGTATATTGTGGGATCAGGTTCAATCGAACCTCGGTCAATCAGATCGAGAACATGAAGCCCTGTTCTTGAATTCTTGCTTTTGCGAAGTAAATCTTTTTCTTCGATGATACAAGACGAGTTCCCTTGTTCGCCTTCTTGCCAAATCTCCGAATCGGAGAAGGAAGCTTCAGTGGCTGAGGTGGTTAATTGGAGAGAAATAAGTTGTTGAATGAGGCGTCTTTTCGTGAGATTGATTTTGTTGGGGTAGAGAGGATTAAAGAGAAGCGACTTCTTCATGGATGAAAATTTTGGAGGGAAGCTACTTGTGGTTTCGGTTTCTTTCACAAAGCAGTCGAGAGTCTTGAGACTGAGAGCCGTTGGTTTTGAAATGCTCTTATTTCTTAACTTCACCAAATAAATCTTCTTAAAAATAAGGGAATTTTTGACATACCATACCTCCTACAATTTGAAAAAGTTGACATACCCCTATGACTCGGTCCACTGTCATTTGACCAGTGTTGACCCAAATTAACCGATATATTTTGGATTGAAAGACAAAAATACCCTTATCTTCAACCTTAGGAACAAGGATTTGGGTTAAAATTCAACCCCAAATCAAACGGTTGTGGTGGACGGACAACCCACCAAGAGATTCCAATGGACTTGGCCGGGATTTGAGCCAAAGGGCTGGGTACGAAATGAGAGGTTGTAAGGCATTTGCAAAATTTCACTTTAGACCGAAATTTCATAGCTACCATTTTTCTTTGATACATATCTGTTATTGCTTTTACCGAGTTTCCATACAAGTTGTACAAGAGGTCACATTGAATTGTTATACAGTACAAGCAGCATACATGGATGGACGATGGACTCCAACATTGAAGTGCAGCAGCATAGAGAAGCCAGGGATGGCTCAACCATAAGACGAGTAAGGCGGTCACCTAAGGTCCCCAAATAATTGAAGGCCCCAAAATTTTTGAGATTCATATATATCTACCAATAACTACCCGCCATGTGTTTTGGAAAAAAAATGTCTCCTTTCCAAAGGAGGCCCATTTAGAGTTTTCACCTTAGGCCCCAACTTGTGTTGAGACGACCCTGAGAGAAGCTCAACAAAACTCTAGTTCGTCCCATCGTCCATAAGGAGTATGTCAGATTTTTCAAATTGTGTGTGCGTGTGGTGGGGGACGTGTCAAAAATTCTCTAAAATTAAAAGGGACCTACGATTCAAAGTGCTAGGAGCACGGACCATAGATAACGTTGACTAGATGATCCTAACCGTCCACTCAAATGACATCCTTTGGGATGGTTGGGAAAAGATGACGCGTGTTAAGTTGCTATCACCATCGAAATCAAATACCTTGTATAAATCGTTGACTTTTACATAGTTATTTATTTTTGTATAATTTGTCAATATGTGATATATCAAATGTTTAGGATCATTGTGATCTCTGCTCCTACCTCCTACCCTGTTATGTCATATGGTGTTAACGCTACATGTATTAACACCCATTATATTGAAAATAACAGCTGTTATTTTGAAAATAATGGCCATTTTTAACTGTAATTTATAATTTAGCTGAAAAATGAATTAAAAAATAATTAAATAAATTTTGACAGTCATTTAACCAGCCATTATAACGGCAGTCATAACGGCAAGGCAGCTAACCCTTACGTAATTATAATGACCCCTTTTAAAAACTTGATTGAAATATATATATACTATTATAAAGCAACAAACGGGTTGCTACACATGTGCCACAATTAGACGCCTCACTACTTTCAAAGGTAAAACCTTCCATAATTAAAATGTTCCTTCACAGTTCAGGTTGTTTGGCACTCCTAGGAGGACAATGGTATAAGCCACGTCACACACTCTTAGAGACCACTGACCTTATGGATGTTTGCCCATTTCTAAGTGGACCTATATACCAAATATCAGTCTGATTAGTGATTTCAAACCTTTGGATCTGAGTACTGCAAATAATGCTTGAAATCTATGGTTAAAAATCAACCCATGAAAACGACTCCAATCAAATCCTTAAAAACCACTAATCAGGCTGATTTTTTGCATATAGGCCTACCTAGAGACGGTCCAAACATCGATACGGTCAGTATCTCTACAAATGTGCCACGTGTAAGGTTCTTCTATGTGTAAGGTGCACGTGCATGGCATGTGGTGTTCCCTAGTATTTAATAATGAGACAACTCACTTGCACCCTTGAGTCATAATTAATAGATACGTACAGTCAATAGTTGGCACAAAATTAAGTCATTTTTAGTTCATCACAATACTTGAATAAGTTTTCTCCTACTTAAAATACTGTCAATATGATGAGAACTTTTGATAAGTAATCCGGAGAACTTTGATATGACAGACCACAGTATGAGCCACATGGCACATTCTTAAAGGTACCATTGACCGTATGGATGTTTGTCCCGGTGGACCTACATACCAAAAATAAGCATCACAAGTGATTTCTAATTAACCTTTGGATTTAAAAAACACAAAAAATGCTCAATCCTAATTTGTTTTTGCTTTTAATGTTTTTATCATGGTTTTAAAAACGGCCGTTTTAACGGTTTTAACGGCCGTTTAAATGGTAACGCCCCAAGCCCATTTCCGTTAAAACCGTTTAAACACATTTTATTGGTTTTGAAAAAAACGACTGTTTTTTGTTTTAACGGCCGTTAAAATCGTTTAAACAGTCGTATAATTCTGAAAAATTTTGTGAAAAAAATGGCAGTTAAATCCGTTTAATTCCGTTAAAATCCGTTTAATTTCCGTTAAATTCCATTTTTTTTTTAATTTTCAAATTTCAAAATTTGAATTTCAGCGCCACTTTTCCGTTAAAATTCGTTTAATTCCATTTTTTCTCATTTTTTTCTATTTTTGCCCCTAGCCGTTTCAATCCATTTTAACTGTCGTTTAAACTGTTTAAACGGTAACGCCCCCAATCCATTTAACCGTTAAAATGGCCTCCTTTAAACCTTAGTTTTTATTTTCTCTTCTGGATGGATCTATTAAACCTTGGTGAATACACCTAGTAATGAAAATTAAAGCCTTTTCAGACTTGTATTATTGTTTTTATGGTTTAATATCATGTTTGAGTATGTATGTTTAATTTAATTTTATTCTAACAATTTTTAAAACCTGCTATTTTTGAAACTCGCTATTTATGGTTAAATTCTTGCTAAGAATAATGAACTATAACTTGTAAGTGACTTTTTCTTGCCCTAGCTAATATTACATAACTTTTATAAAAAATTATTTTATGGGCTCGAGACACCAAAAATATTCATATTTTACTCTTTCCAACTTACCCGAGAAATTTATAACGTTTCTTGAGTCATAAAAATCTTAATGGGAGATTTCGGGAGATTTTGACAAAAATAGTATTTTTGTAACTTTTAAACTTTCCTACCATTATTATATTTTTTTTTAAATAATATTTAATTATACTTTATTTACTTAATAGGAGTGTAGGACCCAGCGAATTACTTTTTGGGTCATTCCGAAGTCATCTTGACATTTTTCTGGGGCTTTAAACTTTTTTGTGATTTTTGTGTATTTAGACTATTTTATGTGATTTATGTGTGTGACATGTGTCAATACCTTGTTGTATAAACTTTTAAATTATATAATATAGTTTAATTGAATTAATTAATGATTATTTATGTTATGATTGTTGGGTGGGCCCGTATGGTCAATCTAGAGGCTTTTTGGGCTTAATAATAATCTTCAATGAAGCCTAGTTGATATATATATGGGCTTTGGGCCCATTTATAACCAATTAGTAATGTAAACTATAAGTTTTTGAGAGTTGAAAAAGTCATCCCTTTGATAGTTACGAATTTCACTAAAATAGAAACTCTAATCATTCCCTAAACTTATTTATGAAAATCCTAAAGCTTTGAAAGTTTTCACAAACCAAACTCCATTAAAGAATAGAGAAATCTCCATTAAACCTTCATCCGGGCATCGATCGCACTCGAGCAAGAAAGGAGAATTGACGGAGACTCCGAATTGAAGAACATATTCCGAGGAGAAGAAGATCCGACGACTTTCAAATTTGAAGAAACTTTCAATTTTTATTAAAGTTCAAGAAATCTTAAAGTAAGTGTGTTTGATCCATCTTATGCTTGTTCTTCTTCAATTTATTGATTTTCTTTCATTATATAAAAGTAGATCTTCACTATAAATTAATTTAGACATGATTTAGTATATTTTTCTTGAGTTGATCATCGTTTAGTGCCACCATGATGGGTTTGGCCATGATTTATTTGGCACACATAACAGATAGTCATTTCTTTATAATTTTCGTGGTATTTTTAGGACTTAAATATTTTTTTAATTATTTTTTCTAAAACCCTCTATGAATCTATTTTCTAAAATAATTGAGTTTGTATTTTTATGATTTATATTTATTTAGTTATGATTTTTCTAAGGTGCTGTCATTTTCTTCACAACCCAGAATTTCAGATTCTGTACGATCTATTTAATTAAAGAATTTCAGATTCTGTATGGCTGACAAGAGTTTGTCGATCTCATCTTGGACAGCCTTTTGTTTCTCGGGAGCAATTCTCTGAAGTCTTTGTTTCATAGGTAAATACTTATTATCTACCTTTAACTGATGACAAGAGATGTCGGGAGGAATACCTAGCATATCGCTAAATAACCATGCAAAGACATCCATATAAGATTTCAAGAAATCAGCGTAGGATATCTTCTCTTCGATGGATAGACCGGCCCCGATAAAAGTGTATTTTGGATCTCCTTTGGTTCCGAGGTTGATTTGATCGGTTTCCTCTATTGTGGGAATGTTATCAGGCTTAGTTTGCATCTTGCTATTTTTTCTGCTTGGCGCAATCTGCTCCAGACTTGCCGGGATGCGCTCTGGTTGCTATTGTTCAGCAACCACTGATGAAGTTCATTCTCCATGCGGACCCTCCTGACCAAGAATACTTTTAGGCCATAGGGTAGTGGCGTAACATCTTTTTGAGACGACTTGGTCTCCTTTTAACTCTATTATCATGTGATCAGTCGAGAAACAGAACAGTTGGTGATATGTCAATGATACACCCTTGACCTCATGTATCTATCCCTGCCCCAGAATACCGTTATAGGGGATGGAGTATCTAAAACCAAGAATTCTACCATAGACGTGATCGGTCCCGTCTTGACTGACAGAATTACCCTTCCAAGAGCATACTCCTTTTGGCCATTGAATCCGACCAACGGAGTACTACTCTGGACCAGATCTAATGGGTTTAAACCCATCCTCTTGTAAGCTTCTGTGAATAAGATCTCGGCTGAGCTACCGAGATCTATTAACAGAGGCTTTACCTCGTAATTGCCCACTGGCAAAGTGAGCACCAATGCATCTGAATGTGGATGATCTACTCCGACGAGATCTTCATCGGAGAAGAAAATAGCTCCATCAGTACTCTCCATCATCTCTACGGAATCCGTCAATCTTGGACCCGTAGAAAGATGCAGGATCTCCTTCAGATGCTTCACCTTCCTAATTTTGATCATCTCTTCTCTCTCCATCTCTCCATGGGAGAACTGTCGTCCTTCGCCATGGATAACGTCAATAATTAACCCGCGTTCTTGTTGTTTAACGTGGGTGTTGTCTCTCTTGGGATCTCGGCTTCAGCTACCGCTCCGTTCGTGCGAGCGATATACTGCTGCAAGTAACCCTGGTTAATTAGATCATCAAGCTTATGTCTCAGCGCCTAGTATTTGTCGGTTATGTGCCCCGCCTCTTGGTGGAAGGCACAGAACTTCGTCTTATCTCTATCTCCCTTCAGGTCTGACTTCATCAGGCGGGAAAATTGGAGATATTTCTCGTTCTTAATCAGATCAAGGATATGACTATGCATTTTGTTCAATGTCGTGAATATCATCTTCTCTCGGCGAGGATACTGATCTGGACCTCCCGGCTTCTCAGTTTCCTTCTCGGGATTCTCTATTGGTGCTACCTCAATAACAGCCTTCTATTTTCCCTTGGAGGATTTGCTGGGTCCGGCAACCTTCTTTACTTCATGCACAGATATGGTCAACCCTTGACTATGTTGGAGTATGTCATCTTCTAGTTTAGAGTACTTTTCAACTCGAAGAAACAAGGCCT
Organism: Euptelea pleiosperma; assembly: GCA_035048495.1. Lineage (NCBI taxonomy): Eukaryota > Viridiplantae > Streptophyta > Magnoliopsida > Ranunculales > Eupteleaceae > Euptelea > Euptelea pleiosperma. Next base: position 8,427,682 of record CM068541.1, on the reverse strand, counting down.
CCATACTGACTGGCCTATTCTTGGTCAAGGGCATATAAAGTCCAGAACCTGTAGGCAGTGCCTTTCGAAAGGTTGTGACGGCGTGTTTATCGTCACAATCTTCCACCGTGGTCATCAGAGTACGGAATCTTTTGGTGAAACCCCGTAGTGTCTCCTTCTGACCGCAGCGTATATTGAACAATACGTCGATGTCATTTTTGTGCAATCGGTTGCATGAATATCGAGTGATGAAGAGGGTGCTCAACTCGGTGAAGTCAAAAATAGTCTGTGAAGCTATCTGATTGAACCAAATGAGCGCATCATCACTCAAAGTAGATGGGAACATTCGACAGAGGAGCTCGTCGTGGAACTCCCACATCGTCATCGCTTTCCGAAAGCAAAGAACATGGTTCACAGAATCTTAAAGTTCCGTGAAGATCGAAAATTTAGGATAGGAAAAAGATTTGAGAGCAGGATACTCCTGTATCTCTTCAATAAAGGGAGAATCTTACGGAGCCCTTGTTGTCATTGCCATCATCTTATCGGCCAATGTCTCTTTTTCTTCCCATCATTTCAGCTACCAGATCGGCGATCTGCCTTCTGGTTTCAGGCTGAATATGATCTGAGCTTCATTGATAGGAAGACTCGACTTTGTGACATTTCTCTGGTGGTGGGACGTGAGAATCCTCGCGTCTGCTCCTAGGATTCCGTAGATTAGATTCTTCCGAGCCAGACCTATTCAATCGGAAGTGTAATTTTTGGCGATCGCTAACCCCGACATTCTCAGAGACATGGTCACCTGCATGTTGAGCTGTCATCTGTTGTTTCAGCTCCTCATTCTTTTCTCGCAACTGGGTGATGGCTTTCTGTTGGCTATCGTGTTCTTTAGCCCTTCTACTCTCCATGATAGTATCTCTGAGGTCATTGGGAGGGTTCCTTTCTCTTCCGTTCCTGAGATCGGTTCGCCTTGTATCCACCATGATTTAAAACGAATTTCTCTTAGAATGAAAAATCTCTAATCGTTTCCCACAGACGGCGTCGGAAAAAATATCTGATCTATCCCACACAATCTTCGAGGTCAGACGATTCGTATCTCGATGATGATCCGACGACTCTGAAGCTTCAGGACATAACTCCTCTCTTTGCTGCGGATGATAAGATAATCTCCAAACGAATTGTGACTGTACCTATTGACAACACTCCGACGCTCAAGTCAGTCTAGGATGTACTAACAGGGTTTAGGAAATATAGTAAAATATTTTAGAGTTTAGGCTATATGGATCTAGAGAGCAAAATCCCCTTCTCAGTTTTGAGTGCCGTGTATTTGTACCTCCAGAATTATCGTGACTCACCTTCTACGTGTCCACTTCTTGTTAGTTAGTTATGATCTGAAGAGATTCTTGTTATATAATTGCCTCTTCTTGTTAGATCCTAACTTCCCCTATTCAGTTATATCTGAAACGACTGAGGTGGCATTCCTCGTGGCAGATATTTGAATAGGATAACGTGGAAGCTGCGTAATAGTTAAACTAACCGGTACGTGACAATCATATAATAGATAAGTAATTGACCAAATTGTAGTTTAGAATACTTATCTCGCTTGTATTTTTCTGTATACTTGTCGGGATGGATAAAAGGTCATTCCCGTCAAATGGGCCATTAACCTTATCAAAAAGCGTTTTAATATCATTCCCGTCAAGTGTGCTACTTAACTTTGTTAGGACGAGATTAACATTATTCCCGTTAAGCAGGCCGTTGACTTTGTTGGGATGAGTTGAACGCTATTCCAGTTAAGTATGCTAACTAAACCTGTTGGGATGAGTTGAATGTCGATCCCATCATATATGTCGTTGAACTTATCGGGATGAGTTGAATATCAATCCCGTTAAGAACGTCGAGACGAGTTGAATGTCAATCTCGTCAAGAAAGATTTGACCTTGTCGGGATGAGATAAATGTGTTGGGAAAGATCGAATGCTTTTCCGACATATTAATGGCTGAAGCTTCAATGCGTTTCATTACCAACCCTGCCCCGAGATGTTCTCTTCTGGTCATTCTATCTGACACGTGGTGTTTCCATTAATGGAAGACATATGATAAGAGTGGACTGGTTATGATCTCTGACGATTTCTTCGGCGCATTTATTCACGCATGCTGGACGATACCACGCGTCGACCTTTCATACCTCGCACGTGTATTGCTAATAACACGTGTCATCATATTATTTGCTAGAAAATATGATACCCACACCATCCATATACAGTTGTGAATTCTACCTTCAGGTTCAAGGTTATAAAAGATAAATTGAAAGGCCCAATGATCACTTCAAAAAATTTCCTATCTACATAAAGCCATTGTCATGCAGCTAGCTGGATCAAACTTGGATTCATATTAATTTCTTCACCTACTCTTTGTTTTCTTCATCACTACCATCATTTTCAATTCCTAAACCAAGTCATTATCTCTTGATTTTCCTTGTACTTAGTGGGATCTGACCTCACCTCTTGCGTGCTTTTGAATTGTAGCAGTGATCGAACATGCACGATAGACTTTCATGGCCATCCAATCAATCAGATTAATTTCACACTTTTTTTTCTTCCCTTCTTTGGGTGTGGCTTCATCATTCCAACCTTCATATTAAGACCCCAAGGGAGTAAGCTGACATGGGTAGCCAGCGACTAGTGACACAAGAATTAGAATAATGATATAATGGGCCAGTGAATGTAATATCAAGGTGCATAGTCGTGATGACTACATTCAGAGACCCTGGTCCATCAAGTCATTACTCAAAGAAATATTGGAATGCACCAAGGTCGTCCACCATTAGGAAATTAAAACTTCCGTGATTCCCCTAACTTCTAAGTTCCCAATCTAAAACCCTTTTCTTTGCAAACCATACAGAGCTAGCCTTAATTAATCATCTATTGTCCAAGTCATCATATGTGGGCCGTAGACTCTTTAAGAGCATTAAAATAAATGTGACAGTAGTATTCCTCAAGGTTTAAAAGGGACCGTTATAATGGAATAACGGTCTGGGGGCCTTACTATTTTTTCAGTTATAACGAAAAAAACGCTCAGGGCAAAAAATGGGAAAAAAGTGAAAAAAACGGAAAAAAGGGCACTGAAATTCAAATTTTGAATTTCAAAATTTCAAAAACGGAATATAACAGCCGTTTTTTCACAAATTTTCCAGAAAATAACGGTCGTTATTTTCGTTAAGAAAACGAAAAAATAACGGAAAATAAAGGCCGTTATTTTTGTTATAACGGCCAATTTTTAAACCTTGGTATTCCTATTCCAAAAAATGGTTTGGCATCCCAAAAGAGTTAAGCTTACAAGCACGCATATGGATGGAGTTGGGGCATCCTACAATAAGTCGCAAGCTAGCCTGAAGCGAGTGCCAACTCATGAGCAATTCGCTATTGTAACTAGGCCCTGTAAACCCATAGTAATGGAGCTTGGATCTCTAATGCCTGGATTCCTTGGTTCTCTTGCAACATTCCTTTTGGTATTTTATTTTATTATCATGGCCAACCAAGAACATTTTGAACCTTCCTGATAATAATGATTGGAACCGGAGGCCATCCACCGTACCCTGACCCCGTCCATAGGATAAGTAATGCCTATTGCCCCACCATGCATCTACTAGCAATGGACTATGTTTCCATGTAGATGGAAGAGAGAGCAGGACAGTGAGTGGGAATATATCTAGATAATCTGATCTAATGGTTCAGACTGTTTGGTTGCATCTCTGGCATATACATCCTACATACATGCATATACCATCCATATACAGTTGTGAATTCTGCCTTCAGGTTTCAAGGTTATAAAAGATAAATTGAGATAATTTTTTGTAGAAGAATGAAGTTTTATTTTGTATTGCAGTGTTACGCACTTTTTATGAGTAGTATATATGCAGCCTTAAGCCTCCATTGATGGGCGCAATAAAAACCCATAATCAGAGACAGCACTAACATGATAAAAGAATTGTGAGCCCTTCGCCCTAGTTTTCAGGTTGCACCATCAAGCTGAAAACGATCTACACAACAGAATCCCTTTTAGATGCAGAGGGTTTTGAATGCAAAGTATCTACAATAGGATCAAGAAAAGGTTCGTGGAGGGAGAAAAATTAATCCTAAAAAAGATGTGTTTTTAGTGATTATTTCAAAAAAGGGAACTGACTAGTATAATACGAGTTTTAAATTTTTAATCATATATCATAAAGGATTTACCAATAGAGGGTTTGGGATTTTGATAAAGGCAAGATATGTGGTCCAGATTTACCACTCATCCTTGCATCCAAAACCCTCTGCATCTAAATTTTTTCCATGTATAATCATATATCATAAAGGATTCAAAATTAGCCACGAACTCACTCAGTTTCTCGCGATAATCTAAATCAATATATTAACCTTCGGCTTACATTTTTCAGAGACTAATGAACATTGGCTTTATTGTGACACCCCGATAAATTATTAGATTTAGCGAAAGGAGAAATCTAAGTAATTGTAATTGCCAATCACTAAATCATCTTATTAACTGCTTCATCTCTTCCAACTAGAAGCTTCACTGAGTCAAGGCCGATTCATTCTAGCAGATCTTGTAGCTTCTGGATGAAGCTATCAATATAGGAAGACTCGAAAGCTTCAGTTGACAAAAGGTCTTTCCACTTGACGTGGTTGCTCCTCACTTCTCTCCCGACTTGGCTTTCTTCATCCATCACCAATTTCACCGCCTTGCACACGCTCTCCCTCGTGAACCATCCGTCCTCTTCCCTCCTTTCTACCTCCACTGCCACCTTCAGATCTTCCACCATTGTCCTTGTGTTCAGAAATTGATCTGACTTGTTGGGCAGCAGCACTATCTGGCACTCGTTCATCAAGGCCTCCCACATGGAATTATACCCACAGTGGCTTACGAAACACCCCACAGAGGAGTGTCCCAATATCTGTGGCTGCTGGACCCATCCTCCGTGAACTACTCCTCTTCCCTTGATTCTCTCCTCGAACCCTTCTGGTAATGCCTCCTCCACTGTTGCAGCTCCAACTGGGGGTTTCAAGGCCACGAAGAAGGGCAGCCCTGTAAGCTCAAAACCCAACACCAGTTCTTGGAACTGTTCCTTTTCCAAGATGCATTCGCTTCCAAATGCACAGTACACCACCGACCCCGCCTTGAAGCCGCCTAACCATTTGGACCACCGCTCCTCCAACAGAGAGGTATGCTGCTTAGGGTGGACAGGCCCTAACAGCAGCACTGGTTTCCCATACTGGCTCTCCACGTAGTCGCAGTAGGGTCCCTCGATCTCCCGACACGTTCTGAAGGCGATGACATCACACTCCTTGAAGATGGCGGCGTAAAAGTCCTGAATTGAGGGGCCATTGCCGGATCTCCGACAAGCAGACATGGTGCGGACCTCAAAGAGATGGAGCTTCAATGGTGAAGGTGGGAATCCCGGGGGTGGGCGCATCATTTCGACCTCAGCGGACTGTTGGCCCTCGTCAAGCTTACGCCCCGAGCTGTATGCAGTCGATGTTGGGCTAATAACGCTATAATAGATAGACTTGATGCCGAGTCGGCGTGTTAATGCTGGAATCCACCAGGCAACGTCGAAGAAGACGAAATCAGGCTTCAAATTGTGTAGAGCAACTTCTACCTGGTCCTGAATGCGCTCCAAGGCGGTCAAAATAAGAAGAGTCTTCTCGGCCGGCGCGTCGTTAGTCGTCTCGACGCCAAGTTGGAGGCCCTCAACATGTGGAACTACAAGCGGGACGAAGCAAATGAGATTAGGGTGGTGATTGAAAGGCTCCAACTTGGGTTGTGTCTTGGTGGGCAAGAGGAAAGAGACTCTGTGGCCTCTCTCCGCGAACTTGTTGGCTAGGTGGAGGAATGGAGTCAGGTGGCCAATGGCGAACCAGGGGAACATGGCTACGTCAAACGTGGTTCTGGCCATCTTCTCGATTGTTGATGCACTCCGAATCTAAATTTAGATTGAACACTGATTCTGTTTCTGCTTCTCACATTGATTAGCACTCATTTGGGAGCCTGTGTTACTTTGATATATAGCCCCGGGGGAGAAATTTTTTCAAGCCGCAACATGCACCGATGATCGCACGCCACATATACCCATAGTTACTTTTTAAAAGCTTTTTTGAAATCAAACCCTAAACCCAGGTATATGTGGTGATCATTGCGCATTATTGCTGCTTCAAAAATCCTGCCGCTGCAAAAAATTTCTCGCCCGGGTCCTCCCTCAAAAACGCCATGTGGAGTACTCTGTAGGACCCAACGTCATGGATATTAATTTAGTCCACCTCTTGAAGAATAGACAGATCAAAAATCAGTATAATAGCTAATCAGTAACTTATTGCTGTTGGATTTAGCATTTTAATAACATGTTTTTTGACCGGTGATGAATCTAAGCCTTCTTTTAGATGCTATAATATAACTGTTATAAATCATACGTGTGGGTGCCGTATTTTTCAGCAAGTAAAATATTGACGCGTGTTCCTGGCTTAGCACGTGCGGATTCAAATAGATGACACGTGTTAGTAGACAGCACGCGAAATTAAATGCGCCGGAGTCATCATCAGGAGCCATTAAAACTGCCCATCGTGTCGCATACCTTCCATTAATTGGAAATGCCATGTGTTATGATGGAATGATCGACACCTAGAGGTGATGCTAACAGAATGCATTAACGTCTCAGCCTTGAATATGTTGGGAAGCATTCAATCTTGCCCAACACAATTATTGTTGACAATTCAGTTGCCGGGGTCTATTTCAATATCATCCCGACAAGACCAACAGACTTACTTGCCGGGATCTATTTCGATATCACCCCGGCAAGGTCCTATGATTTGTTGGATGACTGTGTCCCGACAAGATCAACGGGCTTGACGGGATCTATTTCAATCTCGTCCCGACAAGGTCAACAGGCTTGACGGGATCTATTTCAATCTCATCCCGACAAGATCAACGGGCTTGACGGGATCTATTTCAATCTCATCCCGACAAGGTCAACAGGCTTGACGGGATCTATTACAATCTCATCCCGGCAAAGTCAGATAAGGTCAAACGACTTACGTGGCAGAATCTCTTACGTACAAAGTAAATATTCTGAACACAATTGATTTCTTGACTAATGAATATTGGCCACGTGGCAGCTAGTTGAACTATCACGAATTCGACATTCCCTTATCCGAATACCTGACACGAAAGATGTCACCTCAGTGTCGCTCCAGTTATTTCAGGTATAACCGAATCAAGGAAGTCAAAATATAATCATAAGATTCTATTTTATAACAGAATCCATCTGAGTCATCGTTGACTGATAATGACTAGACACGTGGAAGGTGAGTCACACCAGTTCTAAGGTTATAAATATAAGACCCTCAGGACTGAGAAGGGGATCTTGCTCTCCAGATCCAGATAGCCTAAACTCTGAAACCTTTTTACTAATTTCCTGAAACCTGTTACATTTTCTAAGCTGACTTGAGCGTCGGAGCCTTGTCAACAGGTACAATCAAATCTCATCTGGAGATCATCCTATCCTTCGCAGAGGAGAAAGTAGTTTCATCCTGGAGCATCAGAATCGTCCGATCATCACCAAAAACCGAATCGTCTGACCTCGAAGATTGTGTGGGTTAGATCAGATATTTTTCTCCCACATCTTTTGGCGCCGTCTGTGGGAAACGACTAGAAGTTTTCCGTTCTAAGAGATATTCGATTCAAATAATGGTAGATACCAGACGCACTGGTCTCAGGAGTGGAAGAGAGAAGAATTCTCCTAGCGATCTCAGAGATGCTATCACAGAAGGCAGAAGAGCGAGAGAATTGGACAATCAGCAGAAGATGATTGCCCAGTTGCGTGAAGAAAACGAGGAGTTGAAGCAGCGGATGACAGCTGAACGAACCGATGGTTATAGATCTGGTACAGCCGGACATAGTCATCATCAGAAGAGTCATTTCTATTCAGACAGGTCAAATTCAGAGGAATCTGTCTTGCGAAATCCACGTAGTAGACATGGGGATTCTCAATTTCCACTTCCAGAGAAGCGTTGTAAAGCTGAGTCTTCCTGTCAACGAAGCTCAGACCATATTCAACCAAAAACCAGGAAGCAAATTGCTGATCTGGTAGCTGAGATGATGGGAAAGAAAGAAACTTTGGCTGATAAAATGACTGCAATGGCAACGAGAGTTCCCAGAGATTCTCTTTTTACAGAAGAGATACAGGGGTACCGTGCCCCAAAATCTTTCTCGTATCCCAAATTTTCAGTATTCACAGGAACGACAGATCCCGTGAATCACGTACTTCGCTTCAGAAAAGCGATGACGATGTGGGAGTTTCATGACGAATTCCTTTGCAGGATGTTTCCTTCCACTTTGAGCGATGATGCATTGATCTAGTTTAACCAGATAGCCCCCCAAACCATTTCTGATTTCACCAAGTTGAGTACTCTCTTCATCACTCGATATTCTTGCAACAGATTACACAAGAATGATGTCGACGTATTGTTCAATGTACGTTGTGATTAGAAGGAGACGTTGCGGGATTTTACAAAAAGATTCCGTACTCTCATGACCACAGTGGAAGATTGTGATGATAAACATGCCGTTACAGCCTTTCGCAAGGCGTTGTCCACAAGTTCTGGTCTATACATGTCTTTAACCAAGAATAGGCTGGTGAGTATGGAAGCCTTGTTCCTTCGAGTCGAAAAGTATTCTAAACTTGAAGATGACACACTCCAACAGGGCCAAGGAGTGGCTATATCTGTGAATGAGGTAAAGAAGGCCCCGGCATCTAGCAAAATTTCGAAGGAAAAGCAGAAGGTTGCTATTAAGGTTACAACAGCAGAAATTCCCGAGAAGAAACAAGAGAAATCGGGAAGTACTGGACAGTATCCACGTCGAAAGAAGATGATTTTTACATCGTTGAACAAGACCCATAGTCAGATATTTGATCTGATTAAGAACGAAAAATATCTTCAATATCCTAGACCAATGAGGCCAGACTTGAAGGGAGATAGAGATATGATAAAATTTTGTGCTTTCCACTAAAAAGCAGGGCACATAACCGACAAATGCTGGGCGCTGAGACATAAGGTTGAGGACCTAATTAACCAAGGCTTTTTGCAACAGTTTATTGCCAGCACGACTGGGGCAGTAGCTGGAGCCGAGGTTCTCAAGAAAGACAAGAACCCCGTTAAACAGCAAGAACGTGGGTTGGTAATTGACGTTATACACGGGGGAGGACGACGACTATCCCGTGGAGAGACGGAGAGGGTGGACAAGATCAAAATCAGGAAGGTCGAACACCTGAATGAAATCTTGCATCTATCAACGGGACCTAGAATAACTGATCCCGTGGAAATGATGGAAAGTACTGACGCAGCCATTTTCTTCTCCGATAGAGATCTCGTGGGAGTAAATCATCCATATTCGGATGCGTTAGTGCTCACATTGCCTGTGGGTAATTATGAAGTGAAGCGTCTGTTGATTGATCCAGGAAGCTCAGCCGAGATTCTGTTTGCGGAAGCTTATCGGAAGATGGGTTTTAACCCATCAGATCTTATCCAGAGCAATGTTCCCCTGGTCGGATTCAATGGCCAGAGAGAATATGCAATGGGGAAAGTATTTTGCCAGTAAAGACGAAACCGATCACGTCTATGGTCGAATTTCTTGTTCTAGATACACCATCCCCCTATAATGGCATTTTGGGAAGAGGGTGGATACATGAAGTAAAGGGGGTACCGTCCACCTATCATCAATTATTCCGATTCCCGACTGATCACGGGATTATGGAGCTCAAAGGAGATCAAGCCATCTCGACAAAATGTTATGCCATGGCCCTGAAATCGAAGGAGGTCCCAGTCCAGGAGGATCATCATGGAAAGGAAACTTCATCTTTAATTGCAGAGCAATAGCAATCAGAGCGCGTCCCGGCAAGTCTGGAGCAGACTGTGCTGAGCCGGGAAGATGATAATGATATCTTTGAGCAAAGGACCATTCATACGGTTGAGAAAACTGATCAGGTTAACCTCGGTAGTAAGGAGAATCCGAAGTATACTTTTATCGGAGCTGGTTTATCTGTCGAAGAGAAGATATCCTACACTGATTTTCTGAAATCTTATATAGATGTTTTCACATGGTCATTCAACGATATGCCGGGTATTCCTCCTGACATTTCTTGCCATCATTTACAGGTAAATAAAGAGTATTTACCCGTGAAGCAGAGACCTCGGAGGATTGCTCTTGAGAAACAGCAGGCAGTCCAAGAAGATATTGATAAACTCCTAAAAGCCAGATTCATCCGCGAAGTCAACAATGCTCAATGGTTAGCCAACATAGTGGCTATTCCGAAGAAGAGTGGGAAGATCAGAGTTTGCATAGACTTCACGCATTTGAATAAGGCATGTCCTAAAGATCCGTATCCCTTGCCGAGAATTGATCAACTTGTTGATGCCACCTCAGGATATGAAATCTTATCTTTCATGGATGGGTATTCGGGGTATAATCAGATCCCTCTGTATGAGCCAGATCAGGAGATGACGGCCTTCACGACTGATAGGGGCGTCTTTTGTTACAAAGTGATGCCTTTTGGCCTCAAGAATGCGGGAGCAACTTATCAACGTCTCATCAATAGAATGTTCCATGATATGATTGGCGTGACAATGGAAGTTTTCATCAATGATATGATGGTCAAGACAAGGACTCGGGATTTTCATCTGGAAGATCTCGAGAAAATATTCGATCGTCTTCGAGAGTATCAAATGAAGCTCAATCCTGCCAAATGCATTTTTAGAGTAACCTCTGGGAAATTTTTAGGTTATCTCATTACAAGGCGAGGAATTGAAGCTAATCCCGAGCAGATCAGGGCCTTAACAGATATGCATTCACCGAAGAACAGGAAGGAAGTCCAAAAGCTTGCCGGGAGGATTGCAGCATTGAATCGCTTCATAGCAAGATCATCAGATAGATACAGACCTTTATTCAGGCTCTTGAAGAAGAATGGAAGGTTTGACTAGACAGAGGAATGTGATGAAGCCTTCCAAAAGCTCAAACATTATCTTTCACAACCTCCAATTCTTTCTAAACCTGATCAAGGGGAGCCTCTGGGTCTCTATTTGGCTACCACTGATGATTCCATTAGCGCCGTCCTCTTCCGTGAGCTCGATCGAGAAGAACGGCCAGTATATTTTACCAGTAAAACTCTTATTGGGGCAGAAACGAGATATGCCACAATCGAGAAAGCTGCTCTGGCTTTGATTTATGCTTCAAGACGTCTTAAGCCCTACTTCGAAGGGAGAACTATTACAGTCTACACAGAGCATCCTTTGAAATCAATACTCGGTAAGATCGATTTGTCAGGGAGAATGGCAAAATGGGCCATTTATTTGGCTCAGTACGACATTCAGTTCTCACCAAGAACATCCGAGAAGGGGCATGCTTTAGTCGGGTTTTTGGCTGATTTTCCAGTACAAGATGTGGCAGACACTAGGGGTGAGGACAGTGAAATTCTTCCACTTCCCGAAATACCAGAAATGTTGAATCCTAAGACGGGGTGGAGACTGTTTACTGATGGATCAGCCAGCGAGAATGGATCAGGCATAGGAGTTGTCTTGGTCACACCCGAGAATACTAGATTGGAAAAATCTATTAAACTCGGGTTCGTGGCATCCAATAATAAAGCAGAATATGAAGCAATGATTTCAGGACTTCAGACAGCACTAGATCTCGGGATAAAAGATATTACCGTATATACTGATTCACAGTTGGTCGTCAGTCAATACGCTGGGACATATCTAGCCCGAGATGAGAGGATGGCAGCTTATTTAGATATTGTTCAACATTTGGCTGAGCGATTTGGTAACATAAAAGTTCACCAGTTACCAAGAATGAAAAATCGGCATGCTGATGCCTTGGCCTATTTATCTACTATGATGGGAGGAACTGAATCAAGGACTATATCCGTGGATTATCATGAATTTCCAAGTATTCATTTACCAGTTGAAGTTTATTTAGCCCCAGTTGAGGTTGATCATGAGCCAAGTTGGATGGATGATTTTCGGAGATATTTACAAAATGAAGAACTCCCATCTGGGAGAGATGCCGCGAGAAGAGTTCAGAAACTTGGAAGAAGGTATACCATGGTAGGCCAAGATTTGTACAGAAAATCAGCATCGGGTCCCCTCCTCAAATGCCTTACCCCCAGAGAATCTCAGCAAGTTCTTCTTGAGATACACGCGGGTGAATGTGGAAATCACTCGGGGGCGAGGACCTTGGCACATAAAGCTCTCAGCCAAGGTTATTTTTGGCCCTATATGCAGAAAGATGCCAAGTTGCTAGTCAAGAAATGTGAGAAGTGCCAGAAATATTCTCCGTTGATCAGAGTTCCCGCCGAAGAGTTACATCCTGTATTCAGTCTGTGACCATTTGCGAAATGGGGATTAGATATTATGGGACCATTCCCGACAGCCCCAGGGAACGTTAGGTTCTTATTGGTAGCCACGGATTACTTCACAAAGTGGATCGAAGTAGTTCCGTTAGTTCAGGTACAACCTTCACATGTGAAGAGGTTCTTATGGGAGAATATCATTTGCCGGTTCGGCATTCCAGAGGAGATTGTCACAGACAATGGAACCCAGTTTGATTCTGCAGAGGTGAAAGCTTTGTGTCAAGCTTTAAATATAAAGAAAAGATTATCTGCCCCGAGATACCCCCAGAGTAATGGACTTGCTGAGAGAGCAAATCGAGTTATACTCAAAAATTTGAAGAAGAGGTTAGATCGAGCGAAGAGAAAATGGGCGGAAGAATTGTCGGGAGTATTATGGGCATACCGAACTACCCCGAGAAGAACTACAGGGGAATCTCCATTTTCTCTGGCCTATGGGTCAGAAGCAGTGATTCCTACAGAAGTTGTTGTCCCAACAACTCGTACTCAGGTTGTCAATACTGGACAAAATGAAGGAATTTTGGCTCGGGATAATGACTTACTAGAAGAACGTCGCGAGCAGGCAGTTGCGAGACTGACTAATTATCAGCAAACCATCAAACGATCGTATGATCGCTGTGTTAGACGCAGGACCTTCAAAATTGGAGACTTGGTATTAAGGAAAGTATTTGACAATACAAGAGAACCTGGGAGTGGCAAGTTGGGTGCCAATTGGGAAGGTCCTTATCTTATTGACAGGATTGGACAAAACGGGGCGTATTATTTGAAAACACAGGATGGAGATGTATTTGAAAGACCGTGGAACGCATTTAATATGCGTATCTTCTATCAATAGAGATGATTCAAAGTTTTTCATACGAGAAGAAGCACGATTATCAACTTTAAGTCCTAGCCGGGAGCCTTGGATTCTTATACATCTTGGTTTTTTGCTTTGAAAAGAATTCAAGTATACAAACCGGAAGGCCGGGATGATCTAAATTCTTAGTCATGCGAATAAAATTAAAGAGATTCTCGTCGACTATGAAGTCCTAGCCGGGAGCCTTGGATTCTTATACATCTTGGTTTTTCGCCTTGATAAGAATTCAAGTATACAAATCGGAAGGCCGGGATGATTTAAATTCTTAGTCATGCGACTAGAATTAAAGAAATTCCCGTCGACTATGAAGTCCTAGTCGGGAGCCTTGGATTCTTATACATCTTGGTTTTTCGCCTTGAAAAGAATTCGAGTATACAAACCGGAAGGCCGGGATGATCTAAATTCTTAGTCATGCGACTAGAATTAACGAGATTCCCGTCGACTATGAAGTCCTAGCCGGGAGCCTTGGATTCTTATACATCTTGGTTTTTCGCCTTGATAAGAATTCGAGTATACAAACCGGAAGGCCGGGATGATCTAAATTCTTAGTCATGTGACTAGAATTAACGAGATTCCCGTCGACAATGAAGTCCTAGTCGGGAGCCTTGGATTCTTATACATCTTGGTTTTTCGCCTTGATAAGAATTCAAGTATACAAATCGGAAGGCCGGGATGATCTAAATTCTTAGTCATGCGACTAGAATTAACGAGATTTTCGTCGACTATGAAGTCCTAGTCGGGAGCCTTGGATTCTTATACATCTTGGTTTTTCGCATTGAAAAGAATTCGAGTATACAAATCGGAAGGCCGGGATGATCTAAATTCTTAGTCATGCGACTAGAATTAAAGAGATTCTCGTCTACTATGAAGTCCTAGCCGGGAGCCTTGGATTCTTATACATCTTGGTTTTTCGCCTTGAAAAGAATTCGAGTATACATACCGGAAGGCCGGGATGATCTAAATTCTTAGTCATGCGACTAGAATTAAAGAGATTCTCGTCTACTATGAAGTCCTAGCCAGGAGCCTTGAATTCTTATACGTCTTGGCTTTTCGCCTTGATAAGAATTCAAGTATACAAACTGGAGAGTCGGGATAACCTACTTTGGTTCCCGACAGATCTATATTCTTTCGGATCATTGAATTCTAACACATCAACGACATGCCTGGATAAGAGTTCAATTCATACAATGACAGAAAATTTTTCTATTAAATTAAAAAGCCTTAAACGGCATCTACATTTTGAAACCCCCCTGATCCAGTCAGATTACAAAAATCATAGAGTCGAATCCTGCCCGCCAACCGGCTGAATAACAGGATTTATAGTAACATCCTCTCCTGGAGTTACCATGTCTGTTTGGTAAGAATCTAGAGCGACTTCAGGTGCCGGGATGGATGGAGAAGGTTCTCGGTATACTTCTTTTGGAATAGTCATCCCGACAATTATTTCGGGCTGAACTACATCTTGAACTTCTTCTCCTTCTTCTTTCATCATAACTTCACATTTGGCGAAGCCTTCCCGGTATCCTCGGTCATAAGATTCTTGTTGGAAGGCATCAGATGCTTGCTTGATTTCATCCCTCTCAACAGTCATTTTGTCCAGATCTTCTTGAAGGCAACTGGCTCTCTCCTTGAACTTTGCACTTTCTGCCTTGACTTTGAATAAGTTATCTTCGACTTTCTTCTTCGATGCAAGGGCTTCAAGGGCCAACTTTTTCTCCATCTCAGCCTTGGTTTTAGAAACTTCGGCAGATAAGTTGGCAGCTTGAATTTGTTCTTCGGCCAGTTTGAGCTTAGCCTCAGATGCGCTTGATTTTTCGACAAGGGAAGTGTAGTTTTGGAAGAGATCACCAAGATAGTCCTTCAGACCTACATAAGCATGGATACTCTACACACAGGAAAAGAATGTTATTCTATAATCAAGAAATTCATCATGAGAGTCAATCGGAAAAACAATTACCTTCAGGAGGGAACGACTGAGGACTTCGCAGGGCACTTTTGGGGAAGGCACATCAATGTAACGCAATCTGTCTCGGGGGAGACAAATCCGTTCAATTAAGGTCGAAGCCACCCCGGCATCAGCAATGGAGCTTTGCTCCGTAATGGGCTTCCCGTTAGGCAGGCAACCAGCATTCATGGTATACGGTTCCTCGCCATTGAAATCCCGTAAACCTACAATGGGGTTATCTTGTTGCCACAATTCTTTTAGTGTAACGCATGTATCAACCATGTCAAATACTGTACCAGACGGGAATAAAGGAGAACGAATATGCTCACCTATTGAATGACTGGGTCCCGCAGTATCGGTTGGTTGAGAGGTTGATGGAGGGGTGGACGATTGATGAAGTCCTGGAGAAGGATGGAACCCAGAAGGTGACATCGTGATGGCGATCGAGGGAGAAGCAGTAGGTATGGTGGCTACTAAAGGAGAATCTGGAACCTCAGAAGAACGATTGAATGACGAATCGCTGGCCAGATTGGCCCTAGAAGCAACCATACCTTCCCGAATCAGAGATGCTTCTAATTCAGGAGCTAATCCCTTGACCAGTTTCCTCTTCTTCCTTGGCGCCAAGGCTGGAGCAGCAAAAGTGTCCTTCCGCATTTCAGCCATTCGGCCCTCCATCTGCAAGAGAGAAAATGGGTTAATTGATCAGATAAAAGAATGTGTGAGATAAATATGGGTGTAGAGGAAGATACCTCTGCCTCTTCCAACCGAACCAGTTCCCGGGCAAAATCATTCAAAGGTTCCTGACGACCATCTGGATGTCTAAAGAATTCGGCTACGAGATAAGGTGTAGGAGCATCCCAACTTGTAGGAGGGTCTATTTGGGCCGACTCCCTCGTTTGACGAGGTCTTTTTATTAAGGGGATCTCATGACTTATTTCCTCCTCTTCCCGAGGCCTATCCTCCTTTGCAGTGATCTCAAGAGCGGGACGCTTACGGGAATAGTCGGGAGCAGTTATCCGCAGGTCCCGTGGGATGACGGGAGTAGAAGCTAAAGACCTTTTATTTTTATCAATTAGTCCCGCCAGGGACCATTGCTTTACTACCTTGGGGATTTTCCTCAAAATATATTTGACCTTGTCGTCTATATCCTGAGGATATTTCCAGGGACGTCTGACATAGTCTACAGCAGAGAAGAGAGAGGACTGATCAGTAGGTTGATTAGCTCAGTCTAAAGGAGATTGACGAGATATAAAGAGGAGCTTACCCGACAAGTTAAAGCTTGTACAGACTCTATGGCTGCTGGAGCTCCCCTCCACACGTTCGTCAAATTCCCAAGATCCAATCACCAGCAGAGGATCAGAGTGCCATCCCTTATGACTATCGAGCAGGCTCTCAACTATCTTCTGTTCTTTCTTCCGAGCAGCTACTGACCAGAACATATCGGTATCGAAGGAGTCTGGGCACCTCCTCAAAATGTACAGATAATCGATCTCAGAGAGACCAATCTGGTATTTACTCGTAGAGTTGAAATACTCTATCCTATTCATCAGACGCTAGAAATTTCCGTGCATCTGGCCGGGAGCCCGGTCGTAAAACCAGAGTACTTCCCTCACTAGAGGGGTCAGAGGTAGAGTTAACCCGAACTTCAATTGAAGCCGAGTGATGCTTATTTCGCCAGGGTTGGTATTTTCCCCATGACGAGAACCGACATTAATGAAAACGGAAGAAGGAATGGCGAATTCCCTCCTCAAACCTACTATATAAGGGTCATTTCCATGAGTAGGGACCCTGACGATAACTTGAAGAACTATTGGTTCCTCCCTATACGTATCTACTTCTCGATCTAACGAGTCAGAGGATAACTCTTCCTCTACAGCAACGCTGGTTTCTACTGGTTCTCTGGGAACCATTTCTTCGGTATCCTCAAGAACTATTCTACCTCTAGCCATTTGAAATAGATGAGAGAAAAATGAAGGTAGAAGAAAAGAGATAACAGTTAAGATGAAAGTACCGTTACAGTCAGGAAGCGGCAAACAGAGGAGGCAGAAGTGAGGAACAGCTTGAGCTTAAAACTTGAAGTGTTGCAGAGCACCGATCAAAGCGAAGAAATGGAAGAATGAGGGGAATGAGCTATTTATAGGCAAAGATCTGGTTATATCAAGTCGATAAATCTGGCGATATCAAATCCCTAGCGCCAAAATTCGAAGGATTTGTTACTTGACGGTTCGGTTACCTGTTCTTTCGAGTACTGAACCCGTCAATCATTCCATTCGATGACCGTACGTTGGGTAGCACGCTAGTACGGACACGTCTCGTGTATACAGCAACAACTGGCGCAGTATTAAATGAGGAGGGTAATGATCGATTGGTTACCATGTGATCCAACGGCCAAGAAACATAGATGAAACGTGGAGGGCCAGGATCTTTTTCAGAAGATACGACAGTCACTTATCGATCTTCTCAAAAAGGGGGCGATGTGGGTGCCGTATTTTCCAGCAAGTAAAATATTGACGCGTGTTCCTGGCTTAGCACGTGCGGATTCAAATAGATGACACGTGTTAGTAGACAGCACGCGAAATTAAATACGCCAGAGTCATCATCAGGAGCCATTAAAACTGCCCATCGTGTCGCATACCTTCCATTAATTGGAAATGCCATGTGTTATGATGGAATGATCGACACCTAGAGGTGATGCTAACAGAATGCATTAACGTCTCAGCCTTGAATATGTCGGGAAGCATTCAATCTTGCCCAACACAATTATTGTTGACAATTCAGTTGCCGGGGTCTATTTCAATATCATCCCGACAAGACCAACAGACTTACTTGCCGGGATCTATTTCGATATCACCCCGGCAAGGTCCTATGATTTGTTGGATGACTGTGTCCCGACAAGATCAACGGGCTTGACGGGATCTATTTCAATCTCGTCCCGACAAGGTCAACAGGCTTGACGGGATCTATTTCAATCTCATCCCGACAAGATCAACGGGCTTGACGGGATCTATTTCAATCTCATCCCGACAAGGTCAACAGGCTTGACGGGATCTATTACAATCTCATCCCGGCAAAGCCAGATAAGGTCAAACGACTTACGTGGCAGAATCTCTTACGTACAAGGTAAATATTCTGAACACAATCGATTTCTTGACTAATGAATATTGGCCACGTGGCAGCTAGTTGAACTATCACGAATTCGACATCCCCTTATCCGAATACTTGACACGAAGGATGCCACCTCAGTGTCGCTCCAGTTATTTCAGGTATAACCGAATCAAGGAAGTCAAAATATAATCATAAGATTCTGTTTTATAACAGAATCCATCTGAGTCATCGTTGACTGATAATGACTAGACACGTGGAAGGTGAGTCACGCCAGTTCTAAGGTTATAAATATAAGACCCTCAGGACTGAGAAGGGGATCTTGCTCTCCAGATCCAGATAGTCTAAACTCTGAAACCTTTTTACTAATTTCCTGAAACCTGTTACATTTCCTAAGCTGACTTTAGCGTCGGAGCCTTGTCAACAGGTACAATCAAATCTCATCTGGAGATCATCCTATCCTTCGCAGAGGAGAAAGTAGTTTCATCCTGGAGCATCAGAATCGTCCGATCATCACCAAAAATCGAATCGTCTGACCTCGAAGATTGTGTGAGTTAGATCAGATATTTTTCCCCCACAATACGTCAAGCTGATCTTTGCTATATAGGTCCACCAAGGGGTGGTCCAAACATCCATAAGGTCAGTAGGCCCTAAACTAAGCTCCAAATGGGCTACCAACCGAATTGTGGTCCTATCCAAGGTTTAAAAAACGGCCCTTATAACGAAAATAACGGCCGTTATAACGGATTTGGACCTTCCCCATTACGTTATGGACCGTTAAAACGCCCAGAAAATAACGACCGTTATTTTCTGGAATTTTTTGTGAAAAAAAATGGCCGTTATTTTTGTTTTTTTCTGTTATTTTCCATTTTTTCCGTTATTTTCTATTTTTCTGTTATTTTCCATTTTTTAAATTTTAAATTTAAAATTTGAATTTCAGCGCCATTTTTTTTCGTTTTTTTCTGTTATTTTCCCGATTTTGCCCCTGAGCGTTTTTTTTCGTTATGACTGAAAAAACGGTAACGCCCCCAGTCTGTTATACCGTTATAATGGTCCCCTTTAAACCTTGGTCCTATCCATGGTTTTAAAAACGGCTGTTTAAACAGTTTTAACGGCCGCTTAAATGTTAACGTCCCAAGCCTATTTCCGTTAAAGCCGTTTAAACACGTTTTGGCACTTTGAATTTAAGGGCCATTTTTTCCGTTTTAACGGCCATCAAAATTATTTTAACAGCCGTTTAATTCTGAAATTTTTTGTGAAAAAAATGGCTGTTAAAATCCATTTTTTTCCATTAAATTTTATTTTTCCATTTTTGAAATTTTAAATTTTGAATTTCAGCGCCTTTTATCTGTTTTATCGTTAAAATATTTTTTTTTCATTTTTGCCCCTGGTCGTTGTTTTCCATTTT
Source organism: Euptelea pleiosperma (assembly GCA_035048495.1). Taxonomy (NCBI): domain Eukaryota; kingdom Viridiplantae; phylum Streptophyta; class Magnoliopsida; order Ranunculales; family Eupteleaceae; genus Euptelea; species Euptelea pleiosperma. The sequence continues at coordinate 8,407,942 of CM068541.1, read as the reverse complement.
AACGGCCGTTTAAACTTAAAACGCCCTCCTTTAAACCTTGTCCTATCTTTCATCTTTTATCTTTGTTTTCTTCTCCCGTTGAGGTTCTCCAAGGAAACCAGAAAAAAGTAATGATTAATGGGTCAGACTCAGTGGGCAAATTTTCACACAAAATTATGCTGTATCCTCGTGGAAGATAAATCAATGGCTGATTTTGGGTGAGGATGATTTTGTCACCATATAAATCACCCTTACAAAAATCAAGTTAATGATAAAAACTAGACGGTCCTTAATTCTTCAACTTGTAAACTATGCTATGAATGTTAGAATGATTTTAATTTTTGTGAGGATAATCTCCTCACCATAGAGACCATCCTCACCAAAAATCATCTCATTCCAAAACTTCTAATTTATATACTGGTCCCCGGCATTTTTTTTTTTAAATTGTGAATGTGTAAAATATGGTTTACTAACTTTATAGAGAGTGAGAAAATAAAAATATTAAAATAAAGAAAAGAACAAAAAAAAGTAGGTTTGAGAAGAGAGGAAAAAAAATAGTTAATTGGAGCATCAATGAAAAATATTACCCAACATACAGTTGAGACAATTGCGTGGTTGGTGGCCCTAAATCAGATTAGACGAAGAACATGGAAAACTCTTCTAAGGAGAGAGAGAGAGGAAAGTTGGAAACAAATTAAGAAAACATAATGGTAGACAAAAGTATCATTAAAAAAAAAAAAAAAAAATCAGATTGGATGAAGAACATGGAAAACTCTTCTAAGGAGAGAGAGAGAGAGAGGAAAGTAGGAAACAAAGAAAACGTCATGGTAGACAAAAGTATCATTAAAAAAATAAAAAAGGCAATAGTTTGAATCCGAAAGGCAAAAACTACCTCTCCCAGTTTCCTTTACCTACACGTGTTGAAAAATGATTAGGTGTTAAGGAGATGCCTCAACCCAAGGCAGCCAGAACTTAAAGTTTTTTATTTTTTTGAAAAGCAACAAATCTTTTAGCGGACTTTTTGACATACCCTCCTTCCAATGTGATCTTTTAAATATTTTGACACACCCCTCGGGACCTAGTCTACTGTACATGGAATGTTATTGACCAAAATTGATTAACAAATTTTTTTATAGGAGAAAAAGCCACCTTCTTGAAACTTAGAACAAGTGGGTTTGGGTGAAAACTTTAACCTTAAATCAAATGGTTGTGGTGGATGACCGGCCATGAGATTTTAATAGATTGGTTGCCCATTACAGGAAATCAACCCATTGGAGTCTCGTGGCCAGCCGACTACTACTCTGGCAAGCAATTTTGAAATCCAACATTCCTAAAATTATTTAAAAAATAAGATTTTTGACTTACGATTCTTGTCAAAGTGATAGTTAGATGGCTACAAGACTCTAATACGGTGGTTATCAGTGATGGATGGCCAAACTATCGAAGTCTCGTAGCCAGTCGACCACCATTTGAGCGAGTAATTTTTAAAAAAAAAAGCATAAAAATTTGATCTTGAAATTATAATTGTTCGTCAAAGTGATAGTTGGCCGGCCACGAGATTCTGGTAGTTTAGTTATTGGTGATGGACGGCCAACCTACCTCAATCTTATGGTCGACCTTCTACCCACATCTATTCTTCGTTGTAATCACCATCATAGTGAAATCTCTTACCGTCATCTTCGTCCGTGGATGTAGGTTATAAGCCTAACCATGTACACTGTTTGTGTGCATTGTGTTTACTTTAATCAATTTTCGTATTTGAATTAATTCTAGATCGTCGATCGTTGTAACAATTTACTTAAAAAATGAAATAAAAAATAAAGAAATAAATCTTGATAGTCATTTAACCCATTATAACAACAATCTTAACGGCAAGCCATCTAACCATTAATATGACATTATAATGATCCCATATATAAAAACCTTGATTGAAATATTTAATAATGAGACAGGTCACTTGAGTACCCTTGAGACATAATAATACTTTGAATAAGTCTTGTCCAGCTTAAAATACTGTCAATTGCAAGTTATTGATAAGATTATCATTATTTTAGTGTTACAACTTCTGGAACTTTGTTTAAATTTTTGGTAATAGTTAATGGTTTGATTCGATGTGTATACTAATTACTTTTTCCAGAGTATGTGTCATTGCTATCTAATTAATAATTGTAGCGATGATTAAGACAATTACTGATTAATTAAGTTGCACCTTGAAATTCTGAACATTTGGTGTCCCACACTCCCAAAATGGAGCACTTTTTCTAATCACAGTGATTAAGACAATTATTAATCAATTAAGTTGCACGTTCAAAGGTTCCTCCAACTTGCTCCTATTATATTTTATAAAAGAATCATCTATTCAACCATATAAAGGACAAAGGTCCTTCTTGCGTGCCTCATGCTAAACTCCAAATATGCCCAAAATATAACTCATTTGTTTCTTTTTATTTTCTTAATTTTTTTACTTTGGAAGGGGTTCTTCGGTATTATTGGTGTCAAAGACACGTCTGCCCTACAACTCTTCAATGCTCTCTTTTATTACAAAAAATAAAAATAAAAATATTATTTCTAATATTACCCTCAAGTTCATTAAATTGACAAGCATTATTTCTTTCAGGTCTAGAAATTATTTTAATTGATAAGGGTTCTTTGGTCATTCAGTATTTTCACATTCCAACGCAGTTGTTCAAGTAATAATTACATTTAACGTGGCACTTAAACTATTCATTGAAAAAAATTAGATGCTATATCTATCATCGAAGTTGATGATCGACCCACATTGTAAGCTACATGGCACACTATCGGAGGATATTAACCGTACGGATGTCTGACACATCCCTAAATGAACTTATATAACAAAAATAAGTCTGATTAGTAATTTCTAACATTTTGATCGTAATTCTTGAAATACACGGTAAAAAATAATCCATGAAAAGGACTCTAATCCAATGGCTATAAATTACTAATCATGGTGAATTTTGATACGTAGATCTAACTATGGATGGTAACAACATCTATACGGGGAGTGGTATCTAAGAGTGTTCCACGTGGATCATAATATGGTCCATCATCAACTTAGATGCTTTAAAAAAAAAAAAAAACCAAAAGCTACCGTACATACTTCATTATTAAAATAGTAATGATCACATGTTCAAGAGCCATGGATATTATCATGTTGTATAGTGGTGTCATTTTGTCACTAGCCAAATAATACTTAAAATCTACGGTTAAAAACAAACAATGAGAAATACTCTAATCCAATGGACAAATTAAAATAACTAATCAGGATAAATTTTCGCATGCAGATCCCCCTAGGGATGGGCAAAATGTCTATACGGTCATCGATCTCTAAGGTGTTGCCATGTGTAAGGTGCACGTGCATCGCACATGGCGTTCCCCTAGTTTTGGTAGTTGGCAGAGCCATCCATTCTTCAATTCTCGGTTCAAGTAGTAGGCGACAATGACATGATATCAGTATGGCCAATGCTAGAGGGAAAACCTAAGAGATTTTGGACAGTACATTCTGCAAACGATTCCCTGGGTCCCACCCCACGAAAAGATCATCTGACCTAAAAGTTAATTTTTGGTATAAGAGGTCTCCTACATGAGACAACTGATAATGGTCCAAATTGATAATACAGAAAATTGTGAAAAAAAATACGAAATTAAATCTATTTATAGAAAACAATACTTGTTCTCAAAAATTGCAAAAACGAATACACATAGCCGTTCCTATCGACGTCAATAAGTTGACGCCATTTCCTTCGGCGCCAAAATAACTTTTTCAATAAAATTCGATTTTACCCTCACCGCTTTGACTCCATTTGGAATGGAGTCAAAACTAATTTTGTTCCATTGCAAACGGCGCCAAAACCATTTTGGCTCTGTTTCAAACGGAGTCAAATCTGATTTGGCGCCATTGCAAATGAAGCCAAACTCATTTTGACTCCGTTTGAAACTCAAATCAAATATGCAAGTATGTTGGAAAGTATAGATCAAGAGAGAAATCAAGATAAAAGTTGATTAAATCAATAGAGAGATTATGAAAGAAATGTGTGATGAGCCCAAATTGACACATGCATATAAAAAGTTTGTGACCAACGGTTGACTGTGTGCGCAACGGTCGAGTAGCCGATTGAATCGGAGACAGACTAAATCTGGTGCCGACTAAATCTGGCGACGATTGAATCAGCGTCAGATCTAATCTGGCGCCATTTTTATTGGCGCCGAATCAATTCTGTTGCTGATTGAATCAATGCCAGATTAGATCTGACGCCGATTCAATCAACGTCAGATTTAGTCTGTCGCCGATTCAATCAACTACTAAAAGGGCGTTTTGGGTATTACATTTCGAAAAAGTTGACGCCGATTCGAACGGCTATGAGTATTCGTTTTTGCAATTTTTGAAAACAAGTATTGTTTTCTACAAATAGATTTAATTTTGTATTTTTTTTCACAATTTTCTGTTGATAATATTTTGTGATGTGTAGACCACGTGCTCATATTGGTATTGTAACCCACACCTTGGTGGACCTACACATCAAAAATCAGAATGATCGACTACAGTTAAGGGCCAACTTAACCCCTCGACAGGTGGCACTTAACTACAAGTGCCAGGACACATTGATCTTACTATGATCTCGTCCTCTGTGGTGGGACCCTAGTTAGTAGATTCGCGCATATAAGTATTATATGCGTTTAATATCTGAATTTTTTGTTTTTTTAAGAAAACGTTTAATGTGGGCGTATAAAATTTTAAAAAAAATGACTTTTAAGATTATACGAATAAAACATGTATTATTCGTGTTTAATACATGAATTTTGGCATTTTTTTTAAAATAAAAATGTATTAAATGGCACAAAAAAATGAAAAATTGGTAAAATTCGGACTTTTTAAGGCTAAACTAATATAACATTTCAGTAATGGCCGAATTTTTCCGAAACCGAATTAAACTCGAACTCTTCCCATTTCGAATCTTTGCCACATGCGGAATTGCTAACTATGGGTGGGAGTCGGAGAAGTGAGAAAAGCATCATCGTCCGGAGAGCGTTGAGATAGAGAAAGAGAGTTTTTTAGTCCTGGAAGTTTGTGGGAGGAGAGGCAGTAAACAACGACTGAGCCAATATACAAAAAACTGAACTAAACTAGTTACTTAGGCTCGGACTTTCTGCAAAAGGAGGCTTTTATATTGCAAAAATCCAGAGATCAATAAATTAAACCTACGTTTGGACAAAAGATATTGAGTTTTGAAATTAGTTTCTAGGTTAGTCTATGAACTTACAGTCGGATTTGCCTCACCAAGGCTTCCTCTTGTCATCTGATCTTCACGCGACATGTGGTTGGAGGGATGCTATAATTTCTTTTTGTTAAAAACAAATAAATTTCTGAATCCTCCTTCCTCTTAATTTTTTACTTTTTTTATTTCGATAAGTAATCTGTACGTAGTAGAACTTTGATGACGGAACACAGTATAAGCCATATGGTAGACTCTTAGAGACCACTGATAGTATGGATGTTTGGCCCATCCGATCCCTACCTACATACCAAAACTCAGCCTGATTACTGATAAGTAGTGGATGTTGAAACTTGAAAGGAAGCTTGGTGAGCGAAAGTTTATTGATGAACAGCGCGTACAAACTACACAACAGGTAATTTTTAAAGCAGGACGAGTCAAGGCTGATTCACTGAGTTTTCCATTCACTCAGGAAGATCTTGTAGCTTCCGGATGAAGCTATCAATGTACGAAGACTCGAGAGCTTCGCTTGACAGAAGGTCCTTCCACTTGAGGTGGTTGCTCCTCACTTTTCTCCCGACTGGGCTTTCTTCATCCATCACCAATTTCACCGCCTTGCACACGCTCTCCCTCGTGAACCACCCGTCATCTTCCCTCCTCTCTACCTCAACTGCGACCTTCAGATCTCCAACCATTAGCCTGGTGTTCAGAAATTGATCCGAGAAGTTGGGCAGCAGCACTATCTGGCACTCGTTTATCAAGGCCTCCCACATGGAATTATACCCGCAGTGGCTTACGAAACACCCCACAGAGGGGTGTTCCAGTATCTGTGGCTGCTGGACCCATCCTCCGTGAACTACTCCTCTTCCCTTGATCCTCTCCTCGAACCCTTCTGGTAATGCCTCCTCCAATGTTGCAGCTCCAAGTGGTGGTTTCAAGGCCACGAAGAAGGGCAAGCCCGAAAGCTCAAAACCCAACACCAGCTCTTGGAACTGTTCCTTTTTCAAGATGCATTCGCTTCCAAATGCACAGTACACCACCGAGCCCTCCTTGAAGCCGCCTAACCATTTGGACCACCGCTCCTCCAACGGAGAGGTATGCTGCTTAGGGTGGACAGGCCCTAATAGCAGCACTGGCTTCCTATACTGGCTCTCCACGTAGTCGCAGTAGGGGCCCTCGATCTCCCGGCACGTTCTGAAGGAGATGATATCGCACTGCTTGAAGATGGCCATGTAGTAGTCCTGGATTGAGGGGTTGTTGCCAGATTTACGACAAGCATGCGTGGTGCGGGCCTCAAAGAGATGGAGCTGTAATGGTGAAGGTGGGAATCCTGGCGGTGGGCGCATCATTTCAACCTCAGCGGAATGTTGGCCCTCGTCGAGCTTACGACCTGAGCTGTATGCAGTCGATGCTGCGCTCATAATGCTATAATAGATGGACTTGATGCCAAGCTGGCGTGTTAAAGCTGGAATCCACCAGGCGAAGTCGAAGAAAACGAAATCAGGCTTCAAATTGTGTAGAGCAACTTTCACCTCGTCCTGCATGCCCCCCATGGCCATAACAAGAAGAAGAAACAAGTCGGGCGCGTCGTTCGTCGTCTCGGCACCAAGTGGGAGGCCCTCAACATGGGGGACTACAAGGGGGACGAAGCAAATGAGATCGGGGTGATGATTGAAGGGCTCCAACTTGGCTTGTGTTTTTGTGGGCAAGAGGAAAGAGATTCTGTGGCCTCTCTCGGCAAACTTGTTGGCTAGGTGGAGGAACGGAGTCATGTGGCCTATGGCGAGCCAGGGGAACATGGCTACGTGAAACGTGGTTCTGGCCATCTTCTCGTTGGTGTACTCCGACTCTAAGTTTAGATTGGAGACTGAATCTATTTCTACGGGTGTCATTTATTAGCTACCCAATACCCATATTTATTAGCAACCCAACACCCACTGTATTTTGAGTGCCACGTGCGTCTTTGTCAGTTTTCTGAACGAAATCTATTATCGATCTATTATCTGTACCAATGTTTTGAAAACCGAACCGATTATCCATCCGATTTTCGTTGAGAACCGGGTTATATTTATTTAATAATAAGATAAATTTAAACAAAAAACAGCAACGTGAACGTGTCAAATATAAAAAAGAATCAAAGAATCTTCGTTTAGAAAGAGAAAATTTTATGTAATATAAACAAGAGATGAATTACAAAGAGAGCAACGATTTTAAATTTTAATCTCGATAAATTATAATTTATATCTATATGTCTCGTTAATCTTACAAAGATCTTTTTAAATAAGAGAAGATTTTAATCTCAAACGGATGGATAGAATCCTATGGATAGGATTCCATATTTTAAACAGAAAAATAGAGATTTTTCAGAGATTTGGCACTAAAATTTGAATACCTAGAATCCTCTTGTCTAGGGAATCTTACTATTTTAATATTTTATAATTTTTTTACTGAAAGTTCCTCAAGACAACATGTTTCCTTCTTATTTTTTTAACTAGTAAATGGCACGTGACCAAGGCACTCTCCGACAAGAGCATTTGCAAAAAATGGGTGCCTTCGGCACTCAAATGGTATAAATGATTGGGGTGTTACCGTTTTTTCCATTATAACAGCTGCTATAACGGATTGTAACGCACAGAGGGAGAAATGAAAAAATAACAGAAAGAACAAAAAATAACGGTGTTAAAATTCAAATTTTGAACAAATTGAGAAAAAATAAGGAGGATTGAGTAGCTGAAATCTAACCATCCACATTAGATCGATGGATTTGATCTCAACCACTCTTTATCTAACCGTCCACATTAGGTGGATGGATAAGATAAGAGAATACAACTGAGTTATTTTGTTATATGCGTGGGTGGCCCATGCCCGCAGCACTTCTCGACAAAGTGGGAGTTAATATAAACCATCGATATGAAGCATAGTGGATCTCAACCACTCATTATTGAAGCCATATAAGATAAGAGGGGGTATAAGAAAATCACAATCACTTGTTATATTGATAGTGGGTGGTCCGTGCCCTCGGCAATCTCCGTCAAAGCATTTGTCAAAATCAAGTGTGAGTGGTCGAGATCCACCATTCATTTGGGGGATAAGATCTCAACCCTTCTTTGTTGAAATAGATAAGAGGGGGTATAAGTGATGAGACAACTTCCCTGTTTTGTTATATAGATAAAATCGGTCCTAACAAAATGATCGGTTTGTCTTGTCAATCGGTTTAACTGTCGGTCTAGTCCGATTTTCAAAACACTGATCTATACTAAAACTCGGCACTGCTGAGGTAGCACTCTATTTATCTTTTTTCATCAATTTTTTCAAAAATACCCCTAGTCCAAAAAACACCCTCACCATTACTTTTATGTCTCCCTCTCCCAATAGGACCTATGTTTTAAAACTCGCTGAGTCTCCGAGTCAACTCGACTCGATTGTATTTCGAGTCGACTCGGCATACAAACTCGGATTTGCATAGTCCGGCGACTTGACTCAGAAACTCATCCGAGTTGACTCACAATTCAGCCGAGTCACCCGTTTAAAGGCCGAGTCCAATCAAACACAATTTTTTCTGATTTTCTAAATATTTTTTTTGTATTTGTTTCCTATTTTCAAAGTTTTTCTTACTAAATATTATTTTTTATATATTTAAATAAATAATAATCAATTTAATGACTCGCCGAGTCGACTCCCGCGTCATCGAGGTGACTCGGCCCAATGGACTTCCCAGTTCCGAGTTTTAGAACATAGAGTACGACTACCACGTACGTCTCCGTTTGAACCCATTCGTCTCCCTCCCTTTTAATTGTTTCCTTTCTGAACCCAAACGTCTTTCCTTAAAGGCCAGGTCTGAGCCGTTCTCCAAGGCAACGACAATAATGAAATAGAGAATTGCCTTGAGCGCGGTGAGTAAATAATCCCCACCTTCCACAAAAAACGAAGACCAACCGTTCGAAATTCGGTGGAGTTGTATCGTTAATGCAAACTGCGTTCTTCTTAAGTCAGGAGAAATTAAACAATCAAATTTATGGAGTTTATAAGATGAAAGGGTGGGTTTAGAAAGAACTTAAACGACTTTGTTTGTGGTGATTGATTTGCCATGAGACAATGTTATTCAGAACAACCATGGGCTACACTTGGTTTACATCCACGCCGTGACTAATCCCTTTGAAGTCATCAACGAGGCTGTTAAGTGAGTAAACTAAACACCCACCCAACTTTTCTTTTCTTTCACACTTCCCCTTTCTATTTCAAAATCTCATATAGTGCGTAAGCTAGATTTTCTAGGAGGTCCAATACCTTCAGTGGTTAATTTTTATTTGAAGTGTTTGTACTGGTTTATTAATGGTACAGGGTAGGAATTTCTCTGTTTCGTCTTTTCCTTGAGGCAGCTGCATCTCATGGCTTCGAATGGTATCTTGAACGAACTTAAGGATTTGCAGAAGGATCCTCTATCCTCATGCAACACGGGTATGAGGATACCAATGACCGATGTTTCTACCATCCGGTCCATCCCCAAGTGGACCTAAAGGTCAAAAATCAACTTGATTGGTGTTTCTAACTGTTACATTTTCATCTTTTTGTTGGTTTAATTATTTTTCGACTGTGGGATTCTAGGATTGTTTTAGGTAATTAATCAGATTACACGGCTAATAACTGCTGCATTTTTTAATTTTTCATGGGGTGATTTTCAACCTTGGGATTCTAGCATTATTTTGGGTAATCAGATCCAACGGCTAAAAATATCTAATCAGGTTGATTTTTGGTATGTAGGTTTAGCTATGACCCAACAAGAATGAATCAACTGTGGTATAAGGCTTAGAGATTAAGGTCTAAATTCTGAAGTCTATAGAAGGCAATAAAAGAGTATGTTCCAGAGAAACATATTGCTCCGATTAATATATATAATAAAAATAAATTTTTTTTTGCATTTTATAGGTATCAAAATAAAACATAATTATACAAGCAAAAAAATTAATTTTTTTCATACAATTTCTTTTTATTGTGCACGGGCTATTGATACCTAGTTTATTTTTAAATAACGTGACCTATTTAGTGATTTCAAATATTTGGATCTGAATAACCATATAATGTTCAAAATCTACGGTTAAAAAATCAACCCTTGAAAACAACTCCAATCAAATCCTTAAAATCATTAATAGGCTTATTTTCTGCATGTTATAGGTCCATCTAGGGATGTACCAAATATCAATACGGTAAGTGATCTCTACGAGGCTGCCATGTGTAAGGTGCACCTGCATCGCAAATGATGTTCCCCTAGTTATGTTAAATGTCTTCCACACTCAAATCTTCTCAGTTAACTTTATCCTTCAATTTGTAGTATTTATAGTTTATATGATGAATGTTATAGTTTCACTCATCAACAATTTAAGGGAAACCAATTAGCTTGATTTTTCATGATTTTTTGCTTTCATGGTGATAGATATAATGCACACACAGATTTCTTTTCCCTTTCCATTTAAATGCTTTGGATCAAGGTATAAAGGAGGCCATTTTAACGGTTTAACGGACTGGGGGCATTACCGTTAAAACGGATTGAAACGGCCAGGGGTAAAAATGGAAAAAAATAGAATTTAATAAAAAAAATTATCATATTTTCATATATGGAAAAAGCCTTTTCATTAAAAAGTCAACTTTGTTGACCAACTACCATAATCTCGTTTTCTTCTTGAATTGAAAAATCACTTTTTAAAACCTTGAGAATTTGAGCTTAGAATTTTTTTTTATTGGATCCATTTAGGGAGTAATCCCTTATTTACATTATAAGATTTGTGACAGTTTCTTAAACGATATTTATTACGTAAATGTTGGCAACTATTTTATTCAAAACCATGGATATGTGACTGCTTCAAGCTTAGAGTATTGACACTCAAAATTAGACTAAGCCTTGGTGTGCCTCAGAGATTTTTTATTAAGACCTTCTATGTTCTTCTAGAGTCCCACTGGGACTTCTTTGGAGTCCCCTTGGCCTAATAGATAGAACCCCCACTTGTCAGAACCCTGACTGGACCATATTAGCAGAAGGGTCGACCGTTAAAGATAGGCGACCGATGTGGAATATTGAATAACGGTCAAGTCGACTGGCCTTAGGTTTCCTCAAATCATTTGAGCGCTCTTCCCCCTCTCATCTACTATAAATATCCCTCCCCTTACCATTCATATTTATCAATTCGCCTGGCCTTCTATTGAGTTTTCATCTCTAAGAGCATTTTGTTTGAGTTCTCTATGTCTTCTTTGTGGGAGATATAATTTGGTGACTTGCCCTATTCGATTCTAAGAGCTCTTCCGGCGGGTGATCCAAGTAGCATGATGGGTGTCTGTTTGGCTTTGCGCTTCAACAACATTGAAGCATTCATTCATCTTGATCTTCATCTAGATGTAACTTTGTTTGTTGGAAGCCTTCTTTTTAGAAACACACTATATTGAAATACTTGTATTTTATATACTATTATCTGCTTGAACCAATAAATATCTTGACTAAATTAGAGTTTGGTTGAGACCTAATTCACCCTTATTGATTGCGATTGAGACCGGATCCTTTACCCTATTCAATATTATATGGTTGCTCAAATATTGAATTATAATGTGATAGCTCGTAGAAGCTTTTGGAAAGTTGATATAGGTGTTGTGACACCGAACTACTATACATCTTTGTGTTGTTGATTGTTTGTCTTTATTTTTTTCTATATATTGCTTAAGTTGCTTCTTGTTTCGCAATAATTTGTTCAAATTAAATCTTACATCTTAGTAATGCCAAGAGAACTTCACCAAGCTAACTAGGGAATCTACCCCCTCTAGGTCTTGTGTAGATTCATCTCTATTTACTAAATATTCTAGAGATTTCTAGAATTCTTCTTAACATGTAACTGATCCCTCACAAAGATCATCTCTCCTACCAGCAATCTTCCATAACTGTTTCTCTTCTACAAGCTCAAAATGGAGAGGATGCTTACCATACTACATGGAGATAACATTGATTGGACGACTTTCTATTTATTTTATTCTGGTTTCTAAATTTATAGAAATTGCACAAAAATGTAACAAAGGAAAGAAAAAGAAAATGTTATATAGGGTTAAAATTGAATAACCCACCCATAGAATTCTTGCGTGGTGGGCATCCCACCTATGTCTCTCTTCATTAACGTGTCTTTTTTTTCTTTTATTTCTTGGTCTCAAAAGTTCTCTGAACTTTGTTAGTAGGGAATAGGAATACTACTGTCAAATTTATTTTAATGCTCCTGAAGAATCTACGGCCCACATATGATGACTTGGACAATAGATGATTAATTAAGGCTCTCGTATGGTTTGAAAAGAAAAGGGTTTAAGGTTGGGAACTTAGAAGTTAGGAAGCTTGGGGAATCACGGAAGTTTTCCTAATGGTGGACCTTGGTGCATTCCAATATTTCTTTGAGTAATGACTTCATGGACTGGGGTCTCTGAATGTAGTCATCACGACTATGCCTGATATTACATTAACCGGCCCATTATATCATTATTCTAAGGAAAAAGATGTAACAAGGTATGCCTGAAACTGTTCATTTGCGGAAGCGGCATTTTTGGTAGTCACCGCTGCCATCTGGGCGCACTGACCGCTTGGATGTTTATCTCACCCCTTGGTGCATATACATACCAAAAATCACCTTGATTGGTAATCTATAACCATTAGATTTTAACACTTTTTGGCACCATTTAAGGTGTTCTTATAGCCGTTGAATACAACACTCTTTTGAGTACTAAAACCAACGGATAAAAATCATTAAACAAGCTGATTTTTTGTATGAATGTCTATTAAATGGTGGGCTAAACATCCATGCGGTCAGTGGGCCCAGATGGCAGTGGTGACTACCAAAAATGCCGCTTCTGCAAATGAAAAGATCTCAGGTATACCTTGTTACATCACGACCCTTATTCTAATTCTTTTGGCACTAGTCGCTGGCTATCCATGTCAGCTTTCGTACTCCCTTGGGGTCTTGATATGAAGGTTGGAATGATGAAGCCACACCTAAAGAAGGGAAAATAAGTGTGAAATTAATCTGATTGATTGGATGGCCATGAAGGTCTATCGTGCATGCCTGTTCCATCACTGCTACAATTCAAAAGCACGCAAGAGGTGAGGTCAGATCCCACTAATATTACAAGAAAAATCAAGAGATAATGACTTGGTTTAGGAATTGAACATGATGGTAGTGATGAATAAAACAAAGAGTAGTTCGTGAAGAAATTAATATGAATCCATGTTTTATCCTATGTTCTAAAACTCGGAACTCGGACTCGGCTCGGAAGTCCATTGGACCGAGTCACCTCAATGATTCGGGAGTCGACTCGGCGAGTCACCTCAATGACTCGGGAGTCAACTCGGCGAGTCATTAAATTGATTATTATTTATTTAAATATATAAAAAATAAAATTTATTAAGAAAAACTTTGAAAATAGGAAACAAATACAAAAAAAACATTTAGAAAATTAGAAAAAAAATTTAAATTTTGATCGGACTCAGCCTTTAAACGGGTGACTCGGCTGAACTGTGAGTCAACTCGAACGATTGTCAGAGTCAACTCGCTGAACTATGCAAATCCGAGTTTGTATGCCGAGTCGACTCGAAATACGATCGAGTCGAGTCGACTCGGCAAGTTTTAAAACATAGGTTTTATCCAGCTGCATGACAATGGCTTTCTGTAGATAGGAAACTTTTTCAAGTGATCATTGGGCCTATCAAACCTAGGTATATGTGGCACGCGATCATGATATTTTAGAAAAGATAACATCAGAGAGTAATTAGATGTACCCTTCATGTCTTTTTTTTTTTTTTTTTTGAAAGTTAACCATGTTATAACCAACAGCAAGGTTTAAAGGAGGCCGTTTTAACGGTTAAACGGACTAGGGGCGTTACCGTTTAAACCGTTTAAACGGCCGTTAAAACGGATTGGAACGGTCAAGGGCAAAAATAGAAAAAAATGGAAAAAAACGGAATTAAACGGATTTTAATGGTTTTAACGATTTTTACGGAAAAAGTGGCGCTGAAATTCAAATTTTGAAATTTGAAAATTAAAAAAAAAAATGGAATTTAACGGATTCTAACGGGTTTTAACGGAAATTAAACGGATTTTAACAGTTTTAACGGCTGTTTTTTTTAAAACCGATAAAACGGGTTTAAACGGAAACGAGCTTGGGGCGTTACCGTTCAAAGGGCCGTTTTTAAAACCATGACCAACAGCAAAAAGCAAACAAAGGACCGCCCCCTCAAGATATAGAATTAAGTACCAATAACACCTGCTGACCAAGGTTTTAAATTTCAAGGAAAAGTTGGGTTTCGAGCTACACCAGAACAAAAATCCATAAAAATCAGAAATTGTAAAATTTCAAAATATATTTTCAAAATTTTGTGAAATTTCGGTTTGTTGAAATTTTCGTAAAATTTTGATCTATTATTGCTATTTCGGTTGAAATTTTGAAATTTTCATTCTTAATCTCCATTTCAAAATTTCCAAAATTTCACACGGTCTAAATTTCGGTTTCGGGCCTCATTGAAATGGCATGCCAAACCGAAATTTTAAACATTGCTGCTGCCCTGCATTTGAGTCAATTTTTTTATCACAGATGGCTGTATGAGCTACGTGGCACACTGTTAGAGACCACTGACCATTTGGATGATGGGTCAATCCCTAGGTGAACCTACAGACCAAAATTCAGCCTGATTGTTGATTTCTAGCCATTGGATTTGAGTACCCAAAATAGTGCTCGATTACAACAGCTAAAAACCAACCTATGAAAAGGAATCAAATCCAAAGTCTGGAAAAGGCCAATCAAGTTATTTTTGGTTTGTAGGTCCATCGAAGGATCGCCAAACATCCAAACGGTTAGTGGTCTCTAAGAGTGAGCCACGTGGCTCATACAATTGTCCCTGAGCAAAAGTTGCCTTTTTTTTTTTTTTTTTTTTTGCGCGATCAAATGGCTGACAAAAGAAGAGACCTTATCTATGCAGGGACGACTAGTTGGGCAAAGTTGGAACAGTGCGAAAATTTTATTTGCATCTCAAAATTGTGAAAGCATCCCACATCCCCTCTTTTTCTTTTACTTTTTAGGGCATTTTCTTTTCAAAGCACCCCACTTTAACTTCAACCACGAGTGCAACGAGTTGCAGACTGAGAGCAACCATTTCACGTCCTCCCTTGACGCCGGCGACAACCGTGAGCGCGTAGCTCTAAGAGCAACTTGTCCGCCGTTATCCTCGAAATTCAGTAACATACCAAAGTGTTTCTCAGCCTTTGAATGGGAATTCTTTGTGATAATCAATATTCCACCATTAACAACCCATTTTAAGCCAAATGAGCAAAACCCATCAACCACATCAATCCAAAAACACCCAAATAACCAACACCAACTTCTGAAATTCAACCCAAAAGAAGAGAAATTTGAAAAAAAAAAAAAAAAAAACTACACTTTTTCTTTTTAAACAAAATGGGTCCTGTTCGGTTTGCTGAGGCCGAACTAACAAAAATTATTCGGTGTTAGCAGGCTGAACAATGGTGTTTGTTCGGCCCTAGCTGACCGAACGGAACAGAACTTCAAAACCATAGATTACTAGGTATTCTGTATCCTCGATATGGAATCTCCATGGCAGATGATTGTTAAGTCTTGACAATAGAATTTTTGCCACCTACTGTATGAGTTATATATTATTTATAGTAATTGATGTTTTTTTTTGTTTCATCACAATTTCTTTTCCTCGCTTGGCAGGTGCTCTAGAGCTCTTCACCGAACTTCTGCAACTTTTTCCTAGTAATGTACATATATATACCAGTGGGTGGCCCATGCCCATGGCACTCCCCGACAAAGCATTTGCCAAAATCGGATGTGAGTGGCTGAGATCCACCATCCAGTTGGGGGATAAGATCTCGGCCCTTCTTTATTGAAGCCTTATAAAAGGGGGAGACAACTACTGCCTCACCAATACGTAGGATATATTAGGTGGGGTGTTTACACAATTTTTGGGGTGCGGCAAATAAAATTCCCTTTAGGGTACCTTGCCTAATGATCTAAAAAGCTTTCTTTTAGTAAGATGCTGGGGCATAAATGCAGGTTTACAGCCTACAAGTAGTTTTCCTTTTTTCATTATTTTTGCAAGAAATACCATGAGGGCCGTAGGTTACAGCCCTTTGGGCATATTAGGCCGTAGAAAATCTCCACGGACCATTTGATTGTGCTGTGTATTTTTTGTTGGACACATGAATCCTTTTCTCAGTAGATGTTGTATGAAGTGTTTAAAACATGTTGTATACTTCCCCTTTTACGGTTTTACCCTTCTGTACCATCTGAACAAAATGACTCGTGGACGGCTGTCAAATTGAACTAAATCAAATTTTTTGAAGTCCGCTATTATCTCTTATTTGAAGGAAAAAACAAAGTACAGTTTCAAAAGAGTTGGAAGGAGAAAGATAAACCAGAGAAACTGAAGAAAGCCTGATAGATTAATGGGTTACGTTTCATCCGAACTTGTTCAAGAATGATTCCAATCAAGGAGTTCTCTTCAACAATGGTGACACTCCACGAATCATGTCGTCTCTCTCACTAGTACTTCAAGTTCTTATATGGACTTCTGAAAGCCGATGCAGAGCCAATGTTCTGAAAGGCGAGAAACAAAATCTTGGATCCTATCTCTATGTTCTATCCTTTGTTCTTTAGCCATCATCTGGTCCGTCTGATACAAGACTGATGTCGAAGGTCACATGGAGAAGCTATTGGAGAGGGAGAAAGAAGATGAAATGCTTTTGACTAAGTGTGTCCAGGAATTGAAGAATAAGGGGTTGAATTGGATGTTTGTGGCTAAATGTGTTCAGTTACTGTTAGAATCCCTTAAATGGATGTTAGAATCATTTCATCGATGGTGATTTTTGGATGTAAAAGTTTAACAATTAACGGTCTGGATTAAACTGCTCAGCTCAACTTCTAGTATGCGGTGAACTACATGCTTGTAATTATTAATTAAATCAGAGTTGCCAGCATGTTTGGCATTTGTTAAGAGACCACTAAAAAGTCCATGAATCATATGGTTATGATCCTTAGATCGGTGAATTATCAAGTTTAGTAAAAATTGTATTGGTTTAACTAGTTTAATGAAAATGGTACTAATTTGACCGTTTTAGTGAAAATAGTACTATTTCAATTAATTTACCAAAAATCAATGCTCAAACCAAAAAAAGAAGATGATTTCAGCTAAACGAAAATGGAGGTGATACAAATGTTGAAGAAACCTTCTTCAATGGAAAAGTATGAAGTTTTCATACAATTTGAATAGAAGGAAACGAGTGGGAAACATAGATGGAGGGAAACAAAGATAACAGGAAACCTCAATTCTCAGTGGATCTAAAGCAACTCTCTCTCTCTCTTCACAGTTTACTGAGACCACCATGGCCATAGTGTCTCCTTCCAAAGTGGTGGTTGACCGACTATGAGATTTCAATTAGTCACGGGTAGTGGACAGTCAACCTACCAAAGTCTTTTGGTCAACCGTCCACCACATCCCTTTGATTTGGGGTTAGGGTTTTTTGATCCACACCCACTTGTTCTAAGGTTTAAGAAGGGAGCATTTTTGTCCTTTCAAAAAACTTGTTAGTCAATTTGGGTCAACACAATCAATGTACGGTGGACTAGGTCACGGGGGTATGTCAACTTTTTCCAATGGGGGGATGGGATATGCAAATTTCAAAGATAACATGGGGGTATGTCAAAACATTTCATCTTTTAAATAAGGCTACAACATATATATTCACAAGGAAGTCTGAAGGAATCTCTTGACTCTAGTGCTAAGTGCAAGGTTACAACTAACAAGAAGTAGTGACTTGTGTTGTTCGAAGTTGGCAATTTTATGTGGGCTATCTTGAATAAAGATAGGTTTTCAATTGGAGAGTATAATAAGCTCGCTACACAAAAGATTGGTCCGTTGGAGATTCTTGAGAAAAATATCAATTCCAATGTATACAGATTGAAGTTGTTACATCACGTTCGCACCTCTGATGTGTTTAATGTGAAGCACCTCATTCTATATCATGGTTATAGTTCAAATGATAGCACTTCGAATTCGAGGGCGAATTCTCTCCAACTAGAGGAGGATGATCGATGCAATACAACTAGTTGATAATTATTTTGACAGGTTTGATCAGAAAGAAGGTCATTTGAAAGGCCAAAAGTGCACATTAACTTAAAATGACCATAACTTTCCGTTCGTAACTCGGAATCACTATTATTGTATATGTGCACGCGATCATCTCATGGAGCTTTACACGCAAAATAACTTAATGTCATTTTTAGGCAGAAAAAGAGTGAAAAATGTCAAATTGCAATTTGAAAGTTGTGTTTGCTATTTAACCAGAGTTTTTGTTTCATGTTTTAGAAGGCATCCTTTAGATTCTTAGAAGGTCTTTGTTAACAATTTTAAGATTAGTAAGAGAATTTATGGTAAAAGAAAGAAAACTTTACATTTTTGTTATTTTGGAAAAATTAGGGATTGATTAATTTGGAGTTGAATTAAAAAGAGATTTCTCTTATTTATTTTTCGTATATCTTTAACGTTTTGTGATTCTTATCTATAGCTGATTTGTCGAATCTTACCTCTTTCTTCTTTGTGATCTCTGTTGCGTTTGCAATGCCACCATTCATTCCATACAAACACGAGCATCTTCAAACACTATATATATTGTTGTCTAAAAAAATCATGGGTGCATGTATATGTTGTAACATTGGCCTTGATCAAATGTGTTTCTTCAAATGTATCAAAAACATTCGATAAATGACAACTTAAACCATGATTTGTTATATAACGATAACGCTACGTCCTACCCTGTTATGTCATATGGTGTAACGCTACATGTATTAACACCCATTATATTGAAAATAACAGCCGTTATTTTGAAAATAATGGCCATTTTTAACTATAATTTACAATTTAGCTAAAAAATGAATTAAAAAATAAATAAATAAATATTGACGGTCATTTAACCGCCACTATAACGGCAATCATAATGGCAAGACAGCTAACCATTACGTAATATATTATAATGACCCCTTTTAAAACCTTGATTGAAATATTTAATAATGAGACAACTCACTTGAACCCTTGAGTCATATTTAATATATAGATACAGTCAATATTTGGCACAAAATTGAGTCATTTAGTCCTAGTCTTCACCGAAGGCAGCGAAAGGTTTTATCATACATGTACATCATTGGGATCAAAAACTTCAAAATAACAACAAATTACTTGGGCACTCCACTCATTTTGGGAAGATCCAAAAAGAAAGCCTTTCAGTATTGTGAAGAAAAAATCAGAAATCTTATGGAAGGTTGGAGATCCAAGCTACTTTCACAAGCGGGGAAAATCACATTGATTAAAAGCGTGACTGAGGCAATACCCGTCTACACTATACAATCCTTCCTTCTCCCTAAGGCGCTCTGTGAAAGAATGGATTCTCTATCTAATCAATTCTGGTGGGGAGCATCAGAAAACAAGTGCGGTCTTCGACTCACAAACTGGGGCTCTCTCTGTATAACGAAAGCGCAAGGTGGCTTGGGATTTCGACGATTTCATCTAGTAAACTTATCACTTCTTTTTAAAAAAATGTGGAGTCTTCAACAAGACAAATACTCCTTTCTAGCCAATCATTTACTGAAAAAATACAATCCTGACAGCAACATTCTTAGGAGCTGGAAAAGCATGCACAAAGCAACAGCAAAGTTAGCGCTTCATTGTGGTGGGTGATAGGATCTGGGAAACAAATCAGAATTTGGGAAGATAGATGGATTCCAAATCCTTCTGGTCAACTCACCACTCCTTCGCAAATTGGCCAGTCAAGCATACAAAAGGTCAGTGATCTCATTCTTCCCAATTCCTCATGGAATAGGCAACTCCTATCCTCCCTATTCCTGGCATCAGTGGCTGCCTCCAATGAATCAATTCCTCTTAGCAAAAACCTACACACTGATCGAATCTATTGGATTCCCCATCTTAAAGGTCGATTCACAACCAAATCAGCGTACCAAGCTCTTAGGACAGAGTCAAATCTCTGAGGAACAAATCCAAGCCCACCGCATCTGGAAAAAGATTTGGCTCCTTCCACTCCCTTACAAAATTCAAATGTTTATGTGGAAACTATTCAGAAATATTATCCTTCCAAATAGGGCAACCATTCATAGGCAGATCAAGCAAATTTCTCCAGAATGTCCTCTTCGTCATGCCTTGCAGAGACATATCATCATGCCTTATTTAACTGTCCAATCAGTGCTCGTTTGTGGTTCGCCGCTTCTCCTCTATCCATTCGCTGTGAGTACTGGTCTGTAGAGGAATGTGAGACATAGATTATGGATAAAATCATGCCGTCATCCACTCAAAATAATGTGGATCCTTTTCAAATTCAATACATTTGCATTCTTTTTTGGAAGCTTTGGGATCTTCGCAATAAAGTAGTGCACAGCTCTCAGATAGAGCACCTAGCACAATTCTTAAGGGGTTTCAATTCCTACATCGAATCCGAAAATGCCATACCCAAAACTACTAAACCCAACACTATTTGGAAACCACCACCAATTGGCACACTGAAACTAAACACTAATGCAGCATGGCAAAAAGCAACTGAAAATATTGGACTGGGTTTTGTTATTAGAAATGATGCTAACAAGTGTGTGCTGGCAGGAGGTAGTCGAACTCGATTTTTCTCTGCAGAAGAAGTTGAAGTTCGAGCCATAAAATGGGAGATGGAAAAAGCCAAATCTTTCGGAGTACAGGTCCGCATAGTGGAATCTGATGCCTTGATCATCACTAAAGCGCTAAAGTAAAAATCCACTGCACTTAGTTGGTCCTCTTCAACTCTCCTAGCTGATGTTTTGGGTTTATGTTCACACTTTAACTCTCTTATTTTTGTTTATACACCGCGAGATGGTAATGCAATAGCTCACTGTGTAGCCTCTAAGGCACTCTCCTTCAACACTCCTTTGGTATAGGACCGATGCTATCCTCCTTGGCTATCAGTTGTTTTAAAGAAGGATGCCTCCCATGGCCAACCTTGTATTGATCTTCCATTTGTTATATGAAGGTCTTTTTTGTAATTTGTTATATGAAGGTCTTAATTACAAATAAAAAATTTTTAAAATTAAAAGAAAAAATAATACTTGAATAAGTTTTCTCCTACTTAAAATACTATCAATTTGATCAGAACTTTTGATAAGTAATTATCTAGATTCTGGAGTACAACTTTGATACAACGGACCTTAAAGGTACCACTGACCTTATGGATGTTTGTCCTATTCCTGGCTGGACCTACATACCAAAAATAAGCATGATAAGTGATTTCTAACCTTTGGATTTGAATAACCCAAATAATGTTCAAAATCCCACGGTTAAAAAAGAAACCGCGTACCATGAAAAAGACTCAAATCCAACAGACAGATCACTAATCAAGCTGAATTTTGGAATGTAGGTCCACCTAGGGATGGGCCATCCATATGATCAGTCATCTTGGGATACCCATTTTCAAATGGCTACCCATAAATATCATAAAACCTCTAAAATGGAAGAATTTTATTCTAAAAAGTAAAAAGGGACCAAAAAAGAAATTCTCATAAGAAAGTAAACCGGTAAAGGACAAAACGAAAAACCTTTCCTCACCCATCTGGTCGAGGAGATGCCTCAACCCCCTATTATGCCTCAAGGGCAATTCACTGAGTTTTCGAAAAACCTTTCCTCACCCATTTGGTTGAAGAGATGCCTCAACCCCAATCAGATGTTGGCATGTGGAGGGTTGGTCAAGGGAAATTGGGAGAACACTTTTCATTTCAAGGTATTTGTAATACCCTGAACTTTCGTTCTAGGGTATTACGGTAAATTCACCGAAGAATGAAAACCTGAAACTTTTTCAGACTCTTATTATTGTTTTTATGGTTTAGTATCATGCTTGAGTATGTGTATTTAATTTGATTTCATTCTGACAACTTTGAAAAACCTGTTATTTTTAAACTCGCTCTTTAGGGCTAAATTCTTGCTAAAAATAATGAACTATAACTTGCAGGGGACTTTTTCTTTCCCTAGCTAATATTCCAAAACTTTTATAAAAAAATTATTTTGTGGGCCCGAGACTCCAAAAATATTCCTATTTTATCTTTATCAACTTACCTATGAAATTTAGAAGCTTTTCTGAGACATAAAAACTTTAGTCGAAGATTTTAGGAGATTTTGACAAAAATAGTATTTTTATAATTTTTGATCTTCCTACCATTCGCATATTTTTTAAAAATAATATTTAATTATAGTTTATTTATTTAATAAGCGTGGGACCCGCAAATCACTTTCGGGTCATTCCAATTTCATTTGACTCTTTTTTAGGATTTTGAACGTTTTTATGATTTGTGTGTGTGACATGTGTCAATACCTTATTGTATGGACTTTTAAATTATATAATATAGTTTGATTGAATTAATTTATAATTATTTATGTTATGATTATTGGGTGAGCCAGTATGGTCAATCTAAAAGCCTTTTGGGCTTAATAATAATCTTAATTGAGCCTAGTTGTTATATATGGGCCTTGGGCCCATTTCTAACCCATTAGTAGTGTAAAATATAAGTTTTTGAGGGTTGAAAAAGTCATCCCTTTGATAGTTACGAATTTCAACAAAATAGAAACCCTAATCCTTCCCTAAACCTATTTATGAAAAACCATAAAGCTTTAGAAGCTTTCACAAACCCAACTCCATTGAAGAATAGAGAAAGCTCCATTAAACCTTCATTCGGGCACCGATCGCACTCGAGCAAGAAGGGAGAATTGACGGAGACTCCGATTAGAAGAACATACTCCGAGGAGAGGATGATCCAACGACTTTCAAATTTGAAGGAACTTTTGATTTTTATTAAAGTTCAAGAAACCTTATGGTAAGTGCGCTTGATCCATCCTATACTTGTTTTTCTTCAAGATTTTATTTCTCTTTCATTAGATAATGGTTAATACTCATTATAAATTAATTTCAACAATATTTATTTTATTCTTATTGGGTTGCTCTTTATTTTGGGCCACCATGATGGGTTGGGCCATAGTCTATTTTGTACCTATAACGGATGATTATGTTCTTTATCATTTTCGTTATATTTTTATAATTTAAATATTTTTATAATTATTTTTTCTAAATACCTCTTTGAATCTATTTTTTAAAACCATTTAGTTTGTATTTTTTTGATTTGTATTGATTAAGTTATTATTTTTCTAAGTTGTTGGACTTTACAAAATAACCCAGAATTTTAGATTTTACATGGTCCACTTCACTTGGGATTTCGATCTATATTTCTAACCTAAATATTTTTTTAATTATTTTTTATTCTATAAATCTAGTTTCTAGAACCTTTGAGTTTGTATTTTTCTGATTTGTATTGATTAAGTTATGATTTTTCTAAGCTGTTTGACTTTACCAACAAATCCAAAATTTTAAATTTTACATGGTCCAATTCACTTGAGATTTTGATCTATATTTTTAACCTAAATATTTTTCTAATTATTTTTCATAAATACCTCTATCAATCTAGTTTCTAGAACCTTTGAGTTTATATTTTTCTGATTTGTATTCATTAAGTTATAATTTTTCAAACGTACTGGACTTTTCTGTAAAACCCAAAATTCTAGATTTTATACTGTCCACTTCACTTGAGATTTCGATCTATATTTTTAACCTAAATATTTTTATAATTATTTTTCACAGATACCTCTATCAATCTAGTTTATAGAACCTTTGAGTTTGTATTTTTCTAATTTGTATTGATTAAGTTATGATTTTTCAAACGCGCTGGACTTTTCTATAAAACTCAAAATTTTAGATTTTGTATGGTCCATTTCACTTGGGATTTCGATCTATATTTTTAATCTAAATATTTTTCTAATTATTTTTCATGGATACCTCTATCAATCTAGTTTCTAGAACCTTTGAGTTTATATTTTTCTGATTTGTATTGATTAAGTTATGATTTTTTTAAATGTGCTAGACTTTTCTATAAAATCCAGAATCCCAGATTCTGTCCGACCCACTTCATTAAAGGTTTTGACCCATATTTTGAATCTAAATATTTTTCTATTTCTTTTTTCTAAATACCTCCATAAATCTAGTTTCTATAACATTTGAGTTTTTATTTTTCTGATTTGTATTGATTAAGTTATGATTTTTCAAATGTACGGGACTTTTCTGTATCCCGAATTCTATCCGGCCCAATTAATTAAGAGTTTTGACCTATATTTTGAATCTGAATATTTTTCTATTTATTTTTCCTCAAAACCTCTGTGAATCTAGTTTTTAAATCAATTGAGTTTATATTTTTTTAATTCATATTTATTTAGTTATGATTTTTATAATGTAGTACATTTTTTGTAAAAAACCTATTAATTGTTCGTGGTTCGGTCATGATTATTAACTATTAAGGTTTTAACCTTGTTGTTTGACTAAACCCTAGATGGTTTGACCTATACCTGTATGCATGGGGATCCAACCCATGTGTCTTGGATCTCTCATAGGGTTTGGCCAAGTGTCTTGGATCCCTCTTTAGGGTTCGGCCAAGTATCTTGGATCCCTCTTTAGGGTTCGACCTTGTGTCATAGATCCCTCATAGAGTTCGGCCATGGCGTGTTGGATTCTCTTGCGATTTTCACTTATATTATTCATCGATGTTGATTGTGATATTTGGTCATGTCTTATTGACTATTATACCTAGATGGTTCGACCTATACTTGTATGCATGGGGATCCCACCCATGTGTCTTGGATCCCTCATAGGGTTCGGCCAAGTGTCTTAGATCCCTCTTTAGGGTTCGACCTTGTGTCATGGATCCCTCATAGGGTTCGGCCATGGTGTGTTGGATTGTCTTGTGATTTCTACTTATATTATTCATCCGTGTTGATCGTGACCCTCGGTGATTGTTACATGTTATTCATGGTTAACCCTAATTCGTTCCCATATTATTACTCTTAATGATCATTGGTTCATTTTATATTTTTATTTAAATGTTAAATACATGTGTGCTTATGTCATGTAACTCTAGTACATCTTGTTGTCATACCATGATCATCACGTCATTTCATATAAGGGGTGCATAAGGGAACAGGGTTGAAGTATATTATATACGTTTATATTTGTTTTATCAATTAATCAGGGTTCGGTACCCTAGGGTGAAAGGCCCCAGACGTTATTATATCCTGCAGACGGGTCGATGAGACCGCTCCCAGTGCAGGAAGGAGATGGAGACCCTATGTGGTTATGGGTACTAGTTGCATTTGCATCCTGTACTCACTTGCATTCATCATCATATTCAGTTATCCTTATTATACGATTGAGATGCATACCTTGATTAAAAAACTTGTATAGTATGATATCATACCATGAACACTGTTGTATTACTGGGCCTCGGCTCACGGTGCTACACCGATACCATTTTCAGATTTTGAGGAGTCGGGTACTTGAGATGATTTTGAGACGGAAGACTCCGGTGCATTCGAGGAGATCGGCGAGGATTTAGGAGTCGATCCCACACTTTAGAAAGTTATATTTGATTATTTTATAACATTATTTATTTATTTTCACGGGCATGTAAACCTTTGATTGAGAGCATGTTCTCACTTCCACCTCTCCACATTTAGTTGATTGATTGAATTATTTGAATTATTTGTTTCCTACATTTAGACTTTTTTTTTTACTTAGTGGGTTTTCGAATGAATCTTAGTAGTCTAATTGACCTAATTGGACCACTAGGGGACAATAATTGATCACCTCTGGGTTCGGGTACAGGTCGATCCACGGATTTTCAGGTCGTATCTGGGTATCCAGATTCGGGGCGTGACAGTATTATTATTTGGAAAAAGATGTAACAAGGTATGCCTGGAACTGTTCATTTGCGGAAGCGGCATTTTTGGTAGTCTCCACTGCCATCTGGGCCCACTGACCTCTTGGATGTTTATCTCACCCCTTGGTGGATATACATGCCAAAAATCACCTTGATTAGTAATCTATAACCATTAGATTTTAACACTTTTTAGCACCATTTAAGGCGTTCTTATAGCCGTTGAATACAACCATCTTTTGAGTACTAAAATCAACGGCTAAAAATCATTAAACAAGCTGATTTTTTGTATGAATGTCTATAAAAGGGTGGGCTAAACATTCATGCTGTTAGTGGGCCTAGATGGCAATGGTGACTACCAAAAATGCCGCTTCCGCAAATGAATAGATCTCAGTATACCTTGTTACATCACGACCCTTATTATTTTTAAGACTTCTTTCCCTTTTCTGAGTTTTCTCCCTTTTAGTTTCCTCTCTTTGTTCTATGGTGTCCGGCTATGTTCTGACGCAGAGCCATCTCAACACAAGTTGAGGCCTAAGGTGAAAACTCAAAATAGGCCTTCTTTGTATTTATATATAATTATAAATAATATTTAATTAAATTTTTAATTCTATATAATAGAAAATCTTTATCTAAAATCTATTTTTCTCGCTTTTTGATATGCAAAATTACTAATTAAATGTGATTTTCAAGTTATTCGATAAAAATAGATAATCCATAATTCTTCAACTTCTAAACTTGTTTACGAATATCGGAATGATTTGAATTTTTGTGCAGAAGATCTCCTCGATCATCCTCACCAAAAATCAGCCATAATGAATTATCTTTTATATGGGTTCGCCAAATGGTTGTCATAAATAGTTGTAAAAAATGATTGTCCCCGATCCTGACATTGTATTTCTTTGCATCAAATTACACAAAGAGCAACATTAAAGAATTTTTTGCAACTTGATCATTTCCAAATGAATGCAAAATTGAAACCCTAAATTAAACAAATCTCTTCCAAATACAAAATAGAATAAAATATATAAAAATCCTAAAACTTAAACCCATCTTTGCCACCTACATCTCCTTCCTTATTTCAGTTGCTCTGTGATATCTTTAGAACAAACAATCTGATATTTTCTTTTTCATCATTTAATGGTGGATTTCATATTCTTGCATTAAGGTTGGAATCTCGAAAATCAGAAAATATCTTCATCGCAACCTTGGTTTTGCAGAAACCCTCGATGATCTATGTTGGGAGAGCCGTTTCCATGGCTTGAGAACAGAGTCTCTGTATCTTATCCGCCGTCGACTCGAAACATGATCAGCCGGCAGGATCGGAAACAAAGAAAAGAAATAACCAGAGAGAAAAGGAAAGAAGAGGAAAAAAAAACCTAAACCAAAACCTATCCTCCCCGTTACCCTTGACCTCCCCTCCACGTGCCAATACATGATTGGGAGTTGAGGCATCTCCTCAACCAAATGGGTGAGGCAAGCCGGACTCCAAAACTAATTCTCCTGGTTCCCCTTGACCTCCCCTCCACTTGTCATACATGATAGAGGGTTGATGAGATGCCTCAACCCCCTGTTATGCTTCAAGGCCGATTCACGGAGTTTTCCATTCACTCTATCAAATGGTGTAGCTTCTGGACGAAGCTATCAATGTAAGAAGACTCGAGAGCGTCGCTTGACAAAAGATCCTTCCACTTGGCGTGATTGCCCCTCACTTCTCTCCCGACTTGGCTTTCTTTATCCATCACCAATTTTACCGCCTTGCATATGCTCTCCCTTGTGAACCACCCGTCCTCTTCCCTCCTCTCAACTTCTACTGCGACCTTCAGATCTTCCACCATTATCCTTGTGTTCAGAAATTGATCTGAGTTGTTGGGCAGCAGTACTATTTGGCACTCATTTATCAAGGCTTCCCACATGGAACTACACCCACAGTGGCTCACGAAACACCCAATAGAGGGGTGCCCCAATATCAGTGTCTGTTGGACCCAACCTCCGTGAACTACTCCTTTTCCCTTGATCCTCTCCTCGAACCCTTCCGGCAATGCCTCGTCCACTGTTGCAGCTCCATGTGGGGTTTTCAAGGCCAAGAAGAACGGCAGTCCCGTAAGCTCGAAACCCAACACAAGCTCTTGAAACTGGTCCTTTTTCAAGACGCATTCGCTTCCCAATGCACAGTACACCACTGAGCCCGCCTTGAAGCCGCCTAGCCATTTAGACCACCGGTCCTCCAACGTAGAGGTATGCTGCTTAGGCAGGACTGGCCCTAATAGCAGCACTGGCTTCCCATAATGGCTCTCTACATAGTCGCAGTAGGGGCCCTCGATCTCCTGGCACGTTCTGAAGGAGATGGCATCGCACTGTCTGAAGGTGGTCGTGTAGAAGTCCTGAATTGAGGGAGCATTGTCGGATTTACGACAAGCATGCATGGTGCGGGCCTCAAAGAGATGGAGCTTCAATGGTGAAGGTGGGAATCCTGGGGGTGGGCGCATCATTTCGACCTCAGCGGACTGTTGGCCCTCGTCGAGCTTACGGCCTGAGCTGTATGCAGCCGATGCTGCACTAGTAATGCTATAATAGATGGACTTGATGCCGAGTCGGCGTGTTAAAGCTGGAATCCACCAGGCAAAGTCGAAGAGGACGAAATCAGGCTTCAAATTATGTAGAGCAAC
Source organism: Euptelea pleiosperma (assembly GCA_035048495.1). Classification (NCBI taxonomy): domain Eukaryota; kingdom Viridiplantae; phylum Streptophyta; class Magnoliopsida; order Ranunculales; family Eupteleaceae; genus Euptelea; species Euptelea pleiosperma. Next base: position 8,379,195 of record CM068541.1, on the reverse strand, counting down.
TTCCACCTGGTCCTGCATGCGCCCCATGGCCATCACAATGAGAAGAAACATGTCGGGCGCGTCGGACGTCGTCTCGGCGCCAAGTGGGAGGCCCTCAACATGGGGGACTACAAGCGGGACGAAGCTAATGAGATCGGGGTGGTGATTGAAGGGCTCCAACTTGGCTTGTGTCTTTGTGGGCAAGAGGAAGGAGACTCTGTGACCTCTCTCGGCAAACTTGTTGGCTAGGTGGAGGAACGGAGTCAGGTGGCCCATGGCGAACAAGGGAAGCATAGATACGTGAAAGGTAGCTCCGGCCATCTTGTCGTTGCTGCACTCTGATTCTAAATTTAGATTGAAGGCTGAATCTGTTTGATCTGAGAGCGATTTAAATTAAAATTCGGCACCATTGAAATTGAGTTATTTTTAGGAGTGGTGATCATATGGTCCGGGGTCCATGTGATGCCCAACTGCTGGCACATTTTGATTGCGCCTGTTGCACACCTTGGGCTACTAAAATATAAAATTACAAAAAAAAAAATAGTGCCAGCAGTTGGGGCACCACATGGACGTCGGACCATTTATTTTTAATTCATAATAATACTTCAGCAAGTCTTATTCGGGTTAAAATACATAATCTTAGCATTACAACTTTTGGCAGTCCATACACATGTAGAACAATCCACATGTGTGACCAAAGGTGGGCCGTCCCACACATCTCAAGCAAGTCATCCCAGCCACACATCTACAAGCAAGTGGACCCCACTTGTCATGTTAGATTACTCTTCCAGATATGGAATTCTCTCTCTCTCTCTCTCTCTCTCTCTCCCTCTTGTTTTGGTTTTTACTTTTTGGTTTCAAAAAGATTCAACTTTGTTAGTAGGGTATTATAGGACTACTACTGCTCTCAAATTAATTTTAATGGTCTGAATGTAGTCATGTTGATTACATTAAAAAAATAAAAAGAAAGAATGCAGTCGTGGTGGGACCCTAATGAACGGTACCCCCTCTCACTCTCCCACCCGTGATCCCTTCATGATAATATAAAATATAGTGTGGAGAAAACAATTCCGCGATGGTGAGGTCAGATCCCGGCCCACTAATTAATTACAGGGAAAAGCAGGAGATAATGACTTGGTTTTATTAAGAAAATGATGATAGTAATGAACAAATTAAACACATGGCATGCTCTTAGAGATCGATGACCCTAAAGATGTTTTGTCCATACCTAGGTGGACCTACATACGAAACTTCATCCTGATTAACTATTGCTATCCGTTGGATTAGAGTCTTTTTCATAGTTCTTTTTAACCTTAGATTTTGAGTATTATTGGGCCAGTAACAAAACGACACCACTATATGCAACATGATAACATCCATGGTTCTTGAACCATGTGATCATTACTATTATAATATATAATGAGGTATTATAATATATAATGAGGTTTGCACAGCTAACTTATTATCTTTTTTTATTTATTTTTTTGTTTTACCCAAAACATCCATGTTGATGATGAACCATATTATGAGCCACGTGGCATACTCTTAGAGACCACTGACAGTGTAGATGTTTTGCCCATCCCTAGTTGGACTTACATACCAAAATACATTCAGATTAGTAATTTATATCCGTTGGATTATAGTCCTTTTATGGCTTATTTTAAACCGTGGATTCCTAGTCTTATGATCCAAAGGTTAGGAATCAGTAATCATGTCGATTTTTGATACATAATTTCATCTAGGAATGTGGCAAATATTCATACGATCAGTAGTCTCTAATAGAGTATCACGTGGCTCATACTACTTCGATGATGGACACCATTATTTAATTTTTTCCATAAACAAAGTTCAAGTGACAGACATAGTGATACACTAACTCTTTAACAGGTGAGTAATGTGGAAATGTCGAATGACCAAAGAACCCGTATAAATTAAAAAAAAATTACAAAAATTGAAAGAAGCAATGTTTATCAATTTAAAAACTTATTATAATGTTCTTGAAATTAACCACTATGTGTTTGTTGAGCTAGAGTGAGTCGAGTTGAATGATTCATAGTGCAATTCCAAATTAGTTGTGTGATCATTGATCATTGAAGAAGGTGCTAATGGAATTCAACGCGTGATGATCAAGAGGGCGTGGAACTAGTGTCACTAGTTTGAGTACTAGTGATTTGAGTCAGTAAACTGCGAGAACATTGTTGCCTGGATAATTACCTCTATACTTTTAGTAACTTCTTCATAGTGACCTTTTCACATCTGGATGTGGTTTCGAGGTTTTTTTCCGAATGAGTTTCATCGTTAAAAATTGCAAGTGTTATTTAGATTTTGCACTATAAATTATTTAGATTAAACTAAATGAATTAGTATTAAATATATATTCTCTAATATATTTGATCTAAGTTGGTTGGATTAATCATATTATTATTATCAATCAATTAAGATGGAATGCAGACGATTAGATCCCTGGACTGTGACCAGTAGTATTTAGGTTTAATTCATTTAATTTTTAAAAAACAAACATATTTACCCTCCTCTAGGTTTGCATCCTATGGATACCAAGAATTTTTAATTGGTATCATAGCCTAGGTTTACTTTTACAAGTTTAATAGCATGATTATAATTCGACTCAATACTCCTATCTGTTAAGATACAAAAAGGGGGTGGGAATACATCCAAACCTACTTTGTTAATGGCGACGACTATACTTATTTAAAGTCCAAGATGAAAGCATTCCCCAAGTTGATCACCAAACAAGTTTGGTTCATTGGCATGAGAGGGTGATCTTTGCCTACTACGATATGATAGTCGATAATGTGAGGGTTTCCAAGCATGAACCCGATTAATGGACTAGATAGGATTTTGACCAATGTTGTTATAACAACAAGGGTATCAATGTCATATTTAATGTTGTCGACAAGAATGAATTCTGTTGAATTTTGACATACGAGATAACAAAGGAGGCATGGGACATCCTTAAGACTACCCATGTGGGGATCAAAAGTCAAAATCTCAAAATTCCAAATGTTAACCACTAGATTTGAGTCTATAAGAATGGATGAAAATGAAAACTTCATAGAGTTTTATGCTAAACTCTGTGACATTGTCAACTTATCCCATAATTTGAGTGAGAGGATTCTTGAGTTCAAAACTGTCAAAAAATTGATGAGATATATGTTTGAAAGATTTTGAGCAAAGGTCACCACAATTGAGGAGAGTAAGAATGTTGACTCTCTTTGGATTAATGAACTTATTGGATCTATCCAGAGTTTGAGCTCAATTTGAGACAACCAAAGAAGTAAAAGGGTATTGATCAATTTGGTAAACTAATGAGTTTTCACACTATGAATGAGAGTTTCAAGTATAAATTAAGTTATATCTTTCATAGTGTCAATTCCATGAATGTAACTGATTAAGTACTTGTCTTGAAGATCTCTGAAGATAGTGCGTGTTGAAGACTATCCAAGATCTGTTAAAGATTCAAGTTTGAAGATTTGACCAGGCCCTGTTAGACTATAACTTGAGTAGTCAGTAATCTGTGGATTTGACTATAAGTCTAGAAGGCCAATAAATGTTGAAAAGCTTATTCTTGTTTTGACCAAAAATGATTTTAAGCTTAAAATTAACTTCGATGTTTTAGTATTTATTTTCTATAAAAAAATTATCATATTTTCAGATATAGAAAAAAACCTTTTCATTAAAAAGTCAACTTTGTTGACCAACTACCGTAATACCAATTTTCTTCTTGAATTGAAAAATCACTTTTTGAAATTTGATCTTTGAAATATTTTTATTGGATTCATTTATGGGGTAATCCTTTATTTATATTATAAGATTTGTGACATTTTCTTAAACAATATTTATAATGTAAATGTTGACAACTTTCTTAGTCAAAATCCTGAATATGTAATTGATTCAAACTTGGAGTATTGACACTCATCATTGGACAGATCCTTGGTGTGCCTTAGAGATTTGTGATTGAGACCTTCTGTGTTCTTCTAGAGTCCCATTGAGACTTTTTTAGAGTCCCCCTGGCCTATTAGATGGAACCCCCACTTGTCAGAACCCTGACTGGACCATATTGGCAAAGGGGTAGATTGGTCTTGAAGATGGGGCGATCGATGGGAAAGGAACATCGATCGAGTCGACCAGCCTTAGGTTTCCTCAAATCATGTGAGCGCCCTTCCTCCTCACCTCTACTATAAATACCCCTCCCCATACCCTTCATATTTACTAATTAACTTGAGCCTTCTCTTGAGTTCATCATCTCCAAGAGCATTTTGTTTGAGTCTCATTGTCTTTTTGGTGGTCTTCTTAGTTGAATTTTGTAGGAGATCCAATTTAGTGACTAACCCTATTCAGTTCTAAGGGCTCTTCTAGTGGGTGGTCCAAGCTACTTGACGGGTGGTTGCTTGGCTTTACGCTTCAACAACATCAAAACATTCATTCATCTTGATCTTCATCTAGTAATTTTGTTTGTTGGGAGCTTCTTTTTCAGAAACACCATCTATATTAAAATATTTATATTTAATATATTGTTACCCTAATTGAGCCAATAAGTTTCTTGATTAAGCTAGAGTTTGGTTGAGACCTAACTCCATCCTTATCGATTACAATCGAGATCAAGTCATTTACCATATTGATCAATATTAAAGGTTGCTTAAATATTAAATTAAAAGGTGATAGCTCGTAGGAGCTTTTGGAGAGTTGTTGTAGGTGTTGTGACATCGGACCACTTTACATCTTTGTGTTGTGGATTGTTTGTCTCTATCTAATTCTCTATTGTTTAAGTTAATTCTTATTTCACATTTATTTAAGTTAAATCTTGTATCTTAGTAATCAACTTAACAATTATTTTAAATAGACCTATTCATCCCCTGTAGGTCTTTTCGTATTAAATATCAAGAGAACTTTTACCAAGCTAATTAACTAAGGAATCTACCCATCCTCTATACTAAATTAAAGTTAACGCACGTGCCCAAGTTTCTCCCTCTGCCACGTAATGAGGGTCTCCATCATTGTTAAGTTTTTTTTTTCTTTCTTAAGCAACAAATCTATTACTAATTTAAAGCTAAAACTTGAGTATCACGTAATGTGACATTCATGTACCTATTAGTTCTTTTTTTTAGTAGGCAGCCTATTAGTTCATTAAATGCTCCATCACACTTACCCATTAATAAAGTAAATATTTTGGTTTTAAAAGAGTTTTTCAATCATTGAAAAAAAGCCATACTAAACTACATATTACTTCTTATGCCATATATTAATTATATTTTCAATATAGCCTTTCAAATTCACTAAATTATTTATGATATTGCCATTTTATTCATATTTTCAAAACTACTCTTTTTATCCACTTAAGTTCTTCTTATGCTATTTCTCCCATATGTCCAACTCCCTAATAACAACCTAAATCAAGATTATCAAAAAAACAATGTTCGACTTAACCATTACATACAATACAACGAGAAAAATTTTGAAGCGGAGGATTTTTGAAGTAGCGAAGCAGTGCCCAATCACATCAGGTCACAAACTCATAAATGCTTTTGAACAACCCAGAGATGCTTTTGAAGAGCGGATTGTGGCGTGATGTGATTAGCCACTGCTTGGCTACTTCAAAAGTCCACCGCTTCAAAAAAATTCCCCAATACAACATATATATCTTAATAATTGGCATGTTAATCACATACGTGATTAATAGTTCATTTCCTAAAACAATGTTCATTAATTTAATGTCCCTTCACCATACCCACCATTATTTAAAAGGGTTATCAGTAATTGAAAACAAAATCTTATTAAACTACTTAATTACTTCCCATGCCATTAATTACGTTTTTAATACAACCCTTTCACTATCACTAAATTACTTATAACCTTGTCATTATATCCATATTTTCAAAAATGACCCTTTTAACCACTTAATTTCTTCATATGCCATTTAATTATGTTTTTAATATAACCCTTTCACTATCACTAAATTACTTACCTTGCCATTTTATCCATATTTTCAAAAACACCCCTTTTAACCAAGGTTTAAAATTCAGCGGTTATAACGGATTCGGACCTACCCCGTACGTTGCGCACCGTTAAAATGCCCAGAAAAATATGGCCATTATAACGAAAATAACAGCCATTTTTTTTAGTTATAACGAAAATAACGACCGTTATTTTCTGGGAAAAAAATGTGAAAAAGGTCTTTTTTTCATTTTTTTCCATTTTTTCTGTTATATTGTGTTATTGAAATTTTGAAATTTTTTCAGCGCCCTTTTTCCCATATTTTCCATTAATTTTTTTTTTTTCGTTTTTGCCCTGAGTTTTTTTTTTTTTTTTTTATAACGGTCCCTTTTAAACTTTGCTTTTAACGACTTAATTTCTTCGTATGCCATTTTTTCACAATTTTGAAATATTCCCTTCTAAAACAAGATTAACAAAAAACTATGATTTACTTAACAATTAAATTCCATATAGCCTATACATCTTGAGCGCGAAGAAATACTCAAGTGTCTCACTCTAGTGTTGGAGCAGAGTATTGTTCTCTTGCCACCTCAGCTATTGAAGTCACGTTGCTATATATGTTTTCTCTTTAGTGACATCGGGTTATATCTTTCTTCTCCTCCGCTGTTATTCTATGACAATCAAAGAGCAGTTAAGATGAGAGCTAACCTAGTTTTTCATGCTCGCTCTAAACATATTAAACTGAACTACCACTTTGTTCGTGTAAATTGGTCACTGGGTCTTTTCAAATAAAATTTGTTCTGGTGCACTTTCAGATTGTAGACATGTTTACTAAAAGTTGCCTCCGACTTCTAGATTTGAAGCTCTAAGGCCCAAGTTGATCGAACATCATTGTGATTTAAGGTTAAAATTGAATAACTCACTCAGAGAATTCTTGTGTGGTGGACGTCCCACCTATCTCTCTTCATTAAAGTTTTTTTTTAATTTCTTGGTCTCAAAAGTTCTCTGAACTTTGTTAGTAGGGAATAGGAATACTGCTGTCAAATTTATTTTAATGCTCTTGAAGAGTCTATAACCCACATATGATGAATCGGACAATAGATAATTAATTAAGGCTCTGTATGGTTTGCAAAGAAAAGGGTTTTAGGTTGGGAACTTAGAAGTTAGGAAGCTTGGGGAGTCACGGAAGTTTTCCTAATGGTGGACCTTGGTGCATTCCAATATTTCTTTGAGTAATGACTTCATGGACCGGGGTCTCTGAATGTAGTCATCACGACTATGCACCCTGATATTACATTACTGGCCCATTATATCATTATTCTAATTCTTGTGGCACTAGTCGCTGGCTACCCATTTCAGCTTTCTTACTCCCTTGGGGTCTTAAAATGAAGTTTGGAATGATGAAGCCACACCGAAAGAAGGGAAAGAAAAAAGTGTGAAATCTGATTGATCGGATGGCGATGAAAGTCTATCGTGCATGCCTGTTCGATCACTGCTACAATTCAAAAGCACGCAAGAGGTGAGGTCAGATCCCACTAATTACAAGGAAAATCAAGAGATAATGACTTGGTTTAGGAATTGAAAATGATGGTAGTGATGAATAAATTAAAATAAAGAGTAGGTGAAGAAATTAATATGAATCCAAGTTTTATCCAGCTGCATGACAATGGCTTTATGTAGATAGGAAATTTTTTGAAGTGGTCATTGGGCCTATCAAACCCAGGTATATATATATATATATATGTGGCACGCGATCATGATATTTTAGAAAGAATAACATCATAGAGTAATTAGATGTGCCCTGCATGTCCTTGAATTCAACAAAAGATCTTATGTTTTTTCTTGTAAAAGAGATCTTAAATGGAGAACACTAACGTGTAACTCAGTTCTATCATTCCTAATAGGCGTCTCATACATCTTAAAATTTAAACCAAGGTTTAAAAGGGACCGTTATTTGTTATAACGGTCTGGGGGCGTTACCGTTTTTGCCGTTATAACGAAAAAAACACTCTGGGGCAAAAATGGGAAAAAAAAAGTAAAATAACGGAAAAAAAAAAAAAAGGGGCACTGAAATTCAAGAAATTTGAATTTCACAATTTCAAAAAAAGGAAAATAACGGGGAAAAATGGAAAAAACGACTGTTTTCACATTTTTTTTTTTTATTTTCTGAGCATTTTAACGGTGCGTAAAGTAACGGGGTAGGTCCGAATCCATTATAACAGCTGTTATTTTAGTTATAACGGCCGATTTTTAAACCTTGATTTAAACTACAGAAAATTGTGAAAAAAAAATACTAAATTAAATCTATTTGTAGAAAACAATGCTTGTTTTCAAAAATTGCAAAAACAAATACGCATAGCCGTTTCTATCGGGGTCAATAAGTTGACGCCATTTCCTTCGGCACCAAAACAACTCTTTTCAATAAAACTCAATTTTACCCTCACCGTTTTGACTCCGTTTCAAACGGTGCCAAAACTATCTTGGCTCCGTTTCAAACAGAGTCCAATCCGATTTGGCACCATTGCAAATGGAGCCAAACTCATTTTGACTCAATAGAGAGATTGTGAAAGAAATGTGTGATGAGCCCAAATTGACAATGCATATAAAAGTTTGTGACCAAGGGTCAGTCATGTGCGCAACGGTCGAGTAGCCGATTGAATCGGAGCCAAATCAATTCTGGCGTCAGATCTAATATAGCAACGATTCAATTGGCACCAGAATTGATTTGGCTCCGATTCAATCGGCTACTAAAAGGGCTTTTTGCGTATTACATTTTGAAAAAGTTGACGCCGATTCGAACGGCTATATGTATTCGTTTTTGCAATTTTTGAAAACAAGTATTGTTTTCTACAAATAGATTTAATTTTGTATTTTTTTTCACAATTTTCTGTTTAAACTACAAAAAATGTTAAAATGAAAATAAAGTTTAATATATTCTTAAAAATAGATAAAAGTTTTCAAAAATTATAAAAAATATAACTAAGCGCTCTTTCAAAGGGTGTCTCTCCGGAGAGACCGAAATACCCCTGACAGAAGTCCTTTTAAAGGGTGTCTGTCAAGTTCGGACGCCCGTTTGAAATGGTGTCTGTCATGGCAAATGTCGGAGGTAGAAGCCCTTTCAAAGGGCGTCTGTCGGAGGGCGTTTGAACTTGACAGACGCCCTTTCAAAGGGTGTTTTCTTGGTCCAACTAAATTAGTCGAACAATCAAACGTCCATACGGCCAGAGTCCTCTACGAGTGTACCACGTGGGTCATATTGGGGACAATGAGCACTATCATCAAAGTTTTACCAAAAAAAAAAAACAAATGAAGAAGAAAAAATATAAAATCAAGATACTTGAAATGCCCTTTAAAATGGCATCTATCATCTCAATGGTATTTTGGTCTTTAGTGCGCTAACTGTTGGAAAATCATTATTATTTTTTTATTATTATTAATTATGGCTTTTTCACATGTATGATTTTGTGTCTAACCAAGTGGATTGATGTTGTTCAATTATAAAGATGATATGCATTAGGATCCATATGTGTGGTTTATGTGGGCCCAATAGCTTATGATGGGTTGGTGAAGCACCCAATCATTTCTCAAGTAATGGTATCCATGTAGGAGACTGATTCTCTTTATTGGGAGGAAAATCAGTTTCCACTCCTTTTTTATAAATAGGTGACAGTCCCCTACTCTCTACACACACATTCAGATCTAAAGGCTCACATCACCAAAAATTTAGGAGAGTGAGAGTAGAACTACATATCCACAGAAGATCAACTGTTGCAGATTGGATTAAACGAATCCGAGTATGTGTTTATTGTTTGTAGATTATTTATCATTTTATTCAATTCAAATCCAAAGATCCGAATTGGTATTATTGTTTATTGATGTTTTCTGTTGATAATACCAACAATTGGTATTTGAGCACTTGTTGTGGATTTGATCGTGCAAAACGTAGATTCATCGTATGATTTGATAATCACGATTTGGATCACGTTGATCGTGTTGAGATCATGATCAAAGGTAGTTAAACTGTGGATAAAATTTATTCTATTTCACTAACCATTTTCATCGATTGTGTTCCAGGGATGGTTGCACTTACCGAATCTATATTACAATTGGTGGGGTGCCAATGGTACGTGAGGTATTATGTAATGGTGTCGTACACCTTTATACTGTAAATCTGTCCATCTCTGTACCGAAGGTATCTCCATCTGTATCACCGGACAGTCGGTTTTGCGATGTTGTGGTTGTGTCAAGTCCAAACATGCATACTGGTGGAGAAGCCATTGTACACCACTATTACGGACTGATTTAAGGTATAAATAAACTATATTTAAAGTCCATTATTTGGACTGATTCAAAGCATGGTTGAAGCATGTTGAAATCTGTTTTTCCCCTTTGCAAACGGTGGTTGAAAACATAGTTAAAGAAGAGTTTTCAGATCTAAAAAACATTAAAGAAAACTAATTTTTCCAATGGAAATTTAATGGTTTGTAAAAGCCTTCAAAACCGTTGGATTGAAGGGTTTGTAAAACCCTTCATTGAGAACTGAAGCCATAAAGATCATAATTTATTTTATTTAGATATCTGGGTTTTCTGTTTTAATACATTAAAGATGAATTTATTTTAAAAGAATCTGGTTTGTTTCCTTAAAAAATAAATAAATAAACAAATAAAAGGAAAGGGTTTATTTTTCCTCAAAGATCAAAATGGGTTTTATTTGAAGAAAATAAAAAGGTTTAAGAAGTTTTTCAAAAGGGTGAAAGAAAAAGAAATTCATTTTGGGCATTTGGAGTAGGCGGCGGTGTCGTCCATTGGTAGTGGCGTTGGCTACTGATCGACCATTGTGGGTTTATAGCCTCCATATTTCACGATGAGGACGTGTATATGATGAAGAGGATAACTATTTTTTTTATTACCTTTAAAGCACCCCAACGGCTTCTATTGAGGTTGCCAGAGACGTCTTGGTCACCGGCATCGCCGATGCACACCGGCAAGATAATAGCCGATCGATCTATGAAGGGGGAAAGTGGTTTTGTGTTTTGGCGGAGTCGTCGATGCACACCGGCAAGATAATAGCCGATCGATCTATGAAGGGGAAGAGTGGTTTTGTGTTTTGGCGGCTAAGTTTTAGGATTCTTCCCACGTTAAAAGAACGTGGAAAGAAGATAAGAATTTGAATAAGTCATGTTGGGCCATGGGCCATAAGACTTATATGGGCCACCCTAATTGTTTGTTGAGTGTTTGGCTTATGAGACATAGCCCAAGTGATTATGGCCCGTGAGCATAAGGAATGAACCTATGAGACTTTTAGTCATGCATTGCCTTGGACAACAGGCCAAAGCCCAACCCCATCAGCCCAAAATCCATAAAGGGGCATTAGCCCAAATCCAAGGCCCATAGCCCATGAATCTTTAAAAGCTAATGGCCTTAGTCCTAACACATAAAGTCATGGGTCAACCCGACTTGTGACCGACCCAGCAACCCGATCTATCGACCCATAATGTTGACACATTTGGGTCGACTAGACCCAGTTGTCCAAGTCATGCCCCATTTATCGAGTCAAGTCATTAGAATTGATTGGTTGACTAGTCTTAGTCAAATTGAAATAATTTTGACCGATCATAAAATGTTCATTTTATGTCCAAATTGAACAAATAAATAGTCTATTTTGGGTATTTTTTCAAAATCTACACAATGAAATATATATTGAGACTGTTTAAATATAATATATGATGATTATTTATAGTTTATTGAAGATACCTTATTTATAGAATACATTAATGCTGTCTTCTAAGATTAATTATGTTGAAATTATTATGCTTTGTATACTATATATTTGGTAGAACATAGGTGTATGTAAATGCACACATGAAATTCTATAAATGACAACAAATCAAATGAATAATAAATTAATAATTGTCATCAAATTTTAAGAATAACGTGCGTGTATATCACACACCAATAAACAATAACATAGAAAACAATATTATATGTATTAAGTATAGGTCTTTCTTATAGTGGTATAAGTAAACCGTATAAGTGATCGTTTAAGAAAACGTGATAAAAATTAAATTTTAGTCTGCCCAAAGGTGATGATTCTCTCGAAGTCACGGGTTCTTGAATCTTGAGATTTAAAAACTCATTAAGATCACTTCTTTGCACTTATTTGCATGAAATCTCTAATTTCTACCTAAAGGTGATGTAGGAATGTTCATGTGAACGGAGTGAGTAGAATAGCCATGATTGTGAAAAGAGAGATATAGATAATCCTTTTGCTCAAAGGTGTGGATAGTATCTAGATCAAACTGAATATGAATGGTTAGGTCTATACGCGTTCTCCAACGCGATATTAGAGGACTAATAGCATATCAAGAATTCTGCCCAAAGATGAATCTTGATGATGCAACTTGTCTGTACTTGTAGAGTGGGAAGTTTTTCATGAGTAAAACACTCTGAATCAATTCGACCAATACCCCTAGTACGATTTGAATATTAAATCCCATAACATCTTAGTAATATTTAACCACGTCTTATTGCAGCTATGAACAGGTCAATGATTCAGAAGAGTTTAGCAGGGATAAAGCCTTTGGCTGGCTCTAACTATTCATCCTAGAGGATGAATGTTGATATCATGCTGAGATGCATGGACTTCGATTTGGTCCTATTTGAGGACAAACCTCCTACCCCAGTTACAGATAGTATTGAATTGGTTAAAGTCAAATTCGTCAAATGGGAGAAGGTAGATCGATTGGCTAAGATGATTATATGTGCTTCCATTAGCGAGGCACTTCGAGGCGGTATTCAGACTACTAATACAGCCAAGGAATTGCTTCTTCTGATAAAGAAGTAATTCGTAGGATCCAAGAAATCATTGCAATATGATTGTTTGGGTCAACTGATGGGCATGAGGCATGACGGTCAGAGCAGCGTGCGATAGCACATTTTGAAGATGTCTAAGTTTGTAATCGAACTTCGCGAGCATAGCATTACCTTTGAGGATGACATGTTATTCCACATGGTGGTATTTTCTCTACCCAGTTCATATGACACGTTCAAAGTGAACTATAACGCACAAGATACAAAGTGTGATCTACATCAGTTGATCACTCTGTGCGTGACTGAGGAGAACAGACTACGAGAAAATAAGGTTGAGTCAACATACTTTACTACTCATCCTAGTAATAAGAAGTGCTTCAAGATGAGAGGCTTCAAGAAGAGTGACAATATAAAGGCTCTCAAACTAGTACAGAGACATAAAGGCTTCAAGCCTCAGAATGTCCACAAGGGGAAAGCAGCAGCACTGATGTCCAACACCATAAAATCAAATGATGCCGAATGTTGATTTTGCAAGAAGAATGGACACGTGAAAAAAGATTGCTTCTCATTTAAGAATTGGTTACAGAAGAACCATAGAGGGGTTCATCGGCAAGAGAGGAATCAGACTGGATAATTTTTTCGTTAAAAATACAGAAGACATTAGAAGTCTATTTTCTTTATTCTATCGTTTAGACCGAACATTCATTTATTTTAGACTGGACATGGTTTTATTTTAATAGATGACTTTTAGTCGATGGGAGGCTTCAAAAAAAAACCTTAACTTTGCAAACATTTTCCACGTATATACTGTATATAGAACCGGTCTCATACAAGTTTGACAAGACCTATCACCAAAATGCCACATGGCACACTCTTTTAGGCCCACTAACCACATGAATATGTTGGCCACCCTTGGTGGACCTACACAACAAGATTCACCTGATGATGATTTCTAGCCTGATTTCTAGCATAAAAGGACCAAAATGCCCTTGATTTTTATGTTTTTTTTTGTTTTCTGATGTAGACGTAGAATCGGAATCAGTATGGGACAGATATTCTTGGGTTTGTGGACCCGAAATAGTAGTCCACGTGGCATTTTTGGGGGTAGACGACATCAACGTTTGATGTCAAGCAGTGGAAATTAAAGTTTTTCTCCTCCTTAACCGTATCATCTTGATAAACTTATATGGACCTCTGCCCCAGAGGGCCCATCAAGGGTGTCAAGAATTAAAGGAGAGCGGATCATATTTTCTCTTTTTTTCCTCTCTTGTGTTTGTTGGATTATTGATTTTAAAAATTCAATGACATGCAAATTAAAAAAAAAAAATATTGACTTTCAAAAGTACCATTAAATTTTAGTTTAATGCCCCCCCTCATATTTTAATCCTTGAAAGTGCTCGCCCTGGGATTTTAATCCTTAAAAATCTAGCACACCCTCTTGAACAAAATCCTAGCTCTGTCATTGCATGTAGGGGGATAATATCCTTCAGTGAATATCGATTGCAATGGTTTAAATTTTTGTGAGGATGATCTCCTCACCATATAGATCATCTTCACCAAAAATCTGCCACTGAATCATCTTCTATGAGGGTACACCAAGGGTCAAAAATGTTGGTCACCGGAACCCGACCCTATCTAATATACACCTTGCTTTAAACCCTAATCTCTTTCCCCCAATCTTCTCTTTCTCGACGATAGCAGCAACTTCTCCCAACTCTCTCATAAATCTAACAGCTCTCTTAACTCTTGCATACAATTCAAAGTCTGCACCGCATGTGCAAACTAGCTTTCTTGGGGAGGAGTAAAACTAGTCTGCACATGTGGTGGAGAAGTATGCAAATGTTGTATGTTCCCTTTGACGCCCTTGAAAAATGTGTTTGCAAATTTCAAAATAAAACTTTTTTAATACCGTGACATGACACATTTAAGGGATAAGGAACAGTTTTGAGAGACCTCTAGAAAAACTGAGAAAATTTCATACTTTCAAGTAAGAGGAAGGCTCAGGTTCCGAGGACCCCCTTTTTCTGACCAATCTCAGTGTTCCCGGCACTCACTCCTCCAGAGTAAAACTTGTGTCACAAGATGTTGTGACGGAACACGGTCACAGCACTCAATACGAGACACGTGGCATACGATCAGAGGTCTTTGACCGTATGGATGTTTGACCAGTCCCTTGGTGGACCTACAAACCAAAAATTAGCCTGATTAGTGATCTAAAACCTTTGGATTTTTGCAGCTAAATAACGCTCAATAATGTTCAAATTCCTACCGTTAAAATCAACCCATGAAAATAAGTTCAATAGAATCAGTTAGAAATCACTAATCAAGCTGATATTTTGTGTACCGGTCCAATAAGGGACTGCCCAAACATCCATACATTCATCGTCCTCTAATAATATACCACGTGGCTCATATTGAGTGCTGTGACCGTGTTCAGTCGCAACATCTTGTGACACAAGTTTTACTCCTCCACCACGGGGATTGCACGAATCAAACGGGTGTTGTCAGCGCCGCCAAAAGTGAAAAAAAATGATGTCAGCTCGGCGCTAACAACCAGAGTTAAACTTGTCACAACGGATTCACAAGCCTATGAGTTCTTGGCACGTACACCTCGAAGCAAAAGCACATGATTACGTTGCAAAAGCACTTGAGTACGTGCCGAGAACTCATTGGCTTGTGATTGTGTGATTTGCAATCCGTTGTGATAGAAGTTTTACTCTAACAACCACCGTTGGATTCGTGAGAGGGGTCAGAAAAAAGGGGTTAATGGAAGTTCGGAACATTCGTGATATAGAATAGTGGAACACTAGCCCATGAATATTTGGTCCACGCCTTGGTGCACCAACAAACAAAAGATCAGTGGGCTGGTTATTTCTAACCACTGGATTTGAGTACTTTCTCAACATGAACACACCAATCGGCCGGTAGGTTTTAAGCCCATGATGAAAAGTGCTCAAATCCATTGGATAGAAATTTCTGTTCACACTGATTTTTGGAGTATAGGTCCACCAAGGTGTGGGCCAAATTTTCATGGTTCGATGGACCCAAAAAGGGTGTCATGCCATTTTGAGGGAATTCTGTGTAAAACTTTTGACATTATTCTTTATCACAGATTTTCTCCAACTCGGCACTGTCAATCACCGTTGGATTATCAGAATCAACACCCGATATGTCAGGTCAAATTTTCTTAAAGAAATTTGTCCATTGTAAGAATTACTGATTCACCCGTATAAGACCTTTTTTACCTTATAAATCACATTAAAAAATGTACAAAGTGATTTCTGTACTAAATCCAACGGCTAGAAATCATCAATCAAGCTTAAAGAGTGGGCTCAATCAAGGTTCAAAAGGGGCCGTTATAACGGTATTAAGGACTAGAGGCGTTACCGTTTTTTTCCGTAACGGTATAAAGGATGGGAGAGGTCCGAATCTGTTATAATTAATGTCCGTTATTTTCGGAGAGTCCTCTTCATATACATTTTTTCTATAAGATATGTTTAAACCTAAAAGCACTCCTAAAGCATGCGGGTCTGGTAAGGTTCTCCTCGTCAAAAGTCCCTGATCAAATATGCTAAAAACAAAAATTAATGCAAAAATCTAATAAAAATAATTGCATTAATAGGAATAAAATATTACAGGATGGCTTATAAAAAAAATAAAAAATTAAATTTTTTTTAGGGACTTAACACCATTTAGCTGAGTAAACTTAATTAGTTTATCAACCGCGCGCCTGCACCGAACTTTGCCCTTGCATATCACGACGAATGTCGCCATGTGAGCAAGCGCTACACCTGGAAACTGTAACCACTTGAAGACAGACTACCTCATTGACTCTGGCACTAACCTACACTTAATTAATTAAGACGATATAATTAGTTATGCGCATTTGTTCACTAAGTCGTCATTAGACGTGTCGGGACACAAGTGGTTTAGAACTTGAAGCAAGGTATATAATTCGAGTAAAGAAATATAGTATTAGACTTTTATAGCGGAATGCTTGCCTAAATTTCGATAACTTGCTAAGCAAGGCTCACATGTTGGCCAATAAGAACGCCAATAAATATTTATGTCGAGATTAAAATATTAGCAAGACTCAAGAGGGCACATGTCATCGATCAAAAAAATCATCGACATCGCCATCGCCATCGTCATTGCCTACGGCTTATCCTAAATGTTTAGGGTTAGCAACATAAATCCAATATCGCTCAAACCCATATAGTGAGGCCGATATGAAGACCCGTCTAAGATATCAAAGATAAGACAGGTTGTAACGTCGTCTAAGACTAAAATTTCAATGATTTAAATACCGAAAGTATTGATAAAGCGATAAAATATATATAACGCGGTCTACTTTGTACATTACACATGGCGAACATTTAGAGGTTACAAAGTTTGTTAAACTCTCATCAAGCATTGCAAAACCAATTAATAAGTAACATTAAGAGTCTATATTAAGCTTTCCGGCTCTTAAATTAACCAAAAATGTGGCGAACTGCATACCACGTAGCGCGCGAATCAAATAATTAACTACAGTCGAAATCCACCATTTGAAGGGTCCCAGCAATCAGGATGTTTGGATTGTAGCTCGAGGTACAGTTTTGGCCAGGATCATGAATGTGTGAACCAAACGCATAAAAAAGTCTGCACGCACAAACCATTGTACAAGCGCAAAACAAACAGACCCTAAATACAAGTGAAATGATTCAGTGTGCCCAATTTATAAACTTGAAGCTCAACGACTTGAAACAGTGTTCCACGAGGTATTTGATGGAAAAGGCTATAGATTTGTTCCAAGTCCATGATGATAAAGTACTCGAGTCAACAGCTAGAAATCACAAATCATGCTAAATCTTGACCAAGTGTGGGCCAACCATTTATGGGTCAGAAGTCCCTCAACGACTTGGACCCAGGACCAACCTATATTATAGGGTGTGGTCATATAAAGACCAAAAATCGAGACCAAACAGATTCCATTGATTTCTAAGCATTGGATTGGAGTCATTTTCATGGGTTGATGTTAAGAGCAATATCGAGGGTACAAGATCGAAAGGTTTGAAATCACTAATCAAGTTGATTTTTGGTTTGTAAGGTACACATAGGGATTGGCCAAACATCTATACGATCAGTGTCCTCTAAAAATGTGCCACATGGCTCATCTTGTGGCCATCGCCGGTCAACCAAGGCCCCTTGGTGAGAGAGAGGCCCCCAGCCTAGGTCCCATTAACCACAGGTTTTTAGTCCACCCCTTATTGGATATACAAACCAAAATTCAACTTGATTGGTTATCTCTAGCCATAGATTTTAGTACCTTTTAGGACATGATTCTAGCAGTTGGATTCAAGCACGTTTTTTGGTAGTAAATCCAATGGCTAGAAATCATCAAACAAGCTGACTTTTAGTATGGTTATCCACCAATAGCCCATCCAGGTGGGCTGAACATCCACACCGTCATTGAGCCCAAAAAAGATGTCTTTTGAGCAAAAATCCTCAAAGACATGCATACATGTACTTTAAATGTATGAATGTTGAGTTGATTATGATTGTTGCTTATACATGCATTATATATTTTTGAGCGAAATTTAGGATATAGAATCCGAATTAAACTTGAATTATTTTTGTACCACATTAATTCCGTTCTCTGAATTTTTAAATGAATTACTGAATGTTGAATCCAATTTATTCTCGAACATTTCTTGTACCGTATTTTTGCCCGACTCAGAATTGTTAATTATGCCAGTGACCACCAAAAGCTCAATTCCTAGAATGGAGATCGATGCTAATAACAATGTTTTCATACCCGGACCGGTCATCGACCCGGTCTAGGGACCAGGTCACTGGGTCACCGGTTCAACCGCTGGGTCAACCCGTGACCAATATATATGTACGGGTAATATATTTGGTGAGGAGTTCATCCTCACCAAAAATCAGCCATTGATCCTAGTCCTTACAAAAGATGATTTTTTTTTAAAATTAGAAAAACAGAAAAAGCATGTTGTTTTTTACTTTTCTAGTTTTTTCCCAAGTAGAGGGCTGGGTTTTAGCAAAAACCCGGGGCGGGTCAGCTGGGTCACCGGTTCAACCGGCCGGGTTCAGCAGGTCACGTCATAATGGACGGTTTTTTAACAAATTACTGGGCCGGGGTTGACCCAACCCAGTTTTATGATTGGGTCAACACGCCGAGCCGAGCCCGGCGGGTTTAAAAACACTGGCTAATAATGTGTGATAAGATGTACCAATAATGATATAGTGCATCTCACGCACTTTATTACAATAGTGCACGTGGCCCAAACTCGCTACTCCACGTATGTACTAATTGGACGAGTGGGTTGTTAAGGCAAATTGTACTCCTTGAGTGACTAGTGCGACGTGGTGCTTCTTAGGCGTGGCCAAGATCAAAATGAGTCAGAGCAAAAAAAAATCTCTAGAGAGAGAGGGAGAGGGGTATGGCTCAACCCTAGCCTGACGGGTTGAACCAATGTTGGGGTTGGGTTGGGTTAGTTCTTTTAGAACTTGATTTTTGGCAACCCAATCAAATCAGGTTGGGCTAGGGTTGAGGCTCTGCCCAACCCAACCCAACTCATACCGAACATACAAATTACATATATGTTTTAGTATACTGTTAAGAGTAGGCCACCATAACTAGGGGTGTCAATTTTACCCGTTTAACCGGAACTGAAAACACCGGTTCTAGTTCCACATTTTTGGGAACCAATTAAAAAAAAATAGGAATCGGAACCGAACCGAAAACAATGGTTCCGGTTCCAGGTAGTCTAATATGGAACCGAAACCAATAAGAACCGGAATCAAACCGAAAAGAATCGGTACCAATGTATAAATATAGTGTAAAAATTCTCATATTCTCAAGATTTGGCCCATTATACCCGGAACCGACAGAAATACATAATCGGATCCGGTTCCAGATCCATCACTTTGAGAACCGAAACGGTAAAGGAACCGAACCGATTGTTCCGGTTCTAGCCACCCTAGGAACTGAACCAGAACCGACCCGTTGACACCCCTAACCATAACCTCAGGACAGGTGTGTTAAACAACCATGTACCCCATAAGATCAACTTGTTGGGAAAAGGCCAAACAATTATGTACACCAACGGAATGTCGGGCCAACCAAACACATGCACGGAAAAACAGCATCCGCTAACAAGGTGGAACTTAACCGATAGGTGGCAGTAAAAATGCTAAAGAGGCATAATGGGCGGACAGAAAATTCGTAGGGTGTATCCGTTTTCTTAGGGGAAGCTTTCTGAGGCAAAATTTTATTGATGAACAGCTTATCTTTTGAGTTTTCCATCCACTCTAGCAGATGGTGTAGCTTCTGGACGAAGTTATGGATGTAGGAAGACTTCAAGAGCGTGGCTTGACAAAAGGTCCTTCCACTAGTCGTGGTTGCCCCACTTCTCTCCTGACATGGCTTTCTTCATCTATCACCAATTTCACCGCCTTGCAAACCCTCTCCCTCCTGATCTCTACCTCCAGTGTAACCTTCAGATCTTCGACCATCATCCGTGAGTTCAGAAATTGATCTGCGTTGTTGAGCAGCAGCACTATCTGGCACTCGTTCATCAAGGCCTCCCACATGGAACTAAACCCTCAATGGCTCACGAAACACCCCCACAGAAATGTGCCCTAATATCAATGTCTGCTGTACCCAACCTAGCTCCGTGAACTACTCCTCTTCCCTTGATCCTCTCCTCGAACCCCTGGACCCCGAACCATATATTTTTAGTTTATAATAATACTCGAACAAGTCTGCTTCGGCTTAAAAATACTGTCAAGTTGATCAGATTATCTTTATCTTAGTATTACAACTTTTGGTGTCTGTGATTTGATTCGATTAAAACAATTCCTGATTAATTAAGTTACACCCTGAAATTATCAATGGTTGGTGTCCAAAATGGAGTAATTTTTTTTAATCATGATGATTAAGACAATTATTGATTAATTAAGTTGCGCCTGGGGCTTATTTAACACCATTAGGTTTTATCAATCGCCTGCACCGCGAGCTATTACAACGCATGCCCCGCCATGTGAGCAAGCGCGACACCTGGAAACTGTAGCCACTCGAAGACAGACTAGCCCATTGATTCTGGCACCGATCAACCCTTTTCTAATCTCTCTTAACCTAACCCCCTTAATTATTTTTTTCCTTCATGATTAATTAAGACGGTATAATTAGTTATGTGCATTTGTTCGCTAAGTTGTCATTAGATGTGTCGGGACACGTCGTTCAAGATCTTGCTTAAGACCTTGAGGCAAGGTAATTAGATTATTCACGTGGAATTAGTATTATAAAGATTTGGAATTTTTGACATACCCCCCATTTTTAAAACATACCCCCCATATTATCTTTAAAATTTGACATAGACCCCCCCCCCCCCACACAATTTGAAAAAGCTGACATATCCCCCTATGACTCGGTCCACTGTCGTTTGACCAGTGTTGACCCGAATTGACTACCAAATTTTGTATTAAAGGACGAAAGTGCCCTTCTCTTCAACTTTAGAACAAGGATTTGGGTTTAGGCCAAAGCCCAAACCCCAAATCAAACATGAAAGAGGAGATTAAAAATAAAAATTAAAACCCATGTTCATAAACTTGAGATTTTTTTTTTGATTTTTTGATGCATTAAGCAAATATTGAGAAGAAAAAACCCCCAAAAAATAGATAAAATTTATGAAGGAATTTTTCAAATTGAGAGAACCCATCTTTCTAAAATCCACATCTCAAAAACTTAAAATATAAATTGATTTGTCTTGTGTTTTCATTTATGTTAATGAAAGTTTTAAAACTACAATTTTATACAATTTTTTTTCTTTTTATACCTTGGGTTTTAAATTATTGCCGGAGTGGTGGCCGGCTGGCCATGAGACTCGGGTTGGTTGGTCGCCGATGACCACATTGGAATCTCTTGGCTGGCTGTCGACCACAGCCGTTTGATTTGGGGTTTGGGTTTTTGCCCAAACCCTTGTTCCAACGTTGAAGACAAGGGCATTTTTGTCATTTAATAAAAAAATTGATAGTCAACACTGGTCAAATGACAGTGGACCGAGTAATAGTGGGGTATGTCAGCTTTTTCAAATTGTTAGGGGGTATATCAAATTTTAAAGATAACATGGGGGGGATATGTCAAAAATTCCCTAATGATTTTTGCACTTAATTTATTAGGAATTATAGCAAAATATTTTAAAGAATTTGCTAATCAAGATTCACGCGTTGGCCGATTAAACACCCTATACATATTTATATCGATATTAAAATAACTTATAGGCATATGTCATCGATCAAAAAAGTCATCAACATCGTCATTACTTACTCCTTATCTTAAATGTTTAGGGTTAGCAACATGAATCCTATATCGCTCCGATATGAAGATCCGTCTAAGATAAGACAGATTGTAATGGGAAAATTACTTTTCTCGAGTATAAACCCATAAATTAAAATTCTAATTTTTTTGGTGAAGGAATAAAATTAGGTGTAGTATCGTAATTTTAGTTGTCTAATGGATTTCTATGATTTAAATATCAAAAAGTATTAATAAAGCGATAAAATACAACGCCATCTACTTGGTACATTACACATGGCTAACATTTAGAGGTTACAAAGTTTGTTTACCCCTCAAGCATTGCAAAACCAATTTAAGTAACATTAAGCGTCTGTATTAGATTTTTCGGCTATTAAATTAACCAAAAATGTGGCGAACTGCATACCACGTAGCGCACGAATCAATTAATAACTACAGTCGAAAATCCACCATTTGAAGGGTCCCACCAAGTAGATCACCCTAACCAATCCTTGTTGGTTTGGTAATACAGATGGAATTCTAAAATTGTGTAGTCATGTCTCCAAGCCGGCTGTTTGGATTTCGCTCTCATCCGTCTTGTCTACACCGCCAATGTAGATTTCCCTTGCATGGGCGGGTTCAAATTGAAACTCGCTACCGTTTGATTTGTATTGATTCCGCTCAATCCGAAATAATTGAATGTCAACTCTTACTCTTACATATACGACACTTTTACGATATCGCGCGATTACCATTTTATTTGGTAGCGACACTTTTACGATATCACGCGATTACCATTTTATTTGGTAGCGACGTATATTTATATATCTTATTGAAAGTATTATAGTCTACTAAGATATATAGTATTTATGGTTTTTCCTTATGTCACACCAATTTAACTATTATTTAAAAAAGGAAAAATATAAGTCTATAAATGACGATATAGATGTAAACGTGGCACGTATTAGGGGGCGAGGACCCACTATTCAATTGGAAAATAAAAAATATATAAAAATGACTCGATCGGATAAATGTAGCCATCTGATCTATCGCATTCTTTTGGATAGTCAAAAAATTGTCGTAAATTTGGGATATGGGACTAGGTTAGGCCCAATTTTACGTTGTAATATATCGCTTTCATGTGCTATATAAAAAAAAAAATAAAATAAAATGGGAGTTTGTGGTAGAACATAACTTTCATTTTCTTTCTTAGCCAATGGCTAGGTTGATTTATTAAATCATACCCACAAAAGATTAAGCAGAAATAAGAATTTTCAATTGATGTGGGCTCTTGATGGGCCTCCATGTAACATCAGATACAACATTTTGAGTAAAGGCTTCTAGAAGACTTCACACGTGCCCTTCTCCACACAAATGGAAAATTAAAATGGTACCTCATATCACCTGTCACATAAAAAATGGGACCCTGTAAGACAACCCCTCTACCAAGATTTTGAAGGAGAAAGATAAAGGCTTCTAGAAGCCTTGAGAGATGCCTAGCCCACCACAACCACAAGTGAAAGAAAGAGACCCCCTTTTGCTTTCCCTCCTAGCAAGATTTCTATTGAGAAAGATAGTTATCTTCTAGAAACCCTCGCACGTGCCAACGATTGATTCTACCAGTGGACTTTCTAATCTGCATACCAAACCAATAGTATCCACGTGTGAACTGCATGGCCCAAAGTGATCCTGCACTTGGAATCATATGGTCCGAGGTCCATGGACAACGTCCATGGTGCATGGTGGTGTCATTTTTTTATTGGTCAAGTGTACTGCACTTACTTTAATAACTAACTAAACTTAAAACTGATTTATCAATTTTGACCAATGACAAAATGACACCACTGTGCACCGTGACAACATTCATGAAGCACAGGAACTTTGAAAGCCCATTATGAAAAAGCACTCAAATCAACAGCTAGAAATCACCAATCGTGCTAAATCTTGGTGTATGGATCCACCAAGGTGTGGGCCAAACGGTTGGGTCAGAAGTCCCTCAACGTCTTGGACCCGAGACCAACCTATATAATAGGGTCTGGTCAATGGTCATAGAAGACCAAGACCAAACAGATTCCACTGACATCCTTAATTACGACTGATGGTATAAGGCGTGCACCATGGGGCAGGTAGGGTGTCATGGGTCCCCTCTCAGGCTCCGAGGACCCCCTTTTGTGACCCCTCTCAGGAGCCGTGAATTTCGAAAATCCAACGGTGGTTGAGAGGTGGAAAAAAAGTGTAAAATATATAGCAGCTCATCTCTATCAACCACCGTCGGATCTCAGAATCGACGGCCGATCAGACGACTCCCCTGAGAGGGATCACAAAAAGGTGGTCCCCCCTGAACCTGACCATTGATCTAATCTAACAAGTTAGGATCTTCCAACCTGTACGTCTCGGACTGGCCCATCAATTTTGTAGTGTAGGTGAGCTGGTCACCTACCATATCATTGGCACAAATGAATTTAACAACATAAATTAACAAGTAGTACTAACACAAAAATAAGGAGAGATAGATGATTTGTACCATTCGATTAGTAGGACCCCTTGGATGATAAAATAGATGGTTAGAAATTGCCTGATCAGGTTATTCATACATCTAGAAGATTTTCGAAACCAGAAATCATCTTAATTGCATGATCGTAACCGTCCCACCAATTTCATTCTTCTGGACTACCAATAATATACCAAAAAAAAAAGAAAAAAAGAATCTACCTAGACGGTTAAGCGACCCAACATTAAATGGGGCCCATTGGTTGGACGAACGGTTCTGATTGAAAACGATGTCCATTAAATTTTATATTTTTGAGTGAGCCGAGTCAAGCAGAGCTTTAAGCCAAGGGAAGAGCTTCTAGAAACTTTATCAGGTGCGATATCAGCACCAAGGGACACCCCTCATTCACGTTGCTCCTCTCTTCTCTCTCTCTCTCTCTCTCTCTCAACACAACGCGGTTTCAACTCTCACGGAACAGCGGGCTGGAACAAAGGCAGGCGCCCATTGGCCATGGCCCCTCTTTTTCGCTAAAATCCAAATCTCTCTTTCTCTCTCCTCTTTTCCTTTATAAAACCTCTCTCTCTCTCACTTTTTCTTCTCGAAACCTCCTTTCGAATTTCGATTCAACTCCTTACCCCAAAAACTGCTTCTCTCTCTCTCTCTCTCTCTCTCTAAAACCTTCAATGTTTGGAATCGTAAACCTGGCTACCGGAACATCACCGCAATTTCTGCGGGGAAACCGCTTGTCGTCGATCGGAACCTCCAGATCTCACCGTCCGCTTTCATTCCCCTGCCGGAATCCCAATAAAGTCACGGTCCAAGCCTACGCCCAAATCGCCTCAAGAGTCGATGCGAGGAAACCCGCGAACCTCTACGAGGTCCTGCGCGTCAAGGAAACCGCCTCTCCAATCGAGATCAAAACCGCGTACCGGAGTCTGGCAAAGCGATTTCACCCAGACGCGGCAACGTCAGAATCCGATGGTCGTGATTTCATCGATATTCATAACGCTTATGCCACGCTGTCTGATCCCATGGCTAGGGCACGCTACGATCTCTCGATAGGCGCCGGGGGACGGTATTGTTATTCGGCCGGAATCCGCCTTGGTTTTGCCGGTCAAACAAGAAGGTGGGAAACCGATCAATGCTGGTAGGGACCTCCGCTGTCTGTTCAGTTGGCCTTTTTTTTCCATTCTGACCCACGCGCCAATCTTCAATTGGCTCATGATGACGTGGCACAAATCAGAATTCAACTCCAATTTTCAAACACAACGAGGAAAGCACGAAGATCAAAAAAACCTCCACGCCGAGGAGCGTTTTAGCAGTTAGAGTCAGGATCTCTTTTGCAGTACGGCATTGTAAATTTGTAAACGTGGACGTTGATTTTGCGGAAAATTGACAGACAAAAATGCCCCTAGTGAGTCGTCGTTATAACCGATACATTGCTATGTTAGAGGAACATGTTTTGTATCACTGAAGCTGAGTGGCAGCTTTGCATCCAGCTTTAATGGCCATTTTTTTTCCAATACTACCCCTGCTTATTATCTCAAAAATTCCTTTATACGGGCTCCTTGCATCTTTTTATCTCTACTCCACTATCTTTTTTTTTGTGTGTAATCACATACTCTACTATCTTTACAGCCGTAGGATTTGAGTATCTCAAAAGATGCTAGAATCCAATGGCCATGAATCAACCAAGTGGTGGACCAAATGTTGGTGGGGTCAAAAGAGTGGGACATAGCATTTGGTGGGGTGGGGTGGGGTGGAGTGGGCATAAGACTATGATGTCTAACCCAACACATGAAAGCTTTTCTCCATTAAACACGTGGCCCTACACTTCCAAGCTGATGGGCGAAGCAACAAAGGACACTAGGATCCTATCAAACTATGGATGGCGATGTCTTGAAGATTTGAAATCTATGGGTGGTGTTGAAAAAGTAAATGTAAGGTGCCTCCCAAGCTACGGTTTGTTGGTGGACCCGGGTACTAAGTGCTGAGCACGGCAACCAGACTATAAATGTTACATGGGACCCATACTATAGGGATATAGTGCAGCAAGACGGTTCCGATTAAGGCCGCTGTTTTGTGGTCAGTTTGTGGATAGGAAGGTTTAAAGGGGACCCACCCACCCTCTTAATAGAATAACAGTTAGTTGGCGTTACCATTATAACGTTAACAGGTCAAATTTTCATATAAGGGTCCCTGTTTATATCGCATGAAAATGTTGCAAATAAAATATCCGTGTACCGTAATTTGCGCTTTCATGTGTTTGGCCACATATTTGTGCTCACAAATGTCTTCCATGAGCCCCATCAATTTGTCCGTAAATAATTTCAACGCCACCCTCCTCCCTTCCTGGTAAAATATTTTTTCACTCTTTAGTTAGTAAATTTTATTTTTCATGAAAAAGACACTGACAGCATCATTTTGGATGACTGATTACAAAAATAAATAAATAAATAAATAAAGACAGCATCATATGGATGGCAATATTGAAAGCGGTCCAAATGTACATAAATTTTCGTCAGGGGGCCTTGTTTCTTTGTGTCACTCCAACCTTCAGGTCAGGGCCTCGGAACACTAGGCCACGATGTTAGAGCCTGGCCTAGTCA
Organism: Euptelea pleiosperma; assembly: GCA_035048495.1. Classification (NCBI taxonomy): domain Eukaryota; kingdom Viridiplantae; phylum Streptophyta; class Magnoliopsida; order Ranunculales; family Eupteleaceae; genus Euptelea; species Euptelea pleiosperma. Next base: position 8,352,056 of record CM068541.1, on the reverse strand, counting down.
ACTTCACAAGTACCATAAATGTTACTGATGGGAGCAAGTCAACTCGGTTAGGACAGTACAGCACAACCCATGTCGAGGACGGGGCGTCAGATTGGATTTTGAAAATGACTACATATGAAACTAAACAGATTGAAAGCAATGCCGTCGGTTGAAAGGATGAACTTTCATCAATGAAGAATTAAGAATTCGTTCTACACATTGAGATCCCATGTCATTACAGAGCGGCTCATTTGTCACCGAAAGAGGGTGCAAAAAAGGAAGAAAACAAAGGGTCCCAACGTAAAAACAACACTTCAAAAACTTCTAAGCAAAAAAAAAAATTAAAACCAACATCTAGCATCTCAAACTGACCTATTTTACATAATTATCACATTAGTAACTCTCACCAGTAAAACCCTTTTGTAGAAATTCCTACTTTTCTATACAAACCAAAAGTCCCTATGATAATTCTGCACATATCACAGAGAGAGGCAGGAATCATTTACAGCTCATTAACATGGAGTTGATGACGTGCATGACAAGGCGTATGCTGGAAGCTTCAGCAGCTGTGGTGGTGGGTAGGGTACGATGGTTGCCTAGTATCTGATAAACCTGCTCGAAGATGGGCCGTATGTGCACTGCAATCATTGGGTCTGCTGGGTTTATGGCAACGGCCACTTCTCTCATCCATGTCAGCTTCCGAGATGTCTCCTTGCTGATATCGCAGGCCAACTGCTGGAGGAGAGCCAGCAGAACTCCTTGGCTCAGAGGGAGAGGAACCATCGACAAAATCCCTTGTAAATCAACCTGACGAAAGGAACAAGGGCCAAAAAGAAAATTTGTGAAGGAGACTGACACAGCGCCTTTAAGAAGCCCGAAAAATAGACACATCAATACGCATATTATAATATAACATTTTAGTTATGTTTAAACCAAAATATTTTTTAATAAACATAAGAAATGAAATATATGAAAAGTAGAAGAAAACATTTCTATGCCTCATGGAGCTATCCAATAATATAGTAAACATGAGTAAATTTATAAAAGGGGAGACTATCAAACAACTATAACTGTGTTTAACAGTTTAACAAAGTACTGTATGGAGGATGGAACACAACAACCTTCTTTTAGAAATAATAATAATAATAATAATAAAGGGTGAAATTGCCATACATATCTGGATGTGTATCAGGATGTGTCGACATGCATATCCGTGTATCGACGTGTTCAATATGGCCAAAAAACCTAAAAATCTTGTGTCCTTGTTATAATGGGTGTCCTTGTTATAATGGGATAAGGCTTTTGATGATGACAATGATACCAAATGTGATGGTCTGACATATGAATGACCCAGAATTGTAGACCACACACACATTGTACGTATATGAACGCAAATGCAAAGCATACCTGAGAACATAGCCAGGACACAATTGAGACATCACTTCTTTGCAGGGCTCCAGTGAATGCTTCCTCGAATTTGCGCTCAGATATCAATCTCGATAGCTCTTTGGTTGGATCCAAAGGTGCCTCAACCTGTTGCACAGACATGAGCAGCTCAAACTCCGAAATACCAATGAAGGCCCTCATAGGACCTAATAATATTTGACAATTGGAAATCTATTTTCACAAATAAGTATCCAATGCATCCTTGCAAAGATACTAGCTAATATATATAAGGAGAATAGAACATACCATCTCATGGAGACCACCCAAAGGTCCATTGCTTAATTGTGTAACCAAGGGATTTACTGTTGTTGAGTTTGCTCCTGCAGCTGCAAGAGCTAAAAGCTTACGCTGGCCATCAGCAAATTCTCCAGTGAGGGTTTGTGTGATTGATGATGCCGAATTAATTGCATCCTGGAAGTACAAAAATAAGTTAACAATCAAAAACTACAGATTGATTAAAAAAATATGGAGCTGATTGTGAAGACAAGACAAAGGCATGTAGCAGTATTCTACAATTTTACTTTGTACAGATATGGTTGTCTGTGCGCTATAGCTTACATTTACATAACTTTAATAAGAGGCATCGTTGCTAGACTAACATAAAAGGGTCTATGTGTCAGACTGACTCAGTGTGAATCCCATGGTTGGAGACAAAGCAACATATAATACATGTATCTATACACAAATACCTTTTAATATTTTTTTTGACAAGCCCTTTTAATACTTTTTCAATGCAGTAATATTTCAAATATTTTTATTATCCTATAATATAAAATGCTTGTGTTAGTACAGCCACACCTAAAATAACCCAGATAACATATAAAAAATTTAAGAAATGAAGATTTTCTAATTTGATTGTGTCAGAAATACACATGCATACACCAACCCAGATATGCAACATACATCACAGCAAAGAAAACACTCCAGTTTGCTGGGAAAATAAAATAAAATAAAAGACTGTTGGATATGACATGTGTCAGATACATGCGACTAGTCACCAGAGCTATCAAGGACAAAGATTTACGTTTTTAGTGTTTTCTAGTTTTATTCGTACACAGCCAACAGAGTTTTGTTGTCTTTAGGCATACAATGACTATATAGTTTCCCCTTTTTGTATCTATGGTATATAGTTTCGTATTTATATATGCATTGACTATATACCGCTGCATTTATATATGCACTGGCGATATATTTTGTTATATTAATACATTTAACTTGTTTAGACATGTCAGTGTGTGGATACCATCATATAACCTGTCCGAACATGTTGATGTGTCAGACTGTGTAAACTGCAAATTCTACATATCTCATTCTGAAGGAATTTTTGCAAGGTAGATTCTAAGGGGTTTTTTGTTCTTAATTCTTGGATTTACGTGGGAAAACCATGGAATTCAAAGAAAAAAAGCATATATTAAAAATATTATATCTTCAAAGTTTTATTCATAAAATCATACACATCAAACTTCAATGCATATCTCACAATATTCTAGCAATTTTTTACAGGAAGATAACTATTTCTTGCAAGATGCCCTAATCTCAAGAAAAGTTTTCAACTGCAAGCGCTATCCAAAGAGATTTTCTCCGTTTCTAAATATATTAGAAGAAATATTGCAAGGTTTTTCGAGTTTATTAGAGATACGTGTAACAGAGGCCCTGTCTGAAAATGTTCCCATTTCCAAGTTAAATAAAACAGAACGTATACTAACAACAAATCAGAAACAAATAATGAGATATAAAAATAAAAGAGACAAAAGTTGGCATGCATCCTACTATGATTATCACGTATAGCAGTATAGGAGTACATACTCTCAAAGCAAGTGCCAAGGGAGAATGTGTGGACTCGAATTGCTGCTGAGCCACAGTTGTATGTTCAACCATCCCTTTCTGGAAAGCAGCATCAACTTGCTCAAACATGGTTTTGCATGACATCTCAAACGCGGGAACCACCGAAGCTTCCAAACTAGATCTTAATGCATCCTGCATATATAGATTCCACCATTCGGAGCATTAACTCAGAAATTCCCAAGATTAACATAGAGGAGCATTTCTTCTATTTCATTTCATTAAACCAATAGAAACAATCATATTCAAAGTATCAAACAGTGAGTAAAGATTTCACGGAAGATCAAATGGAACCAGGAAGATCATCCTTTCAGAAATGAATCATTTAGGTTAAAAGCAATATCTGCAGAAAACAAAGTCAATGTGGACTCCGTATCTGGGGGGTAACATATTTAGAGCCCATTTATGAAATTGCCAAAATAGCAAAAAATTTATGAAATTGCCAAAATAGCAAAAATATTCACGCGAGAATAACTTCATTGGGCTCATGAGGAAACTTAAACGGTCCATTAAGAGAGGTATTCATAAGGGGCCCTCTCAGGTCAATTTGAGAGGAATCCAGGCTAATATGGAACACCAATGCTATTTTGACTATTCGAACATGTAAGGGTAAAAATATATCTAAAAGCCCAATCTGGATTAAATTATAAAATTTACATAGTAAGTGTATGCGAGTGTGCCAATACAAAATAATTCGTCCATGAAGAATTTGAATATACCTGAAGAGCTTGTTTTCCAGAAGTTTGGAACTGTGCTTGGATTTGCCTAGCCACTGTAGCTTCAAGTTTTGAATTAACAGACTTCTCAAGTTGACTCACTGCCTTGTCTCCCACCCCTCTCTGCAAAAGAAGCATCAATGAGATCCCAGTAAAACAAAATAATTCGGTCAAAAGAGTTAGAGATTGATAAGCCTCAAGATTTGAACCTGGAAAGACTCCGCAATAGCTGAAGAAATTGTTTTCTCCACACCTGGAGTAACTAAACGAGCTATAGCCTGTCCTAGTGTAGCTAGTTCCTTCTTCAATGTTCTCTCTAACATGGCTGGCAAGTCCTTGTTCATACAGTTGGTGATCAAACTCGTTATTTGTTGTGTACGGTCTCGCTCTAATTTCTCATGTTTTGCATTCTCTTCTTGGAAACGGGCCCACAAAGCATCAGTGTTGGCCTTAATGGCTTTCTCCATGCTCCGGCCTAAGGCTGCCTCTACTCTTCTGCCTTCTTTGGTTACTGGGACAGCCACCATCACCGTCATCTGCTTTTGCATTTCTTTTTGCATGGTCATTAGCTGCAAGATATAACAAAATGACATAGTTAGAAAGAATGTTTAAAAATGCATGTACACACCGAACGTGGCTCATGTTTTTATACTCAAGATGCAGACAGTAGTATAGGTGAAAGTAAAATTTTAACATCGTGCAATTGACAACAAGGTTTAAAAATAAGTTGGCTTAAGTTTTGTTTTCTGCCTTCTGGCACACCAAATACAATGTAAATGCCGATATCAACATGTGACTCTATCATAGAGATCATAAGAATCATTGTCTGCTAGCACAAAGTCTTGCAGATGCATTCTCTGCTCCCAAAAACTTCGGTAAATTTAATCTTACATTGTTTCTTCCTCAATCAGAGCAAATATATGAAACACATATCAACATATGATACAAAGATGGTTCCAGAATCCCCTTCACATCATTAAAGGTGCTTAACAAAATCAGTAATTGTTGGTCTTTTCATCTTCGTGGAGGATTCAAGGGTAGTTTTGGGTATTTGCATTTAAGAGCATTATATTAGGAAAGTTTCTTCCATTAGTCAATGTCATAAAATAATTGGGCGAGGCACCTATCACAAAAGTTACCTTGGTTAATGAGTCTTTCGTGGGACTTTGGTCCATGCTTAGGAAGTGTGCTGCACTTACTAATTTAATTGAGAGTGGCAATCCCATCAGGCATCCTGACTGAATAAACCGTCAGGTGCCCTCAAGTTTCTCTTTCATAGGACAGAAGTATACATTGGGGTTCAAGCAAATCACTTGTTTACTTGCACGAAGCCCGAGATACAATTTTGTCCAATGAAAGGAAGATACGAGGCAACCTGACCATAAGTTTCAGTCAGCGACGGCTTTTGGGATCACCACTCTTTAATTGATCCGGTCAATGTATTCTGTTGGATTTCTGGTGCATATTGAATGTATGGCCTTGTGAAGATAATGCATGTATTTGGAATTTGTAAATAATTACGGAGAGTTGGTAAACATTGTGTATAACAGTCAGATTCTAGTCTGATTAGGATTTCGACGCATTTATGGTGGGATTTGCTGGATTTTACATAAATACCCTAGCAAAGATGTGAGTAGCATCAACTATTGGATGTAACTCAATTCTGAGAATGGAACTTCAAGTTCTTATTTTTCTGCTTCAATAGCAGTTCTAGTTTCCTGTTCTTCTCTTTTATGCTCTGCTGTATTTTGTTACTAGAAATCAGCAACTACATTGGTACTGATCACTTCCACAAGACTATTTCAACCAATGCCAAAAAATTCAATGAGCTGATCCAAAAGCATTAAAGTCATCTGAAATTCATTATCCAGACCACTTTTTGGGTGACACTCAGTTTTTTGAAACTCAAAACAAACACAATCATGTAATGAAAGACTCAATCACCCAACTAGCTTCTTCCGACTTGCTCAGCTTTCTCAACTCAAGAAAGCAATGACCCATTTCAGAGGCTACATCAACCCCCTCCCCTCCCATTCTTGGGGCCAGTTCAATCCCTCCCTCCACCCTTTGTACCTCTTTTCCTCTAGAACTACAAAAATCCTCCATAAAATATACTTACCCAAGAATGCAAGATCCACCACTATTTATATTTCTTTAGTAGATTAAAAGAAACCAAAATCTAGTACACGTAACATATGATACATGACTAACACAAATTCTGTCACAAATGCACAAAAGAAACACTTCCAAGAGAAATAAAAGTAAAAGTATATCTGATTTACTTAACGTGACTTGTTCAGCTATTTTTTCAGCCCAATAATAGTAAAGCTCAAAAAGCATTCTAGGGGCTGTAGCCACATTTTTTTTTTGATCGGTAATTAAATCATGGGACTGTAGCCACATGACAGTAGCACAATTTCAGGAACTCTGATTGTCAGGGATAAAACACTTTAAACACATGAAAATGAAGACTTCCAATCCCATTAACGATTGTAGACTCAAATTATCAGGTTGAATACCTGCCTCCCCTTAGTCTAGTAAAAAAGAGTTTTAGATAGACCGTTTATGTGCTGAGTTTCAATTTGAATAAAAAAAAAGTCAGGAATCATATTAAAAGCATGATATCAACTAAAGAAATAACAGAAAAGCAAAAGATAAAGCAATACACTTCAACAACCAAACCAGAAGAACTTCAATTGTCATGAATTGTCTAGAAATAATCAAGAGAGATCTTTATTATACTATTATGCAAATTAGTAAAACAAAAATAGTCTTTCCTGCACAGAGTAAGATCATGTGGACACATCTATGCAACAATCAGACATGTATGTACCAGAGACGATGTAAGAGAAACTAGAAACAATCACCTGGTTCAGTGTCTCCTGCATAGCCAGAACCTGAGAAAAAGCAGCCTCTGTAGAAGGGACGCTTGAACTGATACCTGGTTCATTGGAAGAATCTGTTGAGTTGAAAGGGCTTGGAGAAGGGGAAGATGGACCTGATACTTGAGAGTTTTTCCCCTTCTGTTTCTTTCCTTTCGTAGCTGGCGCCGGGGACTGTGGAACTGTAGCCATTGTAGCAGATTCAGAAACCTTTCCAGGCACATCTTTTGTAGAATCTTGAACTACTTCCTCACCAGCTTTTGTTGGCTGGTCCAATGCCTCAGTAGCACCAGAATTGTCAACTTGCTGAGTCTCCTCCACACTAAAAATTTCAGTAGACAATGCACAGCATTCTCTGGCCATCTCAACACTAAGATCCGAAGCTTGGGAACAAAAGGATTTCTCCTTTCTCTCTGCAACAAGAAGACGGTGTTCTCTCTGAGAGTCAACTTCATCATTCTGACTTGATCCAGTTTCGCCAACAACTTTAACCTCCACCTCAACACTCTCAACTTCATTGTTGACGATCACATCTTGAACCTTTGCCTCTCCGCCTTTCATGCCCTGAGTCACCTGAGTATTCTCAGACGACGAAACAGCCATCGATAATATCTCGGACGGGGTAACTAGGTGGGTTGGGTGTTTAAACATGATAGGAGGATTCGGCACCATAGAAATATCATTTTGCACAACTTTCTTTTCATCCTTCCTGGAGCCGTTATCCAATGAAGGAGCATCCGGCAAGCTTAGAGGAACAGTCTCCACTCTCCTGTCAATTGAATAATCAAGAACTGGTTGATCAACCCCACGATCGCTGAGAGGGGGACTCAGCTCAAAGCTACTAAAACCAGATAGTTTTCCAGACCTCCTGGGACTCAAAGGAAGAGGTGGCGATGCAACACGAATATTATTGGCATCAGTAGTTGCCAGTGGCAAAGCACTCTGCTTGGATTCCATACTCGAAGTAGCCAATTCATGCAAGCTAGGAACCTCAGAAGCTGCCGAAATTACAGGATATCTAGCAGCAGGTGCAATCTCAGAGCTGCTTATTAGTATGGGTGGTTTGGGTGCTGCACTTCCTACAGGCATCTCAGTAGGTGTACTTCCATGAGACGACTCCAGAGCAGCAAATCCATCTGAACTAGGTGTGTCAAAAGCACAAGAAACACTGGAGTCTGTCTTCTCCAACCCCACATTTTCCAGTGGAGGTGGCAAGCACTGAGACAAGTCCAAAGCATACTGTTGAATTGCTTGTGTCTGGACACAGTATACCTGAACGACATGTTCCCCATCAGGTAAGCAGTCACTTGTTCCAGTAAGACTCAAAATAGGCATTGTGACAGTAAATTCCGCTATATAATCCATGCGGGTTGCTGCAGGATTTTGACCGTATTCTATGTGTACAGCATATATAGCATTCTTCTTGGCATTTGCAAGTAGAACAAGTCCTGCACGCGGCAAGGCTACAACTTGATTAAAGAATGCCTCCTCAACTCGAGGTTCAACGGAACTCCTTAAGTCCAAAGTCTGAGTACACTGCCATGATTCAGCATCACTAGGCAGCAACCACCCTTCATGGCCTGCTGAGGCCCATATCTTTAACTCCCGATTCAGTGGCCCCTGCAAATGACATTTAAAATATAATGTCAGCATATCCCATTTCTAGATCAATATTTGTCAAGCATTACAAGGGTAGATTTTTTAGACACTAGAATACTACCATCACATTAAAATTTTGATCAAATAACCCAAAGCAAACTACTTGCTTCACAAGCTACTCAAGAAACACCCTAGAACTCAAAAATCCATATAGAAAGAACAAACATGATCCAAAGCCTAATTTAATTAACGGGCCACATACCGCTGTGATAAGATTAATGTGATCAGGGCGGTGAGGTGCAGTCAAGAAGGTAACTGAGTTAACAGGTTGAACATCATATGGCCTCAGTACCACAAGGGGTTGTGCCCTACGGTCTTCCCATATCTTTACCTGTTGCACGAGATGAATTTTGCAAAACAGGAAATCAAGAACATTTTCAAGGTTCTATATCACACAGGAAATGGAAATCAAGAAACAAAACATGAAAATTAATTATTTTTATAGATTATCAGACCTAATTAAAGTTCACCAATGCTATTTTAGAATGATAAAACTCAAGAACTTACCCATTTCAATTTTCAAAGGGTACAGAATCCCTTGTTTTCCAAATCAGAAACAGTAGATTTTTTATTTTTTTTAGTCACAAAACCATGAGTCGACGTATCCCAGCCTATATATAGTGCTTAGTAACGACTTGTAAAAAATTAGGTGTTAGTTAAGACCGATGAGGCAGGATACCCCAAATGATCAATTCCATTATTTAAGACCAATCATCCATAAAAGGCAGAGATTGAAGAAGATGTTGCCCGTAGAATTAGAGTTGGGTAGCTAGAGTGGAGATACACTAATTGATGTAAATTTTGTTTTATAATATTTTAAATTTGCAAAATGCAGACTTTTGACAGATTTTTCCAAATCAATTCGGCGAATTTTTAAGGGAATTTTGCTTTTTTTTGTTCCTTTAGACTTACAATTTGATGAGTTGAGATCAAGAATTCAGGTGAACTATGATCCAAAGTTCCAAACAAAGCACAATTCAAAATTTCATCATACCCAAACTAGACAAAACACACAAAGACCTTAACAATGTCAATACAAGCAACCATCCTAAGACAAATCAACTTTAGATCACAGAATCAACTTCGGAAGTAACAACGAAGAAAAGAGGTACTGAAAACAGTAGATCAATTACGGAAAATACAAACCGTGCCATCTGTTGATGCCGAAACTAAACGAGTGGTCATCCACTGGCACATTGACAAGTCAGTCACTTCCCCATCATGTTTACCAACAAATTGGACCCCATCAATCAGCTTGTCAACAGGACACTTCAGAGGTTCCTCAACAGAAAACAGTTCACCTTTTCCAACTTTTGTCGTGTCTATTTTCAGCACACGCTTTCCAATCCCAACTACCAAAAATTCCTGTTACCGTAAATAAATTATAGACTTATCTAAACTTATATGTAACTTCTCTACGAGAAGAATACTACTAAAAACAGTACACATCCAAAGCCTTGCAAAGTAAAAGTTAGGTATTACTTGTTTGTGAGAGTGCCAACAGACTCGTGGATGTACTGATTCCCCCTCTCCCACTATCTGAATGGCAATAACAATCTTTCCCGTAATTTGTGGCTTATCCTCCTCATCGGGACCTTCATTGATCTTCCATACAAAAACCCTCCCATCTATGCTTGCACTGCATAGAAACAAGTAAGCATATCTCCAAAATCAACCAGATGAATCAAATTAATATATATATATATATATATATATATAAACAATGAGATACCTGGCCAAAAGGTGAACATCCTCAGCAAAGAAAGCCATGTCCGTGACCCTCTGACAGAAAAGATGATAGGAAAATACTTAGTAAAGAAGTGCTAAAAGTAAAAATCTAGGAAAAACAATTGGTTACCAATCAACCATAAAAGAAAAAAAGGAAAAACACAATTGGTGTTTAGAATCGTTTATCCGTAAATCATACAGGCCATGAGATCTGGAACTATCCTTTATGTAGATTCAAAGAAAATTTCATTGCTATGTAACAAGGAAGGACACTCTTTTCTAAGAATTTGCCGTGTCCAACACATGCCAATACACCTTTTCAAACAAATCTCAATTTATTCAAATATCTTATTTTCAGCTATTATTCATATACGGTTTATGTGATTTTAAAATATAGCAGCTTTATCTAAATACATTCTTTCCATATTGTATACTTAACATGGACTAAAGTATTCAAAAGATACATCTTTCAGCATAAGGAATGAGCTGTATGGAGCTGTCAATGTATCGTGTTTGTGGGGGTCAGAATGTCTGACACTCTGTATCAGTACACGGACACTTGTTCGTGCCTGTTAAATGGTTGCTCGTGTATATGGTTCACTAATTGGACAGCGTCGACTAAATAGATCGTGGAAAAGAGGGACATTAGATGGCTAGAAATATAATATGAGATCAGGCAAGTAGAAATCAGCAACTTGGAGCAAAAAACTTGGATCAATCCAAACCAGTGATGTTGTCAGGGTTTATGCCACATATCCAGCTAGAACCTGGGTGCAAAAACGTGAAACTAACAAAATAATTGCAAATTTTCCAACACCCATCCTCTACGATACATAACTTTTGTCAGCCAGATTTTACTGATTTCAAGAAAGTCAGTCCATTGAATGAGGGAACTCAAATACAGACATCATAATGATGAGTTCGGCCTAGGTAAAATTATTCAACTGTGAACTCAAATACGCACATGCCTATTGTTGAACTCAAAAAAGAGTTTTATCAAAACAAGAGTTTGGCCTAAAGATACAAGACCAATTGTTGTACACCAGTAAGATTGTTTTCCACTGTCACAGGAAATTCATATCCAAATAAAACAAATTTAGTAAAACCACACCTGTGACGAAACAGGAAGATTACCTTATAAAACATAAAAGCACCAAGGGACTTATGAAGTCAGAATTGGTTAACATTTCCCAACCATGTATGGCTTTCACTACATCACTGCAATTCAATGTGTTTCCTCTTGGAACAAAATAATAGATTTTTTTCTGTTAAGGTTGCAAAAGCATCCAATATGTCACAACAACCATATTCAAAAATGGTGCATTCACTAAAATTGAAATCAGAGTGCCCATGAAGGACCAGAGGAAATAGTATTAAGCACACAAACAAATGTCCCAAAAATGAGAATGTGAAATCAACGATTACCTCAACAGTGTTGTTCATTGCATGTATCCTTGATCTATCACATCATGGATTTCTAGGTAGGAGAAATGACTGGGTTAAGAAGAGGATGGGAGTGGGAAAGTGACGGTTTTGTCAAGAAATCAGGAAGTAAAAGTGGGAATAATGTGTCTCTATAATATAGTTTACGAGGTTTAAACATGTTTTTCAAGTTAAAAGGAGAAACATTAAAACCACCTACGTACTTATTGTTGATAGAAACTTTAAAAAAAATTATAAGTAAAAGAAACTTCAATTTTAGCAATATCTAGAGTCCAAAAACAACAAAAGACTGATTGGAAATTATTGGCTGGATTTGATGGAATTCTGTAGCATTAGCTGGTGCCAGGAGTAATATTCTGAAGTGGGTGTGGTTGTTTGAATAGAAGAAGCTTCCTGAAACTTTAGACTGAATTAGTTGACTGCAAGGCCAAGGGTAACTACTAACTAGTTCAAGTCTTCAACTCTGTATTTTCTGGATTTATGGTGTTTCATATTCCAATTTAATGGATAATTTTAAATTCAGAATAATAAAACTTAATCTATGGTTATATCACATTTTCACAAGCTCTTTGAAATTATGACCAATGTTCTAGAAATCAAACAGGCTTGTAAAATCAAGAGAGAGCCAGATTGAATCACATCGTAAATCCTTAGTTTTTTATCCCAAGAAAAATTAATAGAAAGAATGAAATCTCTTAAAAAGAATGTGACCGAAATTTTAAGAGCAATGGTTGGTTTTAGCTGTGCTTTATCTGTCTGCATTTTATTCCATGGCGGAGACAATAATGACGTGATGGCCGTGGAACATATACATTTTTTAATGTGACCTAATTTTTAGTTGTGTAACAATTACCTGTGTTTTCTATATAACAAACTATATATAGCATCAAGAACAGCCAAATATCAGAGAGAATTCAATCACAGAATATTGTCATCATTTTCATTTTGTAAGGGACACCCGTGTAATACATATGCCCAACATGAACGCCATAAGTTTAGCAACCAAACATACAAATTGGAACATATATTGTAGAATTTCATCAAATATGCATGAGCTCAACATTATGGCATTTAAAATTTGAGCTGCAATGGCATTACACTAGGCCCCAACAAGTCAAAATATCACTTGCAAAGAAAATAATATAAGACAATAACCCGATTTCAATTCCTAACTGCAATAACTGATTACAACAAAATATACCCAACTCAGCTAAAGCGCAAACAAATCCGAACTACTATGTTAGAACCAAATTCAGCTATAAATAACAGTCATCTAAGCTTTTTAAAAAGAGCCAACCTGAGTGTGACCTCGAAGCAAAGATCTCAACGCTGTATTTATATTAAGAACCCGGATGGCCCCCAATTTCAAGCCATAGCATATATACGTCCTATTAACGGCAATCTGCCGGCCCACGACAAGACCGGGATCTGAGACGTACTTGGTGATTGGAGTCACCTCGAGCTGCGGCTGCACCTCACCCTGCAACCTGACGTCCACATCATATACCACATGATCGCCCGTCAAATGCCGCCCCTTTGGGAGCTTGCTACTCGGCATCCGCATGGGCGTTGGCTGCGGGATCGCCAAGTTGACAGGCGGGGCAGATGGGATAGCTGGCAAGATTGGAGGGTTTGCAGGCGACGAAAATTCAGAACTTCCCGACAATGACGATGCCAGTGACGGCGATGGCATCGTGGGTGGCGGCAATTCGAGATTGGATGGTGCGTTTGTGCTCAATAGAGCCATCAGTCTGGCTCCAGGGTTAGGGTTTGGAGAAGGGAGGCGAGAAGGAGGCTGTAAAGGGGGTGTAGGATAAGAGATGGACCTCTGGTGATGCACGTTAGCAAGTTGGTCTTGTGGGTGAGGGAGATAGTGATGATGAAATGCGGTGGTCTGAGGTGGGTAAGAGAAAGGACCAGTGGGTGGAGGATAAGAAGAAGGGGGTGAAGGATAAGTCGATGGAGGGAAAGCTGATGGATTCGGATTGTTAGGGTTTGGTGGGGTGGGGCTTGAGGGCTTAAAGAGTTTTTGCATATCAAACGGTCCAGGTTGATTTGGATTCCCGGCGGAAGCCATCGAAGAAGATAAATCTATAGGAAACAAAGTACTGGAACAAAGATTTCACGGAGAAGAAGAAGAAGAAGAAGAAGAAGAAAGGAAGCTTAAACAGACGAATTATCGTGCGCCGGGGGTGCGCAAGTTGAGATCTGATGAATCTGAGCCTTCAAAGCCGCACAAAAACCCCGATAATAACTTGAAGTGAACAAGTGAGAGAAGAAGAAGAAGAAATGTGAAGCACTTGAGCAGACGGAAAATAATATAATTAAAAACCCTCGCTCGCTTCTCGTATTTTCTCCTCAAATTCTCGACAATTTATCGTGTAAATAGTGGGTACCTGGTTGTCCAGCGGATCCAGGTTGATTAGTCGGGTTTGGGTGAATCCTGTTGGACCCGTTTAATAATCTAGTTGGGGACCTGGGGTTGGGGATCTAGTTACCATAATTACCCAGTTACCCAGTCGATTTGTCCAGGTTGGTGTTTTCATCTTTTTAATCCCTCAAATAATAATCAGGTTGGTCTATAATGTAAAATCAGGTTAGGATCTGTTGACTCGCAAAAGTGAACTCATAAGTTCACTCATGTTCTCGGGCACTGATTTCGAGAATCCAACGGTGGTTCATACACACAAACTTGACATGGTAAGCTTACAAATTTAAGATGAAATCTTTCTGGTAAGCATTTAGGTCTTTAATGTAAAAAATAAACCATTTTCAATTATTGTGTAAAATGCTATAATTTGTCATTTACGTATTTATTTGATAATTACGAAGTTTTAGGGTATATATCACCATTTTTTTGTCAAAAATATTTTATTTTGAAAAATGATATTTTTAAAAATGCATTATTCATAAAAGGTTGTTTGGATCATCAGAATGTGAAATGTCTTTATCTTCTCTTGGTGGGTCTCATCACTATGATCGTGAGAGTAAAAGGCTCATTGAGCTTGCAAAATAACAAGTCTTTTTGAGTTGAAGAATGACTTTCATGTTTTTAATATAAAAAGACTTGTTGACCCTAAAATAAATCTTTTTACGGAATAAATACTTTTTTGAAAAAACATGGTCAGTCCAAACAAACTATTATTTTGAAAATGGTCAGTCCTTTGTGCTAGAAAGGACTTTTTATAGCCCAAAAATGACAATCCAAACAAGCCCTTAACATTTTCTATGAGAAAATGAGTAGATGAGATGAGATCAATGTGAACGGCTTTTATGGAAAGTGCAAGGGTCAAACTATAGAGTAAGAGAGGAGGTTGGAATATAACTTTGGTGTTAAAGAAAGAAAAAAGGAGCTAAAACTGTACACCTGAACTATTTTTTGAAGGGACTTTTTGAACAAATTGTGTAGAAACTTTGTTATAAATTATTTTCTTTTGATAAACATTATACGACTTTGTTATAGCCTTAAGGGTGGGTGGGTCCCTGTGGGGTACCCTAAGAGTCCACATGGGTTGGAAAATTTGTTGAACCCCCCCTTATGAAAGAGAGGGTCGCCTTTTATGTGAAAGAGTACACACCCATCTCTTTTTTATTTGTCTGAGCGTGAGGACATCAATGACTTCCATAAAGGCAAGATATGATCATATTATGATATATGTACATGGATCAAGTTGATCATCCCTGTGCACGTCTTTGTATATATAGCATCATCATGTCATGTGGTATGTCACATGCTTTTATGCAAGGTTTAAAGGAGGCCGTTTTAACGGTTAAACGGACTGGGGGTGTTACCGTTAAAACCGTTTAAACGGCCGTTAAAACCGTTTAAACGGCCGTTAAAACGGATTGAAACAGTCAGGGGCAAAAATGAAAAAAAAATGGGAAAAACGGAATTAAACGGATTTTAACGGTTTTAACGGAAAAAGTGGCGCTGAAATTCAAATTTTGAAATTTGAAAATAAAATAAAAAATAGAATTTAACGGATTTTAACGGAATTAAACGGTTTTAACGGCCGTTTTTTTCACAAAATTTTTCAAAATTAAACGGCTGTTTAAACAATTTTAACGGCCGTTAAAACAAAAAAACGGCCGTTTTTTTCAAAACCAATAAAACGTGTTTAAACGGTTTTAACGAAAACGGGCTTGGGGCATTACCGTTTAAACAGCCGTTAAAACCGTTTAAACGACCGTTTCTAAAACCATGCTTTTATGGATGGAAGAACATGAAAACATGAACGTGAGGGAGTAAGAGAATCATATGAGACGCTGAGAATTGTTACTCCTGTTCTTTGTTTTCTTTCATTTTTATGTAAATGATGCTGACAAATGCATATATAGAAAATGTTTTCGCTTTGTTTATCAATTCAAATGGGTTGTAACGTACGTTTGATTAGAATGAGTTTTAATCAAACATAAATTAGTTTTTTTTAAATTTTAAAATTACGGGGTTGTTTCAGATTATTGAATATTTCCTCTTCTTCTTCTTTTTCGCAATGTTTTAAAAACACTGTGATTTGAGCCTTTTTTTTCTTCAAAAAGTCGGGTTTTAAAACGGAGATTTGTTAACTATGGTCATGTCTGCGTAAAAAAAAAATGGTGACAATTATTTCTTCATACTTTTTCAAAAATAATCTTGATAATGGTAAAAAAATAATACTTTTTTTTTTAATTAATGGCCGTTATAACAGATATCCTATTTTATCGGTTTTGGGTGTTGTATCGGGAAAAAAATGCAATGGGATCGGGGCATTACCTTTATAACAGCCGTTTTTTAAACCCTGATGATCACATCTCAGGCGTGGGTTTTTTTTTTTTTGCCCTGTGAAGGTCCAAGGATGAACATATGCCGACATCTTGATAAGTAACAATCGAGGTTTTGAAACCTTAGTGTTGCTGAGGAGAAGCTGGTCTCCAAGGGATGGCTGTCAAAGTCATTTGGTGAGATGGTGACGTTGTCTTGGCAATAAGAACATTTAGAAAATGACTAGGAAATGCAAGGACCCATTGACTTGTGGCTCCTACTATCACTAGGGTTGCAACTTGGACGGTCTGAACAAAGCCCAAAAAACCCAGACCAACCTTGGGCTAGACTTTTCCTACCTTAAAGTTAGGATTTCATCAACTGATTAAAAGATGGGTTGAGGCCTCAAGCAACCTGACCCAACCCAAACTCAACCTCTGTTACATATTATAGATATGGCTCGGGCTCAGGGGACCCCTTTTGGTGTTCGTGTGCTCGGCCATGGCTTTCGAGAATCTAGCAGTGGTAATCGGATCCCAGCTGGCATCACTTTTTCACTTCTTGGGGCACTGACAACCACTATTGGATTGGTGAAATCGACGGCCTAGTGCAGGAACACCAAGAGGGTCAGAAAAAAGGGGTCCTCGGAGCCTGAACCTATAGATATAATGCTTATATAATAATTCTTATATTTGTTCCTGCATTATTACCAAGGGCCTGTTTGGATCGTCATTTTTAGACCTGAAACAAATTTTTTTTCAAAAAAAGACTTTTTCAAAATAACAGATTGTTTGGATGACCATGTGTTAAAAAGTATTTATTACATAAAATTATTTTTTAAGCCAAGAAGTCTTTATAAAAAAATAGATGAAAGTTGTTTTTCAAGTCAAAAAAGACCTTTTTAAAATTTTAAAAAAAATTGCTAGCTCAGTAAACATAATAAACGAAGAAATCCTACTCTCACCCCTCCCTATCTATCACTCTCACCAATTATAGTGATGGGTCTACTAAGAGAAGATAAAAGACATTTTGCATCCAAACACCTTTTTAAGAAAAACACATTTTCAAAATATATATTTTCAGAAAAGTTTTTTTTTTAAATAAAGCATTATTTGAAAAATGGCAATATACAAATGGACCCTAAACCCCAGGTTGGGCTTGGATTAACCTCCAACCTGACCCAACTCGCCCAAATTGCACCCACGACTCTCGCCTCTTCATAACGTGAATCACGTTTGTAAATTTTATAAACAATATTAGAATTTTCTATAGATTACACCTGATATAAAATGCATGGCTGTAGAAAAATATGCGTAAGCATGCATGTCTACACATCTCGATAACATTTTTTCATGTTTCTTTACAAGTTTCTGTAATACGTTTTACTTTTCCCGAACATTTTCAAGTTTGGCCGAGAAAACGCGCTTCTTTGGCAACTATCCGTGAGATACTCCGCCTAATATTGTACCGATAAAAAAAAATTCACCATAAACAAAAACTGACTTAAGACTTCTATACATGTCCTAAGACATGCACCAGATGAGCACAAAAAAATGATATGCATGACATGGACCCGTATGGTGTGCGATGAGATTGCGATACCAACATGCATATTGGACCACGCTTAGAGGTGAAGTCATCATCATTTCCTGATGAAAGGAATGTGTGATGGGTTAAGTTTAATGAAGAGTAAAATCAAGAAAAAGACAGCCATTTTCAGTCCCACAAAGCTTTCTTAAATGACTCAGCATCCTGTATCCATATACAGCCAACCTTATAATTAAACTCATGGAATGAAGAACATGCAGTGGATTCCCTTATTATCGTATTTCATATATTTAATCCAATATAATTACGTGACTGATCGGATGGTTAGGATGTCCCGTTTGGACTCTTGTGAAAAATTGTAATGTTTATTTTTTTTTTTGAGAGGCACACGGCATATCGGGTACATATCAATGGCATTAACAATTGCATTTTTTTGGTGTATGTAATTCCCCTGTAGCGTCCTTGGCTCATGCTGTGTGCTATGGGTTGCCATCTAGCAACAAGCCATATATAATGGAATCATGGGTTACTGATATAATAAATAAAAAAAAAAAAAAAAAAAGAGGGAGAAAAAGAAGGAAAAAAATAAAATGATGGGTCCATAATCACACCAAATTAATATTTGAATATTTAAGTCTAGATTATTTAGGTGGGAAGTAGATAACGTTTTATAAGAAAATAATTAAAAATACTTTGCTTACCTTTAGAAATAAAAAAATACCCATATTCTAATGAAAGCAAACGGATAATTGCAGTAGTCATTTGACCTGGGAAGAATGATTCGCTATGACACTACCCATTGTGTGGCCTACTGTTATGACTTTGTATTTGAGGTACAAAGATCCAATGCCTAGAAATCACTAATCAGGCTGATTTTTGGTTTGTAGGTCCACCTAGGGATTGGCCAAACATCCATACGGTCAAAGTCCTCTAAGAGTGTGTCACGTGGCTCATATTGTGTCCTGTAATGGTAGCCTATCATTCTAGGGCTGTCGCTAGAGCCCGAGCCATAATTAAAAGACAAATTGAGGGGCACTAATCTAAAACAAAAAATTGAGGGGGGCACTAAAATAAAAACAACGGTAGTATTGGTCGCTCTACGGCCACCCACCTCTTTCGGCTAGGCACCAACATTTGATGAGCACCCACGCCAATTAGAGGGACCCTGTTTGGGCACCACATTTTGCTGGGCACCCACATTAAAATCTAAAAAAAAAAAAAAATTTGACTTGGGCTCCTGGCTGTAGATGACCTGGTGGCCATGGTTGGCTTGGCCGTAGCTACCATGTGGCCACAGTAGTTCAAGGCCGTGGAGGCAAAAATAAATAAAATTGCGGGCTTGCCCCATATTGTCCATCCATTTGTGGGAGTATGGGGTGCTCCAAACCACCACTCTACCATCAGCAACTCCACTATCGATTACCACCACTCCAACACCACCACCAAGAAGAAGGAGAGAGAGAGAGAGAGAGAGAGAGAGAGAGAAGTGTAGCTTTGTCGTTTTTTGCGCGAATAGAAGTAATGAGTGTGGGTACCAAAACAAAACTGTAAAAGGATGGAAAAGGACAATTTGGTCCTCAAAAATTAGTTTATTTTGTGGGTGCCTGGCTTAAAGAGGTGGGTGCCCATAAAGCGACCTTTTTTAAAAGAAAAATTTTAGTGGCACCCCAAGAATTAAACGGACACCCTGACCTGTTGAAAGTACCCCAATTCGACGAATTGTGTTTCAATTTGTTTAATTTACAAAATGCTTTCCACAAGTACTTAGACTCGAGATCACTGCATTTTTCCTTATGGACGACTGGCCAATCCCTAGGTGGATATACAAACCAAAAATCACCTTGGCACGCCCGTCCCTGCTCCATGGTATACAAACATGTGGCATGTAGGAGGGGGCACCTAGCATCTGGGACCCACCTAAATAAGATGGGCCATAATGTGGGATTCATCTGGCAGAGTCTACATGTTATTTGAACTGCATAACAAATGGGGCTTACATGACTTGTATGACCTCGATACACCGAGATGTGGCAAGTGGGGGCCCACCTAACATATATGACCTACACGAGTGCACCACATGTTTATTTTAGAGGATGGTTATTATTCATTTTTCGACCAAACACACTTTAAACGCATATTTACGCAAGTTTGAGATTGCACAAGCCACCCTAACCATACGCTAAAACGTTTCAATCACGCGGTAAATGTAGTTTTCAGTAAACAAACACAACCTTAATCGTGAATCCGAATCCTATGCTCACCAAGCTAACCTAAACATTTACCTTGAGTCAACCCCACCAATGGTCAACCTTCTTTATCTGCAACATTATCCAACCCTCCAATTTGTGGGCCATAACCCAATTCCAAAAAATCTAATTGTTGGACGGGAGGATGTTCCGATTGGATTGATCCTGATTGAACAAGAAGAAATCTACGGCATATGTAACAGAGCATGAACTTTGGTCTAGATAAACAATATTGTATACTTTCAACCATGATTTAAATAACGGCTGTTATAACGGTAATGTCCCAATCCATTTACATTATTTCAAAATAATGGTTAATTGCTTTTAGAGGTTTTATTTTAAAATTAAATAAAATGATATTAGAATATTGTAACCTTTCCATGGCATATAAGCTACTAATACGTTTTTCCCAAAGCGAGTTTGCCCTCAATTTTAGCGGCACCACCGCTAAAATTTGTCCCTTTTTAATGTATTTACCCTGTTGAACCTGGGTTTCTTTTTATGCATATTAATATTCTAACATTTTTTACTTACATGAGGTTGACGTGAGTCCGATGTAACGGCAACGTTAAGGGACCTCTTAAAACATTGCTTTCAACAGAAATACCCCTACTTACCCCCTACTTACCTAAGGGCGCGTCTTTTGGCTGGACACCCACGTGGGACTAAATTGTCTCCCTTCTGTTTGGGCACCCACCCCACCCCTTCTTCTCTCTCTCTGCTTTTAGCCCCCACAGGGGGGGAGAGAGAGAGAGAGAGGGTGGGTGGGTGGCCAGCCAAAGGACGTGGGGTCTGTAGAGCGACCCAAACGAAAAAAACCTAAAATACCCCTAAATCCAAATGGCAAAATATGTAACCAGGTAGACCTGACGCCAAATGGAGCAATTGTTCGTATTCCCTCTGCCCTCTGGGCCCATTGACTGTATATTTAGTCCACCCCTCGGTGGTGGATAGACATACCAAAAGTAACCCTGATTGGTAATCTCTAGCCATTAGATTTTAGCACATTTTAAGGCATGACTCTAGCCGTCGGATTTAACCATTTTTTAGGTACTAAATCCAATGGTTAGAAATCATAAAACAAGCTGAATTTTGGTATGAGTATCTACCAAGGAGTGGGCTAAACATCCATGTGGTCGATTGGTCCGATGGGCAGTGGTGGTGAGTGATAAAATCGCTCTACCTTACGCCATTTGACACTAGGTGTACCTTGTTACATCAACACCCAATCCAAATTAGCTACTAGCGCCAGTATCAAAATGTCACCCATCCCAGTGCACCACGTAAGCAAGAATTCAAAAAACGAAACTCCCTTTTTTAAGGAAAATTCGTGCGTGAAGATTACGTTACAGTTCACACCCAAAGAAACGGTAATACGCTTTTGGTTAGCTTTGCTTTCCTTTTCAGATAACCAACAACAGTACAACCCGACCCAACTCAACACCCTCTCCTCCTTCTTCTTCTTCAACCAACCAAATCCATTTCTAGAAATCTTCGGATCTGAAGATTTTCTCTTCGAAGAGAAAGAATCCGAAGAATCCACTTCGTAGAATATCTCGAAAGTCGATCGAGATCCAAAGATGTGCTGTGGGGGTAAGATGTGTAGGCTGTGCACGTGTCTGATCTTGGTGGTGATCTTGATCGGGCTTCTCTTCGGGTTCGGTGTCTTCAAGCATGGATTTCAGAAGCTGAAGGATACAGTGCACGTCGATGCAGGGAGTTATAATGGGACCTTCCATTCTTCGGGAAGGCCGTTCTTGGGTTACGGCGCACCCTCTTCTCTCTAGGGTTCCTCTTTTTCTTCTCTTTCTTATTAAATTTCCTAGGGTTTCTGCATTTTTCTTTTAATACTGAGTGTGATGGATTTGTGATCATCTCGATGCAATGGATTTACTGTGGATGATGGCTTGTGAATTCTCATTTCTCTCTCTTTCTCTGAGTTGTGTGATGATTGGGTGCTTTTCGTAGCATAATAGTTGTTTTGCTATTGAGATTAGATGTTGTGATCTAAAACTGGTTGTAGGAAAGTGTTGTAAAACTGTTGGGTTTTGACTTTTGATTAAGAGATCAGGAGATGTTTGTGGCTTTTTAGAATGGGATTAATCAAAATCACTTCTACAGATTTTGCGCCTTACACTAACTTGACGGGACGTCAAAAGCCGTAATTTTCTCCTTAATCCTTGAATCAGCTTTGAATATTGCGTACTAAGGGGAGTGTTTGGTGACAAGGTTCGGGTTGTACTGCAAAAGATTATCCCTCAAGTTTTTAATTTTGGGAGTTAAGTGGAGCACGTAATCACATGTTTCCTCAGTTCTCTGAAATCAGGAGGGTAGACGGACTAATACCCCATCCCCATGCAAATTATGCAATGGACCCCCAACTCGTCACTGGACTCTGGCCTATCCGGTGGTGGGCCAACTCTTGTGTGTGAACTCATCTACTACTTTGGGGGCTGAAACGGATAATTCGAAGTCTCGGCGGCCAGGATCGGCATTCACTGATCCCATCCAAAAATGGAGACGCCCAAGATCACTGTTTCCTAAAGAAATGTTCCGTAGATGCACAGAGACAGTGTCAGATCGGGATTGGAGGGCAATCCAGAGATTTTGAACAATGCTGATACGTCTCTATATGAACTAGCAATCGTCCAAGACTAACAGCTACTTTTCAAATTAAAAGAAGACGACTTAATACCACAAAAACCAAAGGTTTTTCTGGACGGGCACCCAGATTTACAATCCAAATGAAAATGGTTCGACTCTGATCCATGTAAATTAATCTGCTTCGGTTTTGGTTGAATTCAGATCCTGGTGGTAGGTATCGAATCAGATCAAATCTTAGGTTTGGGAGTGTTAGATACTTATAAAAATGAGTGGTGGATCTGATTCATATCCGACCCATAATCCACATATGTGTAAGATCCAAATCTTCCCATATGGATCATAGTTCAGTTTCAGATCATGTGTTATGAATCTTAGTCGGATCCAAAGATGGATATGGATCTTGATACTAAACGTTGAATTTGGATCCAGATCTAACTACATCCAACCCAGATCTCATACATGGATTATAGTGTTAAAATTCAGATCTGGATCTGGATCTACCTAGATCTGATTGGATCCAAATCTGGATATGGATAATGATTAGGCTTTGGTTTAAAAAAGGTTTTTAAAAAGTAACCATGGGTATATATTTGCATGGACGCCACTTCAAAAACCCCACCGCTTCAAAAATTTCCTCGAAATCTGGAGCGTTGACTCCAGAAACGTTATTCATCCAAGTGGATAAAATTAGTTCTAATGTACAGCAGCCTGGGTGGGCACTACATCAAAATACATGGCTCAAGGCCCATGAGGATTTATGTAAATTGAGATAGATCCAACCAGGGCTACCGCATTATAAACCAGTGCATGTCAAGTGGATTTGCTATCATAATCATAATCATAATTGACACAAGTAGCGGATCATCTGAAGTTGATGGATAAAAAACATGTATCCTCTTGGATTACTCCTCTCCCTTGAAAATAAATAATAATAGTGAACAATAAAAGGTAAGGTAAATCTTTCCTCTGATGCACAAGCGCAGCAAAATTTGATTAATTAAATGTACAAATATATTATCGCTACAAGGTGGTACCCAAAACCTCAGCAAGGCGGTGTGATCAACGTGATTTCCTCAAGGGGGAGAAGTATTTTCCTAAACAAATCCATTTGGTCTCTCCCCACTCTTCGCTGACCTCTTCTGTAAATCTGCATCATAATGCGCAAATGCAGCATCTAGAGCCTGAGCCAAGATGAACAAGTCTATGAGTTGTAGTCCTCAAATGGAAGAAATAACAGAACACCCAGTATAAAAATATTGTGTACTTTCAGAAGCTGGATATTGCAATTTGGAAGCAAACATATTAAATGACCTCAGAATTTTGAAAGCAACAATTTCCAACTGGGAATTGAATGACTTAGGAACACAAGCTGGATATTTTCTTTCAACTGAAAATGAAAGAATCGTAACCTGTACGTACACACATGTTGTGAAACCATTGATCATCCAGTGGAATTTTTAAAATTTCAAAATAAGCTTCCCATGCCAAAGAAGGTTAAGCTGATCAGAAAAGGTTAGCTTTTAAAATATCTAGCTCCATCGCTGCTCTTATAAGAACATTTTGCCACAAAAGTGCTTGACTAATAAAAGATATTTTTTTGTAAGAAATTACTAGAGGAGATCTATAGAAAACCATCACGTCCTTGGAAGTTTTACATTTTTTTTAATTTGACGGAACATACGAAAGCATAATTTAGTGATCCATGATCCATTGCCAGTATAGTTTATTTTCCTCCTGGTGTTTCCCTTCTCAGCCCATAATTTCCAGGTAACAGGTGAAACAGTAAAGACCACTAAAAAATTAAATTTGAAAAAACAGTAGCTCCCGTCATCTCTACTGTATTTTTGAGGAAGAGTCAAGTATTTGCCATTTGTTTGGGAAGGAATCAATATTGGACATTTTACAGTGAATCTAATTCAATCTTTCTTTCCTTTTGGCACTTCACATAGGTTGGGCCACCAAAATAGAAAAATAATACTGACCTGAAGCATGGGTTGAACAAGGAGAGAAACTTGATGCCGGAAATCTGACTGCACGGTTTCCTTTATCCCCTGGGAATGCAATAAAGAAACAGGAAATTGAAGACTAGATCGCATGACAAAGCTAGTTAGCCAAAGCTTTGTGCTTTGCAGAGAGGCAAAACAACTCTACCAAATCACAGGACAAAATTTTTAAAACTTGCACGAACGGGATGAGGGCTTTTATATAGCACAAACTCCTGGATATGCATGACAATTGGCACGATGTTGGTTCGCACTCAAATCTTTCAGAACAGGAAAAAAAAAAGACATGCATGAGCATGTGAGTGTGGGCATATGTACACGCATGCATGCATAGCTGGAGCTCCAATCAAAGATGTACCACTGATGTACAAATAAAAATTTCAGATACTTACAGAATAACATAAAGATCATTTTTTACAATGCCATGTTTAGATGCATAAGAAACAAACACGTGTTTACTTCGGAATGAAGCTAAGGATATAGAGAATTCTTTTCTCTTTTGTCAATTTGATAAGACGATCCAAAGTTGAGAAGATAATGGAGATAGGAGATAGAGATGATGTCGGCTGCTAAACACATAAGAAACTGGAGGAAAAAAAAAAGAGGGAATAAGTCTTATTTTCTGTGGGCGCAAAAATCTGGGTGTGCCATAGAGTGCCTTGGAATTTGTGCACCCACAACTAGAACATTAAGATCAAATTAAGAATAAATAAATAGAGAAATAAAGAAAAAAAGAGGGAGAGGGAGAGATGTAGAGATTTTTTACGTGGCTTGTCGCTAAGGTCGGCGACTACGTCCACAGGCTCATCGACTATACTACATGTGTCTTCTTGTAGTACTATCTCTCCCATATAACGTTCTCTCTTCTCCCCCTTCGATCATTGTACTTTTGAATGAGCTCACTTATGTCCCCTTCAACAGGCTTGTGAAATGATAAGTTTTGATGATCAATCGTCGTGTCCTTCAAGTCATCTTCACCTTCACCAGTAGCTGTCCTGATCTAATTGAGATCTTGGACAGATTTGTGATGTCTTTGCTTCTCTTTTTTGGATATGCATTTGTTAGTTTCCTTTTCTTGGTAGGAGTGTATCTCTGAATCTGTTTCCGAGTCTGTCCTGGAAACTCAAGCTGAACCACCTTCTCAATTTGTGGTTTAGGTTTCTGAATCTCAACACAACTCTCCTTATTTGAAATTAGATTTATATGAAGAAGGAAGATGGCTGGTCTCCTACTTGATAGGTCGGCAGCTCAACTGGGCTCGGATCAACTTGACTATACTGAGGTAAAAGACTGGTTCAGTTGTGGAGCATGCCCTGCTAACTTGGCCTGATCAATAGACTTTCTTAGTGCAGTAGGTTGGCAGTTCAGCCACTCGACAGCTCAGTTAGGTAGCTCGGTTGGCAGCTCAACTACGCAGCTTAGCTGGACGGCTTGTCTCTAGCAATAGTCAACACAAGTCTCCAGCAATAGTCAGAGAGAATGGTCAAGAAACCAAAAGACAATTGGCTAGATCAGATTTTGTTACGAACCTAAGCGGTAGGCTGTGATGATTGGTAACATAGCAACGGTCCCACTACCCTTCAATCTGATGATTGCGAACCCAAACGTGATCTTAGCAATCAGGTTGTAATGATGACAATAGGGTGCAAGAATGGAAGGTGATGTTTCCCAAAGGGTCAGTTGACCATTCTCTTTGTTTCTTTCTTGGACTTCTTGCTCTTCACTTCCCTTGTTTAAAATCATGATAAAAAGAAAAGCATTTTTTTAAAGAAAAAGAAATTTTAAGGGTTTTAAAAAATGAGAGGAGAGGGTAGCATCGTTATTATATAATTACTTTCTGAAAAACTTTTCCTCCCTGGGAAGGAGATGAAAGTGCCGTTGTTCGCAATAAATTCGACTTCCGAATGTTGTAAGATGGCACATGGCCCCGTCCATGGGCATGCTGTCGGGTGCCTCAGGATTCATGCACCCACAACTAGAACATTAAGATCAAAATAAGAATAATTAAATACAAAAAAGGGAAAGAAAAGAGAGAAGGAGAGACAGATAGATTTTTAATGTGGTCCGTCGACAGGGCCGGCAACTACGTCCATAGTCTCAAAGAGCCGATTCCACTATAATATCTTCTAATACATTTGTTTTCTTCTAGTACCCACTTGTGAAGTACTATTTTCTCATGTACAATGCTCTTCTGTCTCCCCCTTGATCATTCTCCCGTCAAACTAGCTCACGTCCTAGGAGAGGTCCTATTTATAGAGGTTACAGTAATAGAGTCCTAGTTAATTTAGAAATCTCCAAACATAGAATGAGTTGAATTTAAGGTTTGATTAGGGTTTGAAGAGAGGGAAAGGAGAGCATGTGTATGTTACATGACTCCAAACTCTAATATATATGGAAAAACATTACATGGACAAGTATACCCCTACAACATAAGGGGTACTTACAAGACTACCCTGATAGCATACTACAAATAACATACTACTCTGATAACAGAATGTTGCTTGTGAGATTATATGTTTTGATGATCAGTTGTCGTGTCCTTCAAGCCGTCTTCAACTTCACCAGTAGTTGCCCTAATCTAACTGGGATCTTGGATGTATTTGTAATTGTCTTTGCTTCTCTTTTTTGGATATGCATTTATTAGTTTCCTTCTCTTGGTAGGAGAGTATCCATGAATCTATTTCCGAGTCTGTCCTGGAAACTCAAGCTGAACTATCTAAATTTGGTATGTTTCTTCTCAATTTACGGTTTCCAAATCTCAGATGACTCTCCGTATCTAAACTGAGTTTTATGATTTATCTAAGAAGTAAGCAAGATGGATTTGTCTCCTACTTGGTAGGTCGGCAGCTCTGATCAACTCAGCTATACCGAGGTAAAGAATAGGTTCGGTTGTGGAGCATGCCCTGCTAACTTGGCCTATTCAATAAATTTACTTACCACAACAGCTCTGCTAGGCAGCTTGGCTGATCTGCCACTAATCCCACAAGTTTTATAACCCACATAACACTATATTTGCTTCATTACACAGATATGTGTACAGCCCAGATCGTGGGATAAAAATATGCACTCACATTTCCAACTTTGGATAAAAGGTTTCTAGATTTTAAGTAACATGCAAAATGTAAGTACAAGGCAAGCTTTGTAAAGCATTTGTGGAAGGAAATAAGTATGCATTCTTATTATAGACATACACACAGTAGACAATTACGTTGATAGTAATAAAATCCCATTTTGCCTATCCTCTGACCCATGGAAACTGAGTGAGACTCAAAGATACCAACAAGCCCGCAGGGTCACCCAGCCCATTGACAGTCATATCACGTACCAACAAGCCCGCAGGGTCACCCAGCCCATTGACAGTCATATCACGTGTCTTCTTGCTAGCAGCAAGATACAGGCAACACTAGTGCCAAAATATGGAAACGAGCAAGGAAAAGAAACTAAAAGATAGATAAACATCTTTTACTTATGTGTACCTGTAGCTTGGGATAGATCTCTGCCATGGCATCCTTCAATCTGCTTACCTGTAGTAAAATTACGTCAGCCAATGGAAACAGCATGAAGGCATGATAAATCGGGCAGGATCAACAAAAAGATAAGATCCACATACACATCAGATCGGTGGATTTTATGCATATTTCTTCTTTATTTTAGATTAGAAAACTTCTATATCTAGTTTGGCAGTAGTAATCACATCTTCAAGATTTGTTATCCTTTTAACACTTTCTCGGAAATTACTTTGACACATCTTCAAGATTCGTTATCCTTTTAACACTTTCTCGGAAATTACTTTGATATGTATTTTTATATGAGTGGACTCGATTGCAATTTGTAGTTAAAAAGAGTCAAGTGAGTGTTGAGTCAAGTTTTCTGATTTTTGCGCACTGCATCTTTCTCTTTGATCATTAAACAAAAATTTATTAATTAGGTAAAAGTAGAGGGCACAAAGGGAGTAAAAAAAATATAAAAAAGGAATGAAGCAACATAAGAATTAC
This sequence comes from Euptelea pleiosperma, assembly GCA_035048495.1. Lineage (NCBI taxonomy): Eukaryota > Viridiplantae > Streptophyta > Magnoliopsida > Ranunculales > Eupteleaceae > Euptelea > Euptelea pleiosperma. The sequence goes on along the minus strand of CM068541.1, from coordinate 8,323,224 downwards.
ACATGTTTCTTTCTCCTTTCTACAAATCATCCATAATGACCCCTCCCTTAACTATTCATCTGCCTTGTCATTTGCCGACCTTGGAACAAGTGAGAACAAGGTGTTAATGTTCGAGCACACATCCTGAGTTTCTTCAATATTGTATGCTAGTCTCTAAGGTTTTTCCTTCTCCTGGAAGAACATATTATAATGTTTAGAGTCTCCCTCTACCACTACATGGCCCACATTCAAATCTTTTTCGTTCTACCGGAATCATCTTTTATGCTGCATCACATTCTTCTTCATTGTACTTTATAAAATACCAACAAAAAACAAAATAGAGAACTCTTATCACATTCTTTTTCATCTCCTCATGGCAGGATGCAAGGGTCTATCTTTTCCTAAAACCTCTTAACTTATGCAACAATCTACATCCATCTACAAAATGTGCCACTTACATCCCTGATATGCAGCAGTCCTAAAGAAAGCAAATTAGTGCAAACAACACTATAATGATCAAAATTTATCCAGCTCCAATGATACAAGTGTATAGAATACTGAAGCAATTACCATGGCATAAAGGTATGCAGTTGTAGTTGGATACGATGACCAGAAATGCTTTAGTAACTCTTGAATATATTGCATAAAAGCCTCAAGTGTATAGAATACTGGAGCAATTACCTTGGCATAAAGGTATGCAGTTGTAATTGGATATGATGACCAGAAATGCTTTAGCAACTCTTGAATAGAAGTCCAATGCTGAAAGCCAGAACAATTGGTTGAACATAAATAAGAAAATCGATAGACCAAACAAAATCATTTGGAAAGTTACGGAAATACAAGAAGCAGAGCCAACTCACATGCAAGAGTTCCTCTTTAGTTCTGTTGGGCAGCCTATCAAGGACACTCTCCTGAGGGTTCTTCCCAAGATGAAACTTGGTACTTGATAGATGCTGAGTCAATCCATTCAGAACCTAGATCATAAGATGGAGGTCATTACATTATCTTGGCCCATGGAGAAATTATGTGCTCTTCTAATTTAAATGGGAACTGCCCCTTTAAATATTTCCTTTTCGGAGGTCAAATTTTGAACATGACTTGCAACATAGATACTTCTACTTGCGTAAAAGAAAAATGAAGATGCTTCAACCTTAAGAGCAACTTCAGGATTAACTATGGGATCACTCAGTCCTGTTGCTTTCATCTCAGAAATGAGCTCCCTCAAAAAACCATATGCTTCCTCAGTGCTCAGGCTGCAATTCATTGGTTTTGTTGTAGTCACTGTATCTCCTAAAGCTTTAAGTGCATTAGCTTGTTGAGAATCAAAGTACTCTCGAGGGTCCTGATACAAAAAACACAAGTTCAGATATCTATAAGTTTACAGAATCACAGGTAGCTCATGAGAAGTAAGTGACACCTTGATACAAAGAGGTGCAAATGGAAGGTCACGAGGTGCCTGAAGATCTTCAATTTCAGCCAGCCGAGAAACCCTCTCCACCCGCTCCTGGTTTGCATTCTCCTCAGAGGTTTCCGTAGCTAACTCAGCTGCTAACCATTTACAAACCATGATTCTACACTTAGTATTTAATTGACCAAAACCAGAGGCAGTATATAGCCAGAACAGTAAATAAAACAAGAAAAGAGAAGATATATGCAATTAACATTGCTAACCCTGTTTGGACCTGGCAAGTGCTTCTGCTACAGTCCTTGTGTCCCGCAATTCCACATCTGCACTCAGGTCATGAATAAAAACTTATAATAGAACTGTTAATTTTACATGCCTATTTAGTATTTACTTGATAAAAGTAATGGAGCTCAGGCCAATACACAGACAAAATGATCAAGGTTCAGGAAAATGCAGCTATTTAAAAATTAAAAATGATCTATTTATACAAAAATGAAGTTCTAACAGAGTAACATTAATACATGATATTGATTGATTTAACCACTTATCACATAAAAAGGGAAATAAAACTATCTGGGACAGGAAACAATATTTCAAACCTAGAGCTCTTCCTTCAAGAACAACGGCTGCATGCCGGTTAAGATCTTGTGCGAGGGTCCTCCTATATTCTTCATACTCTGAATCAGTAGTCTCTTTGCTTCCATCACGAAGAATTCCATGATCCTAAAAGTCAGGCAAGCATAAGCAGAAGAGACATAAGCAGAAGAGACATAGCAGAAGCATTAGTTACAGTAATCTTTGGAAAGGAATTCTAACATTCAGCCTAGAGAAGCAACCCTAATGCTTTTCCAATTTAACGAGACAGAACTTTTAGGTTTTTTTTTATGTGTTGTCACATCCCAACACACATGCTAACATGTATGACAGTTAACCCTTTGTTTAATTGATTTCTTTCCAGACAAGTGAATTAAAAAGAGGGCTGGTGTGTTGCATCCTCCATATACTACTTTATTAAGTTGCTAAATCAAGTCATAGTTGTGTAATAATCTTCCCTCTTATTAATCTACAAATATTTATTAAGTTTTGGACGGCTTTATTGTGTATGAAAATGTTTTCTTTTACCTTTCATATATTTTCTTTCCTTATTTTTAATAAAGAATCTTCTGATTCCAATATTATATTATAATGTGTGTATGAACATACTAACATTTCAAATTTCTTGACGGTGCCGTGTCTTGTTTTCATGTAATTGTTACATGAATATTTCCAGACAGTTTTATTACAGGATATGGTTAGAAACTAAAAGGGGAAAAAATCCTATAAATTCAGCATATTTAATATGGTATTATTGTGTCAGTTCACCCAGTATCCTTTAGCTGGCAGTGTGGATGCCATATATTACCAGGCAAATCCTAGATATACATGTGTTACCATACCCCACACAAGTATTACCAAGCACGTGAGCCAAACGCGTGACATGTGGGCCACTGACCTTGAATATCGCTATAGGTATCTAACTAAATTGGCAAGAATATCGCTGAATCTCACAAAAAGGGAGACCCACTTATGCGGGAAAAACGAACTCCAAATTATAGTCAAACAGAATGGAAGACTTCCTAAAACATTGACATAATCCAATTATAGAAAGATTCTAGGGAGAGTCAAATCCTTCTCAAAATTGGATTCTCTAACTTGGCACACTATTATTAGAGACTTTCCTTTGCCGATCAATCCAAGTAATATAAAGTGTCCAACAAGTCCCAATCCTTTTCGGAAATGGACTTTCTTCCGACTCTATAAATTAAGGCCACGAGTAAAGGTATGATCATCTCATCTCTAATCAATTCACTTGCAACTCCATCCTCCTCTTACTTGAGCGTTAAAGTGGCTTTGCAGATACCACTCGGCATCCAATCAACGAAAAAAGCAAGAATCTAACTCTTCTCGTTAGAGCCGATCTTGAGGATCGTGAAATGAAGAAATTTTCCCATATCTTTTGATGTCGTACATGGGATTTACAAATTCCAACTTTCAAAAATCAGGGTTCAAATGATGAGATAGCATGGAGACGCCTCCATTGCAACTAGCGCTGCCACCTCCAATCCCAGGATATCTTGAAGGCCATGGATGAACTAAGGAAAGAAGTAGCCAGGCAAAAGAAACACCTAGACGAGTCCAGGAAGAAGAACGAGCTCCTTCGCCAACTTCTCTACAAGGGACCCACGATAGGACTCCCTGAGCAGCAGAACATTGGTTGGCAATGCGAAGAATCTGTTGAATCTGACTGAGGAAAGCCTTCCCATAAGGAAAAGACAAAGCACACAGAGCCACGGTAAAATTCTCACATTGACTGTAAGAAGAACATCCACCACGTACCTTCCTAACACACTATTGTTGACTCAACCGCAAAACTCCTCAGGCCGACTAGTAAGGAGATAGTGAACATTATGAAGAAACACAAGGAAGAGATGATCAAAATCTTGACAACTGAAAAGTAGAAGCCTGCAGACAAGATGATACTAATAGTCGCTTAGGCGTCCAGAGACTCCCCTTTACAGTTAATATTCAAAACAATGAAGCAACAAAGAAAAACCTTGGTTCTCCCCTTGTAACTAGACCAATGACCCCGTCATGCATATCTTACATTACCAAAAGGTGATGGCTCTAAGGAAGAACGACGACCCCTCATGTGCAAACTATTCCCCATCGAGTTTGCAAGGGGAAGCCCTTATCTGGTTCCATCAACTTCCACCTTGAACAATCAAAAGCTTCCAAATCTCGCCCTTTCCCTATGAAGGACTCCACCACAACACCTTGAAAAAGACCCCGAACATGTCACGGAATCACGTAGGAAATACTGAATAGTGCAAAGAAATTTTGCTAAATAGCCATAGAGAAACTGCAGTGGATGAAAATATGGTCCACTGACTCAGCTTTAGACTTGCGCATCACGCATCTATTTGGCAGCACCATCCCTCTACTAATTAAATGATCCACCGTGAGAATCTTGTCTTGGATAGATGTCCAAACAAAAAACTTAACTTTGGATGGAATGGGAGCTTCCAAACAACATAAATTGGGAAATCTTACTGACTCCCCGGAAAGCTCTCCCGATACAAAGATCTCACTGAGAAGGATCCTTTCGATTCCCATTTCCAAATTCTCTTATCCGGTTCCTCATCCAAATTGGGGTTGGCTCCAACCTGTCTAGTAGAGCAATAAGACTATCCATCTCCCAATCGTTGATGTTCCTTCTTAATGCAAAATTCCAAGACAGACAACCTTCACTAAGAGCACAGGTGGTATGGAGAAGTCCCTCTCGAGGAGGATTTTTTGGGTCTTTTCTTTCTCAGATAAGAAGAATTGCCCTATTCGGATGGGGGAAGATGTGTCTTGGAGCTTTGGTTTTAGGAGAGGTCTTAACGATTGGGAGATAGAGTCGGTATCTGGTTTACTCTCTCGCCTGTAGGGTTATCATATCTCTCTCTCAGATCAGGACAAGTGTCTATGAAGATGGTCTTCAGATAGTCAGTTTATAGTCCGTTATTTTTATGAGGCCTATCAACGACATATCCGGCTTTTTTTTTTCTGGGGCTCTGAAATCCCTTCCAAGATAGCTTTCTTTTTGTGAATCACTTGATCTCTAGAAGAATTATTATTGTGGATTTTTGTCGATGTGCAAGCAATGTGGGGAATCGATTAATCACCTTCTTCTGCATTGTGTTGTGGCGAGAGAAATTTGGACTTCATTTTTGGCAGACTTTGGGATGTCTTGGGTGATGCTAAATTCTATGTTGAATCTTGTTTCGAGTTGGCACACTTATGCTTTTTCTTCTAGAGGGTGAGTGTTGTGGCGAATTCTTCCTTTTGCAATTTGTTAGGGCCTCTGGATGGAGAGAAATAGTAGTCATTGAAGACAGAGAAAAAGAGGTGGCCATTGTTATCCTCAACTTCAAGGGCCTGATGTACATTTGATCTAAAGCTTTTATAGTGTAATTGTCTTCGAAGATTTCGTGTTTTGATGGGGTTTTGTTTGTTCTAGATTACGTTGTTAGGATGTTTTATTCCATTGTTGTGTTTGGTTTGCCATTGCAGGTCAGCTCGACCTCTTAAGTAGTTGTTTGTTTTTCTTTTAGCGTTTACCTCTTAATAAATTCTATAATTATAAAAAAAAATAAAGTATGACTTGTGTAGCACTCTCCCGTGACAAGTGCAGTTTCTCTAATTGTAGTAATTCAAGCCCCAAATCTAAAGAATATCAGCTTTGTGCCACATTTTACTTAATCAAATCTAACCAAGACATATAACAAGGCTCTCATAACACAATTCAAAGAACTGATGTAGTGTTCTTTTCCTTCTAATAACTGTTTAAAATAATTTTCTTTTTTTCCAAATTGACTTTATATGTCTCACCTGGTCAACTTGACCTAATCTCAAATACAGATCTAGGCCATGTTTCAATATGCACAGAAAGCATAGATGATGCTCTTATATTCGGCAACAAAAAGTGCATATTTTACAAGCAGAACATAAATAAACCTAGGTACCCATTCTATCAACCAATAAAGATGTAAAAAGGAGAAGGAAAAAAAGAGAACAACGAAGATCAGCATTCTTTTTTATACTTGCTCTACTCTTCTTTAAAAAGAGAGAAAGGAGGAAGTAGAAAAAAGAAAATTAACGAAAAACGTTTCTACCAGTATGAAAAGAACATTGCATGATGAAACATCGTGCAATGAGAACTTTCTAAAACAAGGATCGCTAAAACTCAGAGAAATAGTTGACAGATAAGATTGCATATAAATAGGGTATTCAAAGTACCGGAAGATGCATGTAATCATCCCCTTGATCAGCTTCCATGTCTAAAGTTGGATCAACCCGTCTGATCTGCACATGGGAAATTCGTCACAAAAGAAATATCTAAATCAAGTGTTCAGGAAAGAGAAATGCAGAAGAAAAAGAATTGTTGCCTTCCGGAAATTGTTAACATAAAACAAATAGAAGCTCCGTGTTATGAGAAAGAACACCTTCCGCCGAGCTTCATTGGCCAATATATCGTCATGCTTTAAGAAGACAGCAAGCTCCTCGTCTTCAGCAGCCTCTGCTGCAGCAGCAACAGCATTTTTTGTCCTATGGAGATATTCTGCTCTACAATATTTGGTCCAGAAATCTTTTTCTGACATCTAGAAATCACAAATAATTATGATGTAAGAATTCAACAAAGTGAACAAGGCCCAAAACTTTCTCAAGTACCTGCATTCATCTAATAACTATATTTTCTTAATAACTAAAACCAAAAAAATGGAAGAATAATGACTTTAACATGGTAAAGTGATCCAATGATGAGAGAAGTAAAGAAATATCATTTTACCTTACTGGGAACGAAATTCAGAAATGCCTGGTGAACAGCTGGTTTTTCATTGAAAATCTGAAAGAAAACTTCAACATCACCAAAAGGAAAAGATAGCCTGAAGTCTACTAATAGCAAATGCCAAATGCACATGATTTACATCTGAGGAAGGGCTAACATCTAAATCTTGAATGCCTCCATTTTACTCATATAGATATTTTTATCCCTTGCACATTATGACATATTTGGAAGCCCAAAGGGTAAAGAACCAATAAGGCTCAGCAGAAGAAAGATCCATCCAGAGAAAGACCACAAGTCTAAAACAAATGTTTCATTCAAACATTGAGGGGCTAAGACAGCAGCATCTCCCATTGTTATGCAAAGCAATCCAAGATCCTCCCATTTTATAAAAGAAGCTGAAAAGCATCTGAGTTTAACTTGTATCATGTCAATACTCTGAAGCTTTTAAGGACACTAATCCTTTTCAAACAGAAGGGATATTATACACTCGTTTCACATAGAGAAGACCTGAGATGATGCAATCAGAAAAAGATTGAGAAAATTATCTTTCAAGCAAACAAATAAAAAATATACAAACCCATCATACCTGATGAATGATCTCCGGAGTCAAGCTAAATGTGACTTTGTTGGACTGGCAATACAATATAACCACACAAAAGCTTAGTTTTTATGATAAAATATCATATATTAAAAGAGAACTCTTACAAGTAGAGAATGTATTCATAAACTTCATCATAATAAAATAGAAAGTCCAATAGTTCATAAAGCAGGTTATATATTCGTTTTTTAGCAGCTACAAGAATATTTTGGAGATTTTAGTTTGTAAAATATGCAAAGAAGAAATCAGTAAAAGGGATAAAAAGGTTTCATGTTGTACCCGACCATCAGTCAATGGCCTGATATCTGCAAGCATAGCACTTTTGAACCCCACTTGTTGTTTTGATGTTCTGCTGGCATCAGCAGCAAGTAACTTCTGAGCCCAAAAGAGATCAGTGGAAAATGTTAATGTCATATATTCATAAATCATAACCCCTAGGTGTCTACCAAAAAAAGGTACCAACAGATGAACAAATGAAAATATAGAGAGGTCTAAAGTTTGAACATCATAAATCAATGTACAGTACTCTTTTTTTTTTATAAGTATGTACAGTACCTATCTAAATCAAGGCTTAGAGGTAACTGACCTTTCTTGTTGCCCAGAACTCAGCTTCTGTCAAGATGCCACCAATAACAAATTGCTTGTGCAGTTTCTGCAACTCGCTGTGAAGGAAGCCTTTTAGTTCAATTAACCAGATATTAGGGGGAAATAACTTTCAAGGAAGAGCAAACTGAAATTCCCTTTTAATTACCACGATATGTTCTAAAGGGAGGTGAATAGGACAATTGGTAATTTCTCTGCGGATTATATAAAGATTTAAATTTAATGATTACACAAGGCGGAAAAATATCAAACAATCAAAATACTAATCATCCACATAACATAGATATGAGTAAATCTGAGAGAAAATATGCAAACATTCACAATCACATGAGACACAAATTTATAGTAGTTTAGCGACTCCGCACCTACGTCCACTGTCCAATACTCAACACGAGTAATATAATTTTATTTCAATCATGTATTACAACATATCCAATCGAAATAAATAATCAACCAACTAAGATAACACTTAATCTCAATCTAACAAGAATCGCTTCTCGCTCACCTAGAGAGTCAGACTAAGCCCGTAGTAATTTAGAGAAATAATTTCCTCAAGGATTCCACAATCCTCAACTCAATGCAATGAGTAAACACACATCCACTAATTTCAAATATCTAGGTTTGATAAATTTGAATTTAATCTAAAATGTTTGTTCATAGAGACACTTACCTTTCGATGAATTCGATTAATGGAGAATCATCGGAGAAGAATTCACCACAGAGACACTCTGCCAAGATAATCCTCTTCTAGAAAGAAGATGATTGCAGGAATCAACACACTTTGTAGTCTCTCAAACAATTAAAGCTTTCACAAAAGATGAACTAGTGTTGCTCAGGTGAAGCTCTCTCAAATTCTAAATCTCTAAACTCAAGAGATGTTAATCAAAGAATGGGAGTCAAAGAGATAGCTTGATTGGTGTTCTATTTCCATTGATGGGTTTAGTCTCTATTATATAAGGCTATACCCAAACAAGAGAAACGGGCCTAAAAGAGCCGTTTGAATGACTTAAGTGTGCCAAAAATCGCACAACAGATAAAGTCAAAACGAGATCCGGAATAGATGGGGTCGACTGCACATATTGATTGGTCGACCGCACTTTGGTCGGCCGCTCAGGTCAGAACGAGAATTCCTTTACTGTCAGGTCCGGTCAACCGCCTTTTGCCCGGTCGACCGCTCAAACTGGTAGGTCGGCCGGTCTGCTGAGACCTTCGCTGAAAATTCCAATATATACCAAAACTATCCTATGTGAAAAGGATAGCCTCCAAACAATAAGAATAGGTCCAAGGGGCATCTAGGGTCAAATAGTTCCACTGGCAAGATGTGGTACACCCTTAGATGTACGCAAGAAATAGCAAAACGAAATTCTAATAGTTGAACGTTCGTTGAGTGAGAACGTACGTTGAATATTTGTTTTATATCTTCATGCTTGAGCTTGACTTTATCTTCAGTTGAGCTTGAAGACTTGTGTTGGTTTTCTTTAGCTTTTATTCTTCTTTTATTTGTGGATGAAGTCCACTTGATCTTTGACATTTCAGTCTTCAGCGAACTTCTAACTTAACGTGATAGATTACAGAAGAACTAAGAGTTCCTGGGATTGACAACCGAGACTTTTCACAGACCACTGAGTTCAGCTGAAAACTCTTCAGAGGCACTAGAATCCGAGTTTAAAATTGATGATCGTATTGTCACAAGATATAGTATAACCATTATCTAGGGAGAAAAATTGAAACAACCAGTAGTGCCTCAAGTGAAGTGTTAAGTCTTCTATTTTTCAACCTCCCTCGCTTAGATCTCCAGTAGTTGCTCCAATTTCACATTAGATGTCCAACCTCATTTCAAGAAGTTGTTTACACTTGTCAATGACAAAGTCCTGCTTCAATATCCACCTAAAGGCTGACTATAGAAGATAGAAAAGATGGGCAAACTAAACTGACTTACACAGACAAAATCTGCAATAATACCCATAACAACAAGAGCTGCGCACAAAAACTTATGGATGCACACTAAGGCTATCAATAGATCGGGTTGACCCAAAGATCCAATTTGATTCATATCAATAACATCGGATCTGGATCGAGGTATTGGTACATCAGATTTGATCTGGATATGGGAATCGTGATCTGATAAGCTATCAGATAGATTCCAAATTGACCATGATCTGATCTGATAATGAATTGATCAACATTCCTAACCTCAGGAAAGTTAACTTGGATTTATAAAATCATGATCAACTTTTCATATGTTTAGTAAGGTTGAAATGGATTGATTTTTTGTAACGATGATCAACATGGCGTGGACAACACATTGTGTGGTCGGATTGTTCAACATTATCTCCATGTAGGCCCCACCACCAGATGTAAGAAATGGATGTAGATTTATCATATACATACATTGGGAGAGGAGCATTTAATGAGATGCAGGTGACGTATGCCTTTTGACAGTAAAAGACCAAAACACCCCTGCCAAGTGAATAATTTAAAGAAAACAAATGAAACAAAATAGTGACATTTCTGGAATTTTGGAGAATTTTTGGTGTAACGCAAGAAGGGCCTTCACTCTTTAAATATTAGAATAGATGAAATGTATTAAACCAAGGAAATGTATGTTGATAAAACCTTTTTCCCATTTGTTATTTGACTTAACAATTTATAGCATTTGTTTTCTTTAAATCAAATTTAACAAGATTATCAATCAGATAAGCTCAATAGGGAGTCGCCCCAATCTGACCGATAAGCTTCGATAGCTCATCCGATCGGGTAAGGATCCCATCCATTTAAACCTTATTGGATTAGGATCAAATAGACCTTATATTGGATCAGCCCTAGATCGACGATCTGATTCATTGATAGCCCTAATGTAAGCGCTAACAAAACATATATCAACGAGGATAATAGCATTTGTAAAGGTTTCTAATGTATATCTATTCTACTTATTAATGGACGAAGGGGGATTCTTGCGTTACGAATGCAATCCCCATTATTCCAAAAGTGACCCTGTCTAATCTATCTATTCTACTTATAACAATGGCTGCTACTAAGGGCTTTTCAGACATTTAGCACTTTTAGTAAATTACCACATCTGCCCCTTATTTCTATTCTTCGACGGTTCGACCATTCCTCTTCATCTTTTGTAACTTTCTAACCTGAAACTCTATCTCTCTCACTTCGTCCAAGCTTGCGCTCCAAACCGGAATCACACTCCAAATTTTTTTTCGTCGACGTGATATCGACTACAGCTCATGATATACAAGTATGTGCGAAACCCCGAGTCTTCTTATTTTAGCAAAACCCTAAGATTTTGATGTATCTCATTCCCTTTCTGATTTCTGGGTTTTCTTTTATTGTTGATCTACGTTTTTTATGAGTCTGATTCCCTTTTTGATTTGTGGGTTTTCTTATACTCTTCCCTCTTTTCTTGTCTTTTTCATGGTTTCTTTAATACTCTTCCCTCTCTTTTTTGTCTTTTTCATGTTTACTTTTCAGCCGAGCTCAATTAATTTGTTGTTGGCTGTTACTTATCAAAAAAAAATTTCGTTGTTGGAAGTTTTATACCCCCCCAATCCAACAACTATTTTTTTAGCTATCAGATGTGCTACCTGTTCTTTTTCCTTTCCTTTTTTTCCCTTTTTCGTTGTTACTTTTCAGTAATTTATTTTTGTTTCAACCATCATCATAGTAACCCATTCTTTCTACTTTTTGTGCAGGGTTTGTAATATACTTTCTTTTGGTTCCACTCTTTTTTTGAATCTGGAGAAGCTCTACTGAAAGGGAAAAAATAAAGAATGCGTTCCAACTTAGTATAAATGAGGCATGAAGAACTATACATTACAATTTAAGTATAGCAATGCTTTGATAGCAGGTTTTATAAGCATGCCATAAACTTTAATAGAGGATTTCGTAAGGTGCAATAGCAAGTTTTACAAGCATGCAATGGACTTTGTTAAGGATTTCGTAAGGTGCACGTGCGACACGTGCCATCCCACTAGTAAAGGTATATGTTTAATAAAACCATGATTCAAAGCATTGCTCCATCTTGGCCAAGATGTATCATTGAGTCACTTTGTTAAGGTACTATGATACATTAAAGTACGTATGGTCTCATAAATAAACCCTAATTTAAGTAATTAAAAGTTGTTTTTATAATATTGTAAATTTTTCACAACACATGTAAAAGATAAGCAACACTTAATTGAGCATTAAAATTAATTTATTGTATATTTGTCTTTTTGCATACAAAGACATATCATTTATTTAAAATTAGCCGTGTTTTTTGCGATTTTTTTTAACTTTTTGATTTACCAAGTATCTTTCTAAAGGGGATAGGCTGGTGTTAATCAAGAGCATTCTCTCTAGTTTGCTTATTTATTACCTCTCATTTTTCTACATCCCTAGGTGCGTAGCGAAGATTTTGGAGAAGTTTACGCGAGATTTCTTGTGGAATGATAAAGGCGAGGGATTCCGATTCCACTTTGTAAATGGGAAGTCAGTGTGTATCTCTAAGCATCAAAGCAGCTTAGGGATCAAGAACCTCATACTTATGAGTGAGGCTTTACTGGGCAAGTGGCTTTGGAGGTTTGGATTGGAGGTCTCTACTTTATGGAGGAGGTTGTAGCAGGGAAATATGGGATGGGATTTCAGTTGGGATGGGAGAGCAGTTCCTTCTTCTTATGGGTGTAGTGTGTGGAAGGGTATGATGAAGATTTGGTTTTTTTTTAAGGGGTCCATTAGAAGGTGGGACTTGGGAACAAAGTCATATTTTGGGAGGACAGGTGGTGTGGGGTTGTTTCTCTTAAAGAGGATTTTCTGGGGCTTGTCTCTCTTTCTAATAAGAATTGTTTCTCTTAAGGAGGATTTCGGTTGGGATGGGAGAGCAGTTCCTTCTTATGGGTGTAGTGTGTGGAGGGGAATAATGAAGATTTAGGTTTTTTTAACAGGTTCATTAGAAGGTGGGGCTTCGGAACAAGGTCAGATTTTGGGAGGACAGGTGGTGCGGGGTTGTTTCTCTTAAAGAGGATTTTCGGGGGCTTTTCTCTCTTTCTAATAAGAAGAACAGCTCGGTCCAAGATTGTTCTCTTTGGGTGGGGAAAGTCATGTCTTGGGATTTCAGCTCCAGGAGTCTTAATGATTGGGAGATTGAGTCTGGCTCGGTTACTATCTCACTTGCAAGGCCATACTCTCTTTCGATTCAGGATACTCATTGGTGGAAATGGTCTAGAGATGGACAGTTCTCAGTCAGGTCTTTCTATAAAGCCTTATGGCGATGGCGGTCCAATAGCTCTTCCTCTTCGGCCTCTTTTGTTTGGGGCTCCAAGAGATCCTATCGAAGATCGATTTCTTTTTGTAGACTGCCTCTTTGGATAAGATCTTGACGGTGGACCACTTGATTACTAAGGGGATTATCATAGTGTACTTTTGCTCAATGTGTGGGGTTGTTTGGCGAGAAAAGTGCGGTTTTCTTTTTGGTGGACTTTGGGATAGCATGGCTGATGCCGAGGTATTCATGATGGATCTAGTCTCTGGTTGGCATTCTCATTCTTTCTCTGGTAGAGGGCGAGTGTAGTGGAGGATTCTCCCTTTTGCGATTTGTTGGGGTCTTTGGAAGGAGATGAATCGTAGTGTGTTTGAAGGCAAGGAAGACGCGGTGGATGTCGTCATCCTTAACATCATAGGATTTGTGTATCTTTGGCTTAAGGCATTCAAGGAGAGTGGAGGTCTTTTCTTCGAAGATTGTGTTTCGTTGGGAGATCCTTTATCCAAAAGATGATTGTTAGTTGTCTGTAGTTTTGTGTTTTGTTTTGTGGCTTTAGCCGCTCATAGGTCATCTCGACCTCTTAGGCATGCTTTGTTGCTTGTATGTGTTCCTAAAGCGTTTTTTGCCTTTCAATAATATTACAATTATGAAAAAAAATAATGAAGTTACCTGTAATATTTTGGCGAATTTTATTGTTCAAGACCTTTATCTTTTTGGTATTTTTTTAGAATTTTTTAGAAATCTAGTGTTTTAAACACTTATATCCCCATTGTTTACACATTTCCTTGCTTTTAGGGGTTCCTAAGTGAAAACCGACCACTCCATTGACAATTTTCAAGTAAAAACAACTTTGAAGGTTCAAAATCAAGATCAAACGCTCCTTGGGTTGCATATTTTGAAGTTTTTCATCGATAAAAACCATTTGTATTTTCATATTTCTTTCACACATTTAAGCTACAATAGTATGACAAATGTGTAATGTAACATATCTCCATACTTCTCTATCTTGGTGAATTTTTACTAAATTTCTCTACGTTGAATTAAACTTTGTTATATTAAGTTCTTGAAAATACATCTCGTTTTGTCAGCTTAGCAATGTTGGATGAGACCAAGACTTTAAAGCTGGAATAAGCATTTAAATTTTGACTTGTTTATTAAGATATCTTCTTCCCAGATTTTTTATAGTTAATACAACTCATTGTCATTTATGAAAGAAACACATATACCATAAGCATTATTGACAAGACCAAAGATTAAATTAAGGTGTGTAGCATCATAAGACAAGGCAAAACAGAAATAAATATATACTTATGGCGATATCATACCATATAACTGATAATTCTAACAAGGTAGAATTGTAGCCAACCACCAAACAGAAGGCACAAATAATGTTCTTATTATATTTATGATATGGAAAGTAAAACTACCTATCCTCTCGCAGTAGCTTCATTCGACGCTCCATTTCTGCCGAACTAAGTTGTTCATCATTAACTGCAGCAACTGATCTTTCAGCAACAACTTTGGCATCATGTCCTGACATAGCCTGAAGTTTACCAAGGACTTTACCTGTTCATAAGGCATCAGACACTACGTCTTCAAGTAAACCACTTTCAACCAATGCTTATGAAAATATCAACAAAAGAATGGTTAACAAAATAGGAAAAAAATTCAAATACACTCATGAAAATATGTATTTATGAATGCACCCATACTTCTTTTGGAAAGAAAAAAACATCTAAAGTTTCTCCAATACAGAATACACCCTTGAGCTTGATTTTCATCATAAAATGATGGGGTTTTTTTTTCCCATTAATGCAAATGGGAATGAATTGGGTACCCCTAGGTTTTCTATAATGGGGAACCTCTTCTACTTTTAAAGGGAAATTCGATTTTTTCAAATTTCGGTAAAAAGAATTTTTTGTAAAAGGTGAGAAAGGGTGCCCACATCACTTCCTAATGCAAAAAAAAAAAAAAAAAAAAAAAGGTTCAGATTTTAAAAAGGAAAATCCAAGGCCCAAGCCTTACATACCATAAGTATGGTTTATAAAGGGACGGGATATTGGCACCCGTGTTTTTGCTCAGTAAACCCAAAAAAAACCCTCAAATCCCCCTCCCTCCTTTTTCACTCATCACACCCATAAAAAAAAACCCAAAAAAACTAAAAAAAAAAATAAAAATGCTGCTGCCATCGCAGGTACGTCTCTCTCTCTCCCCCCCTCTCTCTCTCTCTTATGCTCTCTCTCTCCCCCTCTCCCTCTTGCTCTCTCTCCCTCTCACTCTCGATTCTGGGCTGCCAAGTGTGGCATTCCATACTCGGCCTCGGGGGCTGCTAAGGGTTGTCGAGTGTGGCATTCCACACTCGGCCTTAGGGGCTGTCGAGAGAGAGAGAGACAGAGACAGAGACAGAGAGAAAGAGAAAGAGAGAGAGAGAGAGCAAGAGAGAGAGAGAGAGAGGAGAGACGTACCTCCGGTGGTGGTAGCGGCGGCGGCGTCCTCTTCTTCTTCTTCTTCTCCTCTGTTTTTCCTCTTCTTCTTTATTTTTTTTTTTTGGTTTTCGGTGGAGGGGTGTGATGAGTGATGGGTTTACTGAGCGAAAACGCAGGTGCCAATATCCCGTCCCTTTATAAATGGTATTACACTTGGCACCATGTAGAGGTCATGGCCCACCAATTGATGTGTTCAACTTATAAGGTCTCACGACTCTCATGGACCAAAACTTGACAGGATGAGATGATCCTACCATCTAAGTTGGCTAAAATGTTTATACAGTTGTTTATGGACCAAGAAGAAGAAAGAATGCTGATGACCGTAAATCATTGCTCCTGTCCGAACAAGCTCCCAACTTCCACCCTACTTTTCCTTCTTGATGAAGAAGAGAGAAAACAGTATGGTACAGAGAAGTGGGTCAGGTTTTCTTTTCAAAGAGAAAGAAAATCCATATTCCTAAACTATATAATTATACATTTTAAGGATAAAAATTTGTTATATATTCAACTATAACAAAAAAAATCAACTATATGTTAAATAAATGTTTAAAATTAAGACCTAAGCGATGTTTTATGTGCTAGGGGACCTGGACAAGTAAAGTGGTGGCTTAGATGTGCTTAGGCAAAGCTTTGAGTACATTTAAAAATATAGGGGTGTATAGAACCCCCACAGATAGGATTCCCAGGCAAGATTCTTTGGGGTACTCCCATTCCTTCTAAAGTCATTTTTTTCTCTTGGTGCACCATGCTCAACAAGATCATTTCAGTGGAGAATCTGAAAAAACGAGGCTTCCACATCCCGAACCGTTGTATCATGTGTCGGCAAGAAGAGGAAACCACCGATCACCTTTTGATCCATTACATTGTGGCAAAAGGTATTTGGGAACGTTTTTTGCATCTCTTTAGCACTCTGTGGGTGTTCCCTTCTTCGGTTCTCGATACTTTCGTGGGATGGAAAGTCAAGGCCTTCTCTAATACCGGTCGCAAGCTATGGAGGATCACCCCTCGTAGAACGTTCGAAGACAAGAGGGCGAACATGAAGGAGATTTTTTTGAACGTCAAAGCCATGCTTTATTACAGGGTTTCCGTTTTTCCCGAGTTTATGGGTTTTAGGTTTGAGGATTTCGTGTTCCGGTGGGACCGTATGATCTTCTAAGTGTGGCTTTCTAGAGCGTGTGGTTGTGTTGGTTTTGCTTCTCTTCGGCTTCAGCCATCTTGGTTTGTATAGTTTTTAAGGGCCTCCTCAGCCCTCCTCTAATATAATATACTCTTACCGATCAAAAAAAATAAAAATAAAAATTCTCAAGATTGACCACAAAAGACAGAAAACATTGATTTAGTTACATTACTCAAAGAACGCACAGGTTTCTTGCTAAACAAGGATTTCAGCTCTTTGTCAAAGCATATTAGAGATTAGAACAAGGCTACGTTGCATGAACTTCCGTGAGGACTTTTTTTTTTATATGCATAAACTTTATTAAGGCAAAGCCAAACCAGAAAAGTGACTCAGGTAATGAGGTCGAGGTGACCTACACCACACTAAGCCCCAAACAAGAGAGAAGGCAAAGGCCCTCTACAAATAGCACCCATCCCTAACACAAAGGAGGACTTTGTGTCCTCATTATAAATTTTTCCAGGTCAATAGTTGTGGAAAGCGATTCCTCATAGCCATTAGATAGTAGTAAGGTGATGGTATTGATGGACAATGGAAGACTTGCTAAGAAGTATTTGACTTATGTAGGGATCTTATGAAATTTTTCTGGTTCTCTCCTGTGGCTCTAGTTAGACTTTGGTTTTTTTTCCTCTATAATAAATTCTGTAATTGGTCAAATATAATAAAATATTTCCCATGACACATTGGACAAGAAATAAAAGAAGCAAATTGTTTGCAAGGCACACAACAATGCAATCCCAGGAAACTACCAGCATGAACATAAATGCAGATCAAATAACCAAGTCGAAGGAAGTGGTCTTATATAAAGGTTTCTGCTATTTCTTATCAGTTCGAACACTTTTTCATTTTCAGAACAGAAGCCTAAAGAAAGCCAAACAACATGACTGAGACCTTGATTCATCTGCCAACTTGTTAAAATATCGAAATCAAATTATGACTCAACCATGTCAGCCAAAGATCCTAGGACAAATTGACTAGATTAAGGCTCATGGGCTCGTGATGAACATGAGAAACAAATGCAATGAGTAAAAGCTCCAATAGATTGCAAACACATTAAAAGGGGGGCAATACAAAAGACAAAACAGTTTTCTATAATCACACTGACAAAATAAAACTGCATGCATTTTATCATCTTGTTAACAATTACTCATCAACTAAAGAAGTTCCATTTTAAGTCGCCAAGAGATGTAAATTTTCACCAAAAGATGTAAATGCCGATGAACTAAATTGATAACAATTTTTTTTAAAAGAGAGTGAATCTTAAAAGCTACAATCATGACCAAGATTGAAACTTACCCACAAAATCTCGGCAAACATCACGTTCAGAAAACTTGTCAAACTCAAAAATGTAACCTCCACCCTAAGATAACACAGAATCATGTATGTGTCAGTCATTGAACGAGTGGTAATCAATCATGTGAAATCATAATGAAGGGCCTGATACAGACTACAAGATAGAAATTTCAAAGCATTTGAGTCTGCTGGAATAGAAAGGCTCGAGAAACTACACAATGATAATTGGATGAAGAAAAACCTTGATTTCTGGATCTTGTGTAAGATTTAGTAGTGCTTGTTTTTGGTTTCCCTCCTTGGTGAATTTATGACCTGAAAATTCACGACAGAGAAATAACAATACATTAAATAGAACCATTAAACACAAATTAAGAGTATGGAATCTTCATACTAATATTAAAAGAGTGGGCTAATGGGGAGGAAGAATGTATTATTTATCACTCTGGAAGGCCTTCACTTGACCCACTGTAGGCCTCACCAAGAAAATAAGATATTAACTCAATATACACCATTTCTAACACCATCATAATTAATTATTAGAACTAGAACCCAGTGAGCACGTTTCAATAGAAAATAACTACCTTTAATGGATGTAAACCCCACATCGAGCTTCCCAGATGACCTAGGATCATTAGGAGTGAATACAAATCTGTCATCCGTCTGCATCAAAGGAACAAAACCAAAATGTTGATTGAATGATTTTCTTAAAAGATTATCCAACGAAAACAACCAAAAGACCATTTAATACGAATTGCAAATTTGACTCGAAAGAATTACCATTTAATACCAATTGCAAATTTGTCTCGAAGGAATTAACCTTCTTATCGTTTAGAAAATCCTTTTCTGTGTATTAAAAAAATACCATTTATGGGGAATAATAAAGGAACGCAAAAGTGCCCCACAATATGTCAATGTGTATATTGCATTGCATTTCAGAAATATATGTTTATTTTGTCTCTATCTCGGTTCTGATTCTCTCTTAAACTATGTAAACAATAATCGAAGATGATCGCCACGGCATTGAATTTGAGATTGAAGTTTTTTCACCGATTTCTACATACAGAAACAAATGATAATCGAACACGGAGTTTAACATAAAACGCAGCCCTGAATCTTCAAAAACTGATTTTGAAGTAGTAGACTTCAAAAGATTACCATTCTTAGCACTCCTGGAATCCCAGGGCCCTTCACTGAGGTGTTCTTATACCTGGCACGCATAACGACCTGCCCAGCCGCCATTATTTTATCGATCAGAGATCGAAACCAATGAATTAAAAACCGAAATCAATGGAGAATCAGAATGCAATCCTGCTGTAATCCGAGCTCGTGGAGTGAGATCTCCAGAGAAGTGATATAGATCTAGGGCAAGTAGAGATTCTGTGTTGATGAGATTGGAGCTGCGATCTAGGGTTTTTTTTTTTTTTGTGGACGCAAAATGATTGGGTTTACGAGAATTCGGGAGAAAAAAAGGATGGGAGACGGGAGAAAGGTTGTGCGGGGAAAGTGCGCTCTCCTTGCACTGTGACTCTGTTCACTCCGCAACGTATCCCGCGAAGCGTTCTGGGTTTATGGGCGCCAACAGGCCGATACGCACAAATAACCGAATAAGTCTTTGATGACAAACGACCGTAATCAAAGTTCCCGACGGGCCAAAATATGATCCACTTGGCACACTCTTAGAGGCCACTGACCGCCCAGGTGAACCTCATACCAAAAATTAGCCGGATGGGTGATTTCAAACCTTTGGATCTCAGTACCCTAAATAATTCTTGAATCATACGGTTAATAATCAACTCACCAAGTAAGAAGTGTAGATCAATTAGGTCGTAGGGACCACCATTGTATTACCATTCATCAAGGGACGTTGCTCCCCGTTTAAAAGAAGGTCGCTCCATGGGTACCCACGTCTTTAGTCTGGGCACCCATGTGGGATCAAAATGCCCCTGCTTTGTGTGGGCACCCACCTCTCTCTCTCTCTCCTGTGGCTGCATAGGTCCAGGTGGTTCAGCACCTGTGGGGGCTAAGGCAGAGAGAGAGAGAGAGAGAGAGTGGGGGAGGAGGGAGAAAGTAAGGGAGAGATTGAGAGAGATAGAAAGAATTATAGTAGTGAGAGAAGAAGAGAGAGGAGACGAAGGGATGGGGTGGGTGCCCACACTGGACGGGGCATTTTTGTCCAATGTGGGTGCCCGGCTGAAAGATGTGGGGGCCCGAAGAGCAATCCTTAAAAAAACACTCAAAAAGGAAAAAGATGCAACCTATAACTTTTTGGCGTGCAGAAGCATGATTCTTATTTCTTGTTACCCAAAGCTGCAATCTGGGCCCACTGACCGCATGGATGTTCAGCCCACCCCTTCGTGGATATACACACAAACAATCACCCTCGATTAGTAATATCTAGCCATTAGATTTTAGTACTTTTTAAGGCGTGATTATTATGGTTGGATTCAACCATTATTTTTGAGTACCAAAACCAACGACTAAATATTATCAAACAAGCTGATTTTTTGTATTAATGTCTAACAGGGGGTGGGCTAAACATCCATACAGTCAGTGGGCCCAGGTGGAAGTGGTGAGTAACAAAAATCGTGCTTCCCCACGCCATAAAGTTTTCAGGTATATCTTGTTACATCACGACCCGAACTCAAATCTGAAATCACCAATCAAACTGATTTTTAGTCTGTAGGTCCACCTAGGAATGGACCAAACATCCATATGATCAGTGATCTCTAAGAGTTCACGTATAGATGTTTTTATTCAGAAAATAGCATTCTGGTTGTAGCGGAACCAGTGACAAGTGAATTTAATGATAAACACAGGCCGGTTTTAATCTTCGAGTGTAAAAAGTGGTTTTCTGGATTAATCCAAGTATTTTTCTCAAGGGTGAACATCATTTTGTCCCTGGTAGCAATCATACATTTAATTCACGATTAATTCATGAATTTACATTTTTTGGGGGAAAATAAGTTTTATTCGTCGGAAATTTTATTTCTTACATTTTTATGTTTTTCTGAAATGTTCGGCCCAGAACACGACGCACCTGGCGCGTCATTTCCACTCAAATAAATGACGTACCAAGTGCATTGTTTTGCTCTGCGTCATCTTAAGTGATTACCCATCCTAAGTACAATGAAGGCCATTAATATCCTTTCAACATGTACCGAATTTGTGGTAACTATGTTACATTAGACTATAGTAACTGTAGAACTAAATATAGGTAATTTTTGACATACCCCCATGTGTTCTTCAAAATTTGACATACCCACCCCACGTTTTGAAAAAACTGACGTACCCCCTGTGACCCGGTCCACCATCTTTGCCCATCGTTAGACTGTCATTGACTAACAATTTTTTTTGAAAATGACAAAATCGCCCCTTTCTTCACAAAGACTCCAACTGAAGAACCCTTCCCTCAAAGACCTTTTATCAATTCGCGGAGGACAGTCAAACCCAGCAACTTTTGCTTTGATGGCAAACAAATCCAATTCACAAAAGACATTCATTAACTCATCGATAAGAATTGCTATGTTTAGAGGAATCAGACGGCTGAGCTCTCAAAATCCGAATCCTCATGGTCTACCGTTTGGTAAAAAATCTCAAATGTTATAAATAAATAGAGAACAAGTTTATTAAAAAAGATAAAGTTGAACAAAAAAAATATGTATGAAGTTAAAATGACAGATAAGATTGAGAACTTCAATGGGGAACTGTTAAAAGCATGGGTTTTGCTCAAGAAATACAGTGGTGGATCTACACCCTGCAACTCTTCATTGCCGTTGAACTTGAGCAAACTAAGATGGGACCACACTCACAACACAGCTGTGGACAAGGAACGTTTAAATGGGATTGTTCATGAATCAGAACCGTCCAAAAGTTTGGGGGATCATTTAAATTGACCATGAAACAAAACTCATACTTGAATGAATGAACCAAAGCATCCTAGAAGAAGCCTTTTATGCAGAAAAAAATGATCCCATCGCCATCACCACAGACGTTTAATTTGGGTTGGGGTTTTCTCCCAAACCCACGATTTTGTTCCAAGGTTGAAGAAAGGGTAACTTGGTCCTTTTCAAAAAAAAAAATGTTAGTCCATGTCTAAGAGGATGGACCGGGTCATCGGGGGTATGTCAGCTTTTTCAAAACGTGGGGGGTATGTCAAATTTCGAAGAACACATGGGGGGTATGTCAAAAATTCCCTTAAATATATTGATTCCCTTTCAAAATGTTCCAAATTTTTGGTTTTCAAATTATTTTAAGTGAGACATATCAAACACGTATAAATGTACCGTATGCACATCTTGGTGACTGATGTGTTAGTTGGCCTTTTCGTATCGTATGGAACTGCTACTAAAGAGGCATTTCGGCTGTTACAAACTTATTTAGGCAGCTGCAGTCCGCATGGGCCTATTTTTAAGCTCACACCTGCGTTTCAAGCCGGATAATAAAACCTGCATGTTCAAAACCTAAATCACCCAATAGTCTTCGTTTCCTTGACTAAAAACCCTTAAAATATTTGATTAGCCAATGGACTCACGGATCCATACCGTTTGGTCTGTGGGCCACCTCTTGGACTCGGCGTGGCGAGAAAATCAGAATGATCAGATTTACGATTGAAACTTTAATAAAAGGCTTAGAAAAGAATCATCAGGGTAAACTCTTGGGAGAATAATGGCGAAAAAAAATAAAAAACCAAATTACCCATCTCTCTCTCTCTCTCTCTACCACACTAATGCATGGAAACAGGCGCAAAGGGTACACTATTGCATGGACCAGACTAGAACCAGAACCAATAGAACACGTAACAAACCTATACAGCAGTTCTACATTTGAGGATGGACATCATTTTATTTTTACCATTTCTTTCAACATTTTTCACAGTATATAGGTACCCAATACCCAATTGGGTACTCGGTATTTGTCGCGTCTGGGACTAGTACCAGAAGTTCAGGAAACGTCATTTACAATAGTTCCGGTTCAACTGGTACCTGAACCGGAACCGACATGTTGACACCCCTAGCTAGGGAATGAAAGAACAGCTTCCAAGCACGTCCATAGTAGATTTGGGGGGACCCACTTATCTCCTGAGAAAGGGATAAAAGAAGAAAATGATGAAAAAGGGGCCGTCCATGTAAATTCAATATAAAAAATGCAATCAAGCACCCTTCTGGTACAGATACAAGTTGACTGAATAGAACACAAATGTATCATTTACAGGCAATCAAAGAACAAGAAACTGAAGAAAATTGTACAGATATCTCACATTGTGCATATTTTAATTGATTCAAGTTCATATAGTAAAAGAAACCAAGTAACAAGATGCAGTCAACAAACGACCAAGGACAGAGAGCTTAACACAACAGAAGGCGTAGAAGGATTTGATTTTGTAAATGGGTTCTCAAATTTCAACTGCAGCATCCCCCTGCTTGAGCAGCAGAGCCGTCTCTCCCTCCTGAAGGCCCAGGGATTCCTCCATATCCAACTTTTATTCCATAAGACTGCAAAAAAAGATCGGAAGCAGATTAGTGGCATAATCTGTAACGTGGGCACTCTTCCGTTTAATTTGAAAGAGTTAAGACGAGAGGCCTCATTTAAAATTTAACGCAAATAACTAATCATATCTTCTATGTTAAGTTATTAATCCCAATATGCACTAGCAAATTAGATTATGAACTCGCTACTCTGTACAACTAAATTACAATGCACCCATCCATCAGATTGCGAAATTGCAATATTTTAATTTTTTTTGTTTGGCAATCTAATTTTAAATATTTACACCATTTATTCTGAAATATCAATCAATTAGATAGCAATTTCACAAACAGTATTCATACAGTGTATCTTCAAAAATGCGCCAACCCATAAGATTGAAAGTTCGCAAACTAACTTCTACAGTTATGCCATCAAAAAACAAGCAACTCATAGAAAGCAAACTTCACCTGTAGGCCTCCATAAACGTGCATCATACATGCAGATTAACTACCAAGAGATAAAGTAAAAGAGTATACTTCAATGACTACTGCAGAAAATAGATCTTCGGAAAATCAACCTTCTCGCCTTGCTCTCTCATGAAGTAATCTTGATTTCCAATGAAGTAACACAAATATCCAGATCCTTTCGACTAAAAGGTTTATTTTCAAGGCACTGTCATACCATCTTAAACCCTTTTCTTTTTTTCGTTGAATCAGTTGAGAAAAACTTTTCATAATTTGAACTTCGAGATAATTCCATATTCCACTTCAAATAGAATCAAAATAGTTTTACTATACCTTAAATTTCCAAATAAAAAAGTATTAGAAAAATGTAAGACAGCCAAAAAGATAAAAGGAAGCTAACCTCATTTGATACGTCAAAGACTCCTTCCTGAATTTTCTTGTAGATTGTCGCAGCTGTGCTTATGAATGCCTGCAAAACACTATCTTATTTCAGAAAAGATACTAAAGGAGATTGGAACCAAAGCTTAAATTAGCATCAAGTTGAAGAAAACCAGGCTTCTGGTCGAAAACATTCTTTGCTGTAGAAGCAGTAAGTTTCATCACCTCTTCAACATTTTGAGCAGTTTTAGCGGAAGCCTCCATGAATATCAACCCATGCTCCTTGGCGAACTGCTCACCCTCCTCCGTGCTCACGGCCCTTCTATGAGCGAGATCACACTTGTTGCCGATGAGCATAATCGTCATGTTTGCATTCGCATGTTGCCTCGCATCTTCCAGCCAGCTAGCAAGGTGATTAAAAGTTTCCCTCCTGAAAAATTAAAACATTAACCATGACAGATATATCCTTATGAAACTCAATCAAATGGTAAAAATCTCACTGCACAACTGCGTAATTTGCAGTCCCATAGTGTAATCAACAATATAATAAAAGGAGAAAACAGAATAAGTGACAATTGCAGCAGATAAAGTTGGAATCTTACTTGGATCTGTGAACTTTTTCTAAAATTAAATGGCTTCTAATTTTTCATTACTTCTTTATCAAATAAAATTAATGGCTTGCTCAGTATTTATTTAACTTCGCCTCATTTTCTAAATTATCATTTAGGTAAAATGAAGGGAAAAAGGTAAATCAGGAACTTTTGCAGAAACATAGGACGGCCTTATTACATAGCTATATGTAATTCAAATAGATATAGTACCTGGTGATATCATAGACTAACAACGCACCAGCAGCGCCTCTGTAGTATGACCTCGTAATAGATCTGAAGGATTCTTGACCCGCCTGATATATTGCACGAAACTTTAGCATCATTATAATCTTCTAAATTGGAAATTGAAATTAAATAGCTTTATAGATATCACAGGGTTTTATGCAATTCTGGAAGCACAATTCAAGTTTCATAACCATAAATTATCAAATATTAACACACGCTAGAACACTAAGCATAGAATGTTGTATCATCAAATCAACTTCCGACACAAAAATCAAGTAACTATTCTGCAATAGCCTGTTCACATGCACTTGGATTCTTTCAGTTATTAGAAGTATATTAGACATTTCATAATTAGTAGATTAATCACTTTTAGTGACATCAGAATTTCTTAGCCCAAGAAGAATCAGAATTCCTTACAAACATGGCAGGTAACTATGGTGTTAGTAAGAATTAAAAAAAAAAAAAGGATACTCTTATGCTGATTCACAACCAATTAGTAGATGATTCATAGGACAAAGAACTATCTTCTTACATACACCCATGTAACTTGGGCCAAGTATGTGAACTAGTTTCAGGCGTAGATAAATGGCTTGAGCCAGGGTTTGTATGTGAGAGGTGGGACCACCTTTCGGTGGATATAACCTAAGGTGTGTCATATGCCAAAGTTGAGCCATCCAGATCATAATAAGCACCAAGTTGATTGCACTCCTTTGAACAATTCGAAAAAGAAAAGGTGAATGGTCTCGAAGAAAGTCAACAAACTGGACGGTTACGATCATCAGTTTGGATCAATTACTGGCTAGGGGGGGTCTCCTAAGTGGGACCAACCAATAGTGGATCCTACATGTGCACCAGATGTACCAGCGTGCCATAGGAAAACCATCCTCATTGTCTGCTAAACAGGGACCTTACATTTCCTCATCTATCTAGTAGATCATTTACAGCTAGAATCTACTTTCAGAATCTAAATGAGTTCATCATCATCGTCTACACCTTATCCCAACTATCTGGGGTCAGCAACATGAATCCTATTTCGCCAATCGACTATATTAAGAGCTATATCTTTTGTCAAGGCATATGTCTTCAAATCTTTTCTTACTACCTCATTCCATGTTATTTTCAGTCTTCCTCACTCCCTTTTATGCACTTCAACTTGTACCAAAGCACTCCTCACTAGTTCTGTTCTTGGTTTTCGTTGTATGTGTCAAAACCATCTCAATCGACTTTCCTTCAGAAACTAAATGAGTTCCAACTATAACTTCACTACAAAGAAGCAATATGCACCAACAATTGAAATCAATAAATACTCAGTTTACCAAGTGGATGAAACTTATAAATACGTGTATGCTTTTTCATGCATAATTACATCTTAGTTTCCTAATTTTTTCAAGGTTTTCTTTTGCTATTCATGAATGAAAAACATTTTTGATATTTTGCCATAGATATTCTCACAAGCTTTGATATCCGATACGTCTATTCCGCCAAACCAACCATAAGGTCAAGGTACACAGGTGAAACCACTAACAGAGATGTCAAAATACTTCTCTAGTAGTTTTCTATGGAGTATAAAAGTTAGATGAGGCAATCCTTTGAACTACAAATATTACAATTTCTTGTGAGCTAAGGGTCAGCTTGGAGGAAACATGGAAGCAGTAATCGATTGTGGGAACAAGAGTAGGTAGGAAGTAGGCACTGGGAGTAGCACTTTGAGCAAAAGATTCCTGCAACTAAGGAGGGGCTCAAAAAGATTCAACAAATAAAGAAAGAGTAGGGTGAAAATAAGAACTCAAAACCTCATGAGTTCATGACAAAATTGAAAGAGTGAAGTGTGAATGGTGGTGTCAACTGTCAACAACTCAAAATAGACATTAAAAACAGTCAAGTGCTGCACCATATCGAAACTCAAACAGAGTAACAATCAGCTATGGCCAGCTACAGGTATAGCATTTGTAAACGTAAGCAATCGATTATATGTATGCATAACCCCTCTGATGATAAACATGGGTCACAAATCATAAGAATTCAACAAATTTCAGTCTATGTTACATGTTAACAGGATCAAGTTTCAGAACACACACAGAATGAAAACTAGGGAAACCTCCAAAAATAAGATTCATGAATTCGACAATAAGCTTTCATATTTAAATACTTTAAGCAATAATAATATTATAATGGGTTGTACATTAAACATATATCAAGATATAAGAACATATAAAAGCTTTCTAGTGAGATGGGCAAAACAAAAAACTAAGTACCAACCAAAGAGTTTCTTACAGTTTAAGTAGGTGAGACCATTAAACCAGAACCCATAAAAGAAAATTAGTTCAACATTTCATTTTTCAGTCAATTTGTATATAGGAAAACAACAAACAATAGGAACAAGAGAACAAACCGTATCCCATATTTGCAGCTTTATTGGCTTGTTGTCTATTGTGATCATCCTGGCCCCAAATTCAACACCGATGGTTAAGTCGTGCACCGGCTGGAAGCGCTTGTCAGTGAACTGCAGAAGAAGACATGATTTCCCAACTCCTGCAGAACAGATAATCAAACCCACAATTGAATTATTCCTTCCTCACCCTGGGGCTTCAACAGATAATTCAACCCCAAAAAGTAAAACCAAGAGAAACCAAAAGAAAAAAGGAGTAAGATAATTCCCAATGGCAAAATCAATAAATTAAACCACCCTTGGCGAATATCGAAGTTTGGAATGTGTTATCGAAAGTGAAACTAAAAAAGTCAAAGAATGAAACAAATCAAATAACATAAGAGAAAGATAAAAAAAAAAAAAAAGATGTTGCAAAGGACACAGGCTTGTAAAGCAGCTAAGGAAAAAAAGAAAGAAGAAGAAATCGGTAAGCAGCAATCATGGTCACGAATGAATCGTCCACTGTAAAACGAGGACACTCCATTTTCTGAAATTTTGATGTGTCGGATAACCGTATCATACTAATGTGTCAAATCAGACAAGTCTTAATTTATCATATCTTGTTTTCAACAAGTATTTATATATTGTTTATATATTTTTCATGTATATTGGCTTATCCAAATTCATTACTTCCATACTGCAAATGTAAATGAATTAAATAATATTTAGACTTTATGAATGTGTATACGTATCGAATTGTTGAGGTCTGTGCAACATGGTATCTGTGTCTGACACCGACAAATATGTCCGTGTCTAAGTCACAAGGACCATGGCGCAACATAGAAGGGTTTGTGCAACCCATAAGATGCATCAGACACCAACGATAAACTTTGATCCATACAACAAGGAAACACATTTCTTCAAAATATTGTCACGCCAGAAACACGGATCAGATCCTCCCCAACACAGTGATTAGGTTAAGAGTTAAAACCTTAAATTTTTTTATTTTTTTTAACAATGGATATATTTTTCTGAGATAATGTCCCTATATCCTTCATATTACAGATGTATCAGTGTCAGATTGATCCATGTTACCATGTCCAACACCTCATGTGTGTCTACAGAATTCGACATATATTAAACTAAAATTGAGCAAAACAAAAACGCCTAATACAATAATAAAATACACACAAATTCTTAAGGTTTGAATTAATGAGATCCCAGAAACCCACTAAAACTTTTATTCAACAAGATGCCTATATTTACATAATAAAACTAAATTCAACGGATTACACAGAAATCCTTCACCAAATCTAGAACCCAGAAAAACCCATCAAGGATTTTGCAAAAGCAAAAGCAAAAAAAATAAAAATCATGCAAACAGATAAAACATGCAAAGATTCCAAAAATTCAACACAGATTACACATAAATCCTTCATAAAATTCAAAACCCAGAGAAGCCCATCAATGATTTTGCATGAGAAACAAACCCCGATTCCCAAACATGGGTCCATGTCCAAATCAAAAAGGAAATCAGTAATGATTCAGAGAAATTAAAAAAAAACGAGTTAAAATATAGTTACCGGTGTCTCCGATGATTATGTACTTGAAGAGGTAAGCGTAGGACATCTTCGCTCAGATCTTCGGATCGATTGCTCAAACACCCAAATCGAGAATAAAAAATTCTGCTTGTATCTAGAGAGAGAGATCTTATTCAAACAACAGAGCAAGTGGCTGAAATGAACTGTGTTAATTTTTTAAAAAAGGGGGTGGCAAAAGGGGCTTAAAACAAAAGATCGAAGGAGGTCAGAGCGGTTTCATGAAACTTTATTCCAGAGAGGCGTAGCCGCGTAGGCCTTCGATTCAACCTGTCCTCGCTGTCATTACCGCAACGGCGAAGGAACCTAACATACGAAGCCAATGTCCTAAGATACGCGCTTGTGCGTAATACGCTCTAGACCCACTATAGCCCCTTAAAATGTATGGTATATTAGTACTACCCCTGGGAAATATAGTTATTTAGTATGACCCCACTGAGACCCATTCGACCGTTGGTCAACAAAGTTGACACACGGCACTGGAATCCTTTCTGTCCAGAATCAAATACTCCTTATTAAAAAGACCCAAACACCCCCAAAAGACAAAATCATTGCCATTCATACCTCTTAATTTTATAAACGGAAAATTACAGAAAAGAAAACAAATTTTAATTTATTTACAAAAAAGAATACAACTTTTCGCAAATCCCAAAAAAGAAAACGAAACTCGTCTGCTGTCAGTCCTTTCAGTTGCCAACTGACTAACGAATGACTGATGGCTGACACGTCTGACAAACGCCCTTTTAAAGGGCGTTTATTCCTGAGAAATTTTAAAAAATGTCCCATAATTCCTCAACTTTTAAACCAATCTACGAATATCGGAATGATCTGAATTTTTGTGAGGATGATCTCCTCACCGTAGAGATCGTCCTCACCAAAAATCAGCCATTGATTCATCTTCTGGGTACGCCAAAATGGGAGTAAAAGTTGGGTATCAAAAAACGCCCTTTAAAATAATGTCTGTCAGTTGTCAGAGATTTGACAGACGTTTTTTAAAAAGGCGTCTATTACTGAAAAACGTCATTTAAAATGACGTTTTTTACTGACAAACGCCCTTTTAAAGGGCGTTTTTTGATAAACATGTGTCACGTAATAAAACGCCCTTTGAAAGGGCGTTTCGTTTTCTTTTTTGGGATTTGCGAAAAGTTGTATTCTTTTTTGTAAATAGATTAAAGTTTATTTTCTTTTTAGAAATTTTCCGTTTTATAAATAATGAAAGGTTTTTTTAGTAATATATTGAGCAAGACAGTTTTTTTAGTAATATATTGAGCAAGACATGTAGCATCACTGTTGTCTGTTATAACGGCTGTTATAATAGGTCATATCATGGTCAAAACAATTTATTATTTTAATGTTTTCTAAAATAATATTGAAAAAAGTAAAATAATGAATAAGAGCCATATTATCCATTTTTTTGCAAATGATGTAACGGTCTTAGAGCGAGTTACCGTTATAACGGGACTTTTTTTTAAAACCATCTGATTGGTCTTTCCAATGAAGAGTCAACGGTCGAGTCAACTTTTTTACCCAACAGTCAAAAAAATCTTACCAACTTCAACTTGCAGGGTCCTACTAAGGATAATTGAAGCATCCCATAAAAAAAAAATCACCCAACACCAATAAAGGCCCTGCTTGGTTCAATGCAAATGGGATGCAATGCACTCACTCGTCACGATTTTGGGATTACAAGTGATTGGTTGGGTCATTTCAAAAAACAAAAGTGATTGGCTGGGGAGGTGCAAATGAGCTGGCATGCAAGTGGTTGCCAAGCCCTTGCAAACTCTTTAAGAAAATTGATGCAAGCATGTGCAGCCGAAAAACTGTGGTAAGTGATTTCAATGCAACTCACCGTATTTGCACCAGAGTACAAAATGCATCCTTGAGGGAACCAAGCAGAGCTTAGATTCAAATTTTGAGAACCGGAACTGATAAGAACCGAAACAGATAAGAGCTAGCAATATTGGTCACGGTTCTGGGTACCTTAGGAACCGTCCCAGTGACATCCTAGATGCCTTCAGGCTTCTAATGGACTGGGTTCCAAGTCCTATACAAAATTTGGTAGGACCTCGCCCAAAATGCAATGTAACAGCCTGATTGATAATTTCTAGCCATTAGATTTGAACTTTTTTTGTCACGGGCTTTATAAACAGGTCCATGGATGAGTTCCAATCCATGAAGCCCATTCCGAAATGAAGCTTAAATCCAACTGCTAGAAATCATCAATGAGGCTGAATTTTGGTGTGTAGGTCCACCAACGGGTGGGACCAACATTCATGGTTCAGTGGACCAGAAAGAGTGTGCCACATGGCATTCCGGAGGAGCCCTATCAAACTTTCTATAGGACCCGGTTCTATAGAAGCAGGACTCTTAAGGTAAAACCGTAATAAACCTCTACGGCTCTACCTAACAGAAGCAACTCGACTGTAATTTAAAACCGTAAAAATACGTATTTTAAAGGTCGTCCAACTGGAGAGAAAACTTGCAGAGCAAGAGAGAGCGAAGTTTTTGGTTTTTGTAATAACTTCGAAAATCTATTCCGAAACTCTAAATCATTCTTAGAGATCAATTTGAGAAGATGAAGATCACTGTAATGACTCCCGACGAACACTTCATCACGTTAGACGTCGATCCAGATGAATCTGTAAATCTCAACTCCTTAATCTGAAACCCTAATTCCTCTGATCTTCCCTGATCCTGCTCTATTTTCTTCGTTGAAATTAGTTCGCTACCAACGTTGTTTTAGGGTTCCGTAATCTTCTTAGACACCTAAGATTCACATTCATCTCGATGTCGCTTTGATTCCGAATTTTGTTTTCCTTTTTTTTTTTGATTATATGTTACAGGTTGAGAACGTGAAAGCATTGCTCGAAGTGGAGGTGAGATGACCTGAATTTTTTTTGTTTGAAGTTATTTCTTTTTACTGATGTTTGAAGTTCATCTGTACAGACGCGAGTGCCGCTTCAACAGCAGCAGTTACTTTTCAATGGAAACGAGGTAAGGAATGCAGAGAGATTGAGTGCTCTCGGAGTTAAAGATGGAGATTTGGTGATGATGGTCTCAAAGGTCTCAAAGGCCTCAAGGTATCACTTACACGATGTTCTTACTTTCTGATGACATAAAGATCTTAAATTGCATTATTTGAGTTCATGTAACAATGTTTGGAATGTTTTCTAGTCAATTTGATG
The DNA here is from genome assembly GCA_035048495.1 of Euptelea pleiosperma. Taxonomy (NCBI): domain Eukaryota; kingdom Viridiplantae; phylum Streptophyta; class Magnoliopsida; order Ranunculales; family Eupteleaceae; genus Euptelea; species Euptelea pleiosperma. The sequence goes on along the minus strand of CM068541.1, from coordinate 8,290,769 downwards.
GAAAATTTGAAATTTTGATGAACGTAGGCATTTGATTCACAGTGTTCCAGTTTCTAATTAACTATGCAGGATTAGTTATATCGGCCTAAGAGGGTTTAGTGTTTCCTTGATATACAGCTTAATTCCAATTCAGTAACACCCCAACACAGGTTTAGTGTTTCTGATGTAATTTGCCATTAAACCACAAACATCCTATAATTCACCACCAAACCTTAATTTTCAGTGTAGATTAGATACCTGGAAATAAAGTGTAGGAAATAATATAATTAATCATCCACTCAATCCACCAAAAGGAAATATACAGATGAAGACCAATTTTATATCCCTCAAAAATGGTGGAAAACATTAAGGGAAGAAGAAGCTGTGTACTGAATAGAAAGATTAGAATGCAATGGGCATGTACCTAGTTCTGTTGCTCAAGGTCAGGTTCCATCCCTCTTTGTTTTTCTCCACTAGGCATCAAGAAACAACAAACCGTGCATTTATACGACTCTCATACACTAACCCAGATGCTCCTTTTCCTCAAATTAAGAGAAAGGGAATGATTCGTTGGTGTCCAAAAGCAATCTGGATTTTAAATATAGATCTAATGGTCAAGTTTCTGGTTGAATTCTGTACAAGTCTGTTGGATAATATCGTAATTTGACCTGATTTTATATGATTGGTTTCCATTATAGTGGCATTTTAATCTGTCTTTCATTGTTATTTCACTAACCCTGAAAGTTTTATATCGGATGGTTGGCTCGTTATTGCTATATTTGAGGCTATAGGTTGGAGTTAGTTTTTTCTTTATTTTATCACGTGCTATCTGCTCTTAAAAATTCATGTACGGGTCCTCATGTATTTTAGTTCTGATTATAATCCCTTCTTTTTACTACTATTCGTGCATGGTATGCATTTAGAGCTTCATGTCTGGTCCTCATTCTTCTTTTTGGTCCCCTTTTTTCCATTTATATTCACACATCTCACTGGGTTTACTCATCGGATAACTGTTCTGTCTTGAAATGGTATCTATGACATGCCTTCATGTACTGACTGTTTTCTACCCAAATTATTTCAGTGCGTCCACCAGTGATCTGAGCTTTAACCCAGATGGTTCTGCTGTGAACCCTGGAGCCTTCCAGCAGCATGTTCGGAGTGATTCTAACTTGATGGCACAACTGCTTCAGGTATACTGGGTCATCATGTTCTCATGAAGCCTTTTCCATTTGATGATCAATAATTCCACCGTGAATGTGTTTTAATCAGTATCTTCTAATTGAATAGAATTCTTATTCAGATAAAATTAAGCTATTTTACAAATTCACGTTTGTGCAGCTTTCACCCAAATTTGCTTATAATGCTTCCTTGACTTCGTCCTTTATCTGTGTGTGTGTGTGATTTTTCTAAGACAGTTGTTCAAGATCTTGTTAAAATATTCTCAGATTATGCTACCATCCAGAAGGAGAATAAAAGACCTGGCAATGACCTGCCTTGTGGAAGGCATTGCTGAATCTTGCAATCTGTACTCTAAAACAAAAGATTAGCTATTGATTAACTTGCAGTGGTAATATATGTCTCCATCTGACCATCATGAGAAGCACAATAGAACCTCATTGAGAACAATGCATAGCCTGTCTGAGTTGCATTTTGTTATTGCTTAGGAAATTCAAATGTTGGGAAGGTTCACCAATTTTGGAGGGAAGCTAATAGAACCGCTGATATGTTGGCTAGTTTTTTAATACTGATTTTATTACTATCTTGCGCCCCTCAAATTTTCCAAGCTCTCTATCTGGTACTATCGAGGAGGATGGTAGCAGTTTTAGATACTTACATTTGTATTTATATATTTATATGTAGTGATCTTGCCTAAATCTTGTCCACCAAAGAGTGGAGACAAAAATGGAAAAAGGATCAAATGCCCCACAGAAGATCCACTTTCAAAGGTGGTCCCATCTTTAATTGTTTAGAGGGGTCTTTAATTCCCCTTTTTCTTCTTTTAACATACTCATACATCTTTACCCATCAGAAACAAAAAAATGTATAATGCCTCTCTAATGTTCCTTGGCTTTGGCTGACTTGACTGTCTGACTTGGTTGATACTGAGTAATATATCATCCTAGGTGATAAATGAAAAAAAGGGAAAAACCATGTCTGAGGGTGGTCTCTACGTCACCCTTAGTAGAAACTTTATTATTTTCAAATATGCTCAATCCTTACAAATTAAGTTAATTAACCATCCCTTCAGGCACTACATCACCCTTACTAAAACAAAAAGAAGGAAAAAATTTGAGATTTCCCTTGGCCGGTGGTTGTTTCTTCGCTTATATTTTCTTCGCTAGCTAAAAATCATAATAACCTTGAATCCAATCTTAGTAAACTGATGGATGAACATTTTTATATCTGCTGCATCCAAGGTAATATCATTGTTCACACCTTGAATTTCCGAATGAACTTAATTGAGGTTCTGGGTTTTTCCTTTTCCGAGTCTCCCGAATGGAGGAAAAACTACAAGTTGAAGTGAACTAGCCATTCCATTGCCTTGGGAGACCGTCCATGTTCATAGGTTTTTTTTTTTTTTTTTTCTTTTTTTCAATAATCACCATCACAACTCATCAAGGCCTAGAGATGTTTTGCACTTCAGTGACATGTTTCATAATGCTGCTATGTAAGTCATGCAAGAAAGCAAATTTGGGTGAAGCTGGTTTCAGTAGAGTATTTCAATATAGTGATGGGTGAATCATTCTTCAGTTTGTTGGCCTTGTTGCGGAACTTGACATTCAGAAACAGAGACTTAAGGAATGGATTAGAGCTGATTGATTCATTTAATGTTACTCAAGATTCTTTCACAGCATACTTACTTAGCAAAGACATGATGGGCATAGAAGATCCACAAGTGTTGATCATTTACAATGATACAAGAGAAATATCTTTGTTAACATTACGAACAAGGTAAGCTTGGCGAATTCCAAAGCTCCAGAGTCTGATATTAAAGATTTAGATAAAGAAATAGGATGGTGTAATTTGAGGAGATTTGCAGAATATGACGAGATGAAAGAAAGAGAAGTGACTTCCCCACCATTGAACTTAGCCCACTTGTTTGATGAGTTGCATTGTTGGCAACTTGGCATTCTTCTTTGAATGCATATGGTAGGAGCTTTTAAAATTTACAGGAAGCAAACAAAAGAAATGGACGAGCTTACAAATCATATTAATACAGTTGGCGTATTAATGTGGAAGTTGGCCCTTTTGGTGGAGTCCCATGTGACTTTAGTGGGTCTTAGCCTGTTCAAGTTTTTTTCTTTTTTTCTTTATTCATAAAGGAAATTGTTTTCCAGAGAACTTTTTCATTTGATGGAAATGCCCTCTCTTCTCTCACTTAACGTTTAACTTTTGAGAAGAAATGTAAGGACAGTTTAGTGAGAAGGACATTTCCATCAAATGCGAAAAAAATTCTTTGGAAGAAGTAAAAATTTCTATGAAAAATTCAATTCCCATGCAAAAATTGTTTACATTTTATTGTTGAATAAAATTAATCTCTGTACTTGGTACTTCTGTTATTTTATTCTATTTTTTTCTTCCTTTATCTAAAAGTAGTCTACTATCTCCTATATGGGCCACTCACAATGTTATCTGTTAAGGCTATAATCAAATAGGTACGCCTTTCTTCTTTTTTCTGATCATTAATATTCTTTTTGCATTTTTACCATCTCAAGCCAGTGGTGAGTTTCTTTTATATTTTGAAGAATGGGAGTGTGAGAACTATGAAGATAGAATAATTATTTTTAGAGATTGATATTTGCATCAATTATGTCAAGTCAAACTAAATAGTTGCCATTATTTTGAAAGTTATACTGACATTTTTGCATTTCTCCATTTATCATCTTGTTCTTAGTTTCTGCGAACTTACTTTTGCGGTGATTTGTTAGTTACTTTGACATCGTTGATGCTTATTCAACTTACAGACGGATCCTGAATTTGCACAAGTTATTCTTGGGAATGATCTCGATAAACTGCAGAACGTCTTGCGAGAGCGTCATCAACAAAGATCTGAATTACGGCGTCAACAAGAGGAGGAACTTGTAAGCAACTTATTTCAGTCTACCACTTGTTTTCTCTTACTCTGGCCTTCTTTGAATGATTATGGTGCCTGTGTTTCCATTAGATTGATTGGTGTTTTCTTGTTTGATCAGTGTTATTTGTCTTTTCATGTTTTGAGTCCCTTGTGATTGTTTCTCACAATACATAATAGATATGTGGTAACGCATGGTTTGATATTCTGATGAAAAGTTGATATTTTTTTGTTTCAACTGGGACTGCATTGTTTTTGCTGTGATTAAACTTGTTTATTCTATAATTTTTTTTCACATTATGATCAATTTCAAAATATTTTGGTATTATTATTTTAAACTAATTACACATGTACACCAAGTATCTGATTCACCTATATTCTGGGTACTGTGATCCCAGGCACTGATGTATGCAGATCCTTTTGATGTGGAATCGCAGAAGAAAATTGAAGCTGCCATCCGTCAGGTCAGTGCCATATTCTATTACTCTCTCTCTCTCTCTCTCTGTAAGTGGGCAAGGATTTATAGAGAGTAAAAAGGCAAGGACTAGGGAGGAGAGTTCCATTATACACTCGTTTGTGCCCTTGGCCCAAGGGCTGATTAATCCAAGAGACTTAGCAACTGTGGCCAATCCATGTTGTGGCCTAAAATTTGCACGTTATGGATTAATGACCATGAATACACTTTCCCTATTGGTTTGTGGACCTTATTTATCATATGAAGCTTCTTGATTGGATGGTTATGATCATCCAACGTTTTGATTTTTCGTTGTGGCCAATACAAGGGTTTCCCAACATTTTGCAAGGTCCAGACTGATAACCATGCGTGCCATGTACGAGGAATCCAAGTTGGTCCAGAGAAGAAGCTTGGACTGCCGGGCTTCGGTAGCGGAAACAATGATTTTATGTTAAATGTTATACAAACACAATAACCATTGATTTTAAAGATTTAAAATACCAGTTGATACTAATTTCCTGCACAACACTTCTTCAGCATTTAGTAACTGAATTAGACTATCGAAACTTTTACCTGCTTGTGCTTGGTTGTGATTTTTACCTATAAAGTCAATTTGTCCTGATATTAAATATTTTTTTTTTCACCCTTTTGATTTTTTACTATATTGCAACTATGGAATGCAGAAAGGAATTGATGAGAACTGGGCAGCTGCACTAGAACACAACCCTGAAGCTTTTGCTAGGGTGGTATGTTCCATCTCCCTTCTTTTGTATGTGCTGTAGTGTATTTTTTTATGCATAATTTTAATTTTCTTACGTTATTCTTCAGGTTATGTTGTACGTAGACATGGAAGTCAATGGCATACCTTTGAAGGTAGTGACAAGGAATAATAATTTATCCTGTTTGCTTTGTTCATTTCATCATTCTTTTACCTACCTCAATATTCTTCACATGTTGAGTAAGAGCTACAGCGATTCCTGTTTGTCTTCTGGGTGTGGAAATAATTTGTCTGGTATTTCTATTTGGTTCATTTTGTGCCCATTTTTGTGATTGTTTAGCATAAATTCAGCTATACGCGAAGTGTAAAAGATTTCCTATGTGTTATTAGCTTCTGTGTTCTGATAGATAGGTGATCTCCCTGTCATTTGCCGCAGGATACTTACCTTGCTGAAACATGCTTTCCGTTTTTCACTTTTGTCAGATCCAAATCTATTTGTTTGCGGACTGCATTCTCTCTTCATTTGTTTGCACAATCAAATGAAATTTGTTTGTCAGGCAAGCCTATTAAGGTCAATAAATTATTAAGTTTTATTGTCAATATTCAGTAGTAACTAGTCACTCTATCACGATTTGGATGGATGACCCCTTATTATAATAATGTATTATACTGTTTCTTATTAATGGATTCTTCTCCAATTGTTTTAGAAGGAAGGCTTTAAGTGGGCATCTTCTGTTCCCTTTGTTCCAGGCATTTGTTGATAGTGGAGCTCAGTCAACGATAATATCCAAAAGCTGTGCTGAGCGTCTTGGGTATGCTCTTTTTTGTTTTTAGACAAGGTTCTCCTAAGCTAGGGATGGCAATGGGTCAGGCACCCTGATTTGTCTTGGTTTTAGCTGGTTTGGGAAATGGCTTATAGCATTAGGGTCGGGTTTGGGTGAACCCATTAGAACCTGACTACTGCCATGTTGCTTTGATATGGCTGAGAGCCTGAGTCTGACACTGGTATCAAGTGTCGGATTCAGTGACCTGCTATGGACCTGGGCTTTGATATGCTATGTTGAGAACATTGCAAAGTGGAGGGTTCCTTCATGCTTCTCTTTCTATTGACATGGGCTTTCTTTTTCAGATTGTTGAGATTGTTAGATCAGCGTTATAAGGGCATTGCTCATGGAGTTGGTCAGTCGGAGATTCTTGGTCGTATACATGTGGCACCAATCAAGGTAATCGGCTTACTGGCCACTGAATCAAAGCATCACATTTGAAGCTTGTTGACTAATTATTTTAGATTTATTTGTTTTCTTATATTCCTCTAATTAGGAAACATGTGTTACTTTAAGTTTTAATGAGGACTGTTCTTGAGCTATTTTCTCTATGTTATTGATACTTTCTCAGCTAATTCTTTTCATCTTTGTCAAGTGCCAAATTTCATCGAAGGTCCTTCTCCTGTTTTGGCAAAATCATGCCAAATTATTTTGATTTTTGGTGGTTGAATTGAAGTCCAATTGTAAGATGAAAATTACAAAAATTCAACAAATAATTTCAAAACATTTGACAAAATTCGTAGATTTTGGTGAACTATTGATTAATTTTGACATTTTCAATACAAAGTTTACAAAAATTAGGTTGAAGTATAGGGATGTTTAGGAATTATTGCAAAAAAGGAGTAAACATGCATTGAATTTTAAGAAATGCTACAACAAGCATGAGAACACACTCATAACTCATTATGATACAAATAATAAACAATTGTTTGAAGTAACAAATGCAAGATCAATAGTGTTTAGTACATGCTAACATGCGCATCTGAAACACTAAGACAATAAACAGGTTACCTGACCTGCTTGACGAGGTCATAACAAAATTTTGTAAAAGTTTTGAGGTTATTTTTTTATAAGTAATAAAATATTTTAAAAATGCGAAAAAATAATTATTAGCGAAAATGACAATTGATGGGCAATCCATGTCATATAACTTTTAACAATTAGTGAACATAAATGGGGTGAGCTATTTTTATTTGATAATATTCTCATAATTAAAAATTATTATTTCAAAAATTTTAAACTCATTATTTATCAATAAAATTATATTTTAACTTATAAAATTTAAATAATTCAGAAATAATTAGGAAACATATAGGACCGACAACAATTGCATGGATCAGGGAACTCAAAAATCAATTTTTAATTAATAAATACATAAAGAATTTAATTAAACTTAAAAACATTAGGAACCAGTAGGACAACAAGTGCATGGATGAATTATTTATTTAGGTTTATTATCAATTACACAATCTTTTAAAATGTTCTTATAAAAAGATATTTTAAAATGTAAATCGTTAATAAATTTATTTATTTTAGATTTTATTAAAATATTTAAATAGTATAAACACTTATTTGATCATACAGAGTTGTTTGCACAACAATTATATTTGGCTTCAGGCGAATGTGGCATTGACGAGGTGGGTCATAGATCCATGTGGCTATGACCTTGTTAGGTCAGAGATAAGTTGTTTTGATTTTTATGTACTTAAATGATAGTATTTTGAGCAATTTACTTTAAATCGTGGCTCTCTAATACTTGCGTCAATGTATAAAACAATATTGATCTTGCATATGAAGTTTTGAGTGTGTAATCATGCTTGTTTTATGATATCTTAGGTGCGTCTTTCCAATGCTTTGGTGACAATTCTGCAAAGTTCCCCAACTTGGAGAATTTTTACGAAAATACTCTGAACCAAATTAAACTTCCCCCAATTTATTCTGAGTTTTAATAATCTAAGTTTTAGGGTTAAGTCGAAGTTTAAAACCTTGGACGCAGGGATAGAATGTCAGACTTGGTGAACCCTAAGAAATAAGATTCGTGGACTTGGTAGTATATTTTTAATAATAAAAGCAAGCTTATTATTGTATATTTCTATAATAATAATAATAATAATAATAAGGATTTTAGTGGATAATGTAATATTATAATTGCTACTAAAAAATTTCAATTGGAAAAAGTAGAACTTATAACTCGTGCACCAACCCCTCTCTGTGTATGCGTTTATATTTTTAAAATGTATGTACATGATATCACCTGGAAAAGAGGTGGAAGAATATTTAGTTTGTGTTTTGGCTTGCGGTAACCTGGGCTTATAGCTTATTGCTGTAAGCAGTGGGTAAAGCAATGGGTTTGGGTCTTTTAGGATGATTTTTGTCATTTAGAAAAGGTATTAAAGATTTGCAAGGATAGTTTTGTTATTTAGAAAACTTATTTTAGGATGAAAAACTGCTTCTCCTTAACCTGTGCAAACAGCTGCTTAACCCATTTCAAACCGCAAAAACCCGGATAATAATCCCAAAAGCAGCCTTTTGACTTATTTTCCGCAATGCCAAACGCAGCCTTATTGCCTGTCACTTATGGCTACAAAGTCTGCAACAATATTAAACTAAAGACACTTGTCTAAGGCTCAGTTAACTTCTGTCTCTGACTAATGCTTTTTTTTTTTCCTTTTGTGGTAGATTGGGAACATATTTTACCCTTGCTCCTTCATGGTACTGGATGCTCCCAATATGGAGTTCCTTTTTGGGCTTGATATGCTCCGTAAGCATCAGGTAACATATACTTAGTAGGTCTAATTTTGTAGTGACCAAATATGATATTGATTTCTAACGAAGCAACTGTGAGCAGTGTATAATAGATTTAAAGGAGAATGTCTTGAGAGTTGGTGGAGGAGAGGTTTCAGTACCATTTTTGCAAGGTCGATTTTGTGTTCTTTGCATTCATTTTTATTTGAAAGTTATTAACTAATGTCTAGACTTACAAGTGTGCCTTGTGATGCTTGATCTTTTATTTTTTGTGTGATACTCTCTGTAGTGTCTCTTAGTTTCTGGCACTTTTATTTTTTGGAGAAATATATTGACAGCCTGCACCATTTTCAGAGAAGGACATCCCATCACAGTTTCTAGATGAAGAGAGGTTCTCCAAGCAAGCTTCTGGTTCTGGTTCAGGATCGGTTTCAGTAAGTAAATTCTGAACCACATGCTTCTACCAAAGCAAATATTGCTTTAATTTTGTGTCACCTAAACAATTTTTATGCACTGTATTTCTTTACATATTCGCCTTATGTTTTCTTACCTTGCATGCATATTTTTATCAGTCATTAATTTTTGTTAGTCTGGAAGTGGGCAAAAGAAATCATGGATATAGTGTTTTATTTGCTACATTCAACTGATCTAACACCAGGATCTTTTATTTTTTCCTTTTTCTTTTGATAAGCACAGGATATCAACATCTTGATACAAACATTTATTAGCAACCAATTAGTGCTTTAAACGTTATCCAAGAGTACAGTTGAAGCCTAAGAGTTACTGAGTGGCTGTAGTGAGGCCCCCGTGTCTCAACGACCGAGAGTCCCTCACTATTGCCCGAGCTTTAAACTCGATCGAAGCTCGGTCAGCTGTAGCTAAATTTTCAAGCTCCATAGATTCCATGGATCCAGCCGATTGGGCCTGGTCCTATCCGACCCTGATGGAACGGAACTATAAAGAACTTAGAACGGCCGGCCTTTTTTGGACGGTAGAATAGGGAGAGGAGTCGTGCCAGAGGGCTTTATATCAATCTTTAAATGGAGAAAAAGCTTATTGTGTTTAGCCCTCTGAGAAATGAGAAAATGTTGAGATTTGTGGGCTGCAATCTTCTGGTTGATAAACTATTGACTTTGGATATCTCGCCTATGGACTATTTGAATAGTGGATCCCAACTTGCTACATGTGTGCCATGTTAAGGATTCCATTTATAAATGTTATTACCATCTATAATACTGATAACAAAGATTTATCTTCTTATTTGGCCACTTGTAAATTATGTGCTTTGGAAAATTGGTTTTGAAGTATGCCAACAATCTAGATCCTTGTTCCTTAATTTTTATTGTCCACATATTTGGGGATGTTCTTTAGCATAAGTTTCATTGTGCTCTCTATAATTTTGGTTTTGGTCTCTTGCGATTCTTCAGAAAACATCGGGAACGAAAGAGGAGAACGATAATTTGCCCCCTGGAGGCCAGTCTTCTGGTTAGCTTCGGAAAATTTGCTCATAGCTCTCATGCTTTGTTCTATTTGGTTGCAATTCAGTTCAATAAAGATTCTTATTTTCTTCATTCGTTCAGAGGGCCTGCTTGTCCTTCTGGTTGGCTTTAATTGATTTATGATATTGTAGATCATAAGCTACCAAATTCAGCTTCCAAATAAATGAAGAGTGGTGATCATATGGTCTGAGGTCGATGTGGTACCCAACAGATGGCATATTTTGATTGGTGTTGCACACCTCGGGCTGCACAGAAGTCACTTTAAATATAGTATTTTATTACATTTGAATTTGCAGCACCAATCAAAATGTGCCAGCTGTTGGGCACCACATGGACCTCAGACCATATGGTCACCACTCTTCATTTATATGGAAGCTGAATTTGGTAGCTTATAATCTACAATACCAAATGGTTCCTGGCTTCCAATTTTGTGGATTCATCAATCATTGGTGTCCAAAACCATGCTGGCATAGGTAATACAATTTTTGGTTTGCCTATGTCAGCATCATTCAAACACCGTGAATTGTCTGATCCATGTTGTTGGAACGCATAAGCTACCTCGATAAGATGGCTAATGAATTTGATATTTACCTTTTTTTGCCTCCCACACATTCTCACTTTTATGGTACTCTCTGAACACAGGAACTGCACGTGGTCCCTTAATACAGGTAAATTGTTTATATTGTTGCTTATCAAAAAATGCTACAATTCGCAATTGTTTCATCTCTGTTATCTTCCTTTCAGAAATTAAAGTATTGATATGAATTTATTTTCTTTTGTTTTGCAATAATTTCCTGCTAAGTGGTTGCTAGTTCACTATCGTTTTACTTTTTATAGTGTGATTCCATGATATACCTTAATATGAAAACTCCAAAGTTTTTGCATTCTACCGATTGTTGGTCCATCTCATCAATCTGCACTGCTTAATCCATAGACCACCATAAACCATCGATCGATGATGATGATGTTAGATTGATTCTGTGATCTGCATTAATCAGATTAAATTCTAAGTAAAAGTAATTTGACTGCAGGGACCTGATTTTGAAGCCAAATTGCGAAGCTTGTTGAGCTTGGATTCGAGAGGGATGCAGCAATACAAGCTCTTAGGTTTTTCAATGGCAATGAAGAGCAGGCAGCTGGGTATCTTTTTGGGGGTTGAAGATAATTCCTCTATATTTTTTGTGTTATATTGTGGAGATAATGTTTCCTATTTAAAAAAATTGTGAAAAAAATTAGTTTACTAATTTAACTACAGTTACAAATTCAATAATTCTCTGTGAACAGTTTACAGCATTTTCTATTGCTAATTATCATTGAAGGATTGAGTTTGCATTTTTAACAAAATTTTTGCCGTGTTGAATATAATAAATGGTGAGTGATTGATTTGCCCAATATGATCAATGCGAGATTACACACTATATAAGGTCCTGTCTAGTTGCCCTTGTAAATATTTTCAAAAAATGGTTCTTGGCCATAAATCTCTATAAAAGTTTTCTGGATAAGAGCATTTTAATGCAAATATTTTTTCTAGAAAACTTTCTTTTGGTTACTGTGGGGGAAAAATATCTGATCTAACCCACACAATCTTTGAGGTTAGACGATTCGGATTATGGTGATGATCGGACGACTCTGATGCTCCAGGATGAAACTGCTTTCTCCTCTGCGAAGGATAGGATGATCTCCAGATGAGATTTGGTTGTACCTGTTGACAAAGTTCCGACGCTCAAGTCAGCTTGGGAAATGTAACAGGTTTTAGGAAATAGTAAAAGATTTCAGAGTTTAAACTATCTGGATCTGGAGAGCAAGATCCCTTCTCAGTTCTGAGGGTCTCATATTTATAACCTTAGAACTGGCGTGACTCACCTTCCACGTGTCTAGTCATTTATCAGTCAATGATGACTCAGATGGATTCTGTTATAAAACAGAATTTTATGGTTATATCTTGACTTCCTTGATTCGGTTATACCTGAAATAACTGAAATGACACTGAGGTGGCATCCTTCGTGTCAGGTATTCAGATAAGGTGATATCGAATTCGTGATAGTTCAACTAGCTGTCATGTGGCCAATATTCATTAGTTAAGAAATCGATTGTGTTCAGAATACTTACCTCGTACGTAAGAGATCCTGCCACGTAAGTCATTTGACATCATCTGGCTTTGCCGAGATGATATTGAAATAGATCCCGTCAAGTAAGTCTGATGACCTTGTCGGGATAAATGCATCCAGCCAATAATGTGACCTTGCCGGGATGATGTCCCGGGAAGAGATGCTGGATTTCCCGGGATGAGAAGCTTGAGTTGCCAGGATGAGTTCCCGGGATGACATGTTTGGAGTTCCCGGGATGATATGTTTTGGAGTTCCCGGGATGATATACTTGAGTTTCCCGGGATGAGAACCTTGAGTTGCCAGGATGAGTTCCGGGATGACATGTTTGGAGTTCCCGGGATGATATACTTGAGTTTCCCGGGATGAGAACCTTGAGTTGCCAGGATGAGTTCCCGGGATGACATGTTAGGAGTTCCCGGATGATATACTTGAGTTTCCGGGATAAGAACCTTGAGTTCCCGGGATGAGATTGTAAAAGATCCCGTCTACCCAGTTGATCTTGGCGGGATGAGACTCAACAATATGTCGGGCAAGATTGAATACTTCCCGACATATTAGAGGCTGAGAAGTTAATATATTCTGTTAGCATCACTTCCATCTGTCGATCATTCTATCCTGACACGTGGCATTTCCAAGTAATGGAAATCGTGTGACACGATGGGCAGTTTATGGCTCCTGATGATGCGTCCGGCGCAATTACTCTTGCGTGCTGTCTATTAACACGCGTCACCTTTTTAACAACGCACGTGCTAAGTGGTGACACGCGTCATCTTTTAACTTGCTGGAAAATACGGCACCCACATCGCCCCCCTTTTTTAGAAGATCGATAAGTTGCCGTCGTATCTTCTGAAAAAGATCTTGGCCCTCTACGTCTCACTCTAGTTTCCTGGCCGTTGGATCCATCAACAATTATTCAACCGTTACTCTTCTCATTTAATGCTGCGCTCATTGTTGCTGTATGCGTGAAACGTGTCCGTACTAGCGTGCTGCCCAATGTACGGTCGTCGAATGGAATGATTGACGGGTTCTGTTCTCGAGGGAACAGGTAACCGAACCGGCAAGTAACATATCCTTCGAATCTTGGCGCCAAGGATTAGATATCGCCAGATTACCGATTTTATATAACCAGGTCTCTGTCTATAAATATCTCATTTCCCCTCATTCTTTCATTTTTGCTCTTTGATCGGTGCTCTGCAACAACTCAAGTTTTAGGCTCAGGCTGTTCTTCATCTCTGCCTTCTCTGCTTGCTGCCTCTGGTCTGTTACGGTATTCTTCTCTCATCTGCTATCTCCTCTCTTCTACCTTCATTTTCCTCTCATCTTTGACCCCTCTAGTGAGGGAAGTCCTCTGGTTTTACGACCGGGCTCCCGGCCAGATGCACGGAAATTTCTGGCGTCTGATGAATAGGATAGAGTATTTCAACTCTACGACTAAATACCAGATTGGTCTCTCCGAGATCGATTATCTGTACATTTTGAGGAGGTGCCCAGACTCCTTCGATACCGATATGTTCTGGTCGGTAGCTGCTCGGAAGAAAGAACAGAAGATAGTTGAGAGCTTGCCCGATAGTCATAAGGGATGGCACTCTGATCCTCTGCTGGTGACTGGATCTTGAGAATTTACAATTGTAGATGCCGTTTAAGGCTTTTCAATATAATAGAATACTTTTTCTGTCATTGTATGAACTGAATACTTATCAAAATATGAATTCAGTGTGTTAAAATTCAATAATCCTAGTCAGGAATATAGGTTTGTCGGGAATCAACCTGTGCTATCCCGGCTAGGATTTCATGGTCAACTAAAATCTCACTAAGATTTTATAAATGACGAGAATCTCATTAATTTTAGTCGCATGATTAAGAATCTTTAGATCATCCCGGCCTTCCGGTTTGTATACTTGGACTCTTATCAAGGCAAGAAGCCAAGATTGATAAGAATCCAAGGCTCCCGGCTAGGACTTGGTAATCGACGTGAATTTCCTCAATTCTAGTCGCATGACTTAGAATTTTAGATCATCCCGGCCTTCCGGTTTGTAACTCCCGGCTTAGGACTTGGTAATCGACGTGAATCTCCTCAATTCCAGTCGCATGACTTTAGAATTTTAGATCATCCCGGCCTTCCGGTTTGTAACTCCCCGGCTTAGGACTTTGTAATCGATCCCGGCTTAGGACTTTGTAATCGACGTGAATCTCCTCAATTCCAGTCGCATGACTTAGAATTTTAGATCATCCCGGCCTTCCGGTTTGTAACTCCCGGCTTAGGACTTTGTAATCGACGTGAATCTCCTCAATTCCAGTCGCATGACTTAGAATTTTAGATCATCCCGGCCTTCCGGTTTGTAACTCCCGGCTTAGGACTTTGTAATCGACGTGAATCTCCTCAATTCCAGTCGCATGACTTAGAATTTTAGATCATCATGGCCTTCCGGTTTGTAACTCCCGGCTTAGGACTTGGTAATCGACGTGAATCTCCTCAATTCCAGTCGCATGACTTAGAATTTTAAATCATCCCGGCCTTCCGGTTTGTAACTCCCGGCTTAGGACTTGGTAATCGACGTGAATCTCCTCAATTCCAGTCGCATGACTTAGAATTTTAGATCATCCCGGCCTTCCGGTTTGTAACTCCCGGCTTAGGACTTGGTAATCGACGTGAATCTCCTCAATTCCAGTCGCATGACTTAGAATTTTAGATCATCCCGGCCTTCCGGTTTGTAACTCCCGGCTTAGGACTTGGTAATCGACGTGAATCTCCTCAATTCCAGTCGCATGACTTAGAATTTTAGATCATCCCGGCCTTCCGGTTTGTAACTCCCGGCTTAGGACTTTGTAATCGACGTGAATCTCCTCAATTCCAGTCGCATGACTTAGAATTTTAGATCATCCTGGCCTTCCGGTTTGTAACTCCCGGCTTAGGACTTTGTAACAGCTTGGGAATTTTTAGATCATCGCGTGTTAATAAACAGTACGCGAGAGTAAATGCGCCAGGATGCAACTCTTCGACGGGAACCTTTATCAACGGAGAATATTTCTAGCATTTCTCACATTTCTTCACCAGCAACTTGGCATCCTTCTGCATATAGGGCCAAAAATAACCTTGGCTGAGAGCTTTATGTGCCAAAGTCCTCGCCCCCGAGTGATTTCCACATTCACCCGCGTGTATCTCAAGAAGAACTTGTTGAGATTCTCTAGGGGTAAGACATTTAAGGAGGGGACCTAATGCTGACTTCCTGTACAGATCTTGGCCTACCATGATATACCTTCTTCCAAGCCTCTGAATTCTCTTCGCGCAATTGGGCAATCATCTTCTGCTGATTGTCCAATTCTCTCGCTCTTCTGCCCTCCGTAATAGCATCTCTGAGATCGTTAGTAGGATTCTTCTCTCTTCCACTCCTGAGACCTGTGCGTCTGGTATCCACCATTGTTCGAATCGAATATCTCTTAGAACGGAAAACTTCTAGTCGTTTCCCACAGACGGCGCCAAAAGATGTGGGGGAAAAATATCTGATCTAACCCACACAATCTTTGAGGTTAGACGATTCGGATTATGGTGATGATCGGACGACTCTGATGCTCCAGGATGAAACTGCTTTCTCCTCTGCGAAGGATAGGATGATCTCCAGATGAGATTTGGTTGTACCTGTTGACAAAGCTCCGACGCTCAAGTCAGCTTGGGAAATGTAACAGGTTTTAGGAAATAGTAAAAGATTTCAGAGTTTAAACTATCTGGATCTGGAGAGCAAGATCCCTTCTCAGTTCTGAGGGTCTCATATTTATAACCTTAGAACTGGCGTGACTCACCTTCCACGTGTCTAGTCATTTATCAGTCAATGATGACTCAGATGGATTCTGTTATAAAACAGAATTTTATGGTTATATCTTGACTTCCTTGATTCGGTTATACCTGAAATAACTGAAATGACACTGAGGTGGCATCCTTCGTGTCAGGTATTCAGATAAGGTGATATCGAATTCGTGATAGTTCAACTAGCTGCCATGTGGCCAATATTCATTAGTTAAGAAATCGATTGTGTTCAGAATACTTACCTCGTACGTAAGAGATCCTGCCACGTAAGTCATTTGACATCATCTGGCTTTGCCGGGATGATATTGAAATAGATCCCGTCAAGTAAGTCTGATGACCTTGTCGGGATAAATGCATCCAGCCAATAATGTGACCTTGCCGGGATGATGTCCCGGGAAGAGATGCTGGATTTCCCGGGATGAGAAGCTTGAGTTGCCAGGATGAGTTCCCGGGATGACATGTTTGGAGTTCCCGGGATGATATGTTTGGAGTTCCCGGGATGATATACTTGAGTTTCCCGGGATGAGAACCTTGAGTTGCCAGGATGAGTTCCCGGGATGACATGTTTGGAGTTCCCGGGATGATATACTTGAGTTTCCCGGGATGAGAACCTTGAGTTGCCAGGATGAGTTCCCGGATGACATGTTAGGAGTTCCCGGGATGATATACTTGAGTTTCCCGGGATAAGAACCTTGAGTTCCCGGGATGAGATTGTAAAAGATCCCGTCTACCCAGTTGATCTTGGCGGGATGAGACTCAACAATATGTCGGGCAAGATTGAATACTTCCCGACATATTAGAGGCTGAGAAGTTAATATATTCTGTTAGCATCACTTCCATCTGTCGATCATTCTATCCTGACACGTGGCATTTCCAAGTAATGGAAATCGTGTGACACGATGGGCAGTTTATGGCTCCTGATGATGCGTCCGGCGCAATTACTCTTGCGTGCTGTCTATTAACACGCGTCACCTTTTTAACAACGCACGTGCTAAGTGGTGACACGCGTCATCTTTTAACTTGCTGGAAAATACGGCACCCACAGTTACCATACATGGCCTAAGGCTCTGTATGGTTGTCTTGAATAAGTTGTTTAGAAATGATTTTTTTTTTTGCATAAAAATGTCATAAAACTCTTTCTGTACCAACACTTCACTGACATACAAATCATTTTTTCTGTAAAACTTTTTTGTTGATCACCGTACAGAGCCTAAATGTAAAACTTTCCTTAACGACTTTTTCATCGGAATCTGAGATTCAACCAAGGTTTTAAAGTGATGAAAATGAAAATAACGAGAAAATAACATAAAGTCTGTCAGTTGCTTTTCCGCTTTTTTTTTTCTTTCCAAGAATGTTCTTTATTTTCCGTTTTATTTTTCTCTTCCTTTCTCCAAATGCATATAAAATATTTTTCAGGAAATAATGCACCCAAACGCAGCCTGAGGTTGTTTGTGTTCTGTTTTTCTTTCTTAATGACATGCCTAATTAACTCAATATGGTCGGGCTCAGTAGCCCCCTTTTTCTGACCCCTCTTGGGAGTCGGACTCGAAGTCATGGATTCTGAGAATCCAACGGTGGTTGATAGTGCTGAGTTGGCCACAGCCCGAGTCTGACTCCTGTGAGGGGTTAGAAAAAGATGAATCAATGGCTGATTTTTGGTGAGGAAGTTCT
The DNA here is from genome assembly GCA_035048495.1 of Euptelea pleiosperma. Lineage (NCBI taxonomy): Eukaryota > Viridiplantae > Streptophyta > Magnoliopsida > Ranunculales > Eupteleaceae > Euptelea > Euptelea pleiosperma. The sequence goes on along the minus strand of CM068541.1, from coordinate 8,272,897 downwards.
CCTCACCATATAGATCACCCCTATAAAAAATCTACCCATTCTGAGATTTCTAACCCCCTCAAATGTGGTTTTCTAGTTATGGTAAAAACAGACTGTCGATAATTCTTCAACTTCTAAACCAGCCTATGTATATCGGAATGATTTGAATTTTTGTGAGAATGATCTTCTCACCGTAGAGACCACCTCGTCACAAATCATTCAATTCAAAAACTTGGCCCATCTTGATCTGATACTCACACAGCAAAAATCTGATTTATAACCTTTGGATCATAATGCTTGAAATCCACAGTTAAAAATAAACTAATTATGAAAACCTTTTACTCCTCCAAAGTACTATTACCGCTCTTTTGTGAAAGTGAGTGACCATTATTGAGCGTTATTTGGGTGCAAAGATCCAAAGGTTGTAAATCACTAATCAGGCTGATTTTTGGTTTGCAGGTCCACCGAGGGACTGGCCAAACATCGATACAGTCAGTGCCCTCTAATAGGTTAGATCTTGTGACAGAAATTTTACTCTACCCAATACAGGAAGGGTGGGGCTCCAGTGATGGGACTTTTATGACCGGCTCCCGTCACAGGGCACAATATCAACCACGTGGCACACTCTTAGAGGACTATTACCATATGGATGTTTGGTCAATTCCTAGGTGGACCTACAAACCAAAAATCAGATTGATTAGTGATTTCTAGGCGTTGGATTGGACTTATTTTCATGGGTTGATCTCAACTGTGGGAATTTGAGCGGTACATGAGGTACAAAGATCCAAAGGTTTGAAATCACTAATCAAGCCGATTATTGGTTTGTAGTCCACCTAGGGATTGGCCAAACATCCATACAGTCATAATCCTCTAAGAGTGTGCCACGTTGCTCATATTGTGTCCTGTAACGGGAGCCGGTCACAAAAGGCTGGACCAATAAAGAAAAAAGAAAACTAAAGTGAAGTGGAGCGACAGATGGTGAACGAGTGAAGCAGCAGAAACCACGTAACAAGGCAATGTTGACGGCCATTATATAGTGTGTAGGAGATGATTTGATCCCCAGTGATTTGAGAATATAGAAAAACAAAGTGTTGGGCCTATATAAAGGGAAGCGATGGAGGAAGGGTTAGGTTTAAGGGCAGGAACAGGTGTTTGTTGGATGGGAGAAGATGGAATGGGAGCTGATCTCTGGGAAGCCCCCGGGATGGGAGCGTTGGAAACAAATTTCCTTGAAATCTTGCTTTCCAATGCCTCCCATGCCGTAGGTTTCCGATTGATCCTCCCTTTCCTTCCTTCTCTTTCTCAAGATTCAAGGATTTTTTTGGTCTTTTTTTCTTCAATCAACAAGTATGAAAGGTAAGACGACTCAGTTATTTTGGTAGATATCTGATTTTGCTCGTGCAATATGAGAATCTTGTATCAAAGTCTGTTAAGATTTGTCTCATCAACTGCTTCTACAGATTGTATGTTGTTAGGATCGTTCCATCATTCTGGCGTTTGTTCTAGGTAAATTACCAGGTGGGCCCGAAACAAGTAAACTGTAGAAATCAATAAACATATTTGACACGTGTATGGTGTAGATCAGTATGCTCTTAGCAGTGGATGGATGACCTCCGGTGACCTCTTAACACTGACTGTAATATGTATGTTTAGCCAAAAATCAACCTGATTAATGATTTCTAAGCTTTGGATTGGTGTCATTTCCATGGTTTGATTTTAGCCGTGGGAATTTGAGCATTATTGACCATTAATATTAGAGGTACGTACAAGGATCAAAAGGTTTGAAATCACTAATCAGGCTGATTTGGATGGTTGAGAAACCATCGTGTCTTAACCACAGATTTGATCTTGCTTGGCTCATAGCAGTGAGACCAGGTGGTCCATGGCATGCTCACAATTGAATGCTTGATGAGGTAATTGTAGTTGGTCGAAGCTCGATTCCTACCCACCACGCAAGCTTATAGCTCAAGTTTGTCCTCTAACAACATCCACACTTCTGCTGAATTGTTGTTCCACTGTTCTTTTCTTGTCTGTAAACCTACTTGAGATGAAAGTGTAGAGACTTAAGTTGATAAAGCTCAACACCGCCAATGTCCAGTAAAAATAATCTAGACGACTACTGTTCAGGTCGGCTGCAAACCAACTTCGTTTTCCTCGCGTCTTGCTAGCTTTGTTTGTTGCGGTCACGGTAAGCACGCTAAGGATGGTCCCCATACCAATCGCAGAATTGGTGAATGGATTTGCATAAGTCTTCATCGAGTCAGGACCTTGATCGTAGAAGAATTTCTCGAACCCATGTTGCAAGAGTCCTTCTACAGCCCCTAGTAGGATAAACTGTGGGGTTAGCCAGAAGGCACTCATGGGGATTCTGGCATTTGATTCTAATAACAGCCTTTGTTTCCTAACAACATTCAACCTCTTAGTCTCCACCAATGCGGCAATACCACAACATAGAACAGAGAAGAGCATCCCAACCCCAATTCTCAGTCTAGTGGAATATCTTTGTTCCAGTTCAGTGAAGTTACTCAATATTTGATCATAGAGTTTGTTGGCTATCAACCTTGAGGCATAAAACAAGAGTAACAAGGTTGGGAGAGGGATTTTTATGTTTCCAAGTCTGGAGTCCATGTTGTTACCTTGCTCAAGAAAGTAAGTATCCCCAGTTGAGAGTACTAGTCCACAGATGAGGAAAGTTGTCCACATTGGGAGCATACTTAAGAGTAGCTTAGTCTCTTCTACCTCTGTCATTGTGCAAAGTCTCCATTTGTTTTGTTCTGTGTTTGGATCTGTTGAATCTACAATGGCAGCTTTGTCCAAGCACCTAAGGTGATTGGTGTGAGGCAACAAAACCTCACCCTCTCTTGGGTTTTGTATCTCATGGAGCTGACTAGCATTTGGAGGGTACTTGAGATGTCTCTTCAATGTGGCAGCAACGAAAACGCGCAAAACACGTGTGAGGGGGCTTCCACGAGGTTCGACACGAACGTAGGATGGTGTGCCGCATAAGAACAAAAGAGATGCTAGTGCCATGAATATTACAAGTATACCAAAACGAGTTGCCCAAGACTCAATTGAAGAGAGTATGATAGTGCCCAAAGTGAGGATCCCTAATGCGATGTTGCTCCAATCTTTGTTTGTGCATTGTTGTGCATTGTTCACCTCCTGATTTTCATGGACACTGCATTGGTCGACCCAAAGGGGATCTAATGTGGTCTCTTGGCCAGCCTTTCCTACTGCTATTAGAAGTAATGCCATGTAGAAGAGTGCTTCCTGTAGTTTCCCAATGCATGCCGGCTCTTGTTCACGGCACTTGCCTAGAATATTCGAAAGGACTGGAGGGGCCGATATTGTTAGAAGGCTCAATCCCTGCAAAGTGATTCATGTTGTAGTTATAGACCCAATTTTTCTTTATAGCAATATTTTAAAACCCGAAAACTCCACAAGCGTGCACTTGTCGGGTCAGGACGTGGTCGTGGGTTGTGGGATGGTCTTTGATACTTGTTTTTATAGGCAAAACCAGATCAAAAGACTAAAGACTGCTGGTCCAAGAAAAGCAGTGACAATCAAATGAACAAAGGTCCAACACAAGCCAATGTAACGGAATCGGAGAACTTGTCAGAAGTGAATCCTTTCAGCAATATTGTTAAAGACAGGTGGGTTGAATACATGGGCCAGCAGACATATTTGTGCAAACGAGAGTGCTTCCCATCCTACGAGCCATGGGCGAAGAAATAGAACTTAGAAAATTAAAAGGGTTAATTAAAACAACTAGCTTTGGACCTAATTTTATATCTTTTCTATGTGAAGGTGATCATCAAACTTATGTGGAAGCTATGAATTCTCGAAAAATAAGCTCCTTATAGAACGGGAGTTATAAAGAGTGAAATACTCTATAATCCATAAACCAATACATCCGTTTTAGATAGGGCTGCAACTCGGGCATGTTGGATCGGGTTGGGTCAACCTGAGTCCAACTCGAACTTCAGACCCTCTAGCTCATGAGTCAGAGGCCAGCTTGTCTTACTCTTACTCAGCCCGAGGCTCCGAGCCCACCCGATCGGGAGAGAGAGAGAGAGTATTTGCTGGCCCCGGGGGACTTCAAAATTTGAAGTCTCCCCCTCCCAAAAATGCCATTTTGGAGCTTAGTTTAGGAAAAATGCCATTTGGAGCTTAGTTTAGGGCCTACTGACCTTATGGATGTTTGGACCACCTCTTGGTGGACCTTCATACCAAATATTCAGTGATACCATGTTATTAAAATACTAAATCCAACAGTTATAGATCACTAATTATACTGATTTTTGATCTGTCGGTTCATTAAGAGGTGGACATAATATCCATAAGGTAAGTGGGAGAGATAGGCATAGACAAGAGAAAGAGGGGAGAGAGAGAGAGAAATGGGGTTAGGGTTTGGGATTGCATACCAGAAAGAAAGTAAAGAGAGGGGAGATCGGACTCGGGTTGCGTTGGGTAGCCAAGGGCGCCCCAGTCTGAGTTTCAATCTGGTTCTAAAATCCAGGCCGGAGCCCGAGCCCAAGTTTTGTCAAAACCTACACAAGTCTGACCCAAAGTCGGGTTGAACCCATCCATCGAGCCTGCCCAAGTTGCAGCCCTAGTTTTCGTGGCTGAGAATTACAAAAAAAAAAAAAAAAAAAAAAATTTGATAGATATGACGTCCTAAAATTTTGATGGCGTCACTTATAAATCACCTAATTTATACATATATAAAACAACAACGTCATGGTTAGTTAAATACAAGACATTAGATGGCATGCATTTATACTGTCATATTTTGATATAATGTTGGGTTGGGCAATCCGAGTCCAACCCGAGTTTCGATTGGGGGGTTCTGATATAAACGTCTAAGCCCAACCTGAGCTTTGTAAAAGACAACCCAAGCATAAACTGAAGTCGGGTTGATCCGGCCCAATTTGTAGCTCTACCAAATTTGCCAAGAAAGTTGAGTAGACCAAGCCGAGTTTTGAGTCAACTCATTTGAGTTTTAAAACAGTCTTAAAGTCAAAGTCAAACATGTCGATGTTTGAGTCAAACCCATTTTCCCTTCTCTCCGAAATAAATACTAAATAGGGTCCAGGGATCAGAATTAAGAAGTTCTCTCAAGGTCCGAAACTTACAAGGGTGTAAGCAGCAGCGGAGAGGATGACCATCCAATAACGACCGAAGTAAGCGTCAGCGAGGACGGCCACGCTAATCGACATCATGGCCGTCAAACCATCTTGCACATTTACGATTGCTGCAGCGTCCGTGAACTTCTCCCCCCAGACGTCCGTCAGGTATGTCATCAAGACCCAAAGCACGAATGCTGCTATGTTGCCGGCCCAAGCCAGTGCTATACCATGAGAAGGAAAGAGACAAATGTCATTGAGGTAATTGACCCATCTTGAATCAGACGGTAGAGATCTGGTGAGGTCGTTACATTGCAGTATGATCGTAACCATTTGATTGAGTACTTTGAATTTGGATACCAGTTCAAATTATGGGAAATGATCCACAAAAAAGATTTGTTATTTGGATGATTGGTGCTATTAATTAGACGGACGGCCAAGATCTTCTATTTGTTTTTCCTATCCCGTGATGCACTTTCATCCTATAGAATTAATTGATTAAAAGATGTCAAAGCTAGGATTTAAATTACCTGCGAAAATGTAACGGGGTTTCAAGCAAGTCATGCATTTTCGGGTCCTATCACCAAACGTCATTTCTGATCCGACAGTCCTAGTTTACTATCTGTCGTGATGACAAACAAGGAAACCAGTTATGAACTGAAGATCAAAGAATCTGAAAACTAAGAAGACCAAACGTACCTGGAAAGAGAAGGGACGAGCCTGTTGGTTCCTTAATCTCTCTCTTTTTAACGGTTTTTACTCCATGACGAATTCTTATATAGAAGTTTACTGAATATTATATATGCCGTCCGATATATCATTTTCTTCACGATGATCAGATTGTGAACTTCGTCCCTCCTTCCTCGGAGAAAATATTTGCTGCCCCTTGAAGCTTCCCCCGAGCACACCCTTTAGGGCCCACTGATCTTATGGATATTTGTTCAACTTCTTGGTGGACCTAAATACCAAAAGTCAGTTTGATCGATGATTTCTAACAGTTACACTCATATCCAATGGCTAGAAATCATGATATTAAAACGCTAAATCCAAAGGACAGAAATCACTAATTAAACTGAATTTTGATGTGTCAGTGAGCCCTAAAGAGTGCTCCACGTGGCATTTTGTGAGGGGGGACTTCTGCTGCCTTCCTCGTATTATATGTGTTTGCCGTCCGCGACTGTGCATCTTTTGTCTTCCTCAGTATTGTCCTGTCCGGGGATTAAATCGGTTTTAATTTGTTTGTCCGTCAAATCTAGTCTTCCCCGTGTTGACTTTATTAGCCTAGTCGTCGCCAGCATTATCCCAAACGTGTCTATCTGTATTTCTATAAATCAAAACGGTTATTTGGTGTGCCAGTGAGGCCGGCACACCAAATCTAGTAACTGTTTGCATACTTAAAAGCAAGGTTTAAAGGAGGCCGTTTTAACGGCTAAACGGACTGGGGGCGTTACCGTTTAAACCGCTGTTAACATGGACTGAAACAGTCAGGGGCAAAAGTGGAAAAAATGGGAAAAAACGGAATTAAATGGATTTTAACGGTTTAAACGATTTTAATGGAAAAAACGGAAAAAGTGGCGCTGAAATTCAAATTTTGAAATTTGAAAATTAAAAAAAAAAAATAGAATTTAACGGAAGTAAACAGTTTTAACGGCTGTTATTTTCACAGAAATTTTCAAATTTTAACGGCCGTTAAAACAAAAAAACGGCCATGTTTTTTCAAAAACGATAAAACGAGTTTAAACGGTTTTAACGGAAATGGGCTTGGGGTGTTACCGTTTAAACGCCGTTAAAACTGTTTAAAGAGCCATTTTTAAAACCATGCTTAAAAGTATGGAAACATTGTATCCACAATTAAATGCTCCTTGGAAAACGTGTTTTTAATTTAGAAAATATATTTTTTTGAAAACGTTGAAATAACACATTTTTCAAGGGACATCCAAACATTCTTACGAGGGTCGTGTTACCCCACAATAGACCACGAAAAAGTTGTGGTTGAGGTACAGTTGGATTCAAGAGAACTACTGTGATGCGGAACCGGCAAGGGACGATTCCGACAAGGCGATTCAAGGCTAGAGTGAGCGCTTCCAACTTTAACTCTAGCTGTAATCAATCCTACTTCGGTTAGAATAAAAAGATTAAAATAAATCTTGATTCATGAGACCACAAATATTTTATCTTTTGCAATTGTTGCCTCGTGGACCATGGATCTCTTTAATCCAATTGCCTCAGCCATCGTGTGGTATCATTTTATATGAAAAATGCTATCCCACAAATAACCCCCCGGACAAAAATATGTCAGGTTTGTGTCATTGATCATCGCAGTCAAGTGATCCACCGTCCACGAGGGAACAACTACAAAGCATATGGTTTTAAATTGACACGGTGTTATAACAGATTCGGACCTCCCCGTTAAGTTATGTACTGTTTTAACGCTCAGAAATAATGGCCGTTATTTTCACTATAATTGCCATTATTTTCTGTTATTTTTTTGTTATAACGAAAAATAACAACCATTATTTTTTGAAAAAAATATTGTTAAAAAAGGTCTGTTATTTCCATTATTTTATATTTTCTTGATATATAAAATATCAAAAAGTCCGTAATGTATGCACGACTCGACCATTCAAGCCGTAAGAAAATTTTCGGTTCTAATTAATATTGATTTATCAAAGGATCGATGGACCAATAAGTCTTCTTTGGTTACTTTTACTGTTAAATATATTTAAAATCAGAATGAAAAGATGACAATGCCCTTATCCTTGATTGACAATGGTACAATTCCTCGTTTATGACGCTTGAAGTCTTAATCCCTTTGAAATACTTCTGACATTCGTATCACCATTGTTACTAGTTCAACCAGTTTGAGCTCAATACTCAAACTTGAAATGAAATACCAACTTAAAAAATGGTTAGAGGAATAGAAAAGGTATTGAGTGTGAAACGGAGTTTCAAATGTGCCTTATAAAATAAAAACTGTTAGAAAGATGAAGCTTTGCTTGTATTGTAGGTTTCAAGGTTTAGTATTCAAACTGAAACAAAATATTAACTTCATGAAAATGGTGTTGGTTTGACCAAGTTGAGCGATTCCTTTGGTATAATATTAATTTTGTCTGTTTCACTATTGTTACAGAGGTTCCTCTTCGTTGTGCATTTTTCATCTTCTCTTAATTATCATCTAATTTTGTTAGTGATTCAACTAAGTTGTGCTCAAATTCAAATTGAAAACAAATATAGGCTTTATGAAAATGGTATTAGTTCAACTAAGTTGAGCGGTTTCTTTGAAAAAAAAATTCGGGTTCCTTTTGTAAATATATTTTCTCATCATCTCTTCATTATTGTCTCACTGTATTACTAGTTTAATACTTAAACTAGGAACAAATATCGACTTTATGAAAATGTATTAATTCAACTAAGTTGAGCGATTTTTTAGAAAAAAATTTGTTTGTTTCCACCATTGTTACATGGGTTCTGTTTCGCTAAGATGCATTTTTTTATTATGTGTTCATTATAATCTAACTGTGTTAGTGTTTCAACTAAGTTGAGCTCAATACTCAAATTGGAAAAGAGAGAGACATCATGAAATTGTACTTGTTCAACTAGTTTGGTGAAAATGGTACTGATTCAACCAGTTTTGAGAAAATGGTATTAGTTTAACTAGTTTCGTGAATATCATTACTAAAATTTGAAAGGAGATTCTTGCAGAACGAAAAATGAATGTGATAATCATCTTCTTCCTTGAAGATTCTTACTTAACGAAAATGATAGTGATAACCATCTTCTTCGACTTATTCCTTGTTCCTTCTTCACCTTCTTCTTTCTTAACTAACCCTTGAAACCAACATCGCCTTCTTTATTCGTCTTCAATGGCACATAACAGACAAGTTGCAAAGAGCTATAGAGGATAATCGAGATGCTATAAAACATATGACTTGAAGAAAATCTTTCAACCTGACATCACTTTCGTCTTTCTTCACCTTGAATGGAGTATAACCAAGTTGCAAAGAGCTATAGAGCAAGAAAATGGAGGAAAGAGCTAAACAAAACTGACGTACGGTACTGCGCATCAGTTAAATAGCAAATCAAACTGATGCTATCATTAATTCATCCTGACATTAGCTGGAGGGTAGTATGGGCATTTAAAAAAAAGGCCTTAATATGGGCAGACAATTTAAACAAAGTGTCCATAATTTCTTAGAGGGGACTTAATGGTCTGTATTTTTGTAAATATGGACTTAAAAATAATTTTTCCTAAATTTTATTGAAAATTTGACTTTCAAATTTCAATATTTGAATGTTAGTACCGTTTCATAACTTTAGATGCTAAAATAATCTTTCTGTTATTAAAGTTCAACTAGTAAGTATAGAGAAACTTAGGTACTTCCTATATTTTTCTATTTACAAGTTGGCAGCATCATTTTAGAATTTTTTTTCTTTTACATTTTTTCAAGACCTCAAAAACAACGAATCCATACGTTATGCAATAAAAATGATATCGTTATATTAACTTAAAGATTCTTATAGGGGTCGGGCTCAGGAGCCCCCCTTTTTCACTTTTTGTAGCACTATCAATCACCATTGGATTGGTAGAATCCACGGTCAAGAACACAACTCTTGAGAGGGGTCAGAAAAAGGGGGCTCATGAGCCTAGGCCTTCTTTTAATGGGTCAGGCTAAGTGGACACATGTTTTCACACAAAAAAAAAAATCGTCGGGGCCAATATATAAATTAGAAATTTTGGAATGAGTTGATTTTTGGTGAGAATGGTCTCTATGGTGAGGATATCACCCTCACAAAAATTCAAATCATTCTGATATATTCCTAGCATTGTTTACAAGTTGAACAATTATGGACCATCTATTTTCTTTTTTTTTTACATGTAACTTGAAACCCACATTTGATGATGTTAAAAATTGGAAAATGGGCTGATTTTTTGTAGGGGTGATCTATACGGTGAGGAGATCATCCTCACCAAAAATCAGCCATTGATTTATCTTCCACGTGGGTACACCAAAAATGGTGTGAAAATGTGTGTGAATATGTGTGTCCGCCAATCCTGCCCTCTTATAAAAACCTTACAACTTAATTTCTTATAACTAATAATGAGGTACAAAAGAGTAATTTTTTTTACGGAAAATTGCAGAAAAGAAAATAAACTTTAATTTATTTACAAAAAAGAATACAACTTTTCGCAAATCCCAAAAAAGAAAACGAAAAGGGCGTTTCGTCTGCTGTCAGTCCAATCAGTCGTCGACTGACTAACGAATGACTGATGGCTGACACGTCTGACAAACGCCCTTTTAAAGGGCGTTTATTCTTGAGAAATTTTAAAAAAACGTCCCATAATTCCTCAACTTCTAAACCAATCTACGAATATCGGAATGATCTGAATTTTTGTGAGGATGATCTCCTCACCGTAGAGATCATCCTCACCAAAAATCAGCCATTGATTCATCTTCTGGGTACGCCAAATGGGCGTAAAATTTGGGGTATCAAAAAACGCCATTTAAAAGGGCGTTTGTCAGTAAAAAAACGCCCTTTAAAAGGGCGTTTTCTACTGACACACGCTGTCGGACTGACACTGACAGACGTTTTTCAAAAAGGCGTTTATTCCTGAAAAACGCCTTTTAAAAGGGCGTTTGTCAGAAAAAACGCCCTTTTAAAGAGTGTTTTTTTAATAAACATGTGCCACGTCATGAAATGCCCTTTTAAAGAGCGTTTCGTTTTCTTTTTTGGGATTTGCGAAAACTTGTATTCTTTTTTGTAAATGAATTAAAGTTGGTTTTCTTTTCTGCAATTTTCCGTTTTTTTTATTTTATTTTTGACATGGGGAATGGTATCTCCACACCTCATTGGATGGGACTAATCCCTACTCCACGGAAGTTTCCCTAACATACAACTAGGTTAAACAGGACTTCATGGAAGTTTCCCTTGCATACAACTGGGTTAAACACGAAGAAAATGATCCGTCGAGGGTAGCAAGAAGAATATGAATTTCCTTTTTTCTAATTCGTTGCTCTTATTATTTTATATACGGATCATATATATATATATATTTCTCTTTGAAGGAGCGGATGGAAGAAAAAAAGAGAAACTTTTTCCTAAAAGAAATCACTACTAGCACCCGAGCTAAAAGGATCAAAGGATCAAGACATTTCACCCGAGCAAAGCTACCTAATCAACCTCTATGCTGCCTTCACCACAATAGGACTCCTCACAATGTGTTTACCATCTGCCCATGCCAGCGACCCAAATACATAATCACTAGCTGCACCAGCTTTCTTAGCCTTCAGACTCACCTTGAAGCTCTTCTCTTCTCCGATCTTCTCGAATTTCAACGTCACCGGTTTGACCGACACAGATATGCCGATAGGTTCTTTTACCACCACATGGTACTTGCTCCGAGAACCTACGTTCTTCACTGTTCGTGTCACCGTGACCGTTCCAGAGAGCCTAGGGACAGTGATTGCAGGGTAATTGAAGTCCTTGAGACTAGACGACTTTGGGCATTTGTATGGCTTATCCGAGAACAATTTAATTTGGGTTTCGTTGTAGCCAAGGGCACATAGGAAGTTCAAGTAATCGTTAGTGGTTATGTCATAGACCAAACCAGGATCCATGGCACGGTTGGGCCATACGTGTCCCGCGCCATAGCTGAATGGGTTAGCCTTGAGGTAAGACGAATTGAGCATTGGCTCCATCTTGTTATCTTGTGTCCTTGCTGTATGGGGGAAGAAACATAAGCAGATTTCAGTACATTGTGATTATGTTAATTTGCATCATGAACCAAATATTGGTTGAGACTTCTCACCAGTAGTCATAATTGCTGATTTAATCGCTGACGGGCTCCAATCAGGGTGGAGAGTTTTGAGAAGACCAACGACACCCGAAATGTGAGGGCACGACATCGACGTTCCAGATTCCGAGTTGAAGAGAACCCGACGCTTGTCAAAATCCTCACCTGTAGGTCCTTTTGCTTGGGTATAGCCAGCTATAACACTCACTCCTGGTGCAGTAATATCAGGCTGACCAAATAAAAAAAAAATGCACACAAACACAATTAGTACACAATGATAATTAGATAATGCTGTAGAATAATTAGAAAAGAAATCAAACTGCTTGGCAAACCTTGAGGATCTCTGGTGTAATGGTATTGGGCCCTCTAGATGAGAAAGCAGCCATGAAGGGAGCTGGTTTCGTGTCAAATTGCGTTCTCGCAGGTGTGATGTAAGCCATCGGTGACCTGATAAAAAAATCCATGAAATTCAGAAATCAATCGGTGTGCACGTTTAATTCGATAGTGGGTCACAAAATAAGGAAAAATGATAATTTATTTATTTATATATTTCCTTGTTAATTGGCCAAATATTCTTAATTTCTTTACTAAATGACCAAAATAACTTCATTAAAATGTTCTTAATTAATATACAGCATAAAATAGAAACTTACTTGGTAGAATTGATATAAGCAAAGACAGCAAGCCCATCAGTGTAAGTGATATGTGAAACTGGAAGGATGTGAGCATCGGCGATAATTTCGTTTCCTGTGAGCACATCATTGGCTAGAATCATCCCAACAGCGCCGGCGAGAGATGCCTGATAGCCCTTGTCGACTCTCGCGTTAAT